>JAWNLL010000033.1:0-683362 GCA_035042425.1 Drosophila flavopinicola | reverse complement strand
TCAGAATGAAAAAGTAGCTTGTATTGTAAACAAGAGAGCAATCACAAGCCTTTATTATCACAATGAAAATGAAACAAGAGATAGAGCAACATAAATAACATTTAAAAATGTTCTTTATGTGTGGTGGCCATAAAAATCCATTTAAGAGCAGAGCACACACAAATATTGCTTTGTTGGGCCATTGGAATGTGGTCAAAAAATGTGGACAGTTCTTCGTTATGGCGATAACAATACGCATGCATTTAAATATTTGGGGGGGAGCAAACAATTCAATCAATTCCACAGGCTGATAGGCTGAGCTACATTTATTTGCAACTGGTAGCAGTTTTGCATAACGCCAGAGTGTGTGTGTGTGTGTGTGTGTGTGTGTGTGTGTGTGTGTGTGTGTGTGTGTGTGTGTGTGTGTCATGTGTAATGTGTATCTGAATGGGGCGCATATAAATAAATGCCACATTGATTTGTTTGTATTTTATTTAATTTCCTTAATTTCCGTTTCATTATTACCAAACCAACCAAAACCGAAAACCAAATATGTGCGTACGTGGATACCGGGATACATCGCTATATGTATACATACAAATGTAAATGTGTGTGTGTGTGTGTACAGGTGTGCCATCACAACCGAGCAATTTCCGGGCCACTGATATCGGCGAGACCGCAGTCACATTGCAGTGGTCCAAGCCGACGCATTCCAGCGAGAATATTGTACATTATGAGCTCTACTGGAATGACACATATGCCAATCAGGATCATCACAAGTGAGTTGCTCTGCTGTCCCGCGCAGCCAGCTAATCAATTCAATTAGAAAGTGCGACATTTTAATCGCGAAAACTCTTTGCAGGCGCATCTCGAACTCCGAGTCGTATACGCTTGATGGTTTGTATCCCGATACCCTGTACTATATCTGGCTAGCGGCACGTTCGCAGCGAGGCGAGGGCGCCACAACACCGCCCATACCTGTTCGCACCAAGCAATATGGTAAGTGATTAGCCGCTTTAATCCTAAGTTAGGTACCCCGAAACAAATGCAAACTCAATTAAGCCGTAGCAGTCGATTACGAGTTTCAATAGTTTAAGTACAAAACAAAATACAACATCTCTAAACTGAAATTTCGTTATAACTACATATATATATATTACATATTACATATTATATATAACTACCTATATACGTCATATTCAATGCCTATAAACGTAGTTGATTATTCAGTTGAAATACTTTCATAACTACAGTTGTGTGTGCGGGTGTGTGTGTGAATATTTTTGTTGTGTGTGTTATGCCACTCAAAAGGAGACAGGTAAAAATTATATAAGCGTGTGTGTGTATGTGCGTGTGCGTGTGTGTGTGAGCGTGAGGTGTATTGTGACTTGCACCTTAATTATATAATACTTATATAATGATTATATTTATATATATACTTATACTATATTATATTGTATGATATGTGATTGTGATTTATATATATTATATTGTATGATATGTGATTGATTCTAGTTTCTTGCAAGTTATTAATTATCATATACTTAGTTCAGCTTATATATACATTATAATCATACACTGATCTTAGACTACTCCTAAAAACACCTGCAAAAATTACACATAGCTTACGTAAGATTATACATTACATACATACAACAGTTTAGCGAGGCATACTATCCATTTATACATATGTACAAAACCAAACTACTAGCTCCATTGTGTTTCATCGTTAGGCCACAGAAATTTATTTAGTGTTAAAGAAATTTCTTATTTATTTTTAATATTTAAGGTCTAACTTTCAGCACTTAAATACACACTTATTACTTCATTGTCTGCCTAAAATATGTATCACTTAATGCTCTGTGGTCCTTTGATGAAACACAGCTCACAAAAGAAAAACTCCCACGTTAGCCAACACTGTATACATCACCACATGACAGTCGGTCAGCATACTGCATACAACAGCACAGAAAACAGCAACAATTTGTTTTAAATA
Organism: Drosophila flavopinicola; assembly: GCA_035042425.1. Lineage (NCBI taxonomy): Eukaryota > Metazoa > Arthropoda > Insecta > Diptera > Drosophilidae > Drosophila > Drosophila flavopinicola. The sequence goes on along the minus strand of JAWNLL010000033.1, from coordinate 681,387 downwards.
TATACGGTTGTTTTTTTTTCTCAAAATATTTAAATTTATATGTGAATGATGTATTGTGGAATGCTCGCACTTAATTCCTTTATATGTATATTTTTATTTAAAGTGTTAAATTATGCAAATTATATTAAAAGTATGTGCAACTTTTGTGCTCAGCATCAGCATGTCAAAATTGTAATGCAACTGCAACTGCTACTGCAACTGCACCAATGCACAAAAAGCCACAAACTAAAATTTCTAGACAATTCCTTACATCTCTGCAACCCTCTCATTCTCTCTCTGTGTGTCTCTATATTTAGTAATTGATTTTGAAATACATTTTAATAGAGAAAGGCGCGAAGACAGATGTGGAATGGAAGTAGTAGAAGTAGTAGTAGTCGTATCTGGTCTGGCCGTAGCATTTATTAATATATGTGCATACATATTATACTCGTATTGTATCACTTTTGGTTTTCATATTTGCACGTTTTGCATACTCGTATGATTTTGCGCATAATTAAAGTTTAAGTGGTTCCAGTGGTTCCTGGCTTAACGATTGTTTTGCGGCTGCCACAAATTGTTTCACAGTTCTACAAAACTTCTCAGCATGCAGAGATAGACAGAGATAGAGAGAGAGAGAGGAAGAGGGAGATAGATAGTTGAGCAAACGTTTAGCCAAATGCGATATGAGTTAGGCATGTGGATTATTCAGTGTACTAAATTGACTTATATCTTGTGTGCTTGTCGTGAGTTGATTTGCTTGAAATGGTTTTGCAAATTTGGTTTTGCCAACAATAATTGATATATAATTTTCAATATTACGTTTCAATTACGTGTAGTGCATAACATTATTATTATTTGCATAAGTGTTGTGCGCATAGTTTTAAATGCATACTCTGCACTTAAGATAAAACAAATGATTATGTGCATAAATATTAGATTCTTAATTAGCTAATTCGATTTATGCTTCAGCTCTTGGTTTAGTTTAATGTTTTATGTGAAAAATGCCACAGCCACATGGTTTATGCAAATTAAATGTTCATATAACTCGTATACCATGTGTGTTCGATCTGTCTGTATGTATGTGTATGTGTGTGTGAGAGCCAAACCATATATTAAAGCTAGAGTTAAATATTTATGCATCCTATATATTATGTACGTGTTTTTATATATTCTTTGAAAATGCATGCCTTTAAATTTTTAATATTTTCTGGTATTCACGTATATAAATATATGTATATAAATTTCTCTGTGTGTCTCTCTTTCACTCGCTCTCATGTAGCTCTTGTAGCTAGATAAAATTTTCAGCTCAAAATCGTTACCAAAAAATATGCACAATTTAATTTAAGAGAGAAGCAGAACTTCTTCTCGAAAGCAAAAAAGAAAAGAAACAAAACAAAACAAAACGAAACGCAATTGTTGATCAAAAAAATGAAAGCGACAACATTATTTGCATAAACCATTGGATATATCAATTGATGTCTTGAATATTATTGAGTTTGAGTTTGATTTATCATTTAATATATCTTATCTTATAATGCCTACTTATATACTTATGCCTATCCATTATGTCATTTATTTAACATTGATTTTTGTGCTTTCTTTCGTTACATGTTTTTGGTTTTGAAACATTTTGTTTGGTTTTAACGCTAATCGCTGAACGCTATAAAAAACATTAAAACAAAAAAAAAACAAACATAAAAACAACTTATCTCTCAACCTAATGTTGGCTATAACGCAACCAACCAATGCTATGCACAACATCAAACAACCACACAAAATACGTACCGTTCCCATCTATATTATGTAATTAGTACCAGGTGCACCGCCACGCAATATCACGGCCATTGCAAACAGCTCGACAACGATCTCACTTAGCTGGCTGCCTCCGCCCGCGGAGCGCTCCAACGGGCGCATCATATACTATAAGGTGCTGTTCGTGGAGGTGGGTCGCGAGGACGACGAGGCGTCCACCCTCACCCTGAACATGACCCAAATAGTGCTCGACGAGCTGAAGCGCTGGACCGAGTATAAGATCTGGGTGCTCGCCGGCACCTCGGTGGGCGATGGTCCACGCTCCCATCCAATCATAATACGCACCCAAGAGGATGGTATGTATGCCAATGACAATCTTACCTATGCGTAAGTCTTAACTCGAATCGTATTCTATTTGGTCGTTTATCGTTTCTCATTCTAATTGTTTCGAATCATCTTTTACACATACTTACATATACTTACGTTAATCATATTATTTCAAACAGTTTAAGTTTAAGTTCAAGTTCAATTTATATTTTAACTACCTAACTTACCTGACTTACCTTACTTATACCTCATAACTAATCAACGAAATATTTTGTACAATTTTTGAATTTTGATAACGAGCATCCAACGCAGGAGCTGCCGGAACGCCGCGATGGAGCGTTTTGTTTTTGTTTTTTATCCAAAATTTTGTATGAGTGTGTTTGTGTGTGTGTGTGTTTACCAAAAGTCCTTTTAGCTATACGACTGGCCGTAAATACCATATCATACGACATCATACTATCTCATATATGTTCCAAAAAGCTGCAAACATTTATCCATTTTTGAATGCAGCTTTTTTTATACATTTCAATATCCTCTTATTTTTTGTAGTTAATTCATCTCCCAGATTTAATTTTTTAAAGAATTGTTTTTATCGGATGGCAGATTCAATCCTCAATGCTTCTGGTACGATTGTGCCAGTCAAATTTCTTCACTTAATCTTCAATATAGACTTTCAAATTATTGTTACCTCATTTCTTTACGCTCTTCAGCAAATCGCTAATGAAAATTTCACAACAATATTTTCCTTCGAAGCAGGCACATGTCCTAAAAGATTCAAGCTATTATATCCTGAAATGAAAATTTTAAATTTCCTAATTTTAAGTTATATAATATACAGTTTATATAACATCGAAACATTCATACCCTACTTCTATATTCTGCCTTTTACCATTACTTGTCCGATTTTTAAATTGTATTTATAATTTTCTTTACAACTTTCTGCTTATTATTTCTTGATTTTAATCAAAAAATATTACAAAAAAAAAATAAAATAAAATTTTCATTGGTACTATAAAATTGCATATTTTTTGGCGCAATTTTTGACTACTTTTTGCACTTGTATCTCTATGAAAAATCAGAAACAACTTTTTTAGCACAACTCCTATATTGTGTACTATATGCAAGAACGAACTTTTGTTATTTACTTGACTCTCATTCGTCTGAAAAAAAAACCAAAAAAAAAATTTCCAAATTGGAAAACTATTTTAAATACATATGATAATTTTTTGATATATGCATCATATTTTTTGTGGTAATTTGTATAGCACCAAAAAAAAAAGCCATGAGCTCTGTGTTTTTGTAAGCGCACCTGATATACTTAATACTTACACACACACACACCTATCTTTAAACAAATACAAATATAATCTAAACAAATACGAAAAAATACCAATTTATAATTTTTGTGAATTTAGTTAGTTGGTTGTTGTTTGTTTTCTTTTTTGCGAACCACCAAAAGAACCGCATAAAATATTAAATTGATTTATTTACATAATTAAATTTATGCAATTATAAATGTAAACAAACCGCTCCCCACCCATTACAAGCCTTAACAGGGCATAGTTTAAATTAAATAGCATACATAATGAAAACTACCCCCACTTACCCCCAGTTATCCCCACTTTCTACCGCAACATATGCTTTTTTTGGTTGTTGTGTACCTAAGGCAAATAATGCAAAACGTTTCGCTGCATTTATTTGTTTATTTTTTGTGTTGTTTATAGTTTTCACCGAAAACCCCTCACGCTTATATATATAGTACATATATTACATATACATATATCCAAATATATATATATTTACATGTATGCATACATATTTAATACCTTTTTGCAGCAGCTCGGTGTAATATTTTTGAGCCTCGCTCTCGAATTGGTTTTTGTTTTTTTGCTATTTGCTATTTGCATTGTTTTTTATGTCGGCACAAATTTTGCACTTTGGCGCCCCCCCTTGTTGTTGTTGTTTTTTCTTTATCGCTATGCAAATGCGCGACATCAACAATAGCAATAACAACATGCGGAAAATCCTTAAATTGATTTTCGCATAAAAATTATTTGATTTTTGTATTTAATTTGTATTCTGTTGACACATTTGATTAAGTTTTATTTGCCATCACCTGCATGTTTGCCCAGTTAACACATTTGCATCTGGTCTACCATTTCTTTTACTCTCTTTTTACCTGTGCGTGTCTTTGGTTTTTGTATTTTTTTTATTTTTTTGCCTCTGAGTTGATTCCGCCATTTGTAAAGGCAACAATGCACCAATGTTCACATTTTTTGCACCAATTATTGTTATTTTTTTTAAGTATGCGGTTCACAGTGAGCCAATAATTTAAACAATATATAGTTAATCAGCATTGGTGAGATTATTAATTAAAAGTCAATCTAATATTTCAAAATGTATAATAAACTGTCGAAAATTTAATATATTATACAAATGTATCATTTTCACTCTCAATCAAATCAAATGTGTATTCAAATGCTAATCATCCTATATTATATTTGCTCTAAACTGAACCGCTGCTTATTTTGGTTTTGAAACAGCTTGATATACATTAAAGTTTCTTTTCCATCATGTTTACTGCATTATTTCTACACCTTTACCTTTACCTTTTCACTTTTCACTTTCCACTTGACGCACTTTCAACAACTGCTTGTTAGTTATTAGCTTGCTTGTTCAAATACTTTTCATGCTTTATAAAGTACCATTTAATTTTGATTGTGTTTCGGAGCTGGTCGACACGGAGAAGAAAAAGTGTTGGCACTCACCTAATTTAATTTGTTTAGCTAAGCACAGTTAATGAAATGTACTTACTTAATGTTAAGCACCTACGTAGTACGTCTCTAGTCAGGCAATCGCAATCGCAATCGCAACTAAGTTAAGCCGTAAGCACACTACAAAAGCCACTTTGATTATTTAAGCATTTAAGCATTAAGCACTACGAAGCACCTGAAAAGCAACCTGAACAAAAAAAACAAAAAACGCACCTGGAAGCACCTTGCACAAACAAAATGTCTGTAATGACCGCCAGGTCAAATCAACTTATGAGTATGGCTACTTTTTATAATTTCTTTTCAAGAGTTAGATAATATGTATATGTCTATGTATGTATAATGAGCAATGCACCCCAAGCACTGGAATGTGTCTAGTCCGCACTTTATGCTATACAGAAACCTCTATTCTTGTCTGTTTCGTCCACTATTCTTATAATTGTACTCAATTTAGCACAATCAAAAGCGTGTGTGTATGTGTGATTAAGTGTATGAGTGCGAATGTGTGCGTATGTGTGTATTACTAAGTCATTTCCATTGATACCCCTGCGGCTGCAGCAACTCGCAGTTAAAGGGTCAGTATTTTTTTGTATATACCATATACATTTTTTTTATTTCTTTAATTTTTATAACGTATACGTAACGTATATTTCGTTATGATGATGCGCTTGTTAGCTCCGCTGAGCAACGCTTTCAATGAGAAATGCCAAATGCGAAATGCATATAGCATATAGCATATAGCATGTGGCCTAAAGCTGGGCACTTGCCTTTTTTTATACTCTTCCAAACGCTGACAGTGCGCAAAGCAGTCAGCTTCGCTTTTGTGTGTGCTGCTGTAGACACACACGTTCCGTTCAGAGTAGCACAAGTAACCAAAATAAAATATTTGAAAAAATGGCGCAAACAAGAGCACTCGACTTGCATTTACCCTGCAAATTTCCAAATTATTTCAAATATACACAAAATAATATGGGTTACTCTTTAATCATCATGCTTAAAGTAGTTTTTATGAGAACCTACATAATACGCCTATATTTACACCGATTTGGATATCTAAACTTTTCAAAAAACGTTTAAAACTGGAAAATTCTCAACTCTTTTTCCCAAGATCGTTAATAATTGTAATGCCGTGAAATTGTACAGAGCTTTCAGACTTTGACTCTACTTGTTATCAAATCTTATACATGCTGATGTCAAGCACATACTACCTGCCTACTACTGTGTTTACAGAGTATATAACTAAGTTTAAAAAAAAAACACGTCAAAAATTTGCAGCTTAGCTTAGGATGTGCACGTAGCTTCGCTCTTTCTATTCAGCAGCGCACAAAAAGAAATATATATACATATATATATATATATTTATATATGTATATGTATATAAAGAACACCTACGAACGGTGGCATTTTAATTATTTTATATACTTTAAGTGTGCTCGTGTGTGTTTTTGGGTGTGTGTGTGTGTGTTTGTGAGTGTGAATGCTTGTGAAATGACAAGATACTGACATAGCTGTAGCAAAGTGCTACAGTTGACTCACCCTACTCCCCCACTCCACCCTACTCTACTTGTCATCCAGTGTGCAGTGCTTCGGAGAACACTAATGAAGCATAATTTAACATTTGTGCCGCGAGTTGCATTTGAATAATTTGTATTATGCAGTTGTTCAGCAATTTTTAATGAAGTCAACTGACCAAGCAATACAATTTGAACAACTCATACAGTAAATAACATCTATGTATGTATCTAGAATATAATGTATTTTATAATTTAAGAACCGGAAATGTAACCAAGTTTTCAAAATCCTTTAATTTAGATAATAAACGCAAGTTAGTTGGTAAGTATTAAGCTCGGTTTAAGTTTTCAGCTTTACAAAATACCACATCATATTGAATAGTACATAAATTACTAACTACTACTAGCTACAACTGCAACACTTTTGTAGAGTATCAAAACGGGTGTGCCAACAAATATGTACATTTTGTATCATATATATATTTATATATTTTGTGTTTCACCCATTTTCCACCTTTATTTCACCTACCTTATATCATTTATAATTTCCTCTTCAATGCCATAATTCCCGTAATATGCACTAAATACTTTTTGAAACTGTATACTGTAAACTAAAGAGCTATATCTTATATCTTTTTTCATATACTATAAAAACAAAACAATACCAAAATATATCTTTGCTTGGCCACTCGCACCTTGCACTACTTGCTCTGTTTCGTGCACCTTTTTTTGAATGCAAACTCAAAATGGAAAACTGTAACACAACAATTTTGAAAACTTTTTTGATGTGAATACAAAATTATTGCGAAATTTGATTTTGAACGCAACCTTTAATGGATGGTGGTTTTATATTAAAAATACAATAAAAACATTTAAATCTATTTAGAGAAAAAGAGTGAGTATTTTAAATGGTTTGATTATAATGTTTAAGAATGCCCAATAGCAACCTATACATATATATTTATAAATATTTATATCTATTATCTCACATACTATTCTTTTTGTACCGGTCCAGATTATTGTTGACCAATCACTAAAGAATCAAATCTCTTTTGTTTTTTGACGTTTTTTCTATTTCACAAACAAACAAGAAATTTTTGAAACCCACAAAGTCAGCGAGGATTTTGTAATAAGGCTCTTGGCCTTTTTCCCAAGAGCCAACAACTAACGATCTTATCTATTCGTACATATCTTTTTTGATTTCCACTATATGTTTTCCATTTTGCACACGAACAGTAAAAACTTTTTGAATGCTTACATGTTTGTTTTTGCCCAGTCGAAAGAATTGAACAATTGGCGACCATTAACTAACTGGTCGTAAATCTTTTTGTGTACATTTTTTGAGCTACTCTTTAAGTATTAATCCACATACTTAGCAAGGTATCAACTGCACTTCTTATTCACTTTTGTGCACATACTACTGAGCAACCGTTTATTTATTTATTTAACCTACCTACCTACCTACCTAACTATAACTATATAGCACTTAAGCAGCACTCTATTTCGATTTTACGAATATAAATATTTTGTTTTTCTAACTGTGATGTGGTGACTTGGTTGACTTGGAGCTAAGTTCGTTCTGGTTTTGTATATTGCTCCTAGGGTATAAGGCAACTTTAGCACTTAGCGTTTACTGTCTCTAGTTCCATATATGTATGTCTCTAAGCTAAGCAACTTAGTTCTAAGGGCCTAGGTCCAAACCAATTATTATGTACTAGTCTAAGTTAATTCATAAGTGATCTTTAAGTATGCAAGCAGTCCTTTCCAAAATCGAAACTTGTGCTGGCCCTAAGCTAATCTCGTGTTTCTTCGTCGTCGTCTCTAGTGCCCGGAGATCCGCAGGATGTGAAGGCCACACCTCTGAACTCCACTTCGATACATGTAAGCTGGAAGCCGCCACTGGAAAAGGATCGCAATGGCATCATAAGAGGTTATCACATACACGTCCAGGAAATGCGAGATGAGGTGAGTTTGCAAGTACAAAATTGAAATGGAAAGGTAACTTCCAGAAAGGAAAAGGAACTGTATTCAGGTTGTTTAGAGACCTACGATTATCTTCTTCCTGTTATGATTCAAATATGCGCTTCCTATTTAACATCCTATTCATCCAATCGCTACTAGGGCAAGGGCTTCCTCAACGAACCCTTCAAGTTCGATGTGGTCGACACATTGGAGTACAGCGTAACCGGACTGCAGCCCGACACCAAGTACTCGATCCAAGTGGCCGCATTGACGCGCAAAGGCGATGGGGATCGCAGTGCGGCGGTGATTGTGAAAACACCCGGAGGTGTGCCCGTGCGACCGACGGTAAGTCTTAAGATAATGGAGCGGGAGCCCATTGTGTCCATCGAGCTGGAGTGGGAGCGACCAGCGCAGACGTACGGCGAACTGCGTGGCTATCGACTGCGCTGGGGTGTCAAGGATCAGGCGCTCAAGGAGGAGATGCTATCCGGACCCCAAATGACCAAAAAGCGTTTCAACGACCTGGAACGCGGCGTGGAGTACGAGTTCCGTGTGGCGGGCAGCAATCACATAGGCATTGGCCAGGAGACGGTCAAGATCTTCCAGACGCCCGAGGGCACACCGGCCGGACCGCCCTTCAACATAACCGTGCAATTCCAGACGCCCGACGTCGTCTGCGTCACCTGGGATCCACCGACGCGCGACAATCGCAATGGCCTGATCACGCGCTACGACGTGCAGTTCCACAAAAAGATCGATCATGGCCTGGGCTCCGAGCGCAACATGACGCTGCGCAAGGCGGTCTTTACCAACCTGGAGGAAAACACCGAGTACATCTTCCGGGTGCGCGCCTACACTAAGCAGGGTGCCGGTCCCTTCAGCGACAAGATCGTTGTCGAAACAGAACGCGACATGGGACGTGCCCCGATGTCCGTACAGGCTGTGGCCACCTCCGAGCAGACGGCTGAGATCTGGTGGGAGCCGGTGCCCAGTCGCGGCAAGCTGCTTGGCTATAAGATCTTCTACACCATGACCGCTGTCGAGGATCTGGATGATTGGCAAACAAAAACGGTGGGTCTAACCGAGTCCGCGGATCTGGTGAACCTCGAGAAGTTCGCTCAATATGCCGTCGCGATTGCGGCGAGATTCAAGAACGGCCTGGGTCGACTCAGCGAGAAAGTAACGGTGCGCATCAAGCCCGAGGATGTGCCGCTAAATCTACGCGCCCACGACGTCAGCACCCACTCAATGACGCTGTCCTGGTCGCCGCCCATTCGCCTGAATCCCGTCAACTACAAGATCAGCTTCGATGCGATGAAGGTGTTTGTGGACTCGCAGGGTTTCTCCCAGACACAAACGGTGCCCAAGCGTGAGATCATCCTCAAACACTTTGTGAAGACACACACGATCAACGAGCTGAGTCCATTCACCACGTACAATGTGAACGTCAGCGCGATACCCTCGGACTACTCCTACAGGCCGCCAACAAAGATAACGGTGACCACTCAGATGGCCGCACCACAGCCCATGGTCAAGCCGGATTTCTACGGTGTGGTTAACGGCGAGGAGATACTGGTCATATTGCCGCAGGCATCCGAGGAGTACGGCCCGATCTCGCACTACTATCTCGTTGTCGTGCCCGAGGACAAGTCGAATCTGCACAAGAATCCCGATCAGTTTCTCACCGATGACCTGCTGCCGGGTCGCAACAAACCGGAGCGCCCCAATGCTCCATATATAGCCGCCAAATTTCCTCAGCGCTCGATACCCTTCACTTTCCACCTAGGCTCCGGCGATGACTATCACAATTTTACCAATCGCAAGCTAGAGCGCGAGAAACGCTATCGGATCTTTGTGCGCGCCGTGGTGGATACGCCGCAGAAGCATCTGTACACGTCCAGTCCCTTCTCCGAGTTCCTGTCGCTGGATATGCGCGAGGCGCCGCCGGGCGAGCGACCGCATCGCCCTGATCCCAACTGGCCGTCGGAGCCGGAGGTATCGGTCAATCGCAACAAGGATGAGCCCGAAATCCTGTGGGTAGTGCTGCCCCTGATCGCCGCCTTTGTCGTCTCCACCACGCTGATTGTGCTGTATGTGGTGCGGCGTCGTCGCCAGCCCTGCAAGACACCCGATCAAGCGGCCGTGACGCGACCCCTAATGGCCGCGGATCTGGGTGCCGGGCCGACGCCCAGCGATCCGGTGGATATGCGACGACTGAACTTCCAGACGCCCGGCATGATCTCACATCCACCCATACCGATCTCCGAGTTCGCCAATCATATCGAGCGCCTCAAGTCCAATGACAATCAGAAGTTCTCGCAGGAGTACGAGAGCATCGAGCCGGGCCAGCAGTTCACGTGGGACAATTCCAACTACGAGCACAACAAGTCCAAGAATCGCTATGCGAACGTGACCGCCTACGATCACTCGCGCGTCCAGTTGCCACCACAGGAGAGCGCCCTCGGCTCGGACTATATCAATGCCAACTACTGTGATGGGTATCGCAAGCACAATGCGTATGTAGCCACCCAGGGACCGCTGCAGGAGACCTTTGCGGACTTCTGGCGCATGTGCTGGGAACTGAAGACGGCGACGATTGTGATGATGACCCGGCTGGAGGAGCGCACGCGCATCAAGTGTGATCAGTACTGGCCAACAAGGGGCACCGAGACGTACGGCCAGATCTTTGTGACCATCACGGAGACGCAGGAGCTGGCCACCTACAGCATACGCACGTTCCAGCTGGTCCGACAGGGCTTCAACGATCGCCGGGAGATCAAGCAGCTGCAGTTTACGGCCTGGCCCGATCACGGTGTGCCCGATCATCCGGCACCCTTTCTGCAGTTCCTGCGACGCTGTCGCGCCCTAACGCCACCCGAGTCGGGTCCAGTTGTGGTGCACTGTTCGGCGGGAGTGGGTCGCACCGGCTGCTACATTGTGATCGACTCGATGCTAGAGCGCATGAAGCACGAGAAGATCATTGACATCTACGGCCATGTGACGTGCCTGCGCGCCCAGCGCAACTACATGGTGCAGACGGAGGACCAGTACATTTTCATACACGACGCAATTCTGGAAGCGATCATCTGCGGCCTCACCGAAGTAGCCGCTCGCAATTTGCATACCCATCTGCAGAAGCTGCTGACCACAGAGCCGGGCGAGAGCATCTCTGGCATGGAGGTGGAGTTCAAGAAGCTGTCTAATGTCAAAATGGACTCTTCCAAGTTCGTCACCGCCAACCTGGCGTGCAACAAGCACAAGAATCGACTGGTTCACATTCTGCCGTACGAGTCGAGTCGCGTCTATTTGACGCCCATCCATGGCATCGAGGGCAGTGACTATGTGAACGCCAGCTTCATCGATGGCTATCGCTATCGGTCCGCCTACATTGCGGCCCAGGGACCCGTGCAGGACACCGCCGAGGACTTTTGGCGCATGCTCTGGGAGCACAACTCCACCATTGTTGTTATGCTGACCAAACTCAAGGAAATGGGCAGGGTAAGCCAAGCAACTCCATTTGCTCTTTGAATAGTTTTCAAGTATTACACTCTCCCACAGGAAAAGTGCTTCCAGTACTGGCCCCACGAGCGTTCCGTGCGCTATCAGTATTACGTTGTCGATCCCATTGCAGAGTACAATATGCCGCAATACAAGCTGCGTGAGTTTAAGGTAAGTTTTCATTGGGTATTCTCATCTACAAGCAAGTATGGCCTAGTTTTGTACAAAAACACCTAGAACACCCATAACCTTAAGAAAACTGATTAAATTTTGGGTCCCGAGCCAGTTTTGATCATGGTTGGCATTTTATACAAATTCTGCATTTAAGTTTCAAGCAATTTCGTCTTTTCGATTTTCTATGAAACACAAGCCAATATAAGGAATAGATAATCCATAGAAATGCATTGAAAAACACTTAAAACTTGGTCAAAACTTATTCGAATTTCGATGCCGATTAAATCTACATTTAAGTTTCCTGCAATTTTCTACTAAGCACAAGCAAAAACAAGTAAGAGTGCTCTAGTCGGGAGTGCCCGACTACGAGATACCCTGAACCCAGTCCTTACAATCATTCGTACTACTCTAAACACACACATGCTGCAGTACAAGCAGTACAAGCAGTGCAAGCGGTTTAAGCAGTTAGCTTGCTTTTTCGCTGAGCCCCACACAATGGAAAGTTAAATCTTAAATAACTTCTGCGTTTATTGTCCGATCTTATTGAAATTTTTGGGGCAAATAGTTGTCAATAGTATGTGTGACCAAACCAAATTGCAAGGTCGTACCTTCAAAAATGGGTTTTTTTTAACTTTTGGGGGGTTTGGGGGTGGTATCCAAAAAGTGAAATATTTGTTACATGTGTATGCTATTCGAGATTATACATGCCAAATTTGGGGTCTCTATCTCTTATAACTTTGAAGTTATGTCCCACAAGCGCTAGTCTAAAATCAAAATTTATCGATAACTTTTGAATGCGATGAGTTATCGATCAAATGAAATAAACTTGATCTGTCCCGGGATTAGGAGAACTTATATTCCAAATATGAAGTCTCTAGCTCTTGTAGTCTCTGATATCCGCGTGTTCATACAGACAGACGGACGGACGGACGGACGGACGGACGGACGGACGGACGGACAGACAGACAGACGGACATGGCTAAATCGACTTGGCTGTTGATACTGATCAAGAATATATATACTTTATATGGTCGGAGATGCTTCCTTATGCCTGTTACATACATTTGCACAAAACCATAATACCCTTTTTACCCATTTTTAATGGGTTCAGGGTATAATAAGGGCCAGCTGGCTATATATATTTAGATGTCGAATGCTAGTAGTCGACATTGTATGAATAAGTAAATAAATCGAAGTAAACCCTTTCACCCCATTCGCCCAGGTAACCGATGCACGTGATGGCTCCTCGCGGACTGTGCGTCAGTTCCAGTTCATCGACTGGCCCGAGCAGGGTGTGCCCAAGTCCGGTGACGGCTTCATCGATTTCATTGGCCAGGTGCACAAGACGAAGGAGCAGTTCGGCCAGGATGGCCCCATCACGGTGCACTGCTCGGCGGGCGTGGGACGCTCCGGCGTCTTCATCACACTCAGCATCGTGCTGGAGCGCATGCAATACGAGGGTGTGCTGGACGTGTTCCAAACGGTGCGCATACTGCGCTCCCAGCGACCCGCCATGGTGCAAACAGAGGTGAGTCGAAGCGTAAAGGTTGTGTAAATAAATATTAATAATGTATGTTGTGTTGCTTGACAGGATCAATATCATTTTTGCTATCGCGCTGCTTTGGAGTATTTGGGATCGTTCGACAACTATGCAAACTGAGGAGCAGCAGAATCAGGATTTGGAGCAGTTGGCGTTGGAGTCTAGGCTACAGAGCAAAAACGTTGTCGACTTTAAGTTCATGTTGAATGTTGCATGTACGTTTGCAACTGTACGCATAATACGCATTTACGATATACACGGATACCTTAACTTTAAAGTATTATAGCCAGAAACTGCCCACATACTTACTTACGTATAAACAAATTTGTATTCAGGTTCTAATCAGTTGTGTCCCTATTTTGATGAGTTTTTTTTTTGCCTTTTTCGTTCGCCTCAGTCTCTGATTTAATTTTGAATAATGTGAACTCAAAAAGACTGTTACACGTTTAATTATCAGTAATTTATACTTATGTGCATATATACATGTATTCTTACATTTGTATATATGCACACAGTTTTTGCTCGAACTAATCAAAGTAGTCAATCAACTTGTTGTTGTGGTGCGGCGTCGAGCCACTTGGTAACCTATACATATTTGAACTAAGGACTTGGTAGATTTTAAACTTACCGCCTAAACGAATCTCGAGACAACATATGCTTAAAAGAAGTCAAGTAGTTGCCATTTGAACTTAATCGAGCAGTAAGCAAAGCGAGGGGGAAACGAATCCAATTATCATTACATTCTAGAGACTTGTGTGTATCTATTTGTGTGTACAACAATCAACAATCAAATATGTTTAATGTGTTTTTTATACTTGAGAATACTTAAAAGTCCGCTTAGGTTTGATAACTTATCTAACGCAAAAACAAATGTAAACCGTGCAATTAGTCAAAAGTCTTGCGTAGTGTATATCTTATAAGGCCATTAGTTTTTAATTAGGTTTTAAATTTAGTTTAGTTATCAGACATGTTTTTATTTAATTAACATTCCCGAAATATGCAGAGCTGTCCAGATTGTTAATATATAGGATTATACATATAAGTCATTTTCTTTGCTTTCCCACTATGGTGGTTTTATATAATCCATTTTAATTCCCAACAGCTTCGGTTATTGTTTCTATACCTGTCCTCTTTTGTTCTTAAGATATACCTTCACAATTTGTTTTATGATTATGCTCCTGTATATACCAGAACCCCTCCAGATACATGTATGAGTAATTAGGATCCTAAAGCTAGAAAATTATGGTACCTAAAGTGTATGAAAAAGACAGCATAGATAATAACCCAGCAAACAAATAGGAAGATATAACAGAGAGAACAGTAATAAGATAACTGTAGATATGTATTGTAGAATATTTATATGATACGTCTCACATAACGTATATCATCCATTTATACCTATTATGCTACACCACTAAAATATGGCATTATGATCTAAGAATTATAATAATGTATATACATATTTGATATGCTGTTCGATCGATCGGCCGATAGTATTTATAAAAGACGTTAGCAAGCAAATGCGTAAAAGCAAAAAACTAAATAATAATTATTTAGCCCGAACACATGTTAAACAACAATAGTAATACGTATGTACGTATGTACGCATTATGCATAATGCATTATAGACATAAACCACATTAACACAAACATACATAAGTATCTGTTATAACAAGCAAATTTAGCGCGTTGCCCACTAAAGAAAGAATTGGATGAATTGGAGTTAGGACCTAGTAAATTGACAAGTTGGCGCATGCCAGAAGAGCCCAGAATATGTTTGGGGCGTATTTGGAATAAATATTAAATAAATACAAATTATAGCGTAAACAATTACGGATAGCAACAATAGATGTCTAATAGATAATGGTAACCACCACATCGTTGCAAGCATATTTAGCATACTTCTATATAAATCAATTACAAATCTATATTGTATATTACAAAAATTGGTCAGCTTGTCAAATTTTGTTAATACTATATGAAATTGTTTAATATATACATACATACATATATTTTACCAATTAGTCAGATATAAAACAATTTTAATGGTACATACAAAGCCCTACAAATTAATCAAGCTAGAGACGAGCGATCGTATTTCATATACATACATAATTGTTTAGGTAAGAAAACATATTACGTTAAACATTATCATACGACTATATGTATCACATATATATAGATTATATATATATATATCATTTTCGAAAACCGAAAACCAATGAAAATGAATATTAAAAGACGAAATAAAATACATATTATGAAAACACAAAAGCTCTTGTTTTTTTTGGTCGAGAGATGGGGTTAAGTTAAAGAGTAGTTTAATTCCGCACGTTGCGTTGGCCCTCAATAGGAGCCAAGTCGGGGACCTTATACACACGATTTTACCATATCTACCATCTGCTACGATAGTCCGACTCGATCCTTAGCGATCGTAATATATTGCGTTAACTGAGGAATGTAAACAAATTTGTTTCTTCAATTATTAAGCATGTACATATATGGAAGATGATCGAACATCTACCATTAAAATGAATGGCAAATATATTTATTAAATATTTGTATGTACTTATCTAAATATTATAACGCTCATAACAATAAGGTAAAATAAAAGTGGCAAAATCATACAAAACAAATACAAACTTATCCAGTTAGCTGGACTTCTGTTGCAGCCTGGTTTATCTCGGACACTATGTTTAAAGGATCTTCGCTACGCAAGTAGCCATTGTGCTCGGGATGCGGTTCAAAAATGACTTCGCCACGTATTACGCGCACTCGTGGGCCGTGGGCGCGAGCGGTAAACTTGACCTTGCCGCACGTATCCGGCCGCAGACGTCGATGGGCACGCAGTCCGCTGACCACCACAAAGTTCTTGTCACAGCCGTAGCACTTGTAGCGCTTCATGCCAATGTGTCGCGACAGGTGCGAGATGAGCGTCTCGCGATGTGTGAAATCCAGCGAGCAGACCTGTAAACACAAATGAAAGCATTTGAAATGGCACCAGTGGTTGGTACTGCTGATCAGCACTTACCTTGCACTTGAACGGTTTTTCGCCAGTGTGGCGACGCTGATGCACACGCACCTGGCCGGGCGTGCGGAAGCGCTTCTCACAGTAGGGGCATTTGTGCGGCAACTCGCCGGTGTGTATCATCTTGTGGATGCGCAGCCCGCCCACAGTCGTAAAGCACTTGCAGCAATCCTCGCATTCGTATTGAGCAGACCGAGGGGCTGGTCGCGCCACCCTAGATGGCGAAATCGGAGCAGCAGCTACTTCAACTACTGGAGGGGCTGCCACAGCAGATTGCTCAGGAGCTGGTACAGCAGGAGCTGGTACAGCAGGAGCTGGTACAGCAGGAGCAGCAACTGGTGCCACATCTGATTCTACAGCACCACCTGACAACATAGGAGCAATCGCCGCTAAAGCTAAAGCCGCCTCAGTTGCGGATGATGAAGTCGACGTACTCATTTCTGTAAATATGTAAAACATCCGGTTTAAAATGATGAGAGAGACATGAACACAACTGCTACTTACTCTTGTAAGTCTTGACCTCCACTTCCATGTGCTCAAACTCCGATTCTGCGATGCCGTGCTCGGCTTTCAAATGGTTGAGGAATGGCGAAAATTGTTCGTAGCATCGCGCACACTTTGGGCACACCCAGTGGAAGCGATGATCGGAATAGGCGTAGCGCAATTGACGCACCTTCACATTGCTCAGCTTAGTCGGCGGAAGCCGGAGCACATTGAGCTGTGATGGCAACACCAAATTGCGATTTCGCTTTACCGACTGCAACACGCTGCCGGGCAGTGGCATCGTTTCCTCAATGATGCGTATCTGATTTTGGAATTCTGTGATGAGCTTGCGAGATTCCGGCAAACTCTCAAACAAATTTAAGGCATTGAAATAGGCATTCCGATTTATGGGCCCTTTCGGTGGAGCCGCGAGAGCAGCTGGGATTTCTATTGTTTTAGTAGTTTCGACCGATTTCGAGCTGATGGACGTGGCGCTGGGCAATGTGATTATATTGCTGCCAATGGTGCAGCTGTTGGTATTGCTGCTAGTCGTCGTCGGCGTTGTTGGGGGTGGCGGTAGTTTGACGATCTTCGTGTTTGGTGGCAGTTTGATCACCATACAATTGCTGGGCAACACCTTTAAGACGTTGACCGCAACATTTGGCTTTACGTTGAATATGTTCTTCTTCAAAATACTTGTGGGCTGATTGTTGCTCTTTTTTGGCTTTAAAATGTTTGGCCGCTTGATCGGTGCTGCAGCATTTGGCATGGGTATTGGCTTCCATTCGTCAGCGGAGCGAACTGCAAAGTCATAGGATTGTTAAACAAACTGAAATATATAAATTGTTATGCAGCTATCGCTCGAAAATTAAAAAGCTTTGGGTACAAATACTTCGAACTTCTCTAACTCAAGAACAATTTGTATACAATTTTTACTCTAAACGCTATTACCACTCAATTTGGTTGGACTTATAGAAGTTCCAGTTAGAGAAGTTCGAACGTACAATATTTTGGGAAAATGCCATGGCAAGTTCTAGTGTTCAAGCGACCGCAGCATAGAGTCAATATATACATCCTCTTACATTGAATGAATGCATTTATCGGCGCTTTAGCTTCGACTTTTGCGATGTCGTTGTCCGCATTATGCGGTTTCTTTATTGCAGGCAAACGTAGTTTGCCGCGCAATTGGCCAGCGAGCGTATTTCTGCTCCAGCTATCATCGTTGTTGCCCCGACTTAACTCATCTTCTTCCAGCTGAGGCTCTGTTTTGATAACAATATCCGTTATTTCCGACAGCTGCTCATCCAAGTCGAAGGGCTCGGCTTTAATTTCCACATCACACAGCTCCGCTGGAAATGTGGTGTCGAGCCTGCTTACTGCGACCATCTGACCAACATTTCCGTGTCTCTCCGCATATTTGACCTGACCGCACAGATCCTTGCTGTGTTGTCGGTGCAGCTGCAATCCCTGACGCGTCTCGAAGTGCCGCCGGCAAAGCGCACAAACAAAGCGACGCACATAAAAGTGGCTGCTCATGTGCTTGGACAAACTGGCTGCATCGTGGCAATCCAACTGACAAATCTACAAGGATCAAGATTTTTAAATAGTAGCATAAGAAAACTTAACCCAACTTAAATACAAAATATTAACTGTGAACACTTTTCACATGCTAATGAGCAAAATAAGCGTAACTCTCTCGCTCTCTGTCTCTCTTTGCAATTTCTCTAAGTTTTGCACTCACCCTGCACTTTGAGTTGTTTAATCCCTCCGCATGCTGTCGATATTCATGCTCCAGGATCTCTTCTAGCGTGTTGCACCAGACGTTGCAGCCATGGCGGCAAAGAATCCTATTTAGCTGATGATTTACCTCATGCGATTCGAGAAACACATGATTTTTAGACGTAAGGCTGCATATTTTGCAGGTAAATGCGCCAAGTGTGTCGACACTCTCAGCAGATGACGTCACAAATAACTGTAACACACACAAAAGTTAACCGTCACACTCAAATATTCGATATGTACTGTACATGTATTTCTAAGTACATACATACATACATACATATGCATGTGTGCTTAGGTTAGGTGTTACCTTGTCTTGTCGATCGAGCGTGCTGAGGCTCGCTAAAAATGTGAGTTCGTCCTCGGATTTGCAATCATGCACCGGCATAGTTATCATATTTGGCCGCTCCTCGATTATTTTCATGAAGCTGCCAGCTGCAAGAAATCAGCAAATTTATATGCATAACTAAAGACTAAGCTAACGGTATAATGCGTAACATGAAAATAGACGCAACACATGCAAACGCACAGACATGCGCACGTACACGCACACAAACACCTCCGCATATGCAGGCAAGCAGAAGCACAGATCATTATTTACCGCACGCCAATTCCATTGCTGGTTCATCTTCATCCACCTCCAGCTTTATATTTGTGTCATCAATATCAATTGCCTCCGTTTTAATCACAATTTCCTCGTGCATCGCGCTGAGCCACAAAACAAAAGTGCGCAAAATAAATTACCGCTGCGATCAGTCGAGGTTATCGAAGTTATCTCCGAAAGCATATCGAGTAGCAGTGCATGCTGCAGACGCGATGTATCGATACATTTTCATTCGCAGCAGCGCACAGCAAAAGCAAAACAAATGTCGATTTTTTTACACTGAACTGTAACACCAAGCAGAATCACTGCTAAAAACCATATAAAAAAGCAAACAAATTGTGTTTCCCTTAAAACCCTAATGGTTAATAAAAATATAGCGCTTTGATATCGCACATTGGCACATACTCTTGGCGTACAAAGAAAAGTTTCCTGTTGAAACGGCTTGGGGTAACCTGCATAGCAAATTGTACAAAAATAAATGTTTGTTTTATAAACTCTGCAAGCGTAAACCAAAAAATGAGCAACAGCGAGGACTCACAACAATACCTGAATGATATGCTGGTCAAAGAGGAGGACGAGGCGTCGGGTGGTAAGTAATCAATCAATATTATTCTGTTGCATTATTAAAATTGCTTCTTATAGACGATTCGGACAGACAGGATGGACATGGGAGCATGCTTCGCGAACAGGATCGATTTCTGCCCATCTGCAACATTATCAAGATTATGAAGGTGCCAGTGCCACAGAACGGCAAAATAGCCAAAGATGCCAGAGAGTGCATACAAGAGTGCGTCTCCGAGTTTATATCATTTATTAGCAGCGAGGCCATCGAACGCAGCGTCGCCGAGAATCGCAAAACCGTCAATGGAGACGATTTGCTGGTGGCATTCAGTAATTTGGGCTTCGACAACTACGTGGAACCACTCTCTGTTTACTTGCAAAAATATCGCGAGGTGAGTGAAATACATATAATATGCTGTGGCAATTATTACTCACATAGTCTTACATTTTTCTCTCCTGCTGCGCAGTCAAACAAATCGGATCGCAATTTATTTATGGACAGCGGCTACATGCAAACCGAAGATGGCAACGAAGCTGGGAAACAGTAACGTTTATGGGGATTTTAATTTAATTATAAGGGAGGAAGTGACGGTGCAACTTTTTTTAATATATAAATATATATATATATATATTCTAAAGTCAAAGTCAAGTTTTACTTTTATGGCAAGTAGCTTAATAGTTTCATTTTATATGCATATTTTATAAGACACCAAGTACTTTTGTATATTCTACAGGTTTACATATTTGTAATATGCTTAAAGATATTAAAGAGTATGATGAGTCGATAGTCATAGTGTTTTCCTTCCACTTAAAGTTATATGTCCCGTTATTATTATTGGGACACCGTTTAGTTATAGCTGCTTCTTGATTGAGAAATATCTCTAAATCGGTCAACACCTTTGATTGGAATTTAAAGATAATAGGGTTGCAATATAGACCATCAACAAACTTATAAATTCTTTGATATCTTGGAAATAAAAAGTACGTTTTAAATGTCGTTGGGCCAGAAACTACTTACGAGTTGTATTGCTGCCGTCGCTCGCTAATTAGAATTCCCAAAAGTTTTTTAAACTTCAAAACTCAGTTTAATGGCCCTTAAGAAATCTATTAATTTAAAATACACACATACAGTGAAACCTCGTTTGCGGACTCATCTAATTGGACACTCTTCTATTGAATTATCAAAAATTTACCAACGATCGCTGTCCGCCTAAGAGTTTTCACTGTAGTAGTATCATAACTTTGCTAAAACAAATAAAATTTGCGAACACTTTTGAGCGACCACCGCACGCATCTCAGAAACGAAAAGGACGACTTGGACGTCATTTTTAGCACCGATTCTGTTCTGCAACCTAACGTAAAATCTTGTTCCGTCACATAATTGAAAATGAATTAAAATAAAGCCACCTAAGGAACATTTTGGGATTTGGGTGTGTGTGTGTGCTAAATAATATATGGCCTGACTCCAAATGCAAAGATGGAAACGCATTACGAATACAAAATCACTGGATAACCACATACACTACTACATTAGAATATTTTATATTAGCTACTAGGTTAAGTGATGTGTGTTATGGGTGGGGATGTGGGTGCGTACTACTTAAAAATAGTAGAGGCGCTATAACAATAGACGTGATGCTTAATTCCGTACATAAAATACGATAGATACATACTTAGATATTTTAAATTAGTTGTGACTAACACTAGGCTAAAATGATGTGGCTTATACACATGGGCACCCATAAGCAGATAATGAAATGACACATTATTCCCATTGCTAGCGCTCTGAGTACTCTCAGTTGTTTGTTACAGCATCAGATCATCGCTCTCCATGGGCTCGTCCTTGATGGGCAACATTTTGCTGCTGTCCATGGCATAATCATTTAGGAATATGTTGCTATCGCTATGCTTCAAATGCAGCGTGGGCATCGCCTCCGCTAGCAACTGACCCGGTTGGATGAAGCAGTAGCTCTCAAAGTGCTTGCAGCAGATGTGCTTCGAATTGTTCCACTTAGGCACTGGCTCGATTTTTAGATTGTAGCACCACTTGGTGCGCTGATTCCTATTCTCGGGAAAGTCCAGCATTGGCAGCTGCACATCGTCCACGCCGCAGATCAAGCAGCTCTGCGCATTGTCGGGCAGGTGAGCGGCACAAATGTGTTTATCGCAATAGCTTTGAACATCCGGTAGATTCAGTGCCTGGCACCATTGATGCAGCAGCATTGGATCTGTAATTTCCGATAAAGTGATATTAGACAATGTTTATAGAGGGTTTAAATTATAGATTGCTTTGATGACTTTTATATGAAAGCCAAAATCGAGATAAATTGGCAATCCGTAGTCATGCTAAGCTTTTTGTTTATACATATTAAAAATGATTACCGTTGGGAAACTTGTGCAACTGGTCATTCACATCGTGATGGCAATCGGGCATACAGCAGCGTGGCCCGACGGTCTGAAGCTCCGGCTCCAGCTCACGTTCCAGCTCCAGCTCCAACTCATCGCTGACGGAGCCAAGATGAAGCGTGGGCACCGCATTGGACATGAGGCGTCGCACGCCAATCAGCTGCGGATCGAAGTGGCGACTGCAGATGAGCTTTGTGTTGCGTTGAGACTCATAGAATCGCATGCCAGTGGCCTGCTCCCACTTGCGTATGGAGCTGGTATTGTTGGGCAATCGGAAGAGCTTGATGCCATCGCCGCGTGGACTGCGGCAGTAGGGCAAGCAACACAGCTTGATCTTCCACGGTGGCTGCTGACCCGGCGGCAATGGATCACGCGAGCGACGCTCCCGTTTGATATGTTTTGGAGTCGGCTGCAGTAGCTCATCACCATCAGCATCATTATCAGTATCATTGTCATCATATTCATCGTCCAAGTCTTCCAGCATGGTATCCTCGACATCAACTTCGAGCTCATCACCCTCGCTGCCTGCATCGAGCTGGGCAAACTGCTGCTGGCTTTGCTCATTTGTGAAAATCTCCAGCGGCACATTGTTGCCCAGCTCCAGCGTGGGCACCGCCCAGGGACACAATTTGCGCAGCCGAATGCAGTTAGGCTCAAAGTGCGCGCTGCATATCATTGTCTTCCAGGGCCGCCGCTCATCGTAACGGATGCGCAAATTGTGCATCCAACGCTGCTGCAGCTGCCGCGAGCGCGGAAACTTGTAGATGTGGACGCCGTGATGCGAACGCTGCCGCTGGCAGTGCACCAGGGAGCACTTGTCATAGCCAGACTTAACTGGATTAAAGCTGGTGCCGTTTTCCTGTTTAATGCCGGGCAGACGCTGCTGCTGATCGCTCCAGTTGTATGCATATTGATTGTCATATTGCTGTTCCTCATCGCTA
This sequence comes from Drosophila flavopinicola, assembly GCA_035042425.1. NCBI lineage: Eukaryota > Metazoa > Arthropoda > Insecta > Diptera > Drosophilidae > Drosophila > Drosophila flavopinicola. The sequence continues at coordinate 658,071 of JAWNLL010000033.1, read as the reverse complement.
CCACCCTCGTGCAGCTGCAGCTCTGGCACCAGCAGACTGAAATCCTCATGCTCCTGATCATCATCATCATCATCTTCCACTTCAAACTGTTCCAGTTGCTCGAACTCCTGCTTAACTTGCAGACTCTGCTCGGAGCCGCTCTTCTGCTTGTCCAGCCGCATATTAATCAGTGCGAAATCATTTTCAAATAACTGCTTGGGCGCAAATGGTCCCAGATTCAGTGTGGGCACACTGCCATGCATCAGACGCATATTTCCCAGACAGAATGGCTCAAAATGTGCGCTGCAGATGCGATAGCGCCAGCGGAATTCCGGGTCGAACGGCACCTGGGTGTTGTGCTGCCACTTGGCGCACATGTCCGTCGAGTGGGGGAACTTGTGCAGCGTCAGATTCTCGCTGGTCAAATGATTCGAGCAGCCCTCGATTTGACAGAATTTGCTGGATTTGCGCGGATGGGCAGGACGCGGCAGGCGCAGGCTTATATCAGTAGACAGCAACTGAGGCTGAGGCTGGCGCTGCGGCTGCTGCTGCGGCTGCTGCTGCTGCGATTCCAGCGGAGCTGCCAGCGGCTCACTGTGCTTCTCCGCCTTGGGCTGATCTAGCTGCCATTGCGTGCTAAACTCATTATCGTAGATAAGCTCGGGTCGACGGGAACCCAGACGCCGCGTGGGCATCGCACCACGTCGGATGCGCGAGCCATTAAAGCAGTCTTTATCAAAGTGATGACTGCAGATGCGAAAGCGCCAGGCGAAATTCGTGTCCACATCCACCTGGGTGTTGTGCATCCACTTTTGCATGGCATCCAGTGAGGTGGGAAACTTGTGCAGCTTAATGGTGCCGTTCAGATCATTCGAGGTGACATCGCAGCCACGGACGCTGCAGTGGCGGGCGCTGTAGTGCAGCCCGTTCTGCACGATGACGCCGCCGCGTCCATGCTGGGGAGCTGGTCCCAAGGAATCATAGGAGAGCTGCTCGGTATAGCTGCCATTGTGTTTGGTGTCCATTTGCTCATACGTGGTGCACTTCTCGACATGACCCACTTCGAGCAGCACCTCCAGCGCCTGCATTTCCAGTGGCTGCTGCGAATTGTAGTCGCCATTCTCTTCATACTCCCTTAGCCGCGGCTGGTCCTCTTCTAGCTTGAGTATGGGTATGGGCTCCATCTGCGCCTCGACGACTTCCTGGCTGGCCTGCAGCTCAGTCATCTGCTGCCACTCGGCCTCCGTGGGATTCTGATAGGCAGGCGCTTCTCCCGGCTGACGTTCGGGCAACTCCAGTGTTGGCATGCTCGAGGGCTTCAGTCGCCTGGTTGTCTCCGTCAGGCAGCTGGGCTCAAAGTGCTTGTCGCAGATCTTGTACATGTAGCGCTGGTGCTCGTAGAACACCAGCTGCATGTTGTGCAGCCACATCTCGAGCACATCCCGGCGGGTGGGCAAACCATGCAGGCGTCCTCCATCCCGAGGCTTAAGGGTCCTGCAGCCACGCACCGCACAGCTCACAATACGTATGCGAACGCTGGAGCGCGCTGCCTCATAGCAGGAGTCCAGCAATTGCTCGGCCGTGTGTGATTCAAAGTTATCCACACTGTGATCATAGAGCAGGATCAAATGGAGCGGACACAGCTTAGGCGGCTGTTGCTTCTTCTCGAAATGTTGCTGCTCGTCCAGGCCCATGTATTCGAGCCACTCGTTACGCAGCGCCTGGTCCTGGGGCAGCTCGTAGCTGACCCGCTGATAGCTCTTCTGCAGTTCGACACACTGCGGATAGCAGCAGTCGTGGCTGGCGCCATCTCTGTTGCAGTAGCGCTTCAGTTGTGTTGGCGCCGCCTCTATGCTGCGGTGTACTGTGTGCAGCTCATCGTGACCTAGTAGGATCGTGGGCATTGCACCGCTCGAGGGACGTCCGCTCTCCAATAGCCTGTTCTCAAAGTGTACGCTGCAGATTTTCACATTGGCCAGCTGCTCCCGAGTGGGATCGAGACGCACATTACTCAGCCACTTCTCCGCTATGTGACGCACCTTGGGCAGCCCGAACAGCTGCACCTCATCCGCATCTAAGGAGCGGCGGCAGTGCGGCACCCAGCACACGAGCGCATCCTGTTTCCAGCTGGTCGGATTCGGCAGCAAATCGTTCAGCTCCTCGTGACCCACGTAGCGTGTGGGTCGTGCTCCCGGTCGCAACAACTTATGAACATTAAAGCAGTGCGCCTCAAAGTGGCGCTCACAAACGTGCCGCTCCGAGCCGTTAGTGGCTGTCGGATCCAGACGCAAGTTCTGGCACCAATCCAACATCTGTGACGTACGCTTGGGCATTTTGAACAGTCGGCTACGCGGAGCATCCTCGCCTTTGAGGCAACCGTTGACCACACAGCGCAACTCAGTCACCGTACGGCTAAGCTCCAGCGTCGGCACAGCATCCTCCTTCAGATTCCCGGTCTCGGGATCAAAGCAATCGGGCGCAAAGTGTGACTGGCAGACCTGAAAGATAGAATTGACTTTAGCATCTTAAAGACTTGTCTCTGCTTATGGTAAAGGGCACAATGATGATAGATTCAAAAATTATATTAACTGTTGGTTTCACGTCGATAATGTCCTCAAAAAGCTGCTCAGTTTGCTCCATTTGCGCTGCCGCATTACGCATATGTTCAGTCACTCGATATTTCCACAACACTTCCTTGAGTCTTTCCCGTGCATGAGAGCGCCGTATGCGATCACGTTCCCGCACACGTTCGCGATCACGCTCTGTGAACCGTAAACGATATTTCCTCTTTGCTTTTGTAGCAAGAGCCACTTTGTCTTTATCGCCAAGTTGCCCTCCCTGTTCAACGTTCTTCTTAGGATAGTTAGCTGCGCGTCGAATGCGAATTTCTTCTGCGTTCCAATGGTAATGATCACGACGACGTCTCAGAGCTTCTCGATGCTTTTGATCACCGGATTTCTTAGCAATACGTGGCATTTTACAATATACAATGTACTTTCAATTCTCCACAAAAATAATCAAAGTTTTATGTAACAGGTGCAGTCCAGTAAGCACCCAGTAAACAATGAAGGCAGCACGCACACACTCAAAACTCGACCAAATTAAAATTTTTTTACTTTTATGTTGAAACACGAGTTTTTACAGAACAGCTAATCAACTACTGAAACATTTTCACGACGAACTAATGCCCCAAGAATTAAGCCTACTGCCGTTCCAACAATGACAATCATTTTCCGAGCACAGTAGGCGCATTCCTTTACACTGCGTTAGTCATCGAATACACCTATTATAGAAAATATATATTACTGCTATCGCAGCAGTCGCGTTCCATTGACAGTCGATTTAGTGCGTGGAAGATTTCAATAAGAATATAAACCCGACTTTTCTCAGCTGTTTTAATAGCTTATTAGTGTCTGCTGTGGAAATTGCAGTGCGCTTTTGTCACACAAAAAACTATTTGCATGTGTGAGACAAGTGGCCGATATTGTGCAGTGGCAGCCACTGTAGAAATAATCGATGTGTTGTATTTCGATTTGTCTCAACACCTGTGGTATTTTTTTTAGTATTTTAGATGTATTCGATAACTCAAACAACATGGGGAAAATATGTCCAAGACCAACTTCCAGTTGTATGGCTCTTGCAAGTGGTCCGATTCGGCTAATTCCGACAAATGTGCAATATCATTCAATAATAACTATATGTACAAAGTTTCATCGCGCTATCTCAACAACTGAGGGACTAGTTTGCATACATACAGACAGACGCACATGGGCAATTTTTTTTTTTTTTTAAGGATTTTTTGTACATTTTGTTTGTTGCTAGTAAATAAATACATTTAGTGGAAATGTGCACATACATAAGGTAATGGGAATGCTTGTTATGGTAATTATAAGTATGGTATAGAGTACTGATAGTCTTATCTTTGATTACACATACCTGGAATCCATCGCTGCTGGCCTGCATGGAGCGATGCTTACAGTTGGCGGCCCACTTGCGAATCGTAGGCCGATCCGTGGGGTACTGATAAAGACGCCGCTGCTCGCTGCGCTCCTGAAAGCAGGTTAGCACCGAGCAGTAGTTCTCCCAGATGAACTGCAGCGTCTGCCTGTTCTCATAGCTGTCGGCAATGTTGCCATTATGCCGCGCATTCGGAATGATGTGTCCATCGTGACCCAGCTTCCGAGTGGGCACCGCCCAGCTGCGCAGCTGGTTCTTGCAAATGGCATCCGCCTCGAAGTGATCCTGGCAGATGTACAGACGCTGTGCATCGACCAATCGCGGCTGCTGTTGCGTATTCACCAGCCACTTGAGCAGCGCCGTCTCCGTGCTGGGAAAGCGAAAGAGACGTGTCTGTCCGACGGCCTGCTGTCCACAGGTAGGAATGCAGCAGATGCGCAGCTTGCTACGCGGACTGGGACTCGCACTGGCGCTGGCGCTAGGACTGGCGCACATGGGCAGCTCGGTTTTAATGCGCAGCGGCAGCTCGATCGGCACGCTTGGAGTTGGAGTGCCATCCAGCATGGGATTCAAATGGATATTGGTGTCACGATGGTGCAGCGCTAGTGTGGGCATTGCCCACACCTTGGGACGCACTGGGCCCAGGCAGCGCGGCTCAAAGTGCAGCATACAGATGCGATAGATATAGTGGCGCGCCGGATCGTATTCGATCTTGGTGTTGTGCACCCACTTGGCGCAGGTGTCGGGGCAGACGGGCAGCTTGGTCAGTCGCACATTGTCCGTATACTTGGAGTAGCAGCCGGGCACGGCACAGCGCAGCTTCATGGCCATCGAAGAACTGGCTATGAGGTCATACGTCTCGCGCAGCTGACGCCGCACAACCGACGGCAGCTCCTCAGGCAGCGGCACCTGCTCAAACAGCTGCATGTAGTGCATCACACACAGCTGGGAGTGACTTGTCGACTGCGGATGGGGCAGCTGCAGCCAGTGCAGCCATGATTGCTGCACCAGCGGATGTTCGGGCAGATCATAGCAGCGATAGAGATTGAGACGCGCACACGTGCAGCTAGGCACCAGGCAACTGCCACTGCTGCCGGACGCATTGTGGCGATATATATTCGTGTCGGCATGGCCCAGCTTAAGTGTCGGCAGCGGCGCATCCAGCTCAAAGTGATCGCCACAGAGGAACATCTGGTTGCAGTCCATGAGCGGCGGCAGCTTCAGATTGTGCAACCATTTGCGCAGCATGAGACGATCGCGCGGCAGACGCCGCAACTGGACGCCATGCAACTCCGACTGCTTGCCGCAGCTGGCCAGACAGCAACGGCGCTTGGGCTTAGTCTCCGCCAGCTCGGGCTTCCTTTTGCGGCAGTGTTTTAGGCTCCAAAGCCGAAAAACCGAATGCTGCGGCTGTGCATCGTAAATGGCCGACAGCAGTCGTCCGTTGCAGCTGTAGGTGAGGGGCGTGACATGGCCGAGCTTTAGCGTGGGCACCGCATTCTGCTTTAGCTTGCGCGTGCCCAGCATCTCGGGCTCAAAGTGCTCGATGCACACGCGACCCGCGCAATCCTCGAGCGGCAGCTGCAGATTGGCGCTCCACTTGAGCAGCAACTGCTGGTCCTTGGGAAAGCCAAAGGTGCTCAGCTGCAGGGCAGCTGTGCGCTCTTTGCGACAATGCTTCAGACAGCAAATGGGCGTTACATTATTCACGGGCTTCTCGCGCCGCGGCAGTACCAGCAGTGGAATGTGAGGAGTGTCGGGCAGCAGCAGCTCATCATCGTCGCCGGGTATATCCTCATCGTCGTCTAGATTATCATCCTCGGCAGAGCTATTATCGCTGTGCTGCTCAGCGAACGTTTCGACGAGTTCCAAGGGATCGAAATATCCATGATCTTCAGAGTCGTGCTCCTCCTCCTGTCCTTCACCATCATCAAGATCATTATCAATACCCTGCTCCTGCTCCTCATCAACATTCTCGAGCGGCTGTTCCTCCTGCTTCTCAGTCTTTACCTTTACCAAAGACTCCAAGCTGGCATCGCCCTCTTCTTCCGCATCCTCCTCCTCCTGCTGCATGCCCGCCTTAATGCTTTCATTATCAAAAACCACACCCTCGTCGTGCCCCAATTTGAGCGTCGGCACCGCGCCCGTCTTCAGCTTCAGTTTGCCGCGCACCATCGTCTCGAAATGATCAGCACAGATGCGTCCGCGGCATTGATCTGGCGCCAGGCGCAGATTAACCCGCCACTTCTCAAGCAACTCTTCGCTGCGTGGATAGCGATAGGTGCGCAGATCGTTATCAATGCTGCGCCGCTTGCGGCAGTGCGCCAGCGCACAGGTGGGCGTAAAGAAGCCCGGAATATTCTTTGGATTCTCATAGATCGGCAGCTCCTGGTGGCCCAACTGCTGGGTGGGCATAGCCCAGCCCCGCAGCTGCTTGCCATCGATGCAACGGCGATTGAAATGGGCGCTACACACGCGTGTCGTCTTATCCACGTCGGCAGCAGACAAGCGCAGGTTGTGGCGCCACTTGCTCTGCTGCTGCTTTCCAGTGGGAAAGGGAAAGAGGCGGGCGCCATGCTCCAGGCGACTACGACCACAGCTCGGCACACAGCACTTGAAATCGGCCAAGGATTTCTTGATTTTAACCTGCGCATCAAATTATAATTAATTAATGCGATGTTACTTAAGGACAGTCAATTCCATATTGGTTTTTAGCTCACCTGTGTTGTGTTCGAATCTGTTGCCTCCGACATGGTTATGTCCGGCTTGATGTCCTCGTCCAGTTCGGAGTGCGCTTCCTGCTTAATGCTGACGCGACGCTGGCGTCCAAAAAGATTGCTCTGCAGCTCTTCGGGATTGACTTGGAACAGGTCATCAGTCTCGTCGTGGCCCAGTTCAAGCGTAGGAACGGAGCCAATGTTCAGGCGCGTCTTGCCAATGCAAATGTCTTCGAAGTGAGCATTGCAGATCTTGTAGCGTTCGCGTTCCTTGAAGCTGAGATGCTCCAGGCGGAGATTGTGGCGCCAGCGCTGGAAGAGAGCGGGGTCCTTGGGGAAGCTGTTCATTTGCACCTCATCAAATTTGCGCGTCTTGCCGCAGGTGGGCACACAGCACTTGAACACGGGATCAACGTAACGCTCCTCCGGCTTGGGATTCGGTATAAGTTCGGTCTCGTCATCGTCGTGGCCGAGGCAGAATGTGGGAATGGCCCACTTGAACAGATGCTTGGGTCCAATGCAGTCCGCTTCGAAGTGCCTGTTGCAGATACGTACACCGATGCAGTCGACGGGATTCATTTTCAGATTGTTACACCACTTCCACAGCAGGTCCTCGTCGTCGGTTGGAAAGCGGAAGAGGCGCACATCCGGCTGCTCCTTGGACGCATCGCAGCCCTCGACAGTGCAGTGCTCCTCGACGAATGACTGCGCCTCATTCGGATAGATATCCTCGTCCTCATGGCCCAGCTCCAGCGTTGGAATCGCACCAGCACTCAGTCGCTTGCCATTGAACGAGTGCGTCTCAAAGTGAAGCGAGCAAATGCGATACTGTTGCCGCATGGCACCTCGCGGCCGCATCCGTATGTTGTGCATCCACTTTCGTAGCTGGGTGGGGCTGTGTGGCAGTCGGAAGAGCTGCACGCCCTGCGCCCGCTGCCGCCGGCAGCTGTCCACAATGCAAACGCGCTGCAGGCACAGCTTGTTGGCCTTGAGCTTGGCCGGATTCTGGTAGATCTTGTAGCCGGATGGTGTGTTCAGATCCAGTGTGGGCACTGCCAGCGCCACTGGGCACTTCTTGCTAAGCACATGCGGCTCGAAGTGGGCCGAGCAGAGACGTCGCTGAGCGCTGCCGACCATCGGCACCTGCAGATTATGTGCCCACTTGGCCAACGTGGAGCGATTGAGCTTGGGGAAGCGATACAGCTGAACGTTATGAAGGGCGCGCACCTTGCGACAGTGCGACAGACAGCAGCGTGGCACCCACGTGGGTTTCACACCAGCGGCCGCTCCAGCATTTGCACGAGCGGCTGCTCTATCTGGATTGAGATGCGTGCGCCGTTTGTAAAGCATTTGGTGTTCAGGATTCTCGTAGAGATTCTCAATGTTGTTGGCCAGATTAAGCGTGGGTATGGCCCAGGGACGCATACGCTTGCCAATGCAGTGCGACTCGAAGTGCAGATTGCAGATCCTCAAGCTGGGCAGCGCGGCAATCTCCAGTTCGAGATTGTGCGCCCACTTGGACAGCACCTGTGTCTCTTCCGGTGGGCGATAGAGCTTGATGTCATCCACACTGGGATTACGCTTGCACGTCTCCACACAGCACTCGCCCGTCTCGTCGCCATTGTTGGGTGCACTGGGACGCGCATAGAACTCGGCGACCTGCTCCGGCGTGGGCAGCGGATACGGTATATTCTCATGGCCCAGCACGAGCGTCGGTACCGCCCACTTCTCCAGTCGCTTGTTGCGCAGGCAGCGATCCTCAAAGTGCACCTCACAGATGGCATCGTTGAAGAGCTTAGTACCATCAGGCACCGGTCGTTGGAGATTCGCACACCACTTGGTCAGCAGCGCAACATTGCTGGGAAAGCGATGTAGATTCGCATGATCCCGGTCTCTGTTACGCTTGCAGACAGCTACGCAGCAGGTTTCACGTATGTTGAGCTTCTTAATCACATCCGGATTGCGATGAATGTCCTCGTCATCGTGGCCCAGATGCAGTGTGGGCACAGCAAACGGACGCATGCAGCCGCCAATGCAGTAGGGCTCAAAGTGCAGGCTACATATTCGCATACCCTTGTGCATCTTGTCCTCGGGTATCTTCAGATTGTGACACCACTTTCGCATCTGCTCCGGTCGCCTGGGTATTGTGTGGAATGTGATGTTCTCATTGTTGTGGCGCTTGCTCTCGCAGCTGGGCACACAGCAGACGTCCATGCTATCGCTGACATTCAGGCCTGACGATGAGCCGCCAGCTCCCATGCTCATGTAGGATGCACTCAGTTCCGGATCCACATAATGCGATGCCGAACTGGCCGATGAAGATGTGGAGGCAGCCGAGTGCCGCTGATATTTATGATGCACATGTTGCTGCTGATGCTGCAATTGGTGCTGCGGCACCTGCTGCTGGGTATTGTGGGTGGGCGTGGAGGGCGTTGGCGGTGGCCACAGTTCGTTCTCGTAGATGTTGAAGGTGTCGTTGTGGCCCAGGTGCAGTGTAGGTACAGCGCCTAGAAAGTAAATTAATTTTTGGAATATTAATGCCAAAGTTAGTGCAGTGTAAGGTATGTGACTTCAGTATATTGAAAATTCCTCGTTAAATGCTTACCCGGAGACAGTTTGCGTAATCCCAGAGCTTCCTTGATGAAGTGAGCACTGCATATTTTGTGATTCTTGCCACGATAGACAGCCGGATCGAGGCGCAGATTGTAGCACCAGCGACGCAGCAGAACCTCATCCCTGGGGAAGCGATAGAGCGACATATTGAAGTCGGAGGAGCGACTGCGGCGACAAAAGTTGAGACAGCAGCGCTTCTCCTCCACATACAGATTCTTGGGATTGTCATGAATCTTGCCGTACTGAGCGCCCAGATGCAGCGTGGGCACTGCCCACGGCTTCAGCCGGAACTTTCCGATGCAGCGCTCCTCGAAGTGGCGACTACAAAAGTGACGCGGCTCCTTGGCCTGGACGGGCAGACGGGCGTTCTGACACCACTTGATCAAGCTCTTGATATCTTTGGGAAAGTTGTAGAACTTGAGATTGCTCTCGCCGCGCTGGCTGGTGCAGTTCGGCATGCTGCAGCGGGCTACCTCACCGGTGGTAAACGTGTTGGTCAGCTCGCGATTCTGATAGAGATTGGCGACATCGTCGTGGCCCAGATTGAACGTGGGCACGGCCCAATAGCACAGCGAGTAGCGATTGATACAGCGCTTGGGGAAGTGCATGCTGCAGATCCGAAAGCTGGCATAGCTCGAGGCCGGAATGTGGAACATCTTGAGATTGTGCAGCCACTGATGCAAGTACTTGTCATCCTTGGGAAACGTAAAGAACTGCAGCGTCGGGCTGGTGCTCTTGCGCACACCGCACAGCGGCACACAGCACAGCGCATCCTCCGATTCGTCCAGCGTCGAAGAGTGCGCCTGCGGGCCACCAATTCCGCCGCTGCCATGCAACGAGCTGTCGCTGCCATAGGCATTGTTATAGCTGCTATCATGCAGGCTGTAGCCCGACTCGCTGGTGGAGTTGCTATAGCTGCGCTCCAGTTTCACACTCGCCTCGCTCTTCGTCAGCGCTGAAGCATACAAAGCGGCGCCATCAGCATTCGCCTGGCGCTGCTGCAGCAGCGAACTGAGCGCCGCCGTTGCCGGCAATGCTACAGCCGCCTTGTGATGCGGTGGAGTCACTAAAAAATATATAATGTTAATTAGTATATACTCTAAAGAATCATTGATTAAATATTTATGTTTTTGTCAGGGCCTATGCGCATCTGCTACACACAAATAAACAAACATCAAGCATACATTATTACATTGTGGCATATATATAAACTTGATATAATTATGCATAATGCATATGAAAATTTAAGTGAATTATAATTTGTGGCATTCTGCATTCAGACATAAGTTACATCCGAAAATTGTCAAGAATAATTAGAATTTCGGTCGTCTTAATTAGATTTGTAAATCGCAACAAATATTCAAAGACGTCTCTTTAAATTTTTGAACACAAAACATTATTAGCCTGACAAATATGTCTTTAAGACTAATTAAAACTGTTCGACTCAGCTGTTGATGCTGATCAAGAACATAAGTTCATACATTTTGCAAAAATATTTTTAAAAAAATTAAATAGAATAACATTTATCTTTCGGATGGATAAACTGAAATGCAATGTATGCTTAAAGTTTAAGGCATGTATAATAATACAATTTAATATTTAGAATATATTCTGATTAAGATATAGATGCGATATGTATGTAGCCGCAAATGGAACCCCATTGGATAAATGCAAAGAAATTATCCCAGACCGCGACTCACTTTCAATGGTGCCCATGTGACAATCCTGAAGTTTGTAGTTGCCCTGCTGCTGCGGATGCTGTTGAGGATGTTGCTGCTGCTGCTGCTGCTGTTGCTGCTGCTGCTGTTGCTGCTGGTGTGCCGCAGCGTAATACTTGCCGCAGAAGTAGGGCGCCGCCAGTCGATGCTCGTGCAGCTCTAATGCCGTTTGGTACCACAAGCGGCAAATGGGGCAATCGAAACGCTGCTGGAACTTGTGTTGCGGCAAATGAGCATAGAGCTGTTCCCGCGTGGCAAACGTAACAGAGCACATCTGCGCAAAATATTGAAAATTAGTAAACGTAACCAACTGTAAACCACAATCCCCACACACTTACATTGCACACAAAGCTTTCGTACTCGTGCTGCATGTATTCATGCGACTCGCACTCTGCAATCGTATCAAAATGCTTGCCACAGTATTTGTGGCAGAAGAATTTGTCCACACGATGCAGATGCTTGTGCTTATGTTGCTCCTCGGCGCCCATGAAGGTCATGGGGCAGAGGTTGCACTTGAACTCGTACTCTTGTATGATGCAACTGCTCTCGGCCACATGGCGCAGATAGATCTGCTTCTTAAAGAACACCTCCTTGCAGCGCTGGCATATGGGCAGACTCTCCGAGGAGCGCTCCGTTTGCAGCTTTCGGCGCGGATAGTTGAGCGGGTTCTGCAAGCAAATAGCATTATAAACTTTTAGAATACAAAGTTGATTGATCTTTCACTCACTTTTTGGTTTCCATAGGCCTCATCCTTGACGTTAAGCTCCACCTTGGGACTCAGCATGTTGTCGCCGTACTCTGGATATTTACTAAAATCGGCAAAGGGGGTATTATCATCGATATAGTTGGACTTGAACGCATGTTCGTCGATGGGTTCCGCTATTAAATTATAGATATATAAATTTTAATTAATATGCAATAGGTTTTATCTCAATTCTTTATCGAACTTATTTCACTTTTGCTGATTTTGCACTTTAATGAAAATTAATTTTAAATTTAGAATTCTATTTTTATAGCCTTATCGACACAGATCGTATGTGCAAATTTTATACGTGTTGCACAAAAAATAATCTCTAATTTTCTATACTTTTCTATATATAATTATAGTGTATACAGCCTGGCGGACTCACTAAATTCGTTGGAAGATTGTATAATAATTTGTTTTGTGTTAAAGCTTCCACAATTTCTATTCACAAATAAAATGAAAGGAATCGTAAAAAACAGACGAGAGAATGATTTTTAAAACATTGCGTTGTGAATAAAATACATTTCTAGCGTACTTCCATACCATATGTAAATTTTAATTCGTGGAATACGATTTCAGCTAGAAATATCGATAGCAACCATAAAAAATAAACTCTGTACATAAAGACTTCAATTTAATTTTCAGTTTCTATGGTTTTTACATATGTACGCATACATACACACATATTGCTTAATTGTTTTGAGTTGTTCTCTCTGGTGGCTGCTTTGATAAGCATGAATACAGAGATAACACGAGCGAGAGTGTTTTTCTTTTTCCTTTCTTATATGTATACACAAATAAGAAAATGCATTTGTATTTATGTTTGTATGCATGTATGTATATAAATATTTCTAATTTTCCACAAGCATAATAAAGAGAAATATAATAAAAACTGATAAGCAATTTTATTTCGCTTCGATATATTTAAAGTTATAATAGAAAAAGCGAAATGACTATTATATCACTCATTTCCATTCGTTCGATATTATATATTTATTATATGCCCCGCCCAATTGGTAATGCAAGTGTATTCCATACAAGCAAAAGTTATAATCTATTTGGGAACGTACAAGTTACATAAGATTCGAGACTTGGAAGTGAGAATTAACGAATTCACACGCACACAGACAATCCCAATTCCATCAATAGATGGATGCGTGTACATACAATATGTACATACATAAGCATTAGGGTTATACCCGGTAATATAAAGCATCTATCTGAGTATACATATAAGTAAATGTATATAAAATTAAATAGATACATACAAAACGACAGCCAGACAGACGAAACGCACTCTGAAACAGAGATACAGAAACGGAACGTAGACGAACCGAAAACTGAAAACCGAAAACCCTGGCGTAAAACAACCGAACGAACAAACGCAAAAACCTCAGCGTAACTCAGCGCTGTAACAAAACGTTTTATTGATTCGGCGACGCCAAAAACGGAGCTGAAATTACGGCTACTTACGCTATAGGAAAATGGGCAACCAAAGTAACTGTAACTGTGTTTTCGCTCTCTGTCCCTCACACTCGCTCTCTCTTGTTTTGTTTAGACGTGTGTGTGCGTCTGTACCAATTGCTTATTATTAGAGTTGCGGTCGTGTCTCATAAGATAATAATAACTACGGTGTATGTATGTAAACAAATTTTGAACAAAATTCAGATATACAACTTTTTGCATGACAATCTTATTTATAATATTCGCATTCGCTTAGATTTATATAAAGCGAAAGCCGCGCAAAATAAATAACCGCAGATCTAGGAAAAATAATTTATAATAACATAAATAATTTCTTTTAAAAGAGCTAACGTTTAAAAAATATAAAATATAGTATTACAAATTAATTGCAACAATAATTCACTCTTGTATTTTTAAAATTTGGGTTTCGTGTTCGTGTTATCATGAGTTGACCTGCGCTCATCGCTATTTATGTATTACATTACTAGTATTTGCATCTGGCTGTGAAGTACGGATATCGATATCCCTAAAGCTCGATACTTACATTTTATTATCATTTCGCCGCTGGCATCGAGCGAGTGACGATTAGTAATGGCGGGTGCTGGCGGCGGTGCCATAGGATTCTGAAAATGTTGCTGCTGCTGCTGCTGTTGTTGTTGCTGCTGCTGCTGCTGATGCCGTTCGGGCAGCTCGAGTGGCTCGCTCTTGATGTAGGGATACGAGCCGTGCATTATGCTGTGCGGCGGCATATACGACCGATGGTTGAGCTGCTGCTGCTGCTGCTGGTGTTGTTGTTGCTGCTGTTGTTGTTGTTGGTATTGCAGCAGCTGGTTGTGCGCATAGGCCACAGTATTGGCCTCAAGGTTATAGCCCACCCCACCGCCACCTGCGCCCGTAGAGCCATAATACGCTCCGGCACCCGCGCCGTATGCATTCATAATGTTGTTGTTGTTATTATTGTTGCTGCTGCTCTTGCAGGGCGCCGCAAACGCAGCGGCATGCGGATGCGGGGGCGGATAGGAAGCAACATGTGAGTACCAATTGTGCTGCTGCTGTTGTATTTGTTTATGCTGCAAAAGCTGCTGCTGCTGCTGTTGTTGCTGCTGGTAGTAATGATGTTGTTGTTGGTGATGCGAGGGGTTATTGTGTTGTTGTGACATTACGGTAGAGATAAATAATTGTTGGTTTGTTGCGTTTTTGGCAAATTTTGTACCGTTTCAATTATTGGGTGTTGGAAAAAACACCCGCAGCGTACAGTTCTCTCTCGCTCGCGCACGCACGCTCTGTCTTTTTCATTTGGCGTCGTCTTTTATATACCAGTTTTTCAGTGTTCTGCTCCCCCCGCCTTTTAAGATTTTTGCATGTGTGTGTGTATGTATCGAAATGTCATTATTGCGACTTGTATGTAATTAAGAAGACGGTGCTTTGAAGCCAATTGGACACATATTCACTAGTTAGCACTGTGTGCAGACGCTCGTTTGCACCAATTGGAATTTATTTCACTGGGCGCGAGCGATGAATTTTTCAACATTTTTCGTTTCGTTGTTTTAGCGCGACGCGCGACACAACAAACTCCTGCATGCGTGCGTGTGTGTTGTGTGGCTGCTTAGTGATGTGCCACCACGGATGGCGCAGCCAATGTCCGATGTTTTTGTTTGTGACACATCGCGCAGTGTTATCGATGGTAAAGTATCTTTTTATGTAAGCAGCGATGGCGATTGCGGATTTATCTGATTTGAATTTATAGTTAGATGAGAATATTGTCGTTTGTAAATTCAAATAAGAAATATGTGTTGTTGGATATACATAATTATTGCAAAATAATCCTAGCTGGCAAATGATTATAATATTTAGTCAAAAATATAAAAAACATTCGTTGGAAGTAACAATAACGACTTCTTTTATATGACATTTCTAAACCAAACTTTGAGCTTTAATTATGTAATTTTAGGTCCTCTTATGCCCACCCGCTGCTGCAGTTGCTCCCTGACCAGCTCTCCATCTGCCACCAGATGCTCTGCTGCCAACTCGTCGAGCGTATGTCGCAGTTGTTTCTTCACTTTGCCTATTCGCATTGAATTCTTGGCTGATATCGGCAATATGTGCTCGAATTTTAGCACCCGACTAGGACGCAATTCCTCGGGGCACTCCGCCAGACCCACAGACAGATCCTTAATGCTAGGCTTTAGTTTTGTGAGGATGTCCTGTGCGCCATCCTTGTCCATTTTATTGAGCAGCAGCACGGAAGGCTTTGCGAGCAGCGCAGGATCGTACAGCTCCAGCTCCTTGTTCAGCGCATAGATGTTGGCCAAACAGTCGCGATGCGGATGTTGCGGACTGAGCTGAAACCCAAAGATGTCCACTACAAAGAGCAGAAGACGTGTGCGCTCAATGTGCTTCAGGAACTTGTGACCCATACCGAAGTTTGCGTGGGCGCCTTCAATGAGACCGGGAAGATCAGCCAGGCTAATCGAGCGCAAGTCGGTGTACTCAATGGTGCCAATCTGCGGGCGAATCGTGGTGACTGCAAGGTGCAAAGAAAAGATAGGATATCAATATCAATACTACTAGAGTATCTCAAAATCAACAATATTCTAGACAATTTTGATTTGCGAGTGACGACTGTAGTAGCCAGCTCAAATACTTACAGGGATAGGCAGCTATTTTGGGCTTGGCATTGGAAATGGCCTTCAGCAGCGTGCTTTTACCCGCATTTGGGAATCCAACCAAGCCCACATCTGCTATCAGTTTCAGATCCAGATTGACGGTGCGATTTTGGCCAGGACGGCCAAGGAAATTGTTTCCGGTGCAACCGCCCGTGCCGCCACCGGCCACAATGCAGCTGGCCTCGTGCTCGTTGAGATCGGCTAGCAGTCGCTGCTGCTCGTCGTACACTTGCACTCCGACAGGTACTTCGATGCGCTGATCGACGCCGCGTTTACCGAAGATGCTCACCTTGCTGCTGTCCTCACCGCCGGTGGCGAGCACGCGCTTGTCCTTCAGGTTCTGCGCCACCTTGCGCAGCGTAAGGCCCTCCTTGGCCACAAAGTAGACGCAGCCGCCTTGGCCGCCGACGCCTCCGTATTTGGGCAGACCGTTGCCGCCATGTCCGCCGCGTACAGTCAGACGCAGTGTGTCCAGGAAGCTGGGGCGAAAGTGTGCGCGCGCCGGCTGCAAGGCACATACATTAAATAATTGTTATATTTGTGTTTTTATTTACTTGCCGCTTTTGTGGACTTCAAGAGGAATTTAAACAGTTGCACCATCGCGCACAGCTGATTGGAGCATAAGGCAAGGTATGCTGTTCACTAACTAGGCGAGCAAGGCACATTTAATTCGTATGCAAAATTACGCTTGCGACACAGAATAAGTAAAAATAAGCTTAACAATAAAAAAATGACGCTGCTGCATGATAATTAACAATAAATCATGCTTTTTGCTTGCTATTTAGTGTTGTTGGCAGGGCACCACCATGCCCTTATCGATAAAAACTTATTCAAATTCATCGATATAAACACATTATTGCAGCACGTGCGATTTGTTTGTTGTGCTAAAAACGTTTTTAGTACTGCGAAATGGAGCCCGGCATTTGTTACATTAAGCCAGAGTATGTGATATTAATAGTTAGAATTACTTGATTTATAAGCTGACGCATTTAACTTATACAGGTATTTGATAGCTGAGGCCAACAGTGGCGAGTTCAAATCGTCCGATGCAGGCGAAACAAACAAAAGAAAACACGCGGAGGAAGGCGAAACCAAAAGCGAATCGGGCAATAAACGCGATGGCAAAAAGGACCGAAAGCGTGGGCAGAATAAGGTAAACAAACAACTCAACTGTTATATTTGCAGTTTCACGTCCACCCTCTATCCTTAGCACCGTCCCATATTCAAGGACGAGCGCTTCTCGCATCTGTGCCACTCGCTCATCGAAGGTCCAGGCGGAGCACCTTGCGCACTGCCCAATTGTCGCTATGTCCACGATCTGGATGCCTTTGTGGCAGCCAAGGGCGAGTCACTTGGCGACGAGTGCCATGTGTATGCCACGAAGGGCTATTGTGCCCGTGGTGTCACCTGTCGTTTCGCCAAGGCGCACACGGATGCGCAGGGCAGGAACATGAAAGCGGAAAACTACGATGAAAAGGCGGCGCAGACAACCTGCAATGGCATCAGTGGAGGTAGGTTACGGTTACAGTCGTCGCTCGTCATCAATAACTGTATTAAGCTGTTTCCACATATTAACCGAAGCGTTCTTATTTGCAAGCGATAACTGTACTGCATAGATTTAGATGCATAAATGTATTATAATATTGATAACACTATTTATTTCAGATCTGCAGGTGCGTTTGCGCAAACACGAATACGACTTTAGTCGCAGCAAGGAGCTGATAAAGCAGGCGGAAAAGGTGCGCGATGAAAGAAAGCAGCAGCAGACGGAGAAAGCAACAGAGGCAGAGCAGCAGCAAACGGCAGCAAATCCAGGAGAGGAGCCCGTTGAGAGCACACCGGCAGCCAAGCCCATTGGCAGCGCCATCGATGACGGCCCCGTGGGACGTGATGCTGAGCGCAAGCCCGTCATTGATTTCCGTGAAAAGCTTGTGCTGTCTCCGCTGACCACTGTGGGCAATTTGCCATTCCGGCGGATCTGCAAGGAGTTCGGGGCCGACATCACCTGCGGCGAAATGGCGTGTGCAGTGCCGCTGCTCAAGGGTCTGGGCCAGGAGTGGGCGCTGACCAAGCGCCACGAGAGCGAAGACATCTTCGGCGTGCAGGTGTGCGGCAACAATCCAAATGTGATCGCACAGGCAGCCCAAGTTCTGCACGAAACGGCGCGCGTGGACTACATCGATCTGAACATTGGCTGTCCCATCGATCTCATCTATCAGCAGGGCGGCGGCAGCGCCCTAATGCGACGCACCAACATCCTGGAGCTGACTGTGCGCAGTTGTGCATCCCTGTCCCCAAAGCTGCCGTTCACAGTGAAAATGCGCACTGGCATCTATGCGGATAAGAGTGTGGCACACGAGCTGTTGCCACTGGTGGAGGAGTGGGGCGCTGCGGCTGTCACACTGCATGGTCGCTCGAGGGAGCAGCGCTACATGAAGCAGGCCAACTGGACGTACATTGAGCAGTGTGCGGCGCAGGCGAAGCAGATGCCCGTCATTGGCAACGGTGACATACTCAGCTATGAGGATTATGTGGAGCGGCGAGCGATGGCGCCGCACGTGAGCTCTGTGATGATTGGACGCGGTGCGCTGATCAAGCCCTGGATATTCCAGGAGATCAAGCAGCAAAAGCCGTCGTCACCCACATCCGAACAGCGATTTGAGATGATGCGGCGCTACTGCAACTATGGACTGGAGCATTGGGGCTCCGATACGAAGGGTGTGGAGAATACACGACGCTTTCTGCTCGAGTGGCAGTCGTTCCTCTATCGCTACATACCCGAGGAGCTGCAGCTGTCACCGCCGCAAAAGATCAATGCCAGGCCGCAAAAGTATCGCGGACGCGATGAAATGGAAACGCTGATGGGCTCCGCCAATGCCTCCGACTGGGTGAAGCTCAGCGAAATGTTGCTTGGGCCAGTGCCCCAAGGATTTAGCTTTGTGCCCAAGCACAAGGCGAATGCTTTTTAGAAACGAGAGCTTAACAATTGGAGTGATTTATATGAGCTGTAGCAAAGAGTACAAGTTGAAGTTGTAGCTTGGGCTTGTTGATCATAAGGCATTGCATAGATTAAGCTAATAAGTTGTTAACGTTTACTTTTTCTACATATACTATTATTGTCGTTATGTAATAAAGACGTTGATTAACCAACCCATGTCTTTAAACCCTTTGGGCTTATCTAGTGCTTCTTAGAGTGGGTGAGTCTGAACTCCCATCCTAATATTCTTTCAAATACAAATACATATAAAAACATTATTTATTCCGAATAACATATAGCACACATCACTTCAAATAACTGAGCGCCTCTTCGACGTCCAATTTGGAGCCCAAAAAGATGGGGCTGCGTTCGTGTATCTTCTGTGGCACAATATCGAGTATGCTGATCTTGCCATCGCTGGCCAGACCGCCGGCCAGGATCATGAGATAGGCCATCGGATTGCACTCGTAGAGCAGACGCAGTTTGCCACTGGGCGCGGCCTTGGTGGCCGGGTAGATGAAGATGCCGCCGTATTTGATGGTGCGATGCACATCAGCAACCATGGAGCCGACATAACGGGCGCCATAGGGTTTGCCCTTGCTGGGATCCTTTTTTGCCGCCACATAGTTGAAGACGCCCGCCTCCCAGTCGCTGGCATAGCCCTCGTTGATGGAGTAGATTTTGCCCTTGTCCGGCACACGCATATTGGGCTCGGTTAGAATGAACTCACCAATCGCTGGATCGTAGGTGAAGCCGTTCACAGTGATGCCCAGGCCCAGGACAATGGCCGTCGCTGAGCCGTAGAGTGCATAGCCGGCGGCCACAAGCTGATTGCCCGGCTGCAGTGCATCCTGTACGGTAGGCACGCCCGTACTCCTCTTGCGATAGATGGCAAAAATGGAGCCAATGGACACCAGACAGTCAATGTTGGACGAGCCATCCAGCGGATCAAAGCAAACAATATATTTGCCCTGCAGGACACGAATTAGTAAGCAATGCTTTGGTGTAGGAGCTCTATTGTGTTGCGCTCACCTGTCGCTCTGTTTCCACCTCAATGACATGCTCGTTCTCCTCCGAGACCATCAGGCAGGTGGTGTATGAGGATTTCAGCATATTGATGAACAGCTCATTCGACAACACATCCAGCTTCTTCACCTCCTCGCCCTGCACATTCACATCCCCCGCAATGCCGTGCAGCTTGGCAATTCCGGCCTTACGCACCGCCGACGCCGTCGCCTTTATGGCCGTCTGTATGCAGTTGAGCAGCTGGGACAGATCTCCCGTCGCTTCTTTGAACTTGCGCTGCTCCTGCAGCACAAAACGCGTCAGCGTCATTGCGTTCGAATCAAAAATGGGTCCCTGTTGAGTCATTTTTGCTGTGAAACGGACAATAGTTAATTAGTGAAAGCTTCTCTCATGTTCTTTGTGCAAACTACAAACGAGCAATATTCATTTTTGTACAGTTTTCCGATGCGGTTTTTAAAAACTTTTCACATACACATGTGTATATAATAAAAGCTTAAAAGTTAGTTACTATAAACATCAAGTAATTAGGGATGAAGATAATAATTTCTAAACAGCATTTCAAGTACATTTAGTTAGTACAATAGGTTTTTAGTAAGTTCTGTTAAATATGTTCACAATAAGCTGGAAATTCATAAAGTGCTTTCAGGGTACATTGAAAATAAATAAATTTTGTATTGGGTAGCAAGTGCAGAGGAAGCTAACTAGTTGGGTAAGTTATAAATTAAAAACTTGTGGTGCACGTTGGGAAAGTAGCAGTCAATAATTGGCAGGCAGGCAGCGAAACGAGAAGGAGCAGGAGGAGGCCTTGATTTTCACTTACAATCACCGTTACTGGCCGCCATTGTTGTGGATAGTTGTAAATAATGCGGTTCCTGTGGCTCCTTAAAAAACACAACAATGACACAAAATTAAAAGGCAATGCCTTCCAGAGTGTGTGAAGGTCAAAAGGCAGCTCCAATCGAGAGATACGAGACGCTCGTGTGGGCTTGTTGCATGAAAAAACCTATTATCACAAACTTGTCAGTCTATATAAAAATACATGTTTGTATGTATGCGTGTGTGTGGTTTTTTGGTTGTTTTGGCAAATGGGCTAGCTGATAACCAGTTTGTTCTACTTGCTATATACACAGACATTATAAATATGCGTTAAAATATTAACCGAAACCGGAACAAGCACAAATGCTTTTGGCAATTCCTCAGAGCAACGACACGCGCCCTCGTTTATATTTGGCAGCACCGAAAACACATGATTTGATTTAGATATAGAAGATATATATTTTCTTATATCTATATATTCAGCATATACTATATACATATGTATGTTGCTATGTGAGCAAACTATAATTATCGCCCTCTAGTCTATAACATTGCATTGACCTCGCCTTATGCCGCCGGCATACTACAGTTGTGGAGCTTCCCCATGTTTGTTATAATAAAAACACACAATACAATAGAACTTTCACTTACAGCAGAGGCAACAATAAACGAACTGATCAAAACAGAACACTGATGAACAGAGAATAGGCACCAAAAAGAACCGCCGTCGACGGTTGTAGTGAAGAGACTGAGCGACGTTGACTTTCAGCTGGCAATGGGAACAAAACAGCAAACGCAAGCAACGTCACGACTTTTCTGCCAAACGGGAATAAAAATACACGAATATAATCATTTGCAAGCGCAGGATCGACTAAGAAATGCTCTGTAAACAGTAGTGGTATGCTTTACATTAATAAAATACATAAATGCTTAGACTTTAGATAAATGAAGATCATTACAAATTATATATGTATGTCAAAATGGCTGTGTCTAGAGTATGTTTGTATTTACAGTCTTAGTCTTACGCTAATATGCCAACTGCTGATTATAGGGTATAGCTAACAGATAACATGTAAATGTACTCGTAATCAGCGCATGTGTGTGTGTGTGAGCGAGAGAGACACAGCGCGAAGCAGCGACACAGAGAGGGAGCATAAACAGAGCGAGACATGCCCCCACGGACCCAGCTTAAGCATTAAAATATGTACATACATATACATAAATATATGTATGTATGTATGTTGATTGAGCTAATGAGCAGAGTTGTGTCCAAGAAGAGGGGGTGTGGATAGAAGAAGATGAGCGCACTATGAAGTTGTTGTAAAGCATAAGAGATACAGAAAATGAATTCGTTAAGTTGCAGTATGAGAATAGAAGAATGTGTGCAATAGAAAGTCGGTGGAGAACATAAGAAATTGAGAAAATAATATTGGACAAGTTACGGTTGAAGCAAATGAAACGCGTTTAAAAATGCGCTAGCTGTTTATTTATTTAAATACAAACGCACAGATGTTTTTCATTCTTTTTTTTAATGTACAGCCGTTTGTTATCAATAAGAGCCACGAAAGCTATTAAAAAGGGTGCTTGATTGAAAAAATCATAAGATTAAGAATAAAAATCTTTAGCTTAACAATTTCCAAATTATTCCATTTGTTCACTAGCTTAGATTAAATAAATGGGATTATATAATGAATCTTATTTCAAATGTGTTGTAGCTATTGAAACACCCTGTATCACACTTGTGCATAACATACCCAACGTAATGCTTATTAGCCGTAAAACAGTTTTTTCCAGCAGCTGATTAGAGTGGAGGCTCGACTCCTAATTGTGATTTTGACCAAACCCCAAAACTGATATCAATCAGAAATACTATATGCACCACAATAATTCGTAGAAAATGCTAGATTAGTGTACATTTTCGATATATGTATGTACATATGTACATTGGACTGTTTCTGTTTTTTTTGTGCCTCTTCTTTTTGTCATTGCTGTGACCTTAAATTGTATTTTATTTTGCCTGATACGAGCATGATCTGCTCTTGATTTAAGTTTATATGTGACTGATTAGAGCAAGTCACTGAAAATATTAAATCAAAAGCAATTTAAAACACGAGCAACATTGTTATTATATTTATAAATAAATATGTATGTTTTGACTGAGAGAATTATGAACTTTGAAACTTTGACGTAGGAGAAATGTGTGAGATGGTTGCTAAAAATCTAAAAATGTTTTATAGATTACGAAAGCTTTAATAATGTGACTATTTATTTAAATATTAAGCTTATTCCATAGATTCTGAATTCGGTAGTGTTGCCAATATTTATTGAAATATTTAAGCAATATAAATCATATTCTTAATGAATGGATCTCATAGCTCCGTTGAAGAAGTGTTGGTACAGAGATATTTGAAGTACAAACGTTTTACTTTCATATAAATTCTGTACTTTCAGTTCTCTGATAATCTTTCAGTTATAATATAGTTATTATTAAATCAGTTTATTCCAAGTCTCTAACAGATGATAAGATATTAAAAAGTACTTACATTATCAGCAAACATATGGAAGAGCTTATAGCTGGCTCGGAAGTAGTCCGGAACTGGTTTCTGCACTGGCACCCACAATCACAAGTCAATTGGAGGCATTCAACCACTTTTGAGCCAACCACGTCGCAACAAAGTGTCTCACTAAATGGCTTGCTAATAACCCGCAATTATTTTGCCATTGTTAAGAGAGCACTTCAACATTGCACCCTCTACCAAAAATGAAAAAAAATGGAAAAGAAAACACACCCACATGGGCCATGCGCGACAGGAGTGGGATGGAGGATGGGGGATGGGGGGCGGCATGAGGGCGTGGCAGTGGCTGTGTTACTTCAACCCTATGCAAAGGTCGCAGTTTAACCTGATTAGTGCCTACTTTTTGTTGGCCCTCAATTGGATTTGATTGCCCGGCGGACGCGCCCACAAGAAGTCAAAGCACAAAGTACATACAGATTTGAAGATTTGTGCACTTTCACATGAGTTTTTATTGAAAGCATTAATACTAAGCTGGCTAACACATCAATAGAACTATAAAGAGACATACAAGACAGAGAAGGAAAGAGAGACAGAGAGAGAGAGACAGAGAGAGTATGTGTGTGAAAGAGTTCATAAAATGGAAGTACTCGAAGACAATCACTATATTTTAAATATGTACTTTAATATTATGGATATTGATCTTAAGTGTAACTGTGACTAGATTGGCGCTCAATCGATCGATATATATATATATATATTAATGATCATTATATACAGATTTATTAAGATAATTGTACAGACTTTCTTCTTTGGTGAATATTATGCCGAATATAAAACAAAACGTATTAACAAATGCCTTCAAAATGCCAAGAAATAATACCAAAATAAAAACTAAATAAACATATAACCGAAAACTTTACAGTTACATTGAATATATTTCAATATATATATTGCAAATTTAATAGAATATTGAGTGAGTTAAAAAAAAAACGTATTTATTTCTTGGTCTTCTTATTGTTAGATTTCACCAACCTACGACCTATGTGAGTTGATATAGCTTCGAATCGCCCACAATGTCCACATCACTGGAGTTATCCTCATCCTCGCTGTCCGCCTCCAGATCCGAATAGTCATCCGTGGAGTAGCCATGCTGCAGGAAGCACATTTGCAGCTGCTGCTGGCTGGTTGGCGACTGTGCCCCACCCACTGCACCCATCTTGGACTGCTTGGCATCCGTGGAGGCGGAGACGGAGGCGGACACGGAGGCGGTGGCAGCATCGGCCTGCTGCTTGCTGCCCGGCTCGCTGCGTGAGAAGTCGACGGGCTCTGCGGACAGAATTTTGAGAAATTGTACAACTAATTTGATTTGGGCCAAAGTTGCAAGTTTAAGCAAACTTTTCGCAAGGCAGGCTAAAAGCCAAAGGGCTGCAGCCTAATTGGCCAAAAGCATCAAAGTGCCAAAGAAGTTCTGTGTGCAAAGAAAGTGGCCAACCAACTCACCATTGGCAGTGTCGCGTCGTCGCAGCTGCTTCTTGTGCTTCATGCGGCGGTTCTGGAACCACGTCTTGACCTGCGTCTCACTCAGACCCAGCGCCGTCGCCAGCTCCACGCGCTCCGGCGTCGACAGATATCGCTGCGCCTCGAAGCGCTTCTCCAGGCCGGACAACTGGGGGTCACTGAACACGGTGCGCGCCTTGCGCCGCCGGCAATGCCTCAGCGCATTCACGCCCATGCCCAGGCCCAGTGCCAGCTCCGGGACACAGCCGGGCGCACCGAAGAAGGGCGAACCTCCAAACAAGCTGGCTACAAAGCGAGATAGAACTCCAAATTAATTGCATTACTAGAGCAGAGAGAAGTTGCCCGATGGGCGCCCGAGCAAACTTTTGGTGTTGCTAAATGGCCATTGACACGAACCGGAACACGAACGCACCTTGGGACAGAAAGTAGGGATCCACCGACTTGTACGTGCCCGACGATGGCGACAGATAGCCCAGCGTCATCTGCAGAAACCCATGATCGCTATACGCAGCGCTGGGATAGAGCACACCATTGGCAGCATTCGATGGTGGCGGCGGCGGTGGCGGTTGTGGTGCGGGTGGTGCTTGTGACGATGTCATTTGGGCTCCACTTGCATCTGTAACTGACCCAGAACCCGAATGGCCATAGTGTGCTTGGGCAGCTTGTGTCCGTTGCTGATGGGCACTGCAAATGTTGTGTTACTTATACTTTAGCATTTGTTTAATGCGCCATAATGCAATGTTGTTAACAAATACGTTGAATCATACTTGAATATATATTCTATTATACTTGTGTCTAATCCCCACAATAACTTTGCTCGATCAGAAGGATTTACTTTTAAGTTGAAACAAGTGGGGAAGGATTATCTTCGGCGTGCCGAAGATTTTATACTCTTTTCGAACCTATAGGCAATTTTCACTCTGCCAACTGCACCACTGAAATTTCATAAGCTGTACAAAATCGTTTTGTCGCGTAACATTTATTTTTTTTTGTTCTAATAATATTTAATTCATTGCCAGTTGTATAGCAGCTATAAGATATAGTGATCGGATCCGGCCGGCTCCAACCAATGTGATGTCCCCTGAAATAATAAGTGTCTGTGCAAAGTTTTATCGCGATAGCTCAAAAACTGAGAGACTAATTTGCATACATACAGACAGACAGACAGACGGACATGGCTAGATCAATTTGTATTGTCATTCTAAGCATACTGGCAGTAACTTTTGGGGGTCTCCGATGCTTCCTTCTATGCGTTACAAACTTCAGCACAAACTTAATATACTATTTTCTTCGAAAAGAGTATAACAACATATGTTCGATTTGTATAAATCATACAACTACCAACCAGACCTTTGTAAGCTTTCTAAGTTTATTTTGCTTTACGTTTTTGATATTCAGTAATTTGTCTATTAATATTGGTTTAATGTAACTAATAAGCTCATTGAAGCATAAAGTTCCTATAGAAATGTGATTATTATTGCAAGATCTCTAACCTATCTACATATATTTAAGCAGAACAAGTGGGATTATGTGAATAAAATTACCGCAAACATTTATTTAAATTATATTTTTGTTCATCGGTCACTAATATTTCTGTAATATAAAAGTTGATGTGTCTTTTATAGTCTCAATTTGTCTTAATGGCGTTCATTTACCTGATATCTTTAGGCAACCTCAACAAAAATTTTCGGTACTAACTGAAGAAAAATCAGCTTATCATTAAGACTCTTATAATCAATTAAAAAAAACACATGTTTAAGCGATTGAAGAAACTTGAAAAAATGAATAAAAACAATTTATCATGAATTTTATCAGACTTCTGTACATATCTGATGAATTTCACAAACTTCAACTAAGATGCATCTTAATATACAGTTACGATTAAAATCCAAATGAAATTGTTCTCTTCAGCTATCTGAAGATTAACTTATAAGCTGATGATTTTTATTATAAGTAGTTAGTCTCTTCTCTTAAGCTGATATTTATGACATTTTATTTATATTTTTGAACTACGATAACTTTTCTGAGCACTTTTTAGCTATAAAATGAAATATATCACCAAAAAATAATTTAAATATCGAGCCATAATCCATAGTAGAAGATTTTCCGTGATATTTATGTTGCTCACTTAAATTGATATGCATATAGTTACTGATAGTTTCTTTCAAGAATAAATATCAAATATATCACATCGATTATTTCAATTAACGTTTAAAGAAATTCGTTATATATATTTCATAGGGGATGTCTATTTAGGTAATGCAACTAACCGTTGGCTGTGCAAGGACTTGACGTAGTCCTCGCTGGCATAACCCGACGCCAAGTGATTGGGAATGCTAGTTGGGCGCGTTGAGGCCGTCGCTGTTGGATTACTTGGATATCGGTTATTGTCATATGCACTGGCACTGGCACTGGCACTCGTCCTGGTTGGGGAATTGGCACTGGAACTGCTCCTGGCACTTTTCACTGCATATTTGCTGCACTTTTGATTGCTGTGATTATTGTTGCTATGATTGCTGTTGCTGTGACTGTGACTGTTGTTGCTGCTGCTGTTATTATTGTTACTGGCACTATTTAAATTTTGAAATAATATATGCTCAATCGAGAATGGCGTTTTTGTGGTTAGCATTGTGGTCGTTGTGGCGGGACTCTTGCTGCTGGCAACAGTCGCTGCCGTCGCTGCTGCTGCTGCTGATGCTGCTGCTGATGCTGCTGCTGATGCTGCTGATGCTACTGCTGGGCTGGCGCTGGGCTCATTAAGCGTTGACATGTCCTGCTTAGGTGTCCTGGTATGTGCTGCCGTCGCGCTTATGTTGTTTACTCGTTGACGGTCGCGTTGAGTTTGCGGCAATCACCGCACATCAACCAGCAAATCACTCTAAACGATGGCCCGAGCTCGTTCTGGGCACGGACACCAGACATGCAGCAGCAGCAGTAGCAGCAGCAGCAGCAGCACATAGCATACAGCATTCAGCATACAGGACACAGAAGACGGCCCATCCCCGTAACGCTGTTGCAATGCAGTTGCGGTTCGCTGTAGCTTAGAGGGTACCCAAAAAATATACGTATACACGTATATATGTCTATATAAACACACCCCCATTTGCATGTGTAGCATATGGTTGTCCCGCTCGCACATGGCACAGGACAGCAGGACGACGCTCAAACAGCCAAAACGAGCCGAATGCAATTTAATCATTTGCTTGATTCGGGGCCATAATGCTGGCATTTTACCGATACAACATATGTAGTTTATATGTGTACATATATGGATGGCATGGTGATTTGTTGGCTCTCAACTGGGTTATAGTTATGCACTTGCAAAGTTTAATTGGCGCCCAGGCCAACCGCAAATAGATCGCTGCCGACGCGAGCAGCGGCAGCGGCAGCGAGCAGCCGCCATTTTGCCCATAATTAACGTGTCATGGCCGCCATTGTGTTGTGCATGCATTAAATTCATTAAATGCCACAATTATTATAATTAATTTATTGATTGATGGCTGGCGCAACTGCTGGCTGCCGTTGCTGTTATCCACCCAGACAGCTTGCCTCGGTCGGCCTGTCCGTCTGTCTGGCAACGCGGCGTATGCTTAATATTCGAGCTCAGCTATTGCTCAGCTATTCGCACGCATGCACAACTGTACGTCACCCATAATGTTCGACATAATACGTATTAGCCAGCCCTCTGACCTCCTCTGCTGCTCTGCTAGACCCACTGTAAGCTCAGGCAATTAGGCAAAAAATACTTGGCAGTAATTCGATCATTTTGGCATAGCCTTACACGACCCACCCGAAACGGACAAAGTCAGCCCACTCCTCGCTCGGGGGTGTGTCCTTGCGCCAATCGCAGCCAATCAGCGCTCCGTGCGCTTCGGGGTTGCCGCAACAACAGCAGCTGTTTGTCCTTGTCCTGCAAATGGAGCAACTCTCTCATGCCGTGGATACGATGGGTACAATGGGGTCGGGTGTTTCTCTTGCGAAAAACAATAACGACAGCAACGAGCTAGCGTAGGATGCTGTGCATGTGTGTGTGCGTGTGTGTGTCTGCCATGGATGCGACCAAAAAGCAAGACAAATTTGCTCGTTTTATTAATAAAATAAGTCACGCAAAGTAAGTCGAACATCATTATTAGGTTAAAGCCCTAAAGCGGGCGCATTAGATGTACCTACACATACATATATACATATGGATGGATGTCTGGAGTAGGGGATGGAAGCATAACTGTGCAGGCAGACTACACTGAAACAAATGAGTTGTTACGCTCAAAACTTTAAAGTGTTATTAAGAAGCAATGAACATACAAATAAAGCCGATGTGTAAAAGAGAGCACATAATTACTTACATATACTATTCAGCACCTACAGCATTCTTAATACCCCCAATTGAAATCTTTAAAGTTAATCACACAATAATCGTATAGAAAGGCGACAATAGAGACAACGCGAGGAGAAGTTAAAGAACAGAGAGAAAGAGTAAATACACATCACAGCACATTCTACAAATAACTAGCCCTTACCTGTGAATAATGAGAATCGCATAGAAAGGCGGCACAATACTTTGAGTATTTATATAGAAGTCTGTAACTGAAATTGGGAAAGTGGGCGGAAAACTATGTGTTAATATTAATAAGTTCGCATATATGATTACAAAAAAGAAAGATATATAATAAATATATGTAAGCACATTTCGCTCAGTGTAATTGTGGCATGCAATTAAGTCGCTTTAGCTAAAATCTCTGAAATGATTTTTAGGAACAGGTAAAACTGCCATCCTGTGGCCAGCTCCAGCAAAGTGGGCGTGGGCGTGTCCTGTCAACTGGCGTCCTTAGTAACTGACACAAGCTGCTTGTTGGGAGCACTTAAACTGCGCCCCGGAACTGACGTCTTCAGTTGTTTAGCTCCATTGTTTTTCGTTTGACATGAACGTGCGGAAGAGCTTACTGTATGTGTTAAATATATATTTAAAGGCATTTTTGTTTGCTGTTCTGCTCTCAAGCATCCATGGCTTAATGATTGTCCTTGCGGCACAAGGAATCAAAGTTTGGGAACTTAATTTGAATCTATGTCCTTGCACGTGCCCATCAGACGTGCTAAGCCTAATTTTTATAATAATAAAAATGCGGCATCGTATTGCAAGGAAAGGGCACTTTGCGGTTAGCAGGGAGTCTGCCTTATAGCAATTACAACATTTTGTGTCAGTTTGCAACGCAAATCCTTGCTCGCATTGTTTTCTTTTTTAGCACAATTCCCTGAAATCAAGGCTGAAGTGTGTCAAAGATCAGGTTACATTGCGTCAATGCTCGGCGGCGGCTTCTCAGATGCTCGCAGGACGCTTCCGCATTTCAGTTTGATTCTCGGTAAATTAACTTCTGAAACGAGCAACAAGATAAACTTATGCTAGGGGTACTTTGTTTATGCCAGTGCCAAAGGCTCTTTGCCACAAGTGGCAACATCCTTGCATTGAGGTCAAAGGCGGCACTTCCTTCACTGGCAACATTTAGAGGGTGTATTGAGCTTCTCTTTAGAATTTATTAGAGTTTGAGAGATGAACAACTCGGATACACTTGAATGTAAGATCGATATCGTATTTCTTTTTTAAAAAACTTACCAAATGGTAAAACGAAATGTTTATTACTACAAGATTAATTGGACTTTGACTCCTTAAATTTGTTGCATATATAGCAGACAAAAAATAGCACAAGTGTTTCAAATGCGTATCCTTTGATATTGTTATCTAAAATCTATGTCAAATGCGTCTGATCGGTTCCTTTTTTAATTATATTATACAGCAATTGAATTACTGCCAAACGATTTGACATATTTCTAATTGTAGGTTCTCTATGCGAACCGGCTTGTAGACCTGGAAACGTTGTCAATTAATCACCGGGTGGGACAATTTGTCCGCCCTCTCTCACAGGCGTAAAGTCTTTTTCATTTTTGTTGGTTCACGTTCCGAGCCACTTTTCAGTTGTGAGTTCCAGCACTTTTTGCTGCGGGGCTATGCTTATTAAAAGCCTCTTGTTGTTATCCTAGGCACAGTAACCTTTTTTGCCCAGTGCCGCCCACCCAAACAATTAGAGCACTAACAAATGCAATTACCAGTTTGCCAGCAGTTCCCATCCCGTACTCCGTTCTCCGGCAGCAACACAATTGCTCTCATTGGCAACAATTGAGCCGCAGAGCCGAGAGCCGAGAGCCGGAGCACATATCCTGCTTGTCCTGCCAGCAAACAACAAAAGCAACAACAAAAAAAGTTTTCCAAACGCGTGCCACATATTAAATTACATCGAAATATGTGCACACGATGATTGCCACAGGACGATGCAGGGTGCAGGGAGCAGGATGCAGGAGCGGGTTTGGGGGGGTAAGGGGAAGTCTCTAATTTGCTGGCATTTTTCAATGATTTTATCAGCACCCAAGCACCGATATATATTTGCTATTTTGATACATTTGTTTGATTCGGCCGTGCACTGCGTTATTTGATTTAATTTGCTGAGCGTAATTGACATAAAATTTGTTTTACCAAATGTTTGTATTGTTAGCTGAAGGGTTGCAGGGGTTTGGGTATCTTTATGGGCGTTACGAGCCCATATTAAAGCATATTTTGTATTTAAATGTAGCCCAGGAACACAAGCATAAGCGTTGAAATAAATGCAGGATATATATTTTAGATATCTAGGCAACTGTTTGATTATATAAAAAGGAAAAGAATTGATCAAGAATTTGACAAGGTTTTTGCTAGATATGAGTTGTAAATTCTATATATTTTCAAAGCGCATATGTAAATATAAATTTACATATTGTATTGTATTTAAATGAACTTTTATAGATACCAAAAAGTATTGAATATTCTTCTATGTGCTACTGATTGTAATAAAACTCTTTCAGTTTGTACAATAGTTGAATAATAAATGATTCAGTGTATTCTATAGACTATAATATGATTATATTTCCCATTCCTAAGTCTTTGCTGGCGTATAGCTAAGTGATCAATGCTTTCCTGTCAAGCTCTTGAACTGGATGACCTTACAAATGTTTCTCGCCAAATTTTAATGATGAGAAAATGTTAAGGCAGTCTGCAAAACAGAAAAGCCTGCTGAAAGTCTGCTTTGACGTGCTCAACAAGAAGTCATCTGATTTGACCAGGAGAGCTTTTCATGTTTATTCTCAAATAATTGCCAACACGTGCCCTATCAGCGTCAATCAACCCAAACAGAAAGCTGGCAATGGAATGGGTCTTGAGACGCGCTGCAGGATGCAAACGTTTTCACACTTATGCACATCATTTAGTGCATTCAGAACAACCCGCATAGTACTATACATATACACACATCTACTGACTCACTCAACAGTCATGTCCTTTGCTACCTGTCACCGGGTGGTTGGCTGCTGCACTGCTGCCCTTCTCGTGTCCTTTAGCAGCGGCACCGTTAAGTAGCCAGCTAGCTGCCGTCTGGCATCACAGCAGAGAGGCTGCTGCTGCTGCTGATGATTATAAGGCGATAAGGTTCGCCATTGTCATTCAAAGCAAAGTCCCGCTGAGCGTTTCTGTGGCAATTTAATCAAATTAATTTTCTCACGTGTTGTCCTTTTTACCCTTACACAGCAGGCATGCAAAGCATATCCAAGTTAATCAAAATTATATAAAAGAGAACTCAAGTGGTGCCACATCCATTATGTATCAAGCATAACAGTTGAGTCTCTATTTATAGAGGTGTGTGCGTTGTCATTTATTTTTTAGTTGGGCCGAAATCCCGGCGGTACTGCAATACCGGGCCAACCCGTGACAGAGGTGGAGCAAGCCCCTAGCACTCCGTCTGATTCCAAAAATCAGTTTAACATTTGTTGTTCTCCAATGGAGAAACTATCAGATGTTAAGCTGATAAGAACAGATACTACACTTTGATCTTAGCCATAAGGCCGAGAAGCGATAACTTTCAATGGGCTCAATCCTAGCACTCTATAGAGCAACAGCTATAACCAGTTGTGAATTATAAGCAAAGCATGTGCAAAATTACCTGTTGATGTCTTTTGCTGTAGTATGTTAGCTACATATTCGTCTAGGGTGTGTTGCCTACTTTAGGGGTGAACCAGCAGCACCTCAAGTCTTATAATTCACAATTGGTTTTGGCATTGCTTTAGGTAGAGTCTGGCTGTTATTCCATGTTTCTTCACTCTGGCTTCTCTTCAGTTGTCGAATAAATCTTTCGCCTTTTACTAAAGATTTCCGTGGAGAGGGGCACTCTAATGAGTCTAAACAGAATTTTTTGTGGTGCCTGGCAGCTTTTGCAGCCGGGCCAATGAATAATAAATTATAATATAGTTTTCCCACAGAATATATCTATATATTGATAGAGCATACTGTTTGTTTGCCATTACTTGTCAAATGGATTCAAGAAATATAAATATGTAATACACAAATGAAACACACAAAATTATTAAGTTTTGTTTTTATGTATATATGCATTAAAGTATTTGTTTATTGTTATTGTTGCTTGTGTCGCTGCTTAGAAAAATGTTTCTGCTCCAAGTTTGCTGCAGTTATTGATTGTTGTTGTTCTGGTTGTGTAAATGGCATACAATGCCTTCAATGAGTAGCTTTCTATATAATAAATATATATATTTATATTTGTATATAGTAATGCGTATGTATAATAAATATATATATATGCAAATAATGTACTTTAAATCGTTTAGCAAGAGTTTATCCGCTTTCATTTGCTCTGCTTCAGCTGTCAGTCATTATACAATACAATTGTTTTATAACTAAGATGTGGATTTGTTATTATTATTATTATGTTCATTTATCAAAATATATCAAATGCTAACTTATCTGTTTAAAGCTTTCTATTTAGTTATTGTTTGTATTACAAATCTGTTTATTTCTTTAACAGTTTTCAATTTTGTTCTTGCTCTCAGTAAAAATTTGGCAGCTGGCTCAGGATTAAACCAATAATCTTTGAAAGTTCATTTATAAGAATTTGATTAGCTGAAATTTATCTAGTAGTAAAATTTTAAATAAAAACCACACTTGACATATAGTACATATATGGTCATAGATCGTATATAATGTAAATAAGTTTGTTAGCTTTTAGTTAATTTCTTTACTTTGCTTAAATTTCCGTTTGATTTGTTATTATTGGTCTTTATGGTATATAGTATATAGGACAGTATTATTATATAATTTATTTTCTTTTGTTTACCGCGTACGGGGCTTAACAAACTTGTCGATAGAAGAATTCAAATCTAATTTGCTTTTTAATCAGCTCGAGAGCCCATAAAGTACGAATAAATTAACAGCTTTATTAAAGAATAGATTCTCATTGACCAAATCGAATAATATGAATATGATGGGCCATAAAATGATTCAAATGCGGAGATTTTCTATACTATTGTTATTTTTTCATAGCGAACTGTAACCATAATTAGCCTATAAACAACCATTATGTTTCCAGAGTGTTATGCGAGATGCTACCAGGTTCTACACAGATCTATTCTATCTAATCCACAATAAAGAAACTTTGAATAAAAATTAGCTAAAGTTACATAATTGTTAGCTAGAAATAGTTTAAATTTCTTTTCAGTTTGTTTTTATATTCTGACAGATTTGTTAAGCCCGCGTGGCACAAAAACATTAAATTGTTCAATAATTAATTTCATTTTCTTTCATTTCTTCATATTTTGTAAGCCAAGAAGAGTATTTAAAACAAGCAAGCGCAGAGTATTTACAAGTATTTAAGATTAAATAAAAATATAGATATTATGATCATCGAATTTAATTTGTAAAACTTTGTGATTTAGTTGAAATATAAATGAATCGCGTTATAATAATAATAATAATAATAATATACTTAAGACAACTCGCTCAAAGTTGTTTCGAAATGCATAAATTTCATTTAATTAAAATTTAAGATAATAATCAGCGCTATCAATTTACACATTTAATTTTCATTCTTTACATTATTTCTCGTTGCAAACAAACATTTATGAAAACAAATCATACAATAAACAAACCGAAATCAAGTCAGGTGAAATGCAATAGTTACACAACTAAATGAATACGTATATATATAGATAAACTTAACACCTAAGTTCGCCCAATGCAATAACAAATTGCATTTGGCGCTGGGTCTTTTAGTCATATTCACTCGAAACTCATCATAAGCTCCATTTAAAACAAAATTGAATTTTGCTCTTCTCAATCCTCTGTCTACGTCATCCAGCGGCGTTTTTTGTGTGTGTGTTCTTTGTCTTTGGAGCCGCTTGATCCAGAATCGAATATATAGATAAATACAATACATTCTGTCTGTATCTGTCTGTCTGTGCCTTCCGAACATGCGCTTAATATATAGAATTTTACAAACTAAATAAGTTATATAACGCGGCCGCTCCTCCTCATCCTTATCATTCTTCTCATCCTTATCATGTGTTGTGTATTCTGTATTTTTGTATTTTGTATTCGATGTTGCATAGTTGGTAAGTTGCCTTAGCCTATTGATTTTGTGAACGAGATTCAAACATTGCAGTCACATCGCGTATTGAGAATTGTGGTGAGATCTTTTCTCTGTTGCTGTAATGTATGGAAATAAACAAATGCATTAGTTCTTTAATCGATATATGAAAGCAAATACTTAAAAGAAATAAGAATATACAAGTTCTTGTGCTGTATTATGTCAATGTTTAAGCATTTGTTTACGATGTTAAAGAGGGCTTTTATACCGCTAACATTATTGAAGATTTGAGCTGTACTTCTAACAACATTTGCAGATACATGAACAGATTAAGCCGTACTTTAACATATGTTAAACAGCGATGCTCAACAGCTTTTAAATCAAGAAGTGAACTCTTTAACATAACTGTAAATCAACACTCACTTAACGCTCGCATTGCTCTCTGTGGCCATTGGATGGGGCATGGAGTTTCTGGAGATTCGCTCACGTCCGATGGCCCGCTCGAATTTAACGGGCATCGGTGGCCCCGCCGTGGTCGTTATCGCTGTAATGATTGGCGATTTGTTGGCCGCTGCATACTTCTGGGCCACGGTCTTGACGCTGTGCACAGAGGACAGGGACAGATTGTTGCTGGCTCCCCCATTGCTGGTATCACAATTCTGATTCTTCTCGTCGGAGATGCTGCGCACACGCTGTGTGGCATAGTCGCCCGTGTGATGCAGTGCGCTCTCGGAGCCAGCGCCTGCGCGTGCCAGCTGCTTGAGATTCATGTCCATGTCCTTTTGCAGCGAGTGCATGTCGCCACGTGACTTGGACTTGATGCGCAGCGAATCGGAGCCCTGGAAATTGTTGTCATCCGAGTTGAGTTCCGTTTTGGAGCGAGACTTGATGGTGTCGCCATAGTATTTCTGTGTCAGCTGCTGGCGACGCTCCTCCTTGATCTTGTCGATGCGCTCGCGATCGAGTATGACGCCAGTGAGGACGCTCTTGCGACCGGCCGCTGGTAGATTGAGTGTGGCGACCGTGGCATTTGGCTGCGACTGCGGCTGCGTCATATTGTTCTGCTGTATCAGCGAGATTCGATTCTCGGTGGTGGGCGTTGTGATGTGTTGCTCCGACTTGGGGCATATCTCTTCGGTGATGCTCATGCCCGGCAGACGCTTCGGCGGATTCAGTGTCTTGGGCCGTGTGAAATCGAAACTCTTGCGGCGATTATTTAATTCAGGCAGCTCGGGCAGCTTACAGGCGGTTAAATCCTGCAGTTGTTTGCCGCCAAACTCTCGCACAAATGCATTCTCATCCAGCGAGCGTGTTATCTTCTGCGTGTTATTCAGTTTCTTGAGCGTCACTGGCTTTGGCGGCACTGCAAGGGGCAGGCTTAGCTCATTGGGCTTCTTCATGGAGCCGCCACGCAGCGAGAAATCAAAATTGGGCAGCTGCTCAACGGGGGAGCTCTCGAATTTGGTGGCCAGTTCCTTGACGCTGAACGATGGCGATTTGCTCGGCTGTTCGTGTTCCATAATGTTATTGTGTTCAACGCTGGGTAAACTATCCAGACTATCCAGCTCGATTCGATCACTTACTGCTGGCTGCTTTTCCATTGACTCAAAATCCAAATCTGAGTCGATTTCCAGATCGTTTGTATTGAGTTTTAGTTGCTCTCCTCGTATATTCTCATAAACGGTTTGTGGTTTGCGCAGCTCAATGTTCTCATAGAGCAGCTGACGCTGTTCGTCTTCCTCGTCCACGTCCTCGTCCTCCTGATCCTGTTCCAGCTGCAGCAGTTTTTGCGTCATTTTAGCGCTGCCATCCTCCTCCTCGATTTGCTTCAGATTCTGACCATGCCGCTGCTCATTCAGCAGTTGATTCACTTCGGTGACCGAATTTCGAAACAGTTTGACCTGTTCGTAGACAATGTTCTCATCGAAATTGGTTTCCAGCAGCAGCGCTGGCTTTGCCGGCGGCTTCTCCTTCTCCGGCGACTTGTACGTAATGCTAATGGTCGACTTGATGGGACTGCTCAGTGTCGGTGGCTGCAGCTTCTGGGGCGTCAGCGCATTGCTAGGCGTCTGCTCAAAGTCCTCGTAGAGCGGTGAGCTGTCCTCCGTTGCCAGCAGCGAGTGCATGCTCAGCTGACGCTGCAGATGCTGATAGCCAAACTCACTGGGCGTCACCGACTGACTAGTGTTGTCCGTAAAGTTCGAGTTGTTCGGCGAGCTGGCCTGCAGTTGTAGCTGTAGTTGCAGTTGATCCTTTACAGCGCGATAGGCTGGCTGCGGCAGACGCGGCTGCAAATCCAGCGATAGTTCACGCTTCAGCGCATGCATATCCCGCTGCTCCACATCCTGTTGATTGTTGAACTGCAAAAGAGCAAAGTGATTGTGAGTTGATGTGAAGCAATAGCCATTATTTTGAAGCTTACCTGCTGGCCCAGGCTTTCGTGCGAGCTACCCAAATAGCTGCTGGCTGCATCAACGCCGAGCAGCAGCTGCTGCTGCTGTTGCATGTTGGAGGAGACGCCCGATATGCCCGACATGGTTGAGTTCATCATCAGCGGCTCCATATCGTATTGTGGCGTATTCACCGCCGAGCTGTTCTCCGAGCTTTCCGTGTCGCACAGCAGCAGCGAGTAGCGCGGACTGTGCGCAGGCGTTGGGGGCGTGGCCACAGATAGCTTGACAGTCGTCTGATCCACGCTGCGCAGCGAAGCGTTGCCATTGCTGTCGAATCAAATGAATAGGTTACATATTTAAGTCGTATATCATATAAAATGTAATCGAACTCACTGTATGGGCCTGGCTGTTGGTGGCTCTGGCTTCTGGCCCGGCTGCGTGAAGGTGCCCTGGTAGCTGAAGCGCTCCTTGGCCGCCAGCTGCTCCTTGCGCTTGGCGCCCAGC
This sequence comes from Drosophila flavopinicola, assembly GCA_035042425.1. Taxonomy (NCBI): domain Eukaryota; kingdom Metazoa; phylum Arthropoda; class Insecta; order Diptera; family Drosophilidae; genus Drosophila; species Drosophila flavopinicola. The sequence continues at coordinate 620,011 of JAWNLL010000033.1, read as the reverse complement.
TGTACAGACGGATAACTATAGCGTGTAGCTCCAGCGGCGCCAACAGGTGAGGGTAACTGCTGCGCCTGCGACTGAGGCTGGGTCTGTGCTCGCGCCGGCTTTGGCGGTGGATGCACCTCAACGCTGGCGAACTGCTGCTGGGCAGGCAGTGGATGCTCCGGTGTGCCACAGTCAATGAACTGTATGTCTGAGAGCTGGTCCTCCAGCTTGTAGCGCTTGCAGCAGTTCTCTGCGCCAGCGGGCTCATGGCCACATCCAGCAGCTGGGTTGACGTGGGGCACTGTGCGTTGCACAACAGCGGCGCTGGGCGAGAGCAGATTGAGTCGGGGCTGCTTCTTGGGGCTGGGATTGACGCTGTTCGTCTGACTGGAGAACTCCTCGGGTCGGGCGCGCATAATGCGACGCGTGGCACAGCCGGATGCGGGCGGGACATTCTCCTTGCCCACACGCGGTGAGCTCACCAGCGATTCGCTCTCGGAGAAGATGCGCATCTCTGGCTCCTCGCGATCAAAGTTCAGGCCCAGCTCGGACAGCTCACGCGAGGGGCAGGTGGTCATGTGACCGCGCTGCGGCGACTGCAGCAGATCGAAATAGGAGTCATGCGAGACGCTGCGCGAGTGGCCAACGGTGCGAAGGCTATCGATGGAGTTGGAGCGTATGCACAGCTCCATGGGCTTGCTGCCCAGCGCCAAGTCGCGTGCGTCACGCGTTGTCTCCAGCAGCTCGGTGGACTTGGGCTTCATGTCATGCTTGGACAGCTCCTTGCTGCCATGATGCGCATGATGGGAGGTCTGCACGAAGCTGACGCGAGACGCCGAGGAGCAGGCACCGCCGATGCCGCCGCTGTTGTGCTCCTTGCTGCTGCCGGCGGCGCCCTCGTGTATCTGCTTGTGGCCGGGCAGCTCCTGTCCTTGGCGCTGACTGCGCGTGAATATGGACTTCCAGGAGGGCGTCTTGTCCGGCTTGCGTTTCTGCCAGCTGCGTGGCACGGACAGCACCGTGTGATACTTGTCCGGCAGGCTCGAGGGACCGCCGCCCACCTCAATGTAGGAGCCAATATTTGAGGCCGCATTGCTGCCCGCTGCTGCGCCACTGTTGCTCATCATGTTGATGGGCAGCGATTGCTTCAAGTCGCCGCTGCACTCGATGCGCGAGTGTCGCTCTTGCGCCTCCTCCAGACTGATGAGCTTGGCACCGCCAGTGCTCAGGCTCTTGGGCCGCTCCACCAGGCCTAGTGATTGATCCTGTTCGCGTTGCTCCACTAGCAGACTCTCACAGTCCGTCAGCGACTCCAGACGCAGCTCAGCAGCGGCGTTCGTTACCGATGCAGCCGCTGCTGCTGCTGCTGCTGCTGGCACGTTGCCCACAATGCTCAGACGGGCATTGTGATTCTCGAGCGCATCGAAGATGTTGTGGCAGTGGCGTATCAGGTACTCGGTGACCACAGCCTGAACACCAACGCCACGCAGCGCCGCAACGCCACCAGACTCCAGTGCCGGCGAGCGCAGCAAGTTGGGCGCCCAAACAATCGCCAGATTCTTGTCCGTCATTCCAGTGCGTTCGTGATGCTGCGATACCTTGTTCAAGTGCTCCGACAAGTACTTCAGGGTGCTGATTATGGATAGAGGGAGACAGAGAATTCATTAGTATTAAATATTGGACAGTCGCTAAACTATTTAAGATAGCAAACAAATATATAAGCATATAATTGGAGAAGACTTTTAATATATGTAAAGGAACTTCGTTTAAATGCACAAATTTAAATGTGAGCCACCTTAAATACATATAAACATAGCTATCCTATTCTATAGACAAAAGTTGCTGCTGATAAGCTGAACCTCTTGCTAAACAACAAAAGGTATAAGTTGAAGCTATTTGAGATCAAGCTATACAGTTCATTATAAGATTGCTGATGAGTTGTTTGCTGTTAATCAGCTTGGTACTCTGGGTAGGTATTATAATCAAATATTATTCTAGAATATGCGACGCATCACATATCTGACCAGGATTTGCTTCTTATTAAGCAGTTGGAATCAATAACCGAAAGCACCTATAAGAAAATCATGCAGGAGACACTCGAATTCAATACCTATAAATCGATACTAGCTGTGAGGTGTGAAGCTTTGGATGAGGTTGAAACTGAAAGGTGGACTCAATTGATCGATAATCGTTTCAAAAGAGGCAACCTAACGGAAAACGAAGTTCAACACTTTGTCGATAGGCTATAGGACTTTATATATAGCGATAATGAACACGATGTACTTGAGCAACGCTTGAATCATTGTACAAATGGTACATATGGCATAAGGTATTCCAAATCCTCTCGGAGGTCCCAGGATCATCTAAAAGCATTCGAAAACATTGCCAATCCAAATTTGCGTGAAGTAAGCGAAGTGACCAAACAATTCGATTACAAACTGCTCGAAGCTTTTAACGAATATTTCAAAACGCAGAAAAGGAAAAACGTGAGTCTCCATTCAAGAGACTAAGAGAGAAGATCATAAGATATGACGATAGACTTATTTTTCTCGAAATGAGAGCTTTGGAGGCGCAGATGAAAAACCCATTTATGAAATCAATAACGAATACTGTTTTCTATGCGGCGGAGTCTCTTGTGAATTGTCCGTCTATGAACAAAAACTATACTCAATATGTAAGGCCTCATTTGGAATATTATAATGCTCGTAAGCAAAATTTAACAGATAGTGAAATCGAGAGGTTTACAAAAATTGTGTCCGAGCAAGTTATTTGGGGAAGACAAAGATTAAAACAGAGCTTGAATGAATACACAAAAGGAGCTTTGGGGCAAATGAGCGATGCCACAAAGCAAACTGGAATGTTTCACTACTTCACCGCTTTTGTGCGAGAAGACAAGAACGAATATAAAAGGTATTTTGACCGATTCGTGAAAGGACTTAATGAATATTTGCTTTACAATAAATATTACTTAAGGTAAGACAATAGCTATAAAAATGAGAATTTTTTTTTATTATTAAAACATGCTGTGCTGATAAGCTAAGGCTTTCCCAAATCCCACGCATGGTATATGAGGTAGCTGCTTGAACTAAAGTTCCTCAGTTTAGTTTATGATTGCTTAAAGATGCGTTGCTTGCTGCTCATAATCGCTGCTCTCTTGGTACGTATGCAAATCAAATACAGCTCACGATAAACGATAACGATTCCTGATTTTCTAGAGCCTGGTAAGTGCCATACCAGAGCTGGATCTAATGCTTATAAAACAAGTGGAATCATTGACCGAGAGCACGTACAAGCAGATCATGAAGAACGCATATGAATTCTATACATATAAGGCTCTGTTAGCAGTAGAGTGTAAAGCACTCGATGAAATAGAAACTAGCAGATGGCAATACTGGATCGAGCGTTACTCTGATATCACAAAACGGCGCAGTCTTTCTGAAGATGAGATTCTAACCTTTGTCGAACAGCTAACGGAACAAAATTCCGTTCAATATCAACACTATGTGGCAGAAAATGTGATTGTGCAACGACTAAATCAATGTACAAACGGTACATATACAGATAGGTTTGCCATATCGGTTCAGAGATCCGAGGAATACATCAAAGCATTTGAAAACGATGCCATGCCAAAGATGCGAGAAGTGAGTGAGGCAACAAAACAATTGGATAGCAACATGTTTGAAGCCTTCAACGCATCTGTGCATGCAGAAAAGGACAAACGTGAGAATGCCTTTAGGGATTTTCGAACAAGGATCATCCCATATGACGACAGACTCATCCTCACCGAAATGAGAGCTCTGGAAGCGCAAATGAAGAAGCCATATATGCTGTTATTAATAAAGGAAATTATCTATTTGGCCAAATCAATTTTGAATTGTAACGTTGTCAATCAAACGGATAGAGAATATGTGGAGCGTTATACCAAACATATAGAGGATGAAAAAGACACTTTGACAGATGGCGAGATCGGAAATTTTAGAAATACAATTTATTTCCATATTCTTCCCATTGAGTACAACCAAAGAAAGTCTGCTCTATGGCGCTTGGATCAATGCACTCACGGCTCTTTAGAGAGAATGCAACACAGCACAGGGCAGGAAAAAAATGAATATGTCAATGCATTTAAAAGAGCTGTTATACCGAAGATGAAGCTGGTGAGTGGGTACCTAAGGCATTCTCAAAGGAGTTTATTTGAAAACTATTCTGAATTTAAAGACGCTGACAATCAAAGTCGACGCAATGAATACTTTGACAGGTTTATAGGTCAACTTAGCGTCTATTAGCTTTATAATTATAAATAAAACATATAAATGCTGATTGAAATGTAATAGAGAGATTGTCAATTTGGTGGCATCCTATAATAATAATATATAAACTAATATTATTACAATCAATTAGAAAAATATATAAAATAAAAGCCGCACGCGAATCGTTTATATTTTTTTTTTTTATAAAAAACTAAACTGATAATCTGTGGTTCTCTCAAACACTTTGCTATTTAAGACAGCTGTTTCAGATAGAATTGTACATTTGAATTTAAGATTGTCTGAATATGCGTTGCTTGCTGCTGATTAGCCTGACTATCTGGGTGTGTATTCAAATCAAAAGAGCTCAAGAGTTTTCTATTAATCTGCGCTGTTCTCACAGAGCCTTGCGAGTGCCATACCTGACCAGGATCTGAAGCTTATTAAACAAGTGGAAGAGATCGCTGAGAGCACCTACAAGAAGATCATGAAGGACGCATTCGACTTCTATACCTATAAAGCTCTGTTGGCTATAGAGTGTAGAGCTCTGAATGAAATCGAAATGGAAAGGTGGCAACACTGGATCAATCAATGGTCAGATGCCTCAAAAACACGAAACCTAACACAAGAAGAAATGCAATTCTTTGTCGATCAGTTGGAGGCAGATCGGTTAACATATTATATACACAATGTTCCCAGCCCTGTGCTTCTAGTACGCTTGATTCAATGCACAAATGGCACTTATATGGAGAGGCAAATCAAATTGTTTCAGAGGTCTCAGGAATATCTCAAAGCATTTGAAAGCGATGCCATTCCTAATTTGCTTGAGGTGAGCGAGGCAACAAAGCAAACGGATACAAACATGTTTCGAGCCTTTGACGCATTTCTTCAGGCGGAAAATGAGACTGCCTTTAAGGATTTTCGCCACAAGATCATCCGATATGAGGACAGGGTCATCCTCAGCGAAGTGAGAGCTCTGGAAACGCAAATGAATAAGCCATACATGCAGTTATTACTAAATACTACTATCTATGCGGCCGAATCAATTGTGAATTGTAGCGTTGTCAGTCAAACACAAATCGAAGTTGTGGGGCAGCATCTTAAATACATTGAAGCTAAAAATCAAAGCTTAACAGTTGAAGAGATCCATAGTTTTAGGAATTTGATTTTTTCCAATATTATTCCAATGGACCCAGAGCATAGAGTGTCTGCTCTGCAGCGTTTGAATCAATGCACAAAAGGAGCTTTTGCGCAAATGCAAAGCAGCACAAATAAGAAAAGAGAGGAATATATTAACACATTTAAAAAATCAATCGCTACGAAGATGCAGAAGGTGAGTGAAGCCACACGGGTAGCTAATACTCTGCTGTTTAAATCCTATCACGACTTGGAAACTGCCGAAGATGAGAGTTATCGAGAAATATGCTTTGATAGTTTTGTATTAAGGCTTAGTATGTTTTAGTTTTATAATTTACACACTTGATATTAATTGCAATTATTATTGTAAATCAATATAATAAAAGTGCACATATAAACATTCTGATATGTATAACAACATGTGTCTTTTTACATCTCTCTCGTAGAATTTCTTATATATATATATATAGATTCCAATATACATAATGCTGATAAGCTGAAGCTCTCCCGAGCACTGAAATTATGCTATAAGAGCAAGCTACTTGGGATCAAGCACAACATATCGTCTTAGGATTGCTTGAAGATGAGTCGCCTGCTGCTGACCAGCGTTGCTCTCTGGGTGCGCATTAAAACCGAAATTAATCCAAGGAACAATCCATTAAAGTATCTTGTCTTTATAGAGCCTTGCGAGTGCGAGTGCCATACCAGAACAGGATCTGAAGCTTATTAGGCAACTGGAGGCGATCACCGAGAGCACCTACGAGAAGATCATGCAGGAAACACTTGAATTTCACACATATAAAGCTATTCTGGCCTAAATCAATGTACTAACGGTACTTATGGTGATATGCATGCTAGGTCGGTTCAGAGATCCGAGGAATACAGCATTTGAAAACGATGAGGCAACAAAACAATTGGATAGCAACATGTTTGAAGCCTTCAACGCATCTGTGCATGCGGAAAAGGAACAAGTAAGAGTGCTCTAGTCTGGACTGCCCGACTAGGAGATACCCTGAACCCAGTTCTGACATCCATTCATACTTGCCTAATAGTGTGCATACATACAAACCCACACATACTGCAAGCAGTACCTGCGGTTTAAGCAGTTATCTTGCTTTTTCACTGAGCCCCACACAATGGAAAGTAAAATCTTAAATAACTTCTGTGTTTATTGTCCGATCTTTTTAAAATTTGTAGGACATAACATTGGCTATAAAATGTGTGACCAAACCAAATTGCAAGGTCATACCTTCAAAAATGAGTTTTTTGAATTTTTGGGGGGATTGGGGGGTGGTATCCAAAAAGAGAAAAATTTGTTACATGTGTATGCTATTCGAGATTATACATGCCAAATTAGGGGCCTCTAGCTCTTATAACTTGTAAGTTATAGCCCAAAAACGCTATTCTGAAATCGAAATTTATCGATTACTTTTGAATGGGTCGAGTTATTATAAAATGAAATAAACTTGATCTGTCCCGGCACTACGAGAACTTATATTCCAAATATGAAGTCTCTAGCTCCTGTAGTCTCTGATATCCACGTGTTCATACAGACAGACGGACGGACGGACGGACATGGCTAAATCGACTTGGCTGTTGATACTGATCAAGAATATATATACTTTATATGGTCGGAGATGCTTCCTTATGCCTGTTACATACTTTTGCACAAAACCATAATACCCTTTTTACCCATTTTTAATGGGTTCAGGGTATAAAAACGTGAGTCTGCCTTTAGGTATTTTCGCTCAAATATCAACCGATATGAGGACAGACAGATCCTAATCGAAGTGAGAGCCCTAGATAAGCAGATAAAAAGGCCGTTTATGCAACAAAAGCTGAAAGATTTTATCTTTATAGCCGAATCGACTGTGAGTTGTAGGATTATTAACCAGGAGAAAATAGATGAAGTCCAGCGGTATTAAGAATCGTAATTCAACAGATTTTGAATTCGATCACTTTGAAAGAGTGATCTCTTTTTATTTGAGAGAATTGACTTTTGATCGCATGAATCAATGTACAAATGGAATGTTAGAGCAAACAAAGGTCGACGCGGTCTATCGAACTCAAGAATATATCAAAGCGATTAAAAAAGAGATAGTTCCGAAGATGCAGAAGGTAAGTAAGTAAATGAAATGTTGTTTCAAAACTATATAGCATTCATGAGCACGGAAGACTGGATACAAGAGAGTAACCTTGAAAGGTTTTTTGTGGTACTTAGTGTCTTCTAAAAATATTATTTATTTGCAACATCTGAGTACTGTTTAAAAAATAATAAAATTAAAAGGCAAAACTAAAATTGCAAACTTACACAATTACTACTACTTATTACTGTTTCAGATGTATATGTACAGAAAGTTAAACATAAATGCATAGTTTATACATATTATTAGTTAACATATTAAATCATTCAAAACCAATTTTTAGTAAGGGTATTAAGTCTTCCACCCTTTGCCGAAAGCTGTACATTTGTCTTGCTTTATTTTTGACATTGTGAATAATGGTGATAACCCCATTGGTGAACAACAGGCAATAGAATTTATAAATAAATAAAAAAGAGGCAAAGAAAAACAAAGCAAATAATTGATAAAGAGAATGTTAAACGAGGACGAGAACAATGTTTAAGTATAGTTAAGGAAACCAGATTGAAAAACCAAACAGATTCTTACATATTAAAACTAAACACTATGCTTAACGACAATTAATGAAAAGATTTTGTAAAAACAAGACAAAATGCCTATAATATGCAAGTAGCGTATCTGAGGATATAGGATTCTTTCTGATTCCCGCACACTTACCGATAGTGCGGCGGCGGCAGCTTGAGTACCGTCTCCTTCATGAGACGCAGCCGCTCGTCTGCCTCGTCGGCCTTCACCTGAATAGCCTCTACAAAGTTGTCGTACAGTTGATAGGTGCACAGCGGATTGGGCAGCTCGCGGAAGTACATCTTGAGCAGCGAGCTGACCGCATGAATGTCCTGCTTCATCTCCGGATTGCCCAGATCCGGGACGCGCTCCTCATCGAAAGCGCGTCGCAATCGCTGAATGTTCGATGTGATGCCAGACAGACGATAGATGCCATCGATGACGCCATAGTTCTCAATGAACTCGGCACAGGAACGCAACACCATCGGTATGTCCTGGCCGCTGTTCAGCAGATGCTCGGACAGATCGCAGGAGAAGACGCGTTCCCGATAGATGCCGCTCTGCTTGAGGCGACGCCGCGACGGACGCGACAATATGAAGGACCGAAAGAAGGCAATCAGTTTGCCATGTTTGCGCAGCACTGGCTTTGTCGGCGATGCATCCAGATGTCCCACAAGCGGTGCTGGCATGGGAAAATTACGTGGCACCTTGTCGCCAATGGTGGCGACACACGACTGGGGAAAAAATCCGACCTCGTACAGCGACTTTTGCAGATGTGACTTCTTGCCGCGCCACCAGATCGACTCGGCGGGACTGGGCATATCGATAACGGATATCATGTCGCCCACCTCAATGTTGATCTCGTCCGGCGCCTGCGCTTGATAGCGTCGCACACCGTAAGCGGCGCCCACAGCGGGCGTATTGATTGTCCGCTGCGTTTCTCCATCGGCCAGCGGCAGGCGACGCCCCTTGTTGTCCAGCTGCAGCCAGGTGAGTATGGTGCCGCAGGTCAGCGAATCGGAGGCGATTTTGGAGAAGCGCTCGAGATACTTGGCCACCGCATACTCCACATCCAGTTCGCTCTGCAGCTGTGCCTCCGCCTCCAGTTCGCACATGTTGCGCAGTCCGCTTATCTTGCGATCGTAGACGCAACGATGCAGCATCTCGTCCAGCATTTGCATATTCTCGTAGCTGCGCTTGATTAGGAACGGTTCGCAGCGTTGCGGACAGACGCGTATGATGAACCAGCAGCTCTCGGGCGTGAAGCCAGCGGAACGCAGCGAACTGTGCGCCAGTTCACCTCCAATCGACTGCGACGCAATGCTGCTGCCCATCTGCTCCGATTTGTCATCCAGCAGCTGCACCGACAAGGCGCCCAGCTGCACGCGCTCATAGTGGAAGTGAGCGCACTCCTCCAGCTTGGGAAAGCGACACGATTTCTATGGATGGCAATATAGATAAATATAAATTTATACATATATTCATACAGTGGTCGCTGTAGCTTTTACCAATGAGAATTCCACTTAATAAAGCCGAGCGATCACTGTACAAGTGCTTAAGGATCCATTCTTTACTCACGCTATTCAAGGGCTGGACCGCCATGTGCCGGCTGGGCTTGGGCGGCGCTGTGGGTGCAAAAGCTGGCGGACTGCAGCTGGACTCAGTGGAGGCATTTGAGATTTGTGATGTGTTCATCGAGGCAAACATCTCCTGGCAGCTATTGCCCAGTCCTAAGTGCAAGCCACCCAAGCTCTCAACGGGCACAATTTTAAAGTTCAGCTGTGCACTAATCGCAGCTGCCGGTGCATCCGTTTCGAACTGCAGCGGTGCATCCTTGGAGCCAATCACTTGCTGCAACTGGCAGGCGGCCGAGTCGGATGTGGAAGAGGAGTTGGAGTTGGAGCTAGTTGCCAGCGCATGCGCATGCAGATGGGCCGCCAGAGCGCTGCTCACCCTCTCGGACATGGTAAATGCTTGCGGTTTACACACGCTTAGTCATCTGCAACAACAAAAGAAGTACATAAATAAATAAACAATAGGCTGGTATGTTTGTAATTGCATAAAGCTGAAGATTAAATCTAGCTTCCGCACTGTTGGAGTCTCTGTATAAATTTATATTAATATACTATTGACCATATATAGTGAATATTTCATATATTGTATTATTAAATTCATTTTGATGAAATTAAAACTTAACTTTAAAAACAATTTTATATTACATCATATAATTTTTCAATTTTGCATATGATATCTAAGCTATTAAAATGAAAAACTTGATAACTTATATGAAGTATCTTCCAAAAAGATAATCCCAAAAATAATATAGTAAAGTAGAGCTGAAAGCTAGTTTAATTAATGAATTTATAGTCGATCTTAGATGCATATGTTCAATTGCTTTAAACATGACTCGCTGGGCAATATACTGCCCATTAATCTTTGAAATGGCATAGGGGCACTTACACACACACACACACGTATGTGCATATATATAATACATTTATAATAGCGATTGTATCAAAATAATGACGGAAGCCGTCAATGGAAGGTTGGCTACAAAAGCTTCCAAAATACTTGCATGACTCTCAACTCAAGAGCTACTCAGCTTTGTGGGTTTTGCACACTGTTTTACACTGTTCAAAATAATGTTGCAGTATAGTGGAAGAAGAAAGAAAAATAACTGTTATGTTTAATTTAACTGCTAGAAGTGGAATGACTGAAGATTTGAACTTGATGACAAAGCTCACTTTGTGATTAATTAGAAATAGAATCAAATTGGTTTATAAAGCAGTTTTGTAAAAAAACTTAAGAATATTAAATAAACTCTATATGTGCCTTGCAATTTCGCTATTTAAATATGCAAAATACTTTGAATTGTTTTCTTTTTCACCATTTAATTGAATATGCACAGCACTAGCTAATTTTTGGCAGTGTATGCTGTGTGTTTTGCTGTTTGCGTTTACTTTCTAACACCACGCACGTCTTTTTTTTATCAATTACCCAGGCCCGGCGTGTTCTACTTTCGGGCAGCAAAACTCTCTATGGGCAAAAGCTGTGAGCCGTGTCTGGAATTCCTTTATTTGGAATAAGGCCAGTGGCTCAGACGGCCGCTTAAGGATGTGGCACAAAGCACAGAGCACTTACACACTCATATATCTCCAAGTATAACCCATCTATAAGCAGATACGATAAATATTTATAAGCAACCAGTTGGAAGCGATTCGCCTAGCGGCAGTTCTGATTTACAGGCGACACCAAATGCAAGCGACGGCCTGCAACATTTAGACTTTCATAAATTAAACTAGCGGGGGGCAAAGCTAGCAGTCAGTGAGGGAGACGCAAGGAGGGGGGAGGTGTGGGGGCCTGCAACACTTGGACTCCGATTGAGACAGAGACACAGATAGAAAGAGAGAGGTTGTCGCTGCCGCTGTTGGCGTCGGCGAAATCGCAGAGCGAGACGGAAACGAGTTTTCTCTCTTAGCCGGGGGATTGGGGGGAAGGTGTACCAGGTACCTGGCACTGGACACCGGGCAACAGCAGCTGCCACAAGAGCGATGGGGCAGGGGGGCAGGGAGGCAGGGGGGCACCGTGTACGTTCATCAAATGCAACAAAACTATTAAAAACGTTGACGCTAACGGTTTGAAAATGCAGCACATAAAGAAACACAAAACGACAAAAGCGACAACAAACGACAAACAACAAAAGTGCGCTTACAAAAAAAAAGCGTTAACCGAAAAAAACAATTTGGTAAAAACAAACGGCAAAAAAAAACGCGCTGGGAAAACAAACAAAAAAGTAGTAGAAACAGAAACAGAAGAAACAAAAACAAGTAAGAGTGCTCTAGTCGGGAGTGCCCGACTACGGGATACCCTGAACCCAGTCCTTACAATCATTCGTACTACTCTAAACTCACACATGCTGCAGTACAAGCAGTACAAGCAGTGCAAGCGGTTTAAGCAGTTAGCTTGCTCTTTCGCTGAGCCCCACACAATGGAAAGTTAAATCTTAAATAACTTCTGTGTTTATTGTCCGATCATATTGAAATTTTTGGGGCAAACAATTGTCGATAATATGTGTTACCAAACCAAATTGCAAGGTCGTACCTTCAAAAATGGGTTTTTTTAACTTTTGGGGGGTTTGGGGGTGGTATCCAAAAAGTGAAATATTTGTTACATGTGTATGCTATTCGAGATTATACATGTCAAATTAGGGGCCTCTAGCTCTTATAACTTGTAAGTTATATCCAAAAAACGCTGGTCTGAAATCGAAATTGATCGATAACTTTTGAACGGGACGAGCTATCGATAAATTTTAATAAACTTGATCTGTCCCGGGATTAGGAGAACTTATGTTCCAAATATGAAGTCTCTAGCTCTTGTAGTCTCTGATATCTGTGTGTTCATACAGACAGACAGACGGACAGACGGACAGACGGACAGACGGACAGACGGTCAGACGGACAGACGGACAGACGGACAGACAGACGGACATGGCTAAATCGACTCGGCTGTTGATACTGATCAATAATATATATACTTTATATGGTCGGAGATGCTTCCTTATGCCTGTTACATACATTTGCACAAAACCATTATACCCTTTTTACCCATTTTTAATGGGTTCAGGGTATAAAAAATAACCATTGATCAATGCGGCCAAATGTAGCTGTAATGTGGCCACAGAGCGAACGGGAAACGGGATAAAAATCATGAATAAATGCGTCAGATTAACATTATTAATGATATCTTTGACATTCGGTCCATTATACAGTGTTCGGGTCGATTGTTTTTGATATCATTTCAGATTTTTCAACGCCGCTCTGTAATGAAGTTAAATAGCCAGTTGAGTAATTGAGAGCTGGGGGTTAATTTATTGATTGTATAATAGAAGATATATGCTGATTTGAATGCACTTTGCACTTTGGGGTTACGAAATAGTAATAAATATAATTATGGGAGTCAATTTTGTTACGTATTTTAGCTTAATAGTCTTTATTCTTTTAATTTCAAGCTGGTTCTCACGATTGTTTCGATTTGAGAAAATAAATATTTATAACTGGGTTTTGGTATTGATTTAATTAAATATTAATTTAAATATCTCTGTAGAGTTGTATTTTAAGCGTTACAAGCATCTTATGATCATCAATATGCCCGGCAACTGTTTTTTTTTCTCTTTCAATTCAAATTTGTATTGCTGCAATTGCCGTAATCGCTTTTTTACCGTTACGTCGCACTGATCCGCTTTTGTGAGTGTGTACACACTTATACATCAAATAAATTTTATCTCACACATTTACAATGTTTCGCTTGATTAGCTGTTGTTGTTGTTTTTGTTGTTGTAGTTTCGGGGTGTTGCAATTGGCAGTTGCAGTTGGCTTTTGGTTTACCCATGCACTTTGGCATCGCTACCATCGATGAAGACATTTTCCCAGGCCAACCCGAGCCCCAACCCGAACTCCAACCGAACCGAACCGTACGAACGAACGAACGAACGGTCAGCCAAATCATGTACGTCACTTTCTCCATTCAATTAAGCTGCATGTGCAGTCTGTATGTACTTGTCTTGTGTGTGTGTGTGTGTTGTGTGTGTGTGTGTGTGTGTGTGTGCGTGTATGTGTGTGTGTGTTAGTGTGCCTGTTGTATGTACATATGTATGTATGTGTGCTGGGTAGCGATTTCAATCGCTTGCAGCGTTCGTAGACTAATTAATGCTATGAAATAACTTAATATTGAACAATACTTGATGGCTTTTTAATAGTCTGGTTTTTACTTTTTTTCTTCTCTTCTTTCTTTTTATCTCTCACGACTGACCCAATTGAGACAAGTAAATGTGCTTAATGTCGAAATAAGCGACTATGAGTTGACCTGTAATGTCATATAATATTTGAGTGAAATTGCCTTTTGTGTTTTATAGTAGTTGGAACATTCTGAAACATTATTTTTATAAGATATATAAATGTTGTATGTAGTCGTAGTAACTTATAATATTTAATTATACTCTTTTCGAAGAAAATAGTATATTCAGTTTGTGCTGAAGTTTGTAACGCATAGAAGGAAGATCCGGAGACCCCCAAAAGTTACTGCAAGTATGCTGTCTGTCTGTCTGTATGTATGCAAACTAGTTCCTCAGTTTTTGAGCTATCGTGATGAAACTTTGCACAGAGACTTATTATTCAAAGGAACAGCACATTGGTGGGATCCGGCCAGATCATACCACTATATCTTATAGCTGCCATACAACTGGAAGTCAGTTTTGGCCATAAATCCCATGTTTTCAAAGCTATCGCGATAAAACTTTGTACAGATACTTATTATTCAAAGAAACAGCACATTGGTCGGTGCCGGCCGAATCGGACCACTATATCTTTTAGCTGCCATACAGGAAATAAATAATAAAATATTGAAATTCATATGATAACAAATTTTACAGCATATGAAGTTGCTGCAGTTGGCAGAGTGAAAATTGTCTAAATGTTCGAAAAGAGTATAAAATCTTCGGCACGCCAAAGATAATCCTTTTCCACTTGTTTTTATACTCTGATACCGAAGGTACTCATAGTATATTGGTTTTGTCGAATGTCCGTCAGGCCGTCCGTCTGTCCGTCTGTCCGTCCGTCCGTCTGTCTGTCTGGATGAACGCGCGTATTTCCGAAACGATATTAGATAGACTCTTGAAATCTTTTGCGTTATGATTATAGCTATCTGCTTCAGATCAAGTTTATTCCAAATTTATGCCACGCCCACTGGGAGGCTGGCAAATCGATAACATGTCGATACACCTCAAATCACAAATCGATTAAACGTGAATAACTCCCACAATTTTGAAGCTAGAGTAATCAAATTTGGTAGGTATATTGCTGGTGACCTCCCGAAAAAATTGGATCCTAGGTTAATCGGCCACGCCCATTATTACGCCCACCAGCCCCCCTCCAAAATTAATTTGAAATGCTTATATCTCCCGCAGTTTTAGAGCTAAAGTCACCATATTTGGAATATATATTACTGGTGACGTCCTCTACAGATTACAGAAACAAAATTTTGACCACGCCCACTCCCGCCCCCGTAATCGCGAAAATCGATATACATGAATGCACAATTCGATAACACGTGTATATTTCCCGCAATTTTGAAGCTAGAGTCCCCAAATTTGGAATTTAGACTAGGGCTGACCAGCCCAAAAGATTGCGTCCTGGATTTTCCGGCCACGCCCACTAGAACGCCCCCCAGCCACCCCGCCCCCACGAAACACGGAAGCCTATATCTCGCACAGTTTAAGAGCTAGGGCCACCAAAATTGGAGGATAGACTTATTGTCAGCCCCCCTAAAGATCGGCAAAAAATTTTGGGGCCCCGCCCCCTCCCGCCCCCAAAAATCGCGAAAATGTATATCTTCCACAGTTTTAGAGCTAGAGTCACCAAAATTGGAGGATAGACTTATTGTCAGCCCCCCTAAAGATCGGCAAAAAATTTTGGGGCCCCGCCCCCTCCCGCCCCCAAAAATCGCGAAAATTTATATCTTCCACAGTTTCAGAGCTAGAGTCATTAAACTTGGAAGATAGAATTCTGGTCAGCCCCTCTAAATATCGGTAAAAAAAAATTTGGGGCCACGCCCCCTCCCGCCCCCAAAAATCGCGAAAATGTATATCTTCCACAGTTTTAGAGCTAGAGTCACCAAAATTGGAGGATAGACTTATTGTCAGCCCCCCTAAAGATCGGCAAAAAATTTTGGGGCCCCGCCCCCTCCCGCCCCCAAAAATCGCGAAAATTTATATCTTCCACAGTTTCAGAGCTAGAGTCATTAAACTTGGAAGATAGAATTCTGGTCAGCCCCTCTAAATATCGGTAAAAAAAAATTTGGGGCCACGCCCCCTCCCGCCCCCAAAAATCGCGAAAATGTATATCTTCCACAGTTTTAGAGCTAGAGTCAAGAAATTTGTAAAAAAGACTTCTTGTCACTCCCTCTAAAGATCGGCCAAATTTTTTGGGGCCACGCCCCTTTCCGCCCCCAAAAATCGCGAAAGCTTATATCTTCCACAGTTTTAGAGCTAGAGTCACCAAAATTGGTAGATAGACTTCTGGTCACCCCCTCTTAAGATCGACCATGCCCCTCCCGTTCCCAAAAACTTGGAATGCCGATTTCGGGTCACCCAAACACCAGCAAAAATTTTCTGTTCACTTGCTTTCAGCTGTTCTTAAAATGGTATCAGAGTATTACGCAGTCGGCTCCGCCCGACTGCAACGTTCTCACTTGTTTTTTTTAAATTATTACATACAATTTTCAGCTTATTATGGCATTTATCGTCTGTTAGACATCTCGCTGGCTATTGTCATGCTTACAGGGTATACAAACGAATACAGCCTTGTCGGCCGGACTAAACCACACTAAACTGAGCCGCCTTGTGCGTGCGCATAGCTTACTTAGTATATGTTAAGATACTCATAGTCGAGACTGGTATTCATAGTCGTAGTCGTACGTGTATTTAATAAATGCACATTGCACACACATTCTACGTTGTCTGTTGTATGTTTGCTGTTTGTAACTGGCAGTCAGTCGCTTGTGCTAATTTATGGCACTAACTGGGTCACAAACTGCTCTCTGTGGCGTTTCTAGAGCGAGCACAAATTCAGTTGCTGCAAACACACTAACAAATGATGATGTCGAGACCATAAAAGACTAACGACGGTGTGTGTGTGTGTATAGTATAGTTGATGTATACTATATGGCATGCATAATGTGCTTAACTTGATTGTCAGTCAGTCAGTCGGTCGGCAGTCATTTAGCTGACATGCTGTTGTTGCACTCAACAAGTGCAGAACGTGGGGCCAACACAATGGGAGTCGTCCCCCATCACCCATTAACTGATCCGGCTGGGCAGAGGAAATGGGTGGAGCCAACAGCAGCAGGCACATCCCAGCAGATTACAGCGACGGGAAGTGCTTTTGCACTGATTCCAGTGCATTAAGTGTTAATGTCTTCGAGGAAGCACTAACAAAAAGAAGTAGGAGTGCTCTAGTCGGGAGTGCCCGACTAGGAGATACCCTGAACCCAGTCCTTACAATCATTCATACTAATCTAAACACACACATGCTGCAGTACAAGCAGTGCAAGCCGTTTAAGCAGTTAGCTTACATTTTTACTGAGCCCCACACATTGGAAAGTTAGATCTTAAATAACTTCTCTGTTTATTGTCCGATCTTTCTGAAATTTTCAGGACATAGCATTAACTATAAAGTGTGTGTCCAAACCAAATTGCACGGTCGTACCTTCAAAAATACGTTTTTTGAACTTTTGGGGGCATTGGGGGGTGATATCCAAAAAGTGAAATATTTGTTACATGGGTTTGAGATTATACATGCCAAATTTGGGGCCTCTAGCTCTTATAACTTTTAAGTTATGGCCCAAAAACGCTTGTCTGAAATCAAAATTTATCGATAACTTTTGAACGGGATGAGTTATCGATCAAATTAAATAAACTTGATCTGTCCCGGGATTACGAGAACGTATATTCCAAATATGAAGTCCCTAGCTCTTGTAGTCTCTGATATCCGCGTGTTCATACAGACGGACGGACGGACCTGGCTAAATCGACTCGACTGTTGATACTGATCAAGAATATATATACTTTATATGGTCAGAGATGCTTCCTTATGCCTGTTACATACTTTTGCACAACCATAATACCCTTTTTACCCATTTTTAATGGGTTCAGGGTATAATTAAGACCACAAACAACTTCTTTTTTTTTTGCACAGCGTGAGAATTTGCAAGTGCAGCTACTGTTCATATTTAATTTGTGCTCTTTTCAAATAGCATTTTTTACATTTCAGAAACAACTGGCTATTAATAGCATACATACCAAATTTAATGATCATAGCTCAACTACTTTCAGCGATAGGAACTATTTTTGAAACGGTTGAGAATATGGAAATATATACACCATTCACCATTGCAATAAATATATAATCGCAAGGATTAATATCTTAAGGTAAAATATTGTTTAATTAATAGTGTTTAATTTCTGATATGTGATATTTTTGTATATGGGTACATTTAAGATATTATTGTAGCCTTAACACATTTTTGATTTTCAATGATATCCATTCAATGTTGGTAAACTTGAATTTAAAGTGATTTTTCATCTTTTCGTTAGTAAAAATTAAACAAAAGTGAGTCAATAACAAGTGGGAATGGATTATTTTTAGCGTGCCGAAGATTTTATACTCTTTTCGAACCTTTAGACTATTTTCACTCTGCCAACTGCAGCACTTTCATATGCTGTAACAAATTCGTTTTATCGCGTGGCCTTTTTTTGTTGTTCTACGAATGGATATCACATGAATTGAAATTTTTCTTTTGAAATATTAAATTTATTTCCAGTTGTATGGCAGCTATAAGATATAGTGGTCCGATCTGGCCCGATACGATTAATGTGCTGTGCTTGTAAATAGGAAGTATCTGCGCAAAGTTGCATCGCGATAGCTTTAAAAGCATGGGATATATGGCCAAAACCGATTTCGAGTTGTATGGCAGCTATAAGATATAGTGAATCGATCCGGCTGTTTCCGACCAATGTGCTGTCCCTTTGAATGATTAGTCTCTGTGCAGAGTTTTATCGCGATAGTTCAAAAACTGAGGGAATAGTTTGCATACATACAGACGGACATGGCTAGATCAATTTGTTTTGTCATTCTAAGCATACTGGCAGTAACTTTTTGGTGTCTCCGTCGCTTCATTCTATGCCTTACAAACTTCAGCACTAAGTTAATATACTATTTTCTTCGAAAAGAGTCTAAAAAGCCTTCTCACTAAATAGCATTCTTAGTTGCTGTGCAATGAAACGAAAGCACTTTAAAGCCTATTCACAAGTATTGCTCATATTACTGCACTTATATGCAACAATGGTTTAATAATAGACAATGACACGACCTTAGTCTTAAGCATTAAAAAAAGAGCTTTAGTTTGTACCGCAATGCCATACAATTAAAGCCATATACTTGAATACTTGATATGAGTATATTAAGCAACCAGATGGATGACTAGTGACCACAAAATGATTCACATATTTGCAACTTTGTGTGCCAATTAAAATATAATATATTTATAGAGTATAGTTTAAACGCCAATTGAATACAATTCAAATTTCTCATGGGCAATGACTAATGACTGCGCATAAAAAGTCATTAAACTGACCAATTTCAATGACTCTATAGCGAGTGTTGTCTGCGCTTAAGATGTGTGTGTGTGTGTGTTTGTTGTGGAGCCACACTCGTTAAACGCTCGACACATGAAATATGATGGCAGAAATTAAACTATGGGGTGTCTGCTGGCAACCCACTGCGAACGAGCGATATAAGCGATATAGCGATATAAAGCGCAGATTTCCAAATTGTGGCCCCCAAGGCAGTCCGCTTCGATTCCGGTTCCATCGCAGAGCTGAGCACAGCTACTGGTTGCTAATCTCTCAAGTCTCGCCTCGTATCAATCTGCGAGTCGGTTGACAGACGCGGAGACCCGACACGGGACACTTGCCAGTCGCGAAATCTGATCAGTTTTTGTCTTGCGGACCCGCTTCGTTGGTCGACTCCACAAAACGCGTGGATTTTGAACCTTTGCAATACTATAGCCAAAATGCTGCAGTGCCTCCTCTATGCCCCGCCAACACCAACACTTTGCCCTGCTGACTCACATAAAAGCTGCCACTGGGAGCAGGCTGTAATTAGTCTAAATGGAGCTGTGCATATTAGTCAACAGCGGGAGCCACTTTCATTGCGTTCGTGTACATATTTAGTTTGAGACTCTGCCCATCGCAGTCAACATTTTAGACGACTCTCTCATTACGGACATACCTCGTAATTGCGCAGCTTTCAACTTCCGGCCACATAACAGGTGCAGTCACATCGTTTCAATTGCCATCTTCGAGCAGTATGACCGCATTTTGTATACCCTTGCGCGAGTTATGTGGCAGCTAACAGCGTTTTAGTTTTGTAATAGAAATTATTATATTGTTTATACTCTTTTCGAAGAAAATAGTATATTAAGTTTGTCCTGAAGTTTGTAACGCATAGAAGGAAGCGTCGGAGACCCCCAAAAGTTACTGCCAGTATGCTTAGAATGACAATACAAATTGATCTAGCCATGTCCGTCTGTCTGTCTTTATGTATGTAAACTAGTCCCTCAGTTTTTTAGCTATAGCGATAAAACTTTGCACAGACACTTATTATTCCAGGGGACAGCACATTGGTCGGAGCCGGCCGCATCGGACCACTATATCTTATAGCTGCCATACAACTCGAAGTCTGTTTTTTCCATATATCCCATGTTTTTAAAGGTATCGCGATACAACTTTGCACAGATACTTATTATTCAAAGAGACATCACATTGGTTGGAGCCGGCCGGATCGGATCACTATATCTTATAGCTGCTATACAACTGGCAATAAATTACATATTCTTAGAACAAAAAAAAATTTCAGTGGTGCAGTTGGCAGAGTGAAAATTGCCTATAGGTTCGAAAAGAGTATAAAATCTTCGGCACGCCGAAGATAATCCTTCCCCACTTGTTTATATCTTGATATGTTGTAATTGGATCACTTTTGACAAATTGATGGGACTTTTTAATGTTCTACACATTTCCAGGGACTTGAGTTGGGTTTCTGTAGAAAATGGAAAATTCCCCATTGCTTCAGATTGAAATGCAGACTTGTTAAAGATGCCAAAATCTGATAAGTTTTTACAAAGTTATGGGAGCTTTAGGTCTTTCAAGCCATTTCTATGGACTATTTAGGCCTTATTTTGGATTTAGCTTAGGAAAAAATCTAAATCTAATATGGAATCCAAACAATGATCAAAACTGCTCTGGGCACGAATATTGAATCAGTTTTGACAATGTTATGGGTGTTTTAGGTGCTTGAAAGGCATTTTCACGATCCTGATAGCCTTAAATTAGCTTGTTAGAAAATCTTAAGCTCGAAAATGCTTTAGATTCAAATGCTGAATTAATATAGACAGCAAACGATGATCAAAACTGCCTCGCGATCTGAGAGAAGTTATTAAGTCATCACATTGAAAACAACTTAAAGCATTTGGCCCAGTTGACAGACTGTTGGCATAGGTTATGTCAAGATCTGTGACAGAAAGGCAACATTAAAATCTAGTTATGATCGCAGCTCACTTTCTATAAATGCATTACACATAATAAAACCTAGAAAATAAAAAGCGAAATCGCTTGCGAGTCATGTAAATTTTCTACTTTTGACATTTGTGCAGAATTTCGCTGGGGCTCTTAAGCTCTTTGAGCCACAAAACCAAACCTAACCTAATGTCATTTAACGACGCTGACGTCGACGTCGCTGCCAACGTCGCTGCCGACGTCGCAGTCGACATTTGCCGAGGCTTTTGCCAAGCGTACAGGTACACACAAAACTTTTTAATGGAAGTGAAAGTTTTTTGCGCGACGGCAGTGTCTAAAAAAAATATATATATATATACAAAAAACCAAAAAAAAAAAAATACCTTTAAAACAAAATTTGCCCAACACACATGCCGCATATCTAAATAGTTTTTTTTTCTTTCTGTTGCTGTAGTATTTGTATTTGTAGCTTTTTATTGGAGCTGGTAGCGCCAGCCAGGCCAAATGCTCAAAAAAATAAACAACAAATTAAGTGTACAATAAAATGCACATTAACAAATATGCGAAACAGCTGCTGCTGGAAAGCGCGAGCCAAAAATATTTAGAAGCAAACGTCAGAGCGTTTTAGCAATTTCATTTCATTTCATTTAATTTAATTATTATTCAGCAAATACGTCGTGTGTGTGTTTGTTGTTGTTATTGTGTGGGCTGCGCATATAAATTGTTAAATAAAGAGAGATAGATGAGAACAGGGGAGCAGAGCAGCAGCAGAAGAGACAATTGGCAAAAGCGTTGCAAAAAATTGATAAACAAATGCGAATTGGAATGAATGAAAGTTGAAATGTGCCTTATGGTTCAAATAAAATGGATATGCATATTTATTCAGGCATACTAAATACTCAAGATATATGTATGTATGTAGAAATATGCCAACAATTCGCGCGAGAAATTTCGGTTTCATTTCATTTGGTTTTTATCTGTTTTTAGTTTTTGCCGTGTGCCGCTTATTTGTTTTTATTTCTTCTGGCATTTCTAGGGCTATGTTTAGATATCTATCTTATGCGAAAAAAATCGATGTGAACTATAGACAGGAATTTACAAAAATAGCTTGTGTACGACGGAAAAACTCAACGAAAGTGTTGATAAGGCACATTTTTTAAAGGGATTAAGATATATATATATATATATATATAAATTAAGGAAAACTGATCAAAAGCTGTTATATCTCAGATTAATTTCTGATAATCAAGTAACATTTATTTTTAGACCTGGTACAAAAACTAGTTTGAAACTGTTCGAAAACAAGTCCAAGGTTACATTAACTACGTCTTAAAATAAATTTTAGACAAGTAATATGAAAACACGAGCCCTTATAAGTTCTCATTATAATGTATTCAATCCGAGTAATTATTAAAAATTAGCATTACAATTATTCGAATTTCGAATGCTGTATGGTATATATCGAATAACAAATCTAATTCAGTGAATCATATGTAAATCGAAAGATTAATATTGAATTCTTTATCAGGAAAAAGTCTAGATTGTGTGTCACATCGATGAGTCATAGGGAAAACCAGCCCTGAATGCCAAAATACATATATAATACATAGCTCAACAGGCAATAGATAGAAAAGTATATAAAAGTACTTAGTCAGCATGCAAATCAAATAAACTGATAATAAGGCGCCATATATATTATTATAACACTCAAATAATACGTGATTTGGGTCTTATCACTAGCGAAATTTGTGAAAATAAAAGCAACTCTTATACAGATAGAATGCGTAGTTTTTCCATTTTCCCGTTTTCCCTTTCTACAAACCAAATTTCAGCTAATTTTACTCAACTACTTCAAATTGCTGCACTTACAAAAATTTCTAAGGCGCAGTCCATCAAAAAAAGGCACAAAATCGTCATCTCCAACATCATCAGCGACATTATGTTGATGGTTTTTGTTTCATATGACTGCCAACAACCATAAACAACAACAACAATAAGAACAACAACAAACAGCAGCAAGAGCCGAGTCAAGTTGTCAGTTTCAATTAAAATCAATTGAGCTCAATTATTTGATACGCAGATGAAATAAAAAACCCGCGCGCCACAAGTCTCTGTTTTCATCATATGGCGTCTGTTTATTTGAGCTTGAGTGGAGTGTGTTGTGTTGTGTGTGTGTGTGTGTGTGTGTGTGTGTGTGTGTGTGTGTGTGTGTGTGTGTGTGTGGGTTTCGGCTTTGGTATGTGGCCCTCGAAAATTGTTCAGAATTCAGAAATAGGGGCGTGGCTAGAAAGAATTTACATGCTGTAAACAATCAGCAATATGCGAAACGCGAACTGCGAGGCACAGGTGTAAACAGCACAAAAACAACAACAACAACAGCAGTTACAAACATGGCAACAAGACAAGAGCCACGAAAAAGACAACAAAAAAACGGGTGTAAAGCGACTTTTTGCACTTGCTTGTTTTGTATGCCCTGTAAACTGCAAGCGTATTGGGTGTGCTGTTGTAATGGTGCGTATGTGCTAAATGATATTTACTCTTATTTCAAATTATTTAATTGTCAAGGAACACCAGAACATTTAATGATTGTCTTTATAGACAGATTTTAAATAAAACAAGTGGGGAAGGATTATCTTCGGCGTGCCGAAGATTTTATACTCTTTTCGAACCTATAGGCAATTTTCACATAAGTGTCTGTGCAAAGTTTTATCGCGATAGCTCAAAAACTGAGGGACTAGTTTGCATACATACAGACAGACGGACATGGCTAGATCAATTTGTATTGTCATTCTAAGCATACTGGCAGTAACTTTTGGGGTTCTCCGACGCTTCCTTCTATGCGTTACAAACTTCAGGACAAACTTAATATACTATTTTCTTCGAAGAGTATAAAAATAAAAAAAGGAGAAAATTTCAACTTCAATCAAGGAATTTTGGAAAAAAGTTTAACTATATTCATTTACCTATCCAATTTTGTTTAGAAATTTTTGCGATTTGCATGTGTCGCATTAAAGTTTATGCTCAGGATTTATGTACTATGCATGTTCTTGCAGGGTATGCAGGCAGCAGTCTTTCGCTCTCTCTCTCTTACTTGTTTTGACTTCAGAGTTGTTTTTGCGCTGTTGTTATTCTGTGTTTAATAAGCCACAAGAAAACAGATGTTAACGCGGCAAGCAGCAGCAGAAGAAGCAGAAGCAGAAGAAGCAGCAGCAGAAGAAGCAGCAGCAGAAGAAGCAGCAGCAGAAGCCAGTTGGTCAGTTGTGGCTTACGGCAAGGGTTAAAAACAAGAAGCAGAAAAACAAAGCGCACGATGCGTTTTAACATTGGTTATTCGATGCCAGACAAAAGACAGCAACAACAACAACAACATGAGTAGGTGTAGGTGTACGAGTGTGTGCATGCATGTGTGTGTGTGTGTGTGTGTGTTGAGCGGATGTTTGAGCTGAGTGCACAGCTACCGAGGCGCAACGAAATTAATCGAACTCTATGCGCACGTTATGCTCTAAACACGAGCCACATACACATGCATATTAATATATGTATATATATGTACATATATATATGCATGTGTAGTTAGTTATCTGGCAACTTGACACGTTTCGGTCGGCAAGTTAAGGCGCCGGGGGGCGTGGCGCTGCGACTCGGTCATTTTCATCGCTTTGGCATTGCGCTTTGGCAGCAGCTATGAAATGTGCCATAATCGTGCGCAGTCGCAGCGCGAATCTTTGGCTCAAGACGTGAGGCACATAATAATAACAGTACTCGTTATATCGTCTACACATACATACATACATACATACACACATACATATAACACTCATACTCGTCATCATCATAATGAGAAAGCTTGCCCAAAAAAAGCAACAAATATATACATATGTATGTACAAATTTATGTGTATATGGGCGAAAAAAAATCTATGACTGCACATAGAAATGAGAGAAGAAAACGTTAAGTGTAGCAAATTGACGAATAAACAATACACTGTAAGAGTTACTTATATATGTATATAATATATAATATATGCTGATACGAAAGCATTATTTTATCGTATATTTAATCATACGTTCAAGTTGCTTATATGCAATAAATAAATACATTTATTGCGTATGCTGGTATAAACAACTTTATGTTTATCGCATATTTAATACAATTTTATGTCCATTAAAAATAAAGAGCCGTAAGAAATATTGAATTGTACCCACAAATTTAAAGATTTTTAAATATTTAATAAAATAATATATTTTATGTAACACTACTAAACAAATTTTTATTGATTTTTGGTTTGATTGGGTTTTTTCTGGGTTTTCCGCAATCCTTGCAACAAATGTTGGACCAATGATTTAATTTTGCTATTGATATCACCAGAACCTAACGTAATTTTAACTTTATATCTTTAATTTAATATATTTAATATTTAACATTTTTTGAAAATTTTGTATTTACACTTAAATGTTTTATAATTTTATATAAATTCTTTTGTGTCGACTGTCAATAGTCGACAATAAATAAATAAATAAATTGCATTGTGATTAAAAATGTACATTTCTCAACACAATAGAAAACTGAATATATATATTTATTAATTGTTTTAACGGCTTATTTAAATTTATAAAAAAGTACACAATCTTAGCAGTAGTGAGCTATGGGAATTTTTATAGCTCTATGGTAGCAGCAAATAATATAAATTTACCCTTGCATAATCTAAGAAATGATTGTGCATTAATTCACGACTTATAGCAACAATTATGTACAGTCTTCAGGGTAAAAACTGATATTCTAGTAAGGGTTGCTTTCAAAATCAAAGAAAACATGTTTTTGCAGCTTTGGCATCTTGTTGAAACGAATCAACATATGTATAAAATGCCTACATAAAGGGAATTTCATCCCGCTTGCAATAAGTAATAAGTAATAGGACCCGGTTTTGTATTTTGCATATATTTTGCAGTGTATAGCGAAAAAAGCAAATGTTGCGACAGCGACCAACAAAAATGAAAGGCCATTGCGACAGGAGTTTGGCTTTTATGTTTGTATTTTGGGAAAGTAACGAGGCGACTGCTAGCAGGGAGGAGGAGGATGAGAAGGAGGAGGAGAAGAAGCAGCAAAAGACGGAGACGTAGGCGATGGAAGACAGCGACTGGAACTGCTGGCGAGTTCAATGTCAACATTTCTTTTTGTTTTATGAACTTTTTTTATTGGCACTTCCGTGGCGTTGTGTAAAGGAAGCCCACAATGTAAAGTACGACCACACCTAAGCCTAAGCCTCGCAAAAACAAGTAAAAGCAAAAGCAAAAAACAAAAACAAAAACGACAGAAAAAAGAGCGGCATGAAAAGGCAGCAGGAGTAGGCAGGCAGTCAGGCGGCATTTCCAGCGCGAAATAGGGTGGAATGTGTTAAAACAGATAGCAAGACAGACTAAAGGGGGCAAAGAAGGCAGGCAGGCAGGCAGCAGGCATATGGTGGAGTTGCCTCAGGTGTGTGTGTGTGTGTGTAAGTGTGACCAGCGGGGTGACATAAATGTAGTGTAAAAGCAACAAAAATAATACATGTACACACACACATGTAATTTCCCTTTTACATGCCAGCAACGACAACAACAACAACATTATGCGAGTGGCGATCCATGCGTGGGAATAGGAGACACACACACACACAGATAGCGCAAGAGAGAGTGAGACAGAGGCGACAAAAACGAATGACGAAAGCGTACACAGCAGCTGCGGGGGCAGCCGGGGGGGGTGGAGCGAATTGCAAGGGAAGCTGTTGACCCCCCCAAAATAGGGCGTTGTTGTAATACTAGGTAACTGTAATTTGCTGTTTTTTTTTTTTTGGCACACAATTCGCGTCTGATGGGAAAGCGATAAAACAATAACACAATTAAAAATGCTTGAGAGCAGCCAGCGTCTTTTATTTATTATGCCTTTAACAATACACATACACTGACACACATTTTTAAATAGAAGAAGAGATACTTTTCTGCGGCCGCTGTTCGCAGCATATCTTTTTCTTTTGCTTTTCACACACTCGCACACACACACACATGCACAGACATCCACACACACACACACACACACACATACAGAGGCAGACATGCGAGTTTTGCTGGACAGCTTATTAAAAATTGAGACAATTGAACACACCTTAATTGCTTATTGAAGCACTTGTTTTGTATTTGTAATTATATTACAACATTTCAAGCAGTTTTCACTAGCAAATTTTGCAGAGTTTTGGTTTGGAAACGCGACAAACAATAGAGTGGCGCACGCAAGACCGACCAACGAACCGACGACGACGGACTAAAAAGTACTACTGACTGCAGTGTGACCAAGTAGCTGCATACGATACCTCTTAACATCATCGCACAACAGAGTTGCGTTTTATGGAACTTCATCGATATTTTGCAGATGATATTGCTGATTCGCATTCGATAGTAAGTTTTTGATGGGTATTTTCACATTTGCAACATACGGTCACACTACTACATCGTGTAAATAAACAAAAAGCAGCCGCAAAAATGAATCCGCTCACAAATATGAAAAATGTCTTAAAACTAAGCGAACTTGAGCTTAAAACACCCAGTGCCAAAAGCTGGCATGACATGTACAGAGACTCAGCATGGATATTCGTAGCTGGCTTTCCCTTCACACTCTCCGAGGGCGACATCATCTGCGTCTTCTCACAGTATGGCGAAGTTGTCAACATTAATTTGGTGCGCGACGGCAAAACGGGCAAGTCGAAAGGATTCTGCTTCCTGTGCTACGAGGATCAGCGCTCCACGGTGCTGGCTGTCGACAATTTAAATGGCATTAAAATCATGGGTCGCTCTGTGCGCGTCGATCACGTGGCCGACTACAAGCCGCCCAAGGAGAATGAGAAAATGGACGAGGAAACGTTGCGACTCTACATGGAAGGATGTGCGCCGAAGCCACAGAATAAGCCGTTGGCTGAGCCTAGTGTGGAGCGCAGCGCCGATAGCATAAAGAAAGAGCACACAAAGCGCAGCAAAACATCCAAAGAGAAGAAGCACAAAAAGCGACGCCAGAGCTCGGATTAAAAGCAAAAAATTTATAATTTAAGGATTATAGATAATACCTCTTATACAAATATACAATTAGTGTCAAAATACATGCAAACAGATATTCTGGGGCGGTTCAAACTTAACCAATCGTCAAAAATAATGCTATATATGAAATACTTATTCCTCATTGATCGGTCTGCACAAACATTTATATATTTATGCCCGAAAAAAAGGTATTTTGTGAATAAGTTTTATTTATTAACTAAGATTACAAACATTCGAATATATAAACCATTTCGTCTGCCCCTCAATAACAGCACATGGAAATAATACAACGTGATTAACACATAATTGCTTAGTCGCTATTGTTGCCATGTTCGCTGGCGCTTTCGAAGCACGGCTCCGACTCATCCGAATCCTCCGATTCCGTGACGAGGCCTTCGGCTTCCCGCAGAATGCGACGTCTATAACGTTCGTAGGCGCTGCCCTGCTGACGATCCGTATTGCAAAAGTCGACATCATCGACAAAGTTATCCGCCGAGGTGTCAATTGTGTGCACATACGGATCCTGATAGCTGTTGTAATCATCGGCGTCGCTGGAGCCGGTGGCGAACTCATCTTCATCGTCATCTGCAATATTAGAAAATGTAAATAGATCGCAAGGTTTACTTAGCAGTTAGTTAGCTGCCATACCAAACATAAATTTGTTCATTTTGTGGCAAAGCTCATCGTCGGAGCCCATTGCGCCGGGGTCGTCATCATCGGGATAATCGTTTGTGTAGTAGTTCTCCTGATTGGAGTCCTCCGAGTCACAGTCCTCATCTTGATCGTTGTAGCAATCCTCCAAAACGATTTCGTCAACTGGACGAAGACTGCGAAAGTAAAAGTGATTTATGTTAAGTTTTTCAATTAAAACACAGCTGCAATTTAATTTATGTATTTTATTCAAGCTAAACTAAAACTATGTATTTAATTAAACTTTAGCACAAGTACTGTGGAATGACTTAAATCGTAGAAAAACACTTAAAAACTGGCAAAAATTCGGACATGGGGCCAAAAAAAAAAAATAAGAAATACGAAATAAACAATTAGAAAATAATGTATGCAAGTATGTGTGTGTGTGTGTGGTGCTAAAAGCAAAAAGGTAGAAAAACTAATAGCTAATTAAGTGGATTTTGGCTTTTGTTTTGGGGCAGGCGGAACTGACGTCCCAACTTTGATATTTGATCTGTGATGCGTGCGGATGCGGGGGGCGTAGTGCTTCTTATCACATCCTACGATTGTAGTCGTTGTTGTAGTTCTTGTTGTGCTTGTTGTTGTGCTACCAGTAACAGTTGTTGTAGTAATTAAACGGATAATACAACCTTATATAGGGAAACAGACAAATCAAATCAATTGCTTACTTATTTAACTTAAATCTAGATGATGCTCCAAAGGACTATGCACATAAAGCAGAGATGGGCGTGTTCCACTTATAGTTTTCGCAACACGACACGAACACGAGGCACGAGACACGAGCCACAACATATTCTCTCTCTTAATATATACAATTTGATTCTCTATTTAATATTTTTATTGAGATATACGCTTTGTAATATTGTGCGATTAATTAATTACATCTTTTTTTTGTATTTGTAAAATTATTTTTCATTTTTATTTGAAAAGATTAACTTAACTTGATCTACGATTAGTTGTCTTGTGGAACTTGGATATATTTCAAATTTCTTTTTCAAGCTTTTGCATTTATTTGAGCTTAGTTGCATTTTTTGAAAATTTTTAAAATACGATAGTCACTTGCATATCAGATCTACTATAAATAACAATTGTCTAGAATGAGAAAAGTATATTTTAGTATTATATATTCGAACAATTATAATTGTCTAGACTGAGAATAGTAAATTTATTTTGAAACCTGCAATCTTAAATTAATTTTGTTTTACCTCTTCTTAAATATTTTTTGAAAACAGAAGTTGTAAAACTACGAAAATAGTTTATATAAATTGTTTAATTTAAAAATAGTGAATTATATTACAATAATTTGTTTGCTTTTCAGAATTTATTATTTTAATTTTTAGAGTGACTACCATATGGTTTTTATGATACCCAGAGACTGTAAAATAGCTTTTGATATTAATAAAAACATCACTTTAAACAAATTTATATTATTGGCTAAGTTTATTTATATATATTTATACTCTTGAATTTCCTTTGTCACGTCGTGTTTTGATTAGTCGTGCGTGTTCGTGCCTCGTGTCACGACATGCGCCCAACTCTAGCATGAATAACACGAACAAAGCACTATTTAAATATAAATACACACACACACACACACACACACATACGCATACGCATACACACATACAATTTACAATCGATTAGCGCCACCACAAATAAATGGATTTCTACATGTAGAAATTTGTGATGTTGAACATTTGCTGTTCTTCAATGTGTAGGACGAACCTTAAATAGTTGTCGTCCAACATATCAACATAGTCCGCCTGCATCTCATTCTCGGGCACATACAAATCGTAGACATAGCCAATATCCGAATCTGCCGGCTGCTGCGGCTGCGAAGCCAACTGCGACGTCGACGCCGACGCCGACGACGACTGCGCTTCAATATCCACAATTGTTATTTGCTTGCTCTCAGTCGCAGTCGGTTGCTTGGAGGCGGCGCCGCCGCCGCTGCTGCTGGCTGCATCATTTTCCGCTTCCGTTTCGTCCAGCGTGGTGCGTAAACAGTTAACCACCCGATACCGTTGTTCGCGCGCCGTTTGCTGCGCTTCCTTGCGCTGCCTTTCGCGGCGCTGCTCGCTGAGAGTTGCGGCATCGTTTGTCTGCCGCAACAACTCCTTGGCCGTCTCCTTGTTCAGGCGTGCTGCCGCAAACTGTTTGGTCGCACTGTCATCCTAGCGAATATCCATATTGTCAGCCATATATCTCTGTTAAAAGCCCACCCCTCCACTCACCTGTTTTTCCAGCGTGCCGGCAAACTTTAGCAGCACTTGGCTCAATTCCTCTTTGTTGTCTGTTGCATTTTCATCGTTGAGCAAACGGCGTCGCTTGCCGTTCAGCACGAAGGCCGTGTGCGGCTCCTCGTCAATGCGGCGCTTTATGCGCACCACAGCTGGCATTTTAGATGGCTAAAATTAATTGCCTGCGCTTATCTGTTGGAATTTCTGAACAGAAATTGACGCCTTCGCTTCGTACGAAAATGTGCTACTACTTAAGTGTGACCGCAGGCAGCTAGCGATGGCATACTGAAAAATACTATGATAACTCGATTGAGCGCAGACTAACCGTATTTTTGGTATTAAATTGCTTGAACATATCGATACTCTTATCGTGTACTTTAGTACTCAAATGCTTAAGAGCGCGAAAAAATGAGACATAAATGTGAATTGCTTGTATTGCTATAGAAAATGTGAAATGCAAGCAATTAATGCAATAAATCTTGTCGTAGCTAAAGTATGAAATCCTTTTAAATGTGTGCAAATATATGTGTAACACAACGCATCGATACTGAAAATAGTTGTGAAATGTACCGTTAGATTTGCATACTGTATTTTTATTGAAATGAAATACATAGTTTGCAGTTTTTAAAAAAATTTCACGGCGCTAGTAAATATATTTAACAAAATTAACCGTTTACAGGCTTTCTTACATCTTCCTCTCTCGGTTTTGTATCCAGAAGAAATGACAAAAAGGAAATCCAGAACATGCGTTCAAAATTCAAGGCTGTTACGGCCAGACTGTTAACTAACAGTGGCGCTCTCTGTGAGCGCTTACACTGATGGTAGCGGGATTGTTAAGTAGTCGGTTTGTGTACGCGACGGTCTCTAGTTGTGTCCTAGACGCGCACGTAACGAACATTTTTTTGCAAAATGTACCGTTAGCACTTGCGGGAATTACGTGCGCCGGCAGCGCAGCATCGAAACAAAATGAAAACGTGTCGAAAGTGCCAAAGCTGTTTGTCTCTCACTCTGTTGTTGTTTTAAGCGCCAGTGCAATAGTTTAAAGTGCGCTTACACAGCTTAAAGCCAGCATCCAACCCGCCCACTTCGTGTGCGTGTTTCTCGTCCTCGCATTGTTCTCTCATTCGCGCGCGCAATTTGGGCTGCGCTTGTGTAAGTGTATGCGTGCGTGTGTGTGTATATATATATATGTATGTGTTTATGCGCTGCAATTTGTGCCCAAATGATTTACCGTCTCTGATTGCTATCAGCGCATGCCGCAATTATGTTTTAATTGCCGCTAAATGGTTTACACACACCGGGATTAGCTGCTGCCCCATGTGACAGTAGGTGAGTGTCCCTACTCCGCATCCCTTTGTTGTCCTTGCGCACCTGTTTAGCGTCTTCGGTAGTAAATTGAATTCGGTTGCGGCTGTTGATGTTATTTCGAATGCACAACAGCCGACAGACTATAAAAATATTTACGAGTAAATATGTAATAGCGGCGGTACAGCATCCTACACTCAGACAAAAAAGATGTACTATCAATTTTTGCAATATATTAAAAACAATTTTTTTACTGCAGTGAAGCAGGAACTAAAAAAAAATAAGAAATTTTAGAATATTGAGATTCAATTAGTAAATTATTCGTTGACAACTTACTTAGCAAATAATGGGAATCACTTAAAGAATAGGTATGACAACATTGAACTGAAAATTGGCTTTTTGTGGATCTGGTTTTTAAAAAGCTATATATATTTCTGTGAGTGCAGCTTACCAGCTAAGCAAACATATGTTTGGGCGCTCTTTTATTTATGGGCTGCAGTGCGGGGCGTCAAAAAATATACCAGCGTATGAATCATTCCGCCCAACCACGCCGCCCCCTTTCCCTTTCTCTAGGCGTAATACGAGACGCGTCTCTGTAGCACGTGTGTGTGTGAGATGTGTGTGTGTGTGTGTGTGTGTGTGAGTGAGAGTGTGTGAGTGAGAGTGTGTCAGTGTTAGTGGGGGGGGGACTTTGACTGACGCACGGCTTGGATACATTGGGATGCGTTTGGCATAATAATGAAATAATAATGTCGCCTTTTGTTTGCGAGGTGTCTCTTCCGTCGTAGCAATAAATTAATGGGCCTGCCACATAAAAAGCACCACCCGCAGATCCCTTTTGCTCGTCCTGTTTTCACATGACTTTCGCACTACCAGTTATGAGTGGGGCTGTTGTTGTAGGCGATATTAGAAGCAATGTCAGCTGTTCGGCAGCCGCTAAATCCCGAAAAGATTAACATAATATATATTCTGGTTCACGCTGTTGTCCTAACACACAAAATGATGAGCAAAAGATCTGCTGATAAAATGCTAATCATAAGAACAATGTTGCTGCGACAACAACAACAACAACAACAGCAGCTAATACAACAAGGATATTCCATACGCACCGGCTGCCAGCGTCCCCTTACCATTTTCTCTCTCTTGTTGTTGGTGGTGCTTGAGAAACTTTTGCGCTTTCCACTTATACAACTTGGTTTTTACTTGCCAAATACAGTTCCTAAAGAGGTTATCGACACTTTGCTATGCAGTTTGCATGGCTATTTAAACAGAAAGACATGTTTATTTATCCAGAAAGAATAATGTTTCGATACCTGAGAATAAATGAGTTGAAATCAACTTTTTTTTTTGCATATTTCACATGAGCTCATACTTAAAAAAAAACAAATATGTAATTTTATAAATGCAACATGAGTTAAAGTCTTGCGTATTTGTCTGCATTCCTTCTAAATTTTCTGGTAAATTTGTGTTTCTTTATAACAATGAAAAGTTACTATCTTTGTCTAATATTAATTGTCGTCTGATTCTTAACAAACATGTATTAGCATTTTCTTATGATAAAACTCTCTAATTAATCACTTTTTTATTTCGCAAAATATTTTTAAATCAAATAATTATTAAGCTTAGTGTATCCAGATTTCGACCTAGTAAACAACATTTTTCTTGTAGATTTTTTTTTCGCTTTGCTTTGTAACATTTTTGATTAGCTCAAAGTTTGTACTGGTTCAAGGGGAGGCTGTGTGTGTGCGTGTGTGTGTGTGTTTGTGTGTGTGGGCGAGCAAGCAATAAGGTTGGGGGTTGGGGGGTGCTTTAATTTTTGTTTAAACTTGACAGAAAACACCTCAGGCGTTCGCTTGGGTCGAGTGTCTCTTTGTGGCTTTGACAGCCTTTGTTTTTTGGGGGCTACTTAACCGAGAAATTTGGCATGCCAGCAGCAGCAGCAGCAGCATCATATATCCTTGTTAATTTGTCTAGGGGTTGCTTCTTGTTTGCTGCCCGTTCTGCTCCATAAATCATTATAATGCATTTTGTTGCGACAAGTTGTCTCGGTCAGCTTGTTATGGTCATTTCAATAACAAATTCATCATCATCATCGTAAGCACAGACAACAAGCATCATAGACTAAACACTAGAAAGGTCTTTGGATGTTAAGCCCTTGAAAAATGATGAGAATGTTATATTTGTAGGTAATAATTGTAAGATATCAAAGATGAAACTAAGCTAATATAGTAACAGTTTCACATACTTCTCCCTTAGGTCCCTTACGACATCAACAACTAATTTTCTCCTTTGTTAAACAGCATTATATAAGAGCATTTCGCTGCACAACATT
This sequence comes from Drosophila flavopinicola, assembly GCA_035042425.1. Taxonomy (NCBI): domain Eukaryota; kingdom Metazoa; phylum Arthropoda; class Insecta; order Diptera; family Drosophilidae; genus Drosophila; species Drosophila flavopinicola. The sequence continues at coordinate 585,249 of JAWNLL010000033.1, read as the reverse complement.
GATGCTGCAGCTGTCCTAAATTGCCTGGCCAATGCATATGACAAATTTTTTGTGTGTATTTTGCACGTACAACTTTTAGGTGTGTGCTCAATTATTCATTAAAGTCGCCGACTGGGAGACAGGGAGAAAGCGTGTTGGATTTGTATGCTGCAGCAACACGTCAATTACAAAAGCAAATAGAGCAGAGAGATGTACCCCAAAATAGAAAGCGGCGTTGCACCCTTCGCACAAATCACATTAAATTTGCTCGTGCTCATTAGGGACGAGAGCTGCTGGTCCTGCAGCCGGACGCATTTGCCACTTTCACTCTGCTGCTCGGTTAGACACAATGCGCCAACCCCCAATACACGTTTGATGCACTGCAGCAAAACCAGAACCACCCCCGCAATCGCCAATCGAGAACGCCAACGCCATTGCCGACGCACTAATATCATTTTGCAATTTGCACTTGGCAAATAAAGGAGTGATGCTGCGCCAGATAAAAACGATTCCATCCTTTGTTCTAGCCCCAGGGCCAACAATGTTACCAGCTTTCCAACTTCCAACTTCTGCGTATTTTTTTTCTTTTGTGCAACCGCTTACAACTCAATAGCCACAGCCAGCCAAGGGCAACTGAGCCCCAAGGCTCCACACATTGTTAAATAAATTATCGCCTACATTGAAGCCATCGATAAATCGTACGCTTTCTGCTGCATATACCCTGTGTAGAAGGCAAATCAAAAGGTTTCATGTGTCATCTAAAACATGTGTTGAAGCTAAACTCGTAAAATGCTACTAAAATGTTGTTTACATAGCCGTTTTCTGCTTAATAATACACCTGCTGCGCGGTTTTTAAATATAACGCATATTAAACGTTGCCCTTCTATTCGATTCTCAAGAATTTAAGTAAGTCCAGTAGATTCTAATGGCTTTAGTTAGCTCACACACACAGTCTCTCTCACTCTTGATCTGTATCTTACTTCTCCTCTCTCATTCTTCATTTGTCTTAATCTCTTTTAACTCTCTCTTAATCTCTCTCTATATTACAATCCTACTCTTAATCTCTCTCTCTCTATCTCTCTCTCTCTATATTACTGTCTTACTCTTAATCTCTCTCTATATTACTCTCTTTCAGTCTTTATCATCACTCTCTCTCTTTTTCTATCTCTTACTCCACTCTATTACTCTGTCTCTTACTTCAGTCTCTCTCTCTCTCTTCTCTCATACTCAACTCTCGCTCGCGCTCTCTCTTTTTTAATCCTCTATAGCTCTCTCTCTTTTACTTCACTTTCTCTCTATTACTCAACTCTCTCTCTCTCTCTCTCTCTATCTCCACTCTCTTTTTCTCTATCAAGCTATTACTCCGCTCTCTCTCTCTCTTTCTCCAATCTCCCTGTGCCTTGTTCCTCTCTATTGCTCCTTTTCCTCTCTCTCCCTGCCTCTTTCCTCTCTCCTTCTTTCGTATCTCTCTCTCTCTCTCACGCTCCCTCTCACTCTCTCTCTCTCTCTCTCTCTCTCGCTTTCTCTCTCCCTCTCTCAATCTTTCTCTCTCTCTCTCTCTCTGTCTCTCCCTCTCCCTCTCCCTCTTTCTCTCTCCCTCTTTCTCGCTTCCTTTTCTCTATTTCTCCTCTTTTTTCTATATAAATGTCTTTGTCTCTGTCTAAATTCTGTATAGCTCTTGAAGAAAGAAATAACTTATCGACTATCAACAATTTGGCAGATATATATATTCATTTTGCAAAATAGTTTACCTTAATACAGAGTATCTGCGTGTCTTTCAATCTGTCATAAAAGCACCCTTATGGCTTGCCAAACTTGTTGTTATGTCTGGAGTCTGGAGTCTGGGGTCTCGGCACTCTGTCAACTCTCAACCCTTGGGGGCTCGAACGCGTTGTGTTCCTGTGGCCTGATTGACATGATCCACAGGCCCGTTCCATTTGAGCATGCTTCGATTTGGAAGCTGAGCTGTGACAAACAGCTGATTGCGTGTTCATCTGCCGTCTGGCATGATTTATGTTTGCAATTGAATTTCTTGACTTTTTGCCGGACACGTGGCCAAAGATTGTGTGTGTGGGTTGCCAAGAAACTGCAGAAATGCGAGTAAATTAGCTCATTTGCCGCTACACTTGGCTCACGTGCTCGTTAGCAGTAGCAGTAGCAGTAGCAGGAACAGGACCAGGAGCAGCAGTTGCCACTGAGGTCATTGACACGGCCACAATGAGGGAGCCAAAGGGCAGCAGCTGTTTGCATTCTGCACTAGATTCTGCTCAAGTTTTTCTCTTATCAAATAGTTGGCCACAGTCTCAGTGCTGACAGGCAACTGGGGAGCTCTAATGTCACGTACTCGGTAGCTGATTGCCTCAAATTGTTTTCGGCCATTTTTTCAGCACATTTGGCAAGGCGTTAACCCCCGAAAAGGCAAAAAAAAAAAAACAAATGCCGTTAGGGTTGCCGTTTAACAGCAAATTAATATAAAGCAGTCCAAAAAGTCAACCAGTCTGACATTCTGCCAGTCATTGACAGTTATTGAGGAACTGAAGGGAGGCTAACAACTTTAAGTTGTTCCTTTAATAATTTCGATGGCTCTATGCACATGTGTTGTCGGTCGGAGTTTTGGAGTTGCCTAGCAGTTGATCTCCTTGTTGACAGTCGCCCAAAGGGAATTAGTTATCAAAAGACGCATAAATCCATTGCTGCAAAACGCTTTACTTAACTTTCTGCTCAAAACTCAGTTCAGTTCAGTTCAGTTCAGCTCAGCTCTTCGTCTGTGTTTTTCCTCGCTTTCGCTGTACACTTTTGGTTTAAATAAAATATGAGCCAAATTGAGAGTTTCAAGTGAAGGCTAGAAAGAGCACTTTAAGCCTTAAGATTCTTTAAAGTATCTGTGTTTTTTACTAAGACAATTACTGACTCAACTCGCTGATTTAGCCAGCTAGTTAGGATTCATACTTTAATGTAATTCATTCATACTTAGAAATAAGAACCTAATCCTTTGACTACCTTTAAATTGTCTCTAACTAAATAATTATATGATAATGAATCCTGAAAGCGATTCGTCTTACTTTTTATGACACATAAATTTCGTTATTTCTTCAGCTCTACTCACTACTTTGTTTTACCCCCCTCGTTACATTTTAGCCGTTTCGTCTGTTTCAAAGAATACAAAAAAAAGATTCATACTTTAATGTAATTCATTCATACTTAGAAATAAGAACCTAATCCTTTGACTACCTTTAAATTGTCTCTAACTTAATAATTATATGATAATGAATCCTGAAAGCGATTCGTCTTACTTTTTATGACACATAAATTTCGTTATTTCTTCAGCTCTACTCACTACTTTGTTTTACCCCCCTCGTTACATTTTAGCCGTTTCGTCTGTTTCAAAGAATACAAAAAAAAGAAGAAGAGAAGTAGAATGTCCTTTAGTGCCGCCTGCTCATTAGCACTTTAAATGTATTTCATTGAGGCCACTAAGCTGAAAGCCTTCGTTCGTTTCACAGACGTCTTTATGGCTGTTTGCTGATGCAAATACGCCGACAAGTCTAATAAAATTATTTCCGCTATTGTTAAGCGGGTTCAGTTATCGTGTTGCTGCCGCTGCTCTTGTGGCAAATCAAAAAGGTTCGCTTGATTTCTTGACACGCGACAATGGCAAAGGACTTGACTTGTTTTCGGCTTGATTTAGCTGCGTTTGAGATAAACGCTCTTTGTTTGGCTATCGCTTGAATGGTAAACATAAGTTCAACTCAGCCTAGACAATATAACAGGCCCCAATGAATCGAACACAACACAACACAACATAGCACAGCACAGGACACGTGCTGTCCTCCTCTGTGTGTAGCTATGTGCAGGGCCAGGACCCATGCCAACTGTAACGACCTCTCCGCCATCCTGGGCTGTGCCTTCTGCCCGGGTTTGGGTGTTTGCATTTTAAAATCAACCCTCGAAAAACGCTTGCCAACTTCAATTTCAGTTGCTGTCATTCGAGAGCGACCCGTTAGCCCGCCCCACCGAACACAGAACCGCCCGACCTCATGTCGCATGCACAGTGGGCCGGCAAACTAAATACAATTTTCGAATACTTTATTTTATAGATATAACAATCAATCAATCCTTGAAGCAAAATATATTTGAGCTTTCCTATGTTGTAATATTTTTAAACAACGAACAAGTTTTTTTGTCGATTAAATTGAAAATTATATGACTAATTATTTAGAGCTCTAAATTTAACTAGAACTTTCTATACTTTCCTATAAAATTGTAACTGATCATATTCCCTAACAACACTATTGAGACTATTCCCAAAAATATGACTATTAGTTTTTACTTTCTTAACAGTAACCGAATATTGAAATTTTCATAACTTCCTAAATATTTCAAAATAAAATATATACTAAAATTTCAGTTACATATATGTAAAAACGCTACTGTATGCCTATTAAGAAGAAGATTTGCATTACTATTTCTCAAGTATTCACAATAATTTAAATATATTTCTTTTGCCAATTTTTATACCCTGAACCCATTAAAAATGGGTAAAAAGGGTATAATGAAGTTGTGCAAAAGTATGTAACAGGCATAAGGAAGCATCTCCGACCATATAAAATATATATATTATTGATCAGTATCAGCAGCCGAGTCGATCTAGCCATGTCCGTCTGTCTGTCCGTCTGTCTGTATGAACACACAGATATCAGAGACTACAAGAGAGACTTCATATTTGGAACATAAGTTCTCCTAATCCCGGGACAGATCAAGTTTATTTCATTTTATCGATAACTCGTACCGTTTAAAAGTTATCGATAAATTTCGATTTCAGACTTGCGTTTTTGGGACATAACTTCAAAGTTATAAAAGCTAGAGGCCCCAAATTTGGCATGTATAATCTCGAATAGCATACACATGTAACAAATATTTCACTTTTTGGATACCACCCCCCAAACCCCCAAAAGTCTTCATTTTTGAAGGTACGACCTTGCAATTTGGTTTGGTCACACATATTATCGACAATTGCTTGTCCCAAAAATTTCAATAAGATCGGACAATAAACACAGAAGTTATTTAAGATTTAACTTTCCATTGTGTGGGGCTCAGTGAAAAAGCAAGCTAACTGCTTAAACCGCTTGCACTGCTTGTACTGCAGCATGTGTGTGTTTAGATTAGTATGAATAATTGTAAGGACTGGGTTCAGGGTATCTCGTAGTCGGGCACTCCCGACTAGAGCACTCTTACTTGTTTAATTGTAATTTATAGATTTGCCCCACTGTGCGACTCTTTTGCTTGTCCATTGGGAATTGACGGCGCTATTTGGTAACCCCATTTGGCCTGCATTTTGCGCGCTTTTCGATTTTGGTCCTCTGTGCATAGCAATTCGCTGTCCGTTTGGGGTGTCCTGTGTCGCCAGTGTGTCTGCCTGTGTGTGTGCGAGTGTGTGTGTGTGTGGTTCAGGTAGCCAGGCGATGCAAGTGGCCAGATATGTTTTGTGACTGTATTTGTGACGGTGGATCTGCGTTCTGTTTGGGTTTGTTAATTTTTTATTAGATTTGTTGCAGCGTCTGCACTGTGTCCATAATTTGTTGCTGTGTGGCAAATTGTTGGCAATCCTCAACTCAACCCCTCTCTGCCAGCCTTTCCCCCCTTTCCACTCGTTAGATGGAGCCGAAAATTCAATCAAAAAACTACAAGCGTAAACAAGTGGGTAACATGGCCAAGTTGGTGTTCCGCAACCACTTCAGTTTTCAAGTGCTTTCCTTTCTGTTCAAGCCGCATACTTGTTTAGGGTGCTGTGCTTTTACCGTTATGCCTCGTTTTGGCCCTGTTTGCACTTTGCTTGTTTTCATATCGAATTGAAAATCGCAGCTGGCAAAGTTTGTGCCATTCAGGTTTAAACTGCCTAGCTGGCAACAACTTGAGCCTGTACTCACCTCCTCCCTGCTCCGCCTCCTTTTGCTTAATACAGCTAACAGCCGTGCTAAGTCCTGGCGGGGCTTATGCTCCAAAAAACGCCGCTCAAGAAGTATTTGCACGCATTTTGCGGCCTAAAAGTATTCAACGCCTAAATTACTTGCCACTCACCGCTGCTGCTGATATCTGCTGATTTTACTTTTGCTTCTATTTGTATGTGTATGCTTTTTGTATACTCTTTAATATTGAGGGTATTTTGATTTTGTGACGATGTGTCTCTGAAGTAATTTTTTTGGCTGGTTGCTATAAATTAATATGAATGTAATACATAAATATATTTATATTTTATAATCAAGCTCTTTTTTTAGTATTTCTTTATACATACAAAGTCTTACAGTTTGTTATAACTATTCAAAATTGTATAAATTTGTACACATATTATTTTTATAAAAATAATTTCAAAGAAATTAACTTTAACGGTTTTAAAAACAGCAAAAGCGAAAGAGAAAATGTGATTGTGGGTAATTTTTTGTGTTAAAACGATCAAATTCTACTTAACTTAAGTTTTAGGAAACCACTACATCTATTTTATGCTTTTCCAGTTCTCTTTCTTCGTTGACCAACAAAATATCCTCTATAGAGCATTTATGTTTCAACATTTCTAAACGCATTTCGCTATTTTGTTTTTATTGCTGATTGTTTCACTTGTTTTTTGGAGGATAACAATAAATTTTTATTGTTGTTACGCTCGCCTTTCGCTTTTTTCTTTGTTGTTGTTTACATTTCGGTTTCAGTTGGGTTTGTTCTTTCTTTTTTTTTTTTTTTGGTTTTTTAGGGGCTTTTCGCTTTTGCTTTTTGCTCTGTCAGAGTCTTATTTATTGATTTCTGGCATTTTCTTATTTTTTTCTCCATTTGTGTGTTGGCATTTTGGCAAAGTTTTTTGGCGGCTGCGGCGATGAATGTGGCTGATAAATGGTTTGAACTTTGTCAAGAGTTGCCATTCTGTTGTTGCTAACAAACTTCATTTAATCTAATTAAATTGCTGCACAGTAACTGTAAACTTCATTAAGTTTTTCGCACAGCTTCTAGCCATCTGTTGTTGCCAACAATGGGAGCCAAGTTAATGTCCCTGAACATTGTGAAGCGTCTGGCTGGGTGGATCAGTGGGTTCGGAGTGGAGTAGGGGAGAGGGGGCTTACCTCATTGTGTAAATTGTCATAACTATGGCCCTGTTTGAAGTTGTTCGTTGCTGCAATTAGCTGCGAGCTGTCTGTGGAAGTCGGCAGCTGGCTTTTCTACCCCTAACCTGTTGGGCTTTCAGTTGGATGACAACTTTTTGGCTCGAGTCTGTTGCATAGTTTTTCATAAAGTTCCTGGCCAAGTTGTTGTTGCGATGTCACATGACAGAAGAAGTTGCGTTGCCAAGAAATAGAATAGAAACATTAGACTGCAATGACTTAAATTGCCTTCAAGTACTATGGACAGCAAGTTGCGAAACTTTGAGTTCCTTTGGAGTTAAAAAGTAAGTCCTTCCCTTATACCCAGCAGCACTTTTGAAATGTATGAATGTGTGGTAATACTTATTGTAAACCAATTGCCAGTCTTTAATTAAATCAATTTAAATGCATGCTGTAAGCGGCTTAGTTCTTAATAATATGCCATGAATTATAAGCGGATTATCAGCAACTCGTATAAAGAAATGCGAGCAGCACAAATCGGCTTAGAGCGCATTACAAGTTTGTGTAAAGAATTCAAATAATAAGGTGGATTAAGTGCATTTATGTTCAATTAAGGGAGCAATTAGTTTGCAATTTTGCATAATATTGTAGATATGACAAACTTTTAAAGTAGCCAAAAGTATTTTGCGCATATACTTCTTGATATATAAGATATGGGCTATTGCTTTATTGATGTTAGTGGTATGATAACTAAGCAACATAAACTTATTTTACAATATAAAAAGGCTTAGCATATATTTTAAAAGTAGAAAGTATTGTATGGTATTCTCTTATTCCAATTTTTAAATCAGATTATTTTCTGTATGTTATTATTATCACAAAGTTTTTTTTGTTGTTTGAATACGGCATTGTATTAAAGTTCTGTGCATATTTTCCATTGTGCACAGTGCGTATTTTCCATTGTGCACTATAGCCAACAAGTTTTCTTGTAGTACAGTTTGTCATAATTTGCAACTGCTGCAACGCATTGCAGCAACTACCATGTTGCACCCCCATCCGCACTGGTTTCTTATTAACTGCTGAGCCATTTGGAGTATTGCATGGAGTTAATATAGAAATGGGGCACATGGAGAGAATGGGAGTGAGGATTGGCAGGGCAATGGCTTGGGCATTTGGAGTGCATGTCCTTGCTGTCCCTATTGCCAGTGTCGTACTGTTCGGTTGCTGTTGTCCTTCGACTATGTTGCTGCATAATTTATGACTGCTTAGTTGCTAGCTGCTGCATGCAGTTGGCTTTTTTAGCCACATGCCACTTGCCGCTTGCCACTTGCCGCTTGCCACTTGCCACTTGACGGCAGTTGTGTGTTGCTTTGCCAAGTGCTGACCTCCACCGGAGCGTGAGACCGTCTGTCTGCTGCATCGGTGCGTGGCAGGACTCTTAAATCAACTGTATTTCGTTTCGATTGATACGCCTTTGCATTTGCATTTGCATAAGCCCCACACACACAGCTTTAAGCGCCTCGGGTCAGCTGAAATTGGCCCCGAGTAGCACTAACTCAATTATTAAACCATTTAATTTATATACCCAGTCGACCTTATGTGATTTGAGATTACTGTGTGCCTGCCAAACAGCCCCCACAATCAAACATACATATGTACGTACATACACAAACGTCCATCTAAGACGGGATGAAAATCAACTTGACTCCCGCAGGGCACAAAATGAGTGGCTGTTGTTTTTAGTAGTAGTAGTTGTTACAGCTCTTGTTGTTGTTGTACTTAATTAGTGTTATGGCAGGCAGCAACAACTCATCGGAAATTTATTAAAGCTGGCACATTTCAACGCTGCCAATGAAATGCGTCATTAATTTTAACCCAAGTCAACATGACGATAAAAAGTGCGTAAGAAAAGCAAATTTTCTACAACTTTTACGATCCACAACTAGGGCAGCACTTCAGTTTATTTGGTATTGGTAAAAATCAGCTAATGCACATTTTTAACTATTTAGAAAACACCATTATTTGCATTCCAAGCCATTCGGAAAAATCTTCGCCTCTTAAAGTCAGACATTGGTACAGATTGTTAAAATGAAATTCACGATTGGCATATTCTGCATCGACGAACTTATCGAAAAATCGATTAATATTATGGTCCACAGTTCCTGCCGTGGTCTTCGTCTTGTTGATCAATTGTCGTGCTTCAGTCTCGAATGCCATATAACGTTGGGCGTTGGCCTCCTTAAATTGGGCGTTCATACCGTCATAGGCACCCTTTGTGTTTAGATTTAGCTGTTCCACAGGTCTTTCTGTGGGCAGAAGACTTTTCAGTTGGCGTTTAAATTCTCCGGTGCTGATGTCATCTTCTGGCAAACTATGGGCTCGTGGACTCCAACGCTGGATGAAGCTGTTCCACTTTTCAGCTTGTGCTTTATCCACAACCTCAGAACTTACAATAAGTTGAGCTAGAGACAGGCAGAATCTCACTTGATCCTCCCTGATAAGCTTCTTAGTGTTTTTGGCAGAAAGCGTCAGTTGCTCTTTGAGATTGTTCGTGGGAACGGCACTGACAAGGCTCTGTAAACAGAAAAGGGCTTATAAAAATGACTTTACCCATAATTATTCAATATTTTGTACCAGCAGAGCGAGACTAACAACCAGCAAAGAACGCATCTTTCAAATGAATAACGAAATCTACAGGAATTCACGTATTCATGATTTTTAAGAGAGCTTATCAATTATAGAGCTGCTGATGACCTATTAGGTTAATATTTATTATATATTTAATAACAAACATGTCTGCATTAAGCAGCATTCAATAACCCCAAAAGCGAAATCAAATTGTCTTTTTTTGGCATCGCTTACAAACAAACTCATCAGTATTATCAGTTTACAGACTTTCCCCGCAGCTCAGCCACCTTGGTGCACAACTAGCAATTTCGCAGTCTCTAGCAATGCTTTAAAAATACCTAAAACTCTCATATCTCGGTCAATACTTATCCCATTTTTGATCCAGAGGCAGTTTTGATCATGGTTTGGGCACCTTTTTAAATCAACATTTAAATTTCCAGCGTTTTCGAATTTCTATTTTCTATACAACGATACAGCTGGTGCAAAAGAGTCTGCTTTTCACTAGTAAAACTTAGTATATGATTTCGTATACTTGAATATATAATACCTCTCGTGAGTTAAATTTATTATTTAGTTGGGCCGAAGTCCCGGCGGTACTGCAATACCGGGCCAACCCGTGACAGAGGTGGAGCAAGCCCCTAGCACTCCGTCTGATTCCAAAAATCAGTTTAACATTTGTTGTTCTCCAATGGAGAAACTATCAGATGTTAAGCTGATAAGAACAGATACTACACTTTGATCTTAGCCATAAGGCCGAGAAGCGATAACTTTCAATGGGCTCAATCCTAGCACTCTATAGAGCAACAGCTATAACCAGTTGTGAATTATAAGCAACAAACACAAAATTACATTTGCAGTCTGCTTTTGGGTCGAAACTGACACCTACCTACTTTCAGTGCTGTTGTCTACTTTAGGATCGCTCTGGAAAACTGTCTGATGGACATTTGCAGTGTGTTTTTGGTCAAGGTAGAAACTGGCTTCTACCTACTTAAAGGGCTGTTGCCAACTTTAGGATCTGTCTACAAAATTACCTGAAGTACATTTGCAATCTTCTTTTAGTTAGGGTGGTAAATGGTACCTACCAATTTCAACGGCTATTGCATATTTTAGGGGTTTCTGTTGCAGTCTTATTCGTATAATTCGCAATTTGTTTTAGCATTACTTTAGGTAGAGTCTGGCTGTTTTTCCATGATTCTTTACTCTGGCTTCTCTTCAGTTGTCGAATAAATCTTTCGCCTTTTACTAAAGATTTCCGTGGAGAGGAGCACTCTAATGAGTCTAAACACAATTTTTGTGGTGCCTGGCAGCTTTTGCAGCCGGGCCATTTTAAAATACATTACATATTTTATTTGTCTATGAAATCTTGATTTACAAAGTTTCTTTAGGAGTTAAGTTTGCATTCAATCAGTTTATGAGCCTGAACTTTATGTACTCGAAGTTTGCATGCAGTTAACGATCCGATACGTATAGTTTGTATTGCTGCTCGTAATTTTCGCTTGTAAAATGTCTACATATAAAATTTAATAAACGCCTTGAAATTGCCACGCTTTCGGCAGCTGTTGCGCGTCCTTTTGACGCGGTTTCTCCTCTCTTGGCATAATGTGGCTGCTTTTTATGCGTGTCAACATTTATGACAGCTACAAAAGTCAATTAGGCTTGCCAAACATTGAGCCCCAAATAGGCGTATCCTGTAAGCCAACAACACAATTGGTAGGCAGGATATTCGACAGCAGCCTTCTCTCTCTCTCTCTCTCTCTCTCTCTATCTCTCTCTCTCACTGTTGGCAAGTGTTGACATGCAAGTCGCATCGCTCGAATTAAACTGTTGTCTAATTAGTTAGCTGAAGCGTCAAACACATGATGATGAATTCCTAAACAGTTGATACGTGCTGCTATATTTGAAGAGCAAGGGGAAGTTGAGGGCGTAAATGGCAGCAATTTAGAAATGACTATCAGACTAGAAAGGCGTATAGAGCTGTTTATTGGCAAACTTTGTGCGTATTCAGCAGGGAATTCTAATCAATAGTACTTGAAACATTTTTTGGTTGCTGCTTGATGCCATAATACAATTTACTCTTGGAATTAATGAAAGATTTAATGAATTACGTAAGGCTTTGTCTCAATTATCAGCATATCATTTGTATTTATATTTTTACTGTAATTGTGTTTCGTCATTATCTCTTATTTAACAAAATTATATTCTGTTTTAAAAGGCCTTGCTTCAAATGCTTTCTTTTTGGGCCAGAGATATATTTAATATTTATACAGCCTTGGGGCAATTTTTTTTATCAGAATCAAACTGCTATTTTGTAAAAAGTTTTACCTATCAAATAATAAACCCACATAAAAAGCCATATATTCATTAATATTAGATTCGTAATGGAACAGCATGGGTTATTCCATTAGATCCAAGTGCTTTTCAATTAGAAACAAAAACTAAAATCTAAGATATCTATTGACATAACTAGACATTTAAATATCTATATACACATTTAGCTTTATATTCAGCGTTAACTTAAGCTTTTAAGATATGAGCTGCTGTTGTCTAAAGTCTTCTAATCAAATGTGCCGCATTGTGCATCAAAGCTGCCAGATTTTCTTGGCTGTGAATATTGCTTTTTGTGCGTGTATGTGTGTGTGGCTTATAAATTTAGTCAAAGCACGTAGCGTAAACTTGGCAATAAATCCGACAAACCCAACCGCCCGTGGTATCGCCCTCTCCCTTTCTCTTATTCGCGCTCTGTCTCTATCACACAGCCTGCTTGGTTACACGTGGCGTATTAACAATATCGACATGGGTAAACAAGTCCTGAGGGTAGCTATTTGTGCTGGGAGAAAGTAATTTACACTTTTTTCAACTTGAACTTTTGCTCGCTTTCATTTTGATATTTACGTTTTTCCTTTCTCTCCCTCTTTTGCAGTTAAATTAAACCATTTGAAGCGTGGGCAACAAAAATTAACACAAATGTATCATAAAGTGACATATCTCGATGCAGAGCAAGTACTACCCCAAAGACATACACCGAGCCTTGAGCAACCCCCGAACCGTAGACAGGAAGGACAAGGACACGTGTTAAACGTCCTTATCGTCTAGTCGTTATCATTGAGGCCAGTCAGCCAGTCAGTATGCCGAACCTCCATCATGTCGACTACAATCGGAAATATTCCGCAACGGAAACGATACAGGTAAGTCATTGCCCAATACCAATACTCTAACCCAAACCAATTCAAGCGTCTGCATTTCAAATTCAACTTGAGTGCGGTAATTAAAAATAAGACATTTATTTACGAGCTCCGCCTCAGCGGCACGCGACCAAATACTAGGCAGCGTCTTGCCCTTTGACCCCCCTCTTCTCGCACAAGTTACCCAACACTTTCCCACTTGGCGTCCATTTGTCGATTTTTCACACCAGCGGACACCAGGGTTCGTTCCTTCTGGTCCTTCTTTGACTAGACTAGGTCTTGATTGATGCGCGCGTTTTGTTGTCTGAGCAGCTCAACAAATTAATTGAAGACTTTTGTTTTTTTGGGCTTTTTTCTCGTTGCTCGTTTTCGGGGCCACGCCCCTCGCCCACTAATTGCTGTCATAAATTTGAACTCTAGCGAGAGGGAAACATTCCTGGGGCTATATGCAAGCCTTGTGGTTGGATTAATAGCTTAATGGGGTGTATTAGACGTGTGAAAAGATATGCAACTGGCTGAAGATAAAGCTGCACAAATTGAATGATTAATCTTGAAATGAATATTCAAATTGTTGACATATAAATATATATAAATATATGTAGAAAGTTCTAAATGCAATTTAAATAAGAATTTGTATTTGTAAAAGTCTTCATTTTCTACATACCAAGGTTTATAATACTCAAAAGTGTTTGAAAACAGATGATGAAAATGGCATTTTATAGTCAGAGCTCAGAAATGTATCATTTTACAAATAAATTTAAAAAAATGTTAAACAAATTTAATTATTTTAAATTAATTTAAAAAGTTATTAAAAATTGTGGGAAATACGATAAAGTTCATTGATTGATCAGAAATGCTTAAATGGCTGCATGTGGTTCATTGAACTAACGAGATATTTGTCCACCTTAGAGTACAGAAATAATCAAGCTTAAGAATCGACTTTGCTTCTGGCACTTTTAGTAAAGTTTGCCTATCTAAACGACTTTATTCCTTGCAGAGCATATGCTATTCGCTTATAGCGAGTTCGCTTTTGTTGTCTCAGCTTTTGGCGTTCCCATGTTAATTTCATTTTGTTGTATTTGTTGTTTTTGCTCTTATAATCACACAACCAAAAAAAGGCGACGGCAAAGTTTGCTGCTGTTGCTGTTAGCCGTGCTTTGTTTTTGCCTTCTGTTGCATACAAAACGGCGCTTCCGCTTGCCAGAGCTCAGGACTATATCTCTGTATGTGTTGTATCTATATATATATATATATATCTGTATATGTGTATGTATATGTGGGTCTGGCTCTGGGCTGCGAATGGAACTTGATTAAGTAGTTTCCGCGTGTTTTTATTTGCACAATAAAAGCATAAAATTGTTGCCGCTCTTTGCCTGCGTTTGTTGGCTCTTTATTAAAGCCAGGCAAAAAGTGCCAGAGCAAAAAGTGTGAAGTGGACGCTTTTTTGCAGCAACAAAGCGACTCGTCGCGACGTTCAGCTCCCTGGGAGCCAGGACTAAGGGCCAGGATGTGGCACTGGCAAAATGCTAGACATGCTGTTGCTATTTAAGCCGCTATTTTTATGGCTTTTGTCGGAATGATGGCGTTATGACTCCATTGTGACACGACGCCGACGTGGCATAGTTAAAAGTCCATTTATATTTTGGCATACAAGCAAAAAAGAGCAACGGCAAATGCTCCGCAAGCTGACAGATAACCCGAGCCGAGCACTCAAGTACTATAAACACCAGTAAATATACTCTTCCTGGATCTGAAACTAAAACGATTTTTCAATCCTCTGATCCTCTGGACTAATTCATTGTTTAAACTAATAAAACAAAATTTGTCAAATGTATTTATTATTGGCCCGGCAATCGAAATCGCCAGACACCTCAAAAATTGAGTTTAGACTCATTAGAGTGCTCCTCTCCACGGAAATCTTTAGTAAAAGGCGAAAGATTTATTCGACAACTGAAGAGAAGCCAGAGTAAAGAATCATGGAATAACAGCCAGACTCTACCCAAAGTAATACTTAAACAAATTGTGAATTATACGAGTAAGACTGCAACAGGACTGCTCCTAAAGTATGCAATATTCCTAAAAATTGCTAGGTAGCACTTACCACCCTTACGTAAAGAATAATGCAAATGTGCATCAGCAAATTTTCTAGACTGATCCCAACAGCCTTTAAGTAGGTAGAAGCCAGTTTCTACCTTGACCAAAAACACACTGCAAATGTCCATCAGGCAGTTTTCCAGAGCGATCCTAAAGTAGACAACAGCACTGAAAGTAGGTAGTGGTGCCAGTTTCGACCCTTACCAGAAGCAGACTGCAAATGTAATTTTCTACGTTATTTGCTTATAATTCACAACTGGTTATAGCTGTTGCTCTATAGAGTGCTAGAAATGTGCCCATTGAAAATTATCGCTTCTCGGCCTTATGGCTAAGATCAAAGTGTAGTATCTGTTCTTATCAGCTTAACATCTGATAGTTTCTCCATTGGAGAACAACAAATGTTAAACTGATTTTTGGAATCAGACGGAGTGCTAGGGGCTTGCTCCACCTCTGTCACGGGTTGGCCCGGTATTGCAGTACCGCCGGGACTTCGGCCCAACTAAATAATAAATTTAAATGAAATGAACTATTTCATAAAAGTATATGTAACGGATTGTTTCTCAAAACAATTTTTGATTTTTTCTAAAATTAAGAATTTGAGAGTTTGTTTTCAATTGTATGTGTTTTAAAATTGAAATAAAACACCATCTGAAAAATAACCGGTTCGTTCTGTTATTAAAATCTAAAAAGCGTATAAAAATGGCTTTTTACTGAAAATCTCAATTTTGTAGGAGTTTTTATGTATATTATGTATGTGTTTAAGATTTGATCAGTGTAAAGAATATTGACTGGCCACAAGCCAGAAGCGCCCGCCCATCCATTCAATCCTAATCACAATGTTAATAGTTTTCTAATGTTCAGTTATCTGTTTTGCTGTTTGTCCGTATAATTTGACTGGAGTGCTGCGTATATATTAGTGCCATATGGCGCCTCCAGACGCAGCCCATTAAAAATGATTACAAAATGCCGCTACACAAGTTCCTGGTCCTGGTAAGTGCCTCGAGCAAGAAGGAATGCTAGCTAAGTCTCCCCCTACAACCCACAGCCATTGTAATTTCACTTTTTGCCGCATATGCTGCCCGTAACCTTCCTTTTTTTGGCAACAACAAACAAGTTTTTGCTCTCTTGGTTGTTGTTTCTTTTTTTTGGGCAAAACAAACAACATAAATATGGATTTCTCATTAAAATGCCAAAGTTATGCCAAAGCTGAGGCAGCTGCCGGCACATTCAGATTGCCGGGTTTCTAGTTGCAAGGATCAGCGCAGGCGCTCTCTCTCTCTTGTTTTGTATTCTCGCTCTCTCAATGTCAATGTCGCGGCCATAGTGCAATTACTAAAGGTGGAGTAAACTACTGTGTGGTGACTCTTTTCAGCTGCCTAGCTTGCCAGTCGTTTCCTGAACGTCGTTGAAGCAGGTCGACATGCGGATGAATTTTTTTGTTTTCAGAAATGTTTGATTGTATGCGTGAATGTATTTGTGCTTGTATGTGTTCTACAAGCGTTAATGCACGCATTCATAAGCACATATACACACATACACAAGCATACCAAACGGCAGGCAACTGCTGGCAGCTCGTTCGTAAAAAAAACGAAGCAACGACAGCTTCGTGAAATTGGCGTGGCAGCTCGAAAAAAGTTTACTCCACCTTTAGTAATTGCACCATGGTCGCGGCATTGTGTGTTTTGCTTGCTCTCTTTTGTGCTCTCTGCTTTTGCTGCTGGCAAGTCACGTGCTGCCATTGAAGGAATTTCATTGCCTGTTTGCCGGCTTAGTTGTACTACTGCCTGTTTCGACTACCCAGGCCGCCCTCTCCCTCTCCCTCACTCCATATCCCTCTCGCTCGCTGCCTCCACAGCGCTCTTAACACTCCGGCACGACAATGTGACGCATTTGTCATGAAACGGATTTCCGGTATTCCAAACGTCGCAACATCGCTGTCTTTGTGCTCCGAGTCTTCTGGCTGTAGGCGAGCCATGGCGGTGGAAAGAGGCGGGTGGGGAGGTAAGGGGGACTAGAGGCACTCTCTTCTTCTTGCCGTTGTATTCGCTGCCTTTGACACTCTTGACTTTGGCAGCACTTGGCCTCGGCCTGCAACTTGTTCAATCTTTTATGACAAAGGCTCGGGCTGCAAAAAGAAAATGGAACGAAATATTGTTGTTGCTTTGGCCCTGCCGCAAAAGTGGCTATTTAGCATTTTAGAGTAGGCGACCCGCCACGCCCCCTTTGGCAGCCATGTTGTCGCCTGCATGAATATTTTATTAATTTCATTAGATTGTTCAAGCGTTGGGAATTTTAATCAACGCTTGCGCTTGGGCCCCCCAAAAAGCCTCGCATAAATATGCAACGAAATTTGACAATGATAATAGTTAATGAGCATTGGCAGGATAAGCTGGGGGATGAAAACTATCTGGGGCTAAATTGCTATGTTGGGCCTAAATGGCTGACAATGCGACACTTTGGCGGCAGTTTCAAAAGCATTTGCAGTTAATAGACTCGCAATTGTGGGGGATGTGAGCTTAGATGATGATAGCGTAGCCGATTTAGGATGCCTTTAGATAATAACTAATGGATTAATAGGCACTTCAAGTGCCTTAAATAATATGTTTGGCTTTATTAAACACAAATTTGACATAATTATTTGCAGTCTTTATTATACTTATGCCTAACATGTTTTTGTGAATTCCAATTTATTTTATAACTATCAAAAACTGTGTTGTATACATTTATTCAGTAGATATTTTGAATTTATAAATGCATACATATGTATATATAAATTTTGCTTATTTGTCTTGAATTTATTAACATAACAAATGTTTATCCTTATGTTCTTGTGCATTTCTCATATGTATTTATATGCATTTATTTCCTTCCTTTCTGTGCTCTTACATTAGTAAGATGCAGCTGCAAATTCTTTGATCGTCATCCCTTTGCCTGAGAATGCAGCTCAGAAGTATGCAATACAATTTGCACATTTCGGCCCACCGCATTTTTATAATTCACAACTGGTTCCAACATTTGCCTAGTGTAGACCCTATGTTCTGGTCAGTTAAAGTTATCTTTGCGCAGAGGCGATATCGTAACCAATGAAGTTCTACTGAGGTGCGATTATTGCTAGTTGAAAACTTTAACCAATACCCCGCCATGAGGACGTGAAATACCGTCCGCTACGGCAATTTTTGGATGCCCGAGAGGGCCAATATTTAATCAATTTACAAGTAGTAACTAGAAGTTTGAACATTTTACATTAAAGTATTTTAACACAACAAATTAGGGTTCAATTTTTGGCTCAGTGCTCTGTGCTAGAGTTTTTGGAGGGCTGTGAGGAAAGATATCTCCTCGGACTCTGTTTATAAATAATACCGCGCAAATAGTCGTATAGCCGGGGGTTGTTTCTGTGCCAACTAGTTGTTTTGAAGCAGTCTTGATGAAACTTACTAAATCGTATTGCCCAATGCATAAATATTACTTTTTTATCAAACAACTTTGTTGTTTTCTAGATATTCAGCGACAACATCTTTAGTAGCCTGCTCTTGGTTGGCTGATAAGAATCAAATCCAATCTATGTCCGTCCGTCTGTCCGGCCGTCTGTATGAACACGCGGATATCAGAGACTACAAGAGCTAGAGACTTCATATTTGGAATATAAGTTCTCGTATTCCCGGGACAGATTTTATTTTATTTATTGGACCCGTTCAAAAGATATCGATAAATTTCGAATCATACCAACTTATTTGCGCCATAACTTAAAAGTTATAAGAGCTAGAGGACCCAAAGTTGGCATGTATAATCTCGAATTGCGCACATGCATACAAATATTTCACTTTGCCCAAAGAATTTCAATAAGATCGTACAATAAACACAGAAGTTGTTTAAGACTTAACTTTCCATGGCGTGGGGCGCAGTGAAGAAGGAAGCTTGTACTGCTTGCAGCAGCATGTGTACGTTTGTATGCATGCACACTGATAAGTAAGTATGAATTTATGCTAGGACTGGGGGCTCAGGGCATTCTTACTTGTTGTTCTTATCTATATAATTTTTGGTTCTGCGTGTCAAAATATAATAAATTACCATCCTATGATGAATACGTACTATTAACATTAAGCGCAACCAAATATCAGTTACATAAATAAAATGCAGTGTAAGTTTTATGTTCAAAGTGATATATAGTTTGCCTATAGGGTTATAGCCAAATAATAAAAGTACTAGTCAATGTATTTATTATTGGCCCGGCAATCGAAATCGCCAGGCACTTCAAAAATTGAGTTTAGACTCATTAGAGTGCCCCTCTCCACGGAAATCTTTAGTAAAAGGCGAAAGATTTATTCGACAACTGAAGAGAAGCCAGAGTAAAGAATCATCGCCAACATCCAGACTCTACCCAAAGCAAAACTTAAACTGATTGCGAATTATAACAATTATGCTGCAAGATTACAGCTTCCAAAGTATGCAACAGTCCTTAAAGTGCTGGGTAGGTTTCTGTTACTACCGTTTGTAAATAGCTACTGCAAATGTGCATCAGTTCATTTCGTAGACATATCCTCAAGTGCCTACAGCCCTTAAAGTAGGTAGGTGCCAGTTTCTACCCTTACCAAAAACAGACTGCAAATGTAATTTTCTACGTTATTTGCTTATAATTCACAACTGGTTATAGCTGTTGCTCTATAGAGTGCTAGGATTGAGCCCATTGAAAGTTATCGCTTCTCGGCCTTATGGCTAAGATCAAAGTGTAGTATCTGTTCTTATCAGCTTAACATCTGATAGTTTCTCCATTGGAGAACAACAAATGTTAAACTGATTTTTGGAATCAGACGGAGTGCTAGGGGCTTGCTCCACCTCTGTCACGGGTTGGCCCGGTATTGCAGTACCGCCGGGACTTCGGCCCAACTAAATAATAAATTTAAATCAAATTAACTTTTTCATAAAAGTATATGTAACGAATTGTTAGCTGTTCAGATATAAACAGCAATAATGTCATTGTTGTCTTATCATTTTTATTAGCTATTCTGCAAAATTCTTGTTCAATTGTAATAAAATAAATCTAGAAAAATGCTGCCTGAAAAACAGATCATAATGTAGCCCATAAAACAGTTTTGTTATGGTCTCTTTAATTTATTTATGTTAAGGTCGCATCCAAATTCCCAAGCTTGCCATTATAATAGAAGGGTTTCAGGGCATTAGACAAATTATACATAATGTTAACTCCTTTTCGGAAGGGCCTTAATGACTGAACGAGACCGGCACACTTAAGCCCAATTACAATAACGCAAACGTAAACATGCCAGAGACAGAGACACATTGAGAACAGTTAGAAGGAAGTGCCGCCAACCTTCCAATTCCAACGCCCAACCTTACCAAAAATTACGGCCGCAATTTATGTTGATGTGACTCGAAAGTTGGATTTTTATAGTTCAAGTTCGACGTTTGAGGCTCGGTAAAAAAGTTTCTTGGCTTGCATGTAAATTTACGGACGGGTAGTTTAGTTGGGGAAAAACTTGAGCCTTTTTATGGGCGTTAGAATCCACAAAAAGGGGAAAACAACAGAATTGAGCATAGACGAAAAACAAAAACAGAAGAAGAAAAGGTAAAGCAAAGCCATTGAGATTTGTATATCTGTCTGTTTGGCATTGAGGCGCAACGTTGGTCAAACTTGAATGCGCTTTATGAACTAGACAAATGTGATTCGAACCCTGACCCTCTTTGACCACCCTGCTGTATCCTGTTGTATCCTGTTGTCCCCTAAGTGGCGGCAGGCACATAATTCATTTTTTTTATACCAAAGCCTATTTTGCATTCGGGTCATGTAGCTCGTGTCGCACTGATTTGGTTCCTTGATTATCCTTGCATATCCGGCGGGATTCGCTCGTCTAATTTATGCGTTATTTATGCAGCAATATTGATGAAGATGCACGGCCACAGCAAAAGAAACAGAAAGACCGAAATAGAAGCTGAAAGCTTGGTGAAAACGATAAAAATAATTCAATTAAAATAAATAGATAAAAGCAATTGACATTGATGATAAGCTAGGAGCCGTTCCAAAAGTCACTTGCTGTAAAGTTTTCGATTTAGTTAAAGCTTTTTACTCACTTATAATATATATATTTTTTTAATATAAATTATTTGCTTTTGAAGGATTTAAACTTTTTCTGTCAAATTTATTTATGTTTTTTAGTATAACTTTTCATATTATGTATATTTTTTAAATTTCAATGTTTAACAAATTTCTATAAAGCTATCTATTTTTCTAGCACTTTCTAGTAGTAAAATACAGTACTGATATATAATATTACATGCAAATTGCACCAAAACAAGTTTTTTCTCCACTATATTATGTTTGAAAAAGTTGAGTTTCAATTCAAAACAAGTAAGAGTGCTGTAGTCGGGAGTGCCCGACTACGAGATACCCTGAACCCAGTCCTTACAATCATTCATACTAATCTAAGCACACACATGCTGCAGTATAAGCAGTATAAGCAGTGCAAGCGGTTTAAGCAGTTAGCTTGCTTTTTCGCTGAGCCCCACACAATGGAAAGTTAAATCTTAAATAACTTCTATGTTTATTGTCCGATCTCATTGAAATTTTTGGGGCAAGCAATTGTCCATAATATGTGTTACCAAACCAAATTGCAAGGTCGTACCTTCAAAAATGCATTTTTTGAACTTTTGGGGGGTTTGGGGGTGGTATCCAAAAAGTGAAATATTTGTTACATGTGTATGCTATTCGAGATTATACATGCCAAGTTTGGAGCCTCTATCTTTTATAACTTTGAAGTTATATCCCAAAAACGCAAGTCTGAAATCGAAATTTATCGATAACTTTTAAACGGTATGAGTTATCGATAAAATGAAATAAACTTGATCTGTCCCGGGATTAGGAGAACTTATGTTCCAAATATGAAGTCTCTAGCTCTTGTAGTCTCTGATATCTGTGTGTTCATACAGACAGACAGACGGACAGACGGACAGACGGTCAGACGGACAGACGGACAGACGGACAGACGGACAGACAGACGGACATGGCTAAATCGACTCGGCTGTTGATACTGATCAAGAATATATATACTTTATATGGTCGGAGATGCTTCCTTATGCCTGTTACATACTTTTGCACAAAACCATAATACCCTTTTTACCCATTTTTAATGGGTTCAGGGTATAAATATAATGCAAGAAAAGGAAAAGAATATTTTATATATTTTGACTTTGTTTCAGTGGACTTTTGGTCTAATCATCATTTGCACAATATTAAGCGATTGAAAAGGCCACTGTCGCCATTTAATGTCATATTTCGTGTTTGCAGGTTCCTTGTAATATTGTCCATTTAAGTTACTGCAAATACAATAGAATCAGTACGGTGTGAAATGTCATGGAAATGTAGCTTACCAACTAAAGCAGCTATTAAACCACCAGCCAGATCCGAAATCTTTAGCAAAATGTTCATTTTCACTATCATTGTCAATATCTGGTGTTGAAAATTTAGCGTCACGTGCATATTGTAGGGAATCTCTCTCTGCCAATGCGAAACTCACTGTATTGGGCATAACGTGTAACATTTTGAAAACTCTCCAGGTATATATACAATTCGTGAGGCTGGGAATGCGTCAATAAAAAGAGTTTCTCAAGTCCTATGAAAAAATTTCCTTTGAGATCACCAAAGCCTTCCTTGTATTCCGACCAGTTGCGATTAAAATTCACACTGCCATCAATACGGCGCTGAATTACAGTCCACCCGGATCCGGCTAACTTCGAATCACAGGGAACAGAGAATGGCTCTATATTGGGCACCTTTATCATATACACATCGGTTGATTTTCCCAAACAGCTCGATGGAATTATCGTTTGATATTCTGAGAACTTTGCCTCAAGTTGAATGATTTTGCCGACAATCAAAGATAGTTGATTATCTTTATCTTTGATTTGTTGATCTTTTTCACTTATTTTGAGATCTTTTGACGTCACTTCCGATTGCAATTTACTAAGCTGAGCACCATTCGAGATGTTTTGCTTTTACTGCAGTGCAATATGGCTTCGAATTCCTTTGTCAGTTGCAATTCTTTTTTAATTATAATCGCCTCTAGATCGCGGATTTTAGTTTGTAACTCAGTGAATTGTTCTTCCTTTGATCGTACAGCGGCTGCATAGCTTAGCAGGGGTTTGACCACTTTATGGCAGTAGACTCCACACATTTCATCGTTTTCTTTGGACTTCGAGCACTGTATAAAACTTAAGTTTTATAATATTAAAATATGAATACTATATTTGGAAACTAACCGAGCCATCTTCTGCTTCTTTATCTGAGCTCACTACTAAAACTAACATTAAAATTGACAAACATTGCGAGTACATTTTAATTTTAATTTCAAAGTTCGTGATTGATAACCATTCCACTGCTATGCAAATTGAAAACTGAATAACGTATAATCGAGAACAGAAACAAAAAAGGCTTTTTTTTTTGCTAATTTCTTCCAACTTATCAGCTGCTTTAGCGATTGCAAATGTAATATAAATTGTGAACTATAACTGTTGCTTATCAGCTTGGATTGGGATGCGCTTAAAGCGCAAATAGGTACTGCACATATATACATGAGTAGATCAATTTGTTATGCCAACTTTTGCGAGTCACTGACGCTTCTTTTTATGCACAATACCCTTCAGTACAAAATGAATATACTATTTTCTTCGATAAGAGTATAATGAGTACATATGTTTCACTTATTAATACATTTTCCACATCATATCAGCGGACATAAGGCTTAAAAAGTTTCGGTGCCATATTATTTATTATTCAAATATATATATACTGACTATACGCGTTAGAAATATTTAAATTTATAGCATAAGTTCTCTCATATATCAAGATCAGATTGATCAAGTTCATTATTGTTCGCTTTTCAGTAACAGTCGAGCATATGCCAAATATGTTTCTATATTCTATTTGTCATTGCTTTCAAATATTTTTATAATGTATTTATTATTGGCCCGGCTGCAAAAGCTGCCAGGCACCACAAAAATTGTGTTTAGACTCATTAGAGTGCTCCTCTCCACGGAAATCTTTAGTAAAAGGCGAAAGATTTATTCGACAACTGAAGAGAAGCCAGAGTAGAGAATCATGAAAAACAGCCAGACTCTACCTAAAGTAATACTGAAACAAATTGCGAATTATACGAGTAAAACTGCAACAGGACCCCCTAAAGTATGCAATAGCCGTTGAAATTGGTAGGTACCAT
Source organism: Drosophila flavopinicola (assembly GCA_035042425.1). NCBI lineage: Eukaryota > Metazoa > Arthropoda > Insecta > Diptera > Drosophilidae > Drosophila > Drosophila flavopinicola. The sequence continues at coordinate 561,057 of JAWNLL010000033.1, read as the reverse complement.
TTACCACCCTAACTAAAAGAAGAATGCAAATATACTTCAGGTAATTTTGTAGACAGATCCTAAAGTTGGCAACAGCCCTTTAAGTAGGTAGAAGCCAGTTTCTACCTTGACCAAAAACAAACTGCAAATGTCCATCAGACAGTTTTCCAGAGCGATCCTGAAGTAGACAAAGTAGGTAGGTGTCAGTTTCGACCCAAAAGCAGACTGCAAATGTAATTTTCTGTTTGTTGCTTAAAATTCACAACTGGTTATGGCTGTTGCTCTATAGAGTGCTAGAATTGAGCCCATTGAAAGTTATCGCTTCTCGGCCTTATGGCTAAGATCAAAGTGTAGTATCTGTTCTTATCAGCTTAACATCTGATAGTTTCTCCATTGGAGAACAACAAATGTTAAACTGATTTTTGGAATCAGACGGAGTGCTAGGGGCTTGCTCCACCTCTGTCACGGGTTGGCCCGGTATTGCAGTACCGCCGGGACTTCGGCCCAACTAAATAATAAATTTATATGAAATGAACTATTCTCGCACTAGAAGTTGTGAAACGGCCCTCGTGCCGAGATTTAGTTTGCATTGAAAATCGCCAAACCATTTGGTTTTCTTTGCACCCAATTCGCTAAGGGGGCGTGGAAGGCAATTTCTGTTGAGAAGACAGACATGCAAATGCGGGTGCAGCACGGACGAGGATGAGGACGGGGACATGACAGCTGCTGACATTGCAACTGTGTCCTGGCCGCCGTGTTGTGGGCTATCATTCTGCAAGTCGGATCCTTGAGGCTAGCCAATTGTTTTGTCATCGTCTTCTTCGCCAAGTCGTTTGGAAAATTGAAATGATTAATTGTTTGGGCAAACTACTGCTGGCAATTGTGTCCGTGTCCTTGTGGACTCCTGACGCTGCCAAGCAGTATCAAGTTGTCCTCAAACTGAATTGATAGCTCCACAGCTCAAAGTTGAGAAATCAAAACACTTTTTATTGACAGCTCCGCAATTTGTTGCGACACTCGTCAACTGAATTTTCAGCTATTTATAGACGGGTGTGTGTGTGTTGCCAATTTGACAAGCACGCGACAGTTATTTGTCAGCTGCTCTAAAAGTGGCGGCTTAAAGAGATTTATGTGCTGCAGCTGTGCACTAGAAAATTTAAAATATAAATCAAATTGGATGCTATTATCATTTAAAGCTCTAACGTAGTATTTCAAATCTTCATAGCGTTGCTTACTGATTTTTGTGCATATTTATGACTTAACAGCAACTATTTTTTAATGCTCTATAACAATTTATAAAATCATTTCCAATTTGTTTGTTAGCATTTTGTGACGTCATTTAAACTTTGCAATTAGTTGGTGCTATCTTTTTTGTTACATGTCTTCGCTAAACTGGTCTAAGCGCAGGTACTTTTTGTGTCTTTACTAGGTCTAACAATGAGAATTCCTTGCGTGTGTCTTTACTAAAAAAGGGAACAAGGTGTATGTCTGTGCTGGCTAAAATGGGATATATACTCCGAAAGTTAGTTGGGAATTGAGCCGACACCAAACAGGATATTAAAGGCTTTATGCCTAAGCAATGGCTGCAAAAAAAGTAAAGGCAGTAAAAACTGGGTAATAGTGCCAACATTTATGATATTCCTGTGTCGTTAAAATTCCCATCAAATATAATGAATGGCTGCAATATAAGATTGGGCATAAGCTGGCAGGGAACATTAACGGGTTGAAAGCTTGGCAAAGTGGATTATCCCAATGTTATCCCAAATATTTGGATTAGGGATTTTTGCTTGGTAAAAAATGGAATTTGGAAAATCTAAATTTTTTATTGAAAAAGGGTCAAGCGTTAAACTCTCCATTTGTTGTATTCGAAAATCCATTGATTTACTTAATTTACCACAAAAAATTATAACCATAAATGGTAATTGTAATTGCTTTTCCTTTGGCCCTAACTTTCTGATGCGCTAATGATGTTTTTATTTCTCAGTAAAAAGACCCTAACATTAAATTACGTGGCTTAGTATTGCTGCTATTTATATCTTAACAAAAATAATCATTATTCTTTCTAGACTGTTGCTTTTGCTTATAAATATCACTCGATTTATTTTGTCAACCTTTAGCTCGCTCAAGCTTAAATTTCGAGTTTACTTTTAATTGCAAAGCGTGTAAAAAACGTAGCTCAAAGAATTTATAAACAATATTATCAGTAAGTGGAAAGTGTCCCAACTGTCTCTGTTCGGTTCTTTGTCTTTGCCAACCCTTCCAGGTTTTATCCTTTTATTCACGTGTCTTTTGTATTGTTTTTCTAAATTTTTTCCCTAGCTGGTTTTCTATCTTTGTTTTGCATAAATTTTCACTCTGTTTTTATCCGGCTAGTCGGGAGGCCTTTTTCAAGGGGTGTTTTATGTGTGTGTGGGTGAATGTTTTGCCTTAATTTTCGGTTTTTTACTCTGAGATTGTTCTATTGAGATAATATTTGTGTGTGCTGCTACTTTTTTTTTTTGTTAATCCTTTACCCAATGACTGCGACAAAGCTCTGGCGACCCTTTTGAAAATGGCCTGCACCCCAGCTGCTTGCCCTGCTCCCTGCTCCCTGCTCCTAGCTGCTTGCTCCTTGCTCCTTGCTGGTTGACTGTATGCACGCGACATTTTATAGTTATTGCCGAAATTCCCTCGATGGCTTTAGCAATTTCTGTGCCATTTACATTTTATTTTGCGTTGCATGTGTCGCTGTTGTTGTTGTTGTTGTCGTTGTCGTTGTCCTTGTCGCATCGCACGGAAATTGCGGCTCTATTGTTTTATAGTCGCAGCGGGCTTCAGTCTCTCCAGCCTGTGCTATCAATGGCCAAAACATGATGTATGGCCAAAGGAGTCGTTTCATAAAAAAGTAACCAAACGAAACTTTGTCCCCCCCCCTAGAAATTCCATTACATTCGCTTAATGCTTTTTTGGTGACAGGTTTATCAGGTTGTTTGAAGCTTTGTGTGTTTGTTTTTCTTCTTTTTTTTTTGAGTATGCTGCAAGCCCTTAAGTTTCTTAATAAACTCTTGGCTCAAGTCAATCAATAACAAAGGACGTATTTACTCTAGTAACAACTATTTGATTGGTACGTTTCTATTTTTTTAAATTTACTATTTACCCTCGGAAAATATATTTCACTTTAATATTTTTAATAAAGTCTATAAGTTAATTTTGAAACTATAAAGTTCATAATTAACATTGAAGCAACTCTTTTATATTTATAGCTCTTATATTTATTCGTTTGCTCATATATTTACAATTTATTAATTTATAATATTTTAAAATTGTTTTTTTTTGCTATTTCTTTAAACATTTTTTTTTATATTTTTTTATCAGTATATTCTTGCAAATATGAAACATATTATTAGTTCCAAAAAATATAGATATATTATATATATTGAAAGTTGTATCTTTTAGTAAAATAATAAATTAATTTGCCATACAAAAACACATTCGAACACATGCAATTTGAAGTACATCTGCTTTGTTTGAAATAAAGTCAAAATTCCCTCAATATTAACTGGGGAATTGTCTGCCTAGGGAAATTGTGTTCCCCTATCTAGCGATGACGTCACGTGCCAACCTGTTTGAACTTGAGTCTGTCAGTGCACGGGAGAACTACCCCTGGGGAAATTACATTCGTCAGGGGCATTTTGGGGTAAAGGACAACCCTTAGCCGTGTGGTGCATTGAACCAAGCCGGCAGCAAAACGAAGGCTAAGGTCAATTGCAGTTGGGGTCGCTTCCAGTGAGCGACGGCGCCATGGCCAAAAGAAATGTCCTTGGCACAAGGGAAATTTCACAAAATACCGCTGTTGAATGTCGCTGCTGCTGTTGATGTTGCTGCTGTTGATGTTGCTGCTGTGTCCTTGCTGTTCAGTGTTCAGTGCTCGTTGGGCATCGATGGCGCGCGGTTCGTCCTCGCAGCGTTGCGTTTGGAATTTGTCACGGAATTTGCGTACATTTTTTGTTGACATCCAGTGGCGTGTGGCCGGCAATCGAAACATTCTTTAACAACTGTGGATTAACATAAAGAATGCTTTCGTTCGCTTGTTTGGCAAAAAGTGTGAAAGAAACAAAAGGTGCAATTTGAAATATTTTAAGTAAACTCATTTGCAATGCAGAAGCGACAAAGCGGAGCCAAAGAAAATCCCCAACAAAAGGCGAACACTTTATGCATAAGGAATTAGCTGGAGTCGCCTAAAAAAAACAGTGTGCTAACAGTGTGAGGCAACAAAACCAAAAACAAAATATGTGCAAATGTGAAAATATGAAAAAGTAAAACAAATCCACACACACACACATATGCATATAATAAATGCCAAAGCACATGAGGCAGCGAGGCGAAATAATCATAACCAGCGCCGGGGACATTACAATGTCTGACTGTATGTGTGTGTGTGTGTGTGTGTGTGTGTGTGTGTGGCAGCCGACTTCCTGTTTCCTGTTTTAATGTTTACGTTTTGCGGCTGGCGGCTTCCGGCGACGCGTCGCCAGCCAAATGTCCTGTGTGCTGGATTTTTGAGCTAATGTAGTGGCATTTTAGGCGCAACGAAATAATAGATAATAAAATGTAATGTCGTCCTCTCTTTGGGCTTAGCCAGCTACACATTCGTTTAAGGATCAGCCCCACCCCCACCCCCTTGGTTCTTTAGTCCTTCAGTGCGTGCGTGCCTAACGTCGATTATTGCGCTTTTCGCTCGCTTTTGGTCGTAATAAAAATCAGTCGCAAATCTTGCAGCGCCTAAATGTAATGCAACAAGAAGCCAGCTTCTCAAATTAGATTAGATGATGTGCCATAATGAAGCTGTGCCTTCGAGCATAAACATACATAAATACTTATCCCCGCCCACACATGAGCAGCAGATTACATGCTACTGCTATGGATATTTGGAATGTTGAGCATGTCTGCTTTAAGAATGGTTATTAAGTGCGAGTGATAGGGTGTGATTTATATGGTTCCAATTGGGTGACTCCATTTGTGTGTTTTCTTCACTAAATAACATTTGTCTTTTGATGAGAAAAACATATTGAGTTTTAGAGTTTTGTTACTGTGTGTATTAAGTTTATTTCAATTATACGAAATATTCAATATTCTTGAAAAACAGAGGATTTTGTTAGACATGCAGTTTTAAATCAAAAAAATTTAGTTTGTAAAAAACACCTGTCTTGTAATCATATCTAAAAATTGTTTATTTCAAAAATATAAGTAAAATAAAACGTTTTTAATTTTATTTCGTATTTCATAATGTTTTTTTATTTTATATATTTATATACATACTTCATTTGTTTATTGGTGTTGTGGGTAAAGTAGAAATGGAAAAAGAAGATATGTCGGCAGATGTATATAAAAAAAGTATTCTCCTCATTTAAAAATTATTGAGCTATGTATCAATAAAAAAAATATAGTTAATCAGTAAATTTTCATATATATATATATTTAAACTCTTGAGGAATAATTTTGAGCCTTTAATATAATTTGATTATTGTTTGTTCAACAATTAATGTAACATAAATATATTTTCCATCTACTATATATTCTGCATAATATAATATAAGCAAAACATCTTTCGCTGAGCGCTTTCTAATTTTCATGTGTAATATTAATTACCATGGGCAACCTACTTGCGATACACACTCAGAATTTATAAAACAACAGCATCAACATGAGAGTCCTTTCGTTTGTGTTTGTCTTACTTATTATGCGGCGACTGTAGTCAGCGAGAGGTGCACAAACTCATACTCAAGAGCAAACAGGAAACGTGCTGCCTAATTTTACTGGAAAGAAAACAGAACTTTGACTACGTGTCAAAATTGCGAAAAGCTGCTTCAAGTTATCGCTGGCTGGCAATATGTGCTGCAAATTATTTCAAGTGTAAATCAATTGCTGGCGACTGACTTTATGGAATGCTGCTGCCTTCAAATTGCAATTGAATTTTCCACTCGTTACAATTAAAGCGCCAGCTTTTGACATGCTGCATGCGTGTGCTTCTCACTGTATCTTCACTTCCGGCACAACCGGAAGTACTCAAGCAAAAATAAGACGAAAAAAGCGAAAGAAAGCTGTAAGGGAAAAAGACAAACAAATCCAAAATAAACAAACGTTGTCTGCCTCTGTTTCGTTGCCCCAACCAGCCAACAACAAAAAAAAAACAAAACCAAGTAAAATCCTGTGTGTTACAAAAAAAGAGAAGAAAATGCTTACGAAGCGGAAATTAAGACCCACTCCAGCGAGTGAGCTCCAAACAAAGCTGCCAAAAGTTGGTAAACAAACACATGTCTGACTGCCTCACTGCTCCCACTCCCCCACCCCCACACCCCCACTCCCCCACATTGTCACCCCTGTGTGTGTGTGCGTGTGTGTAAACAAGCCCAAACATATCACATTTTAATCCGATGTAGTGGAAAATTGCGCAAGAAAGCGCAACACACAGGAAAATTGTATTGCTGGATTGATTATGCGCCATTCCTTAAATGGATTAAAGAACGTCTAATAAGTTTAAATAGCAGCTGTTTTAATTAAAACAAAACAAAAAAAACTCGCACACTTTGCACAGCTGGGCGAGCAACTGTTTTATACTCTTTTCGAAGAAAATAGTATATTAAGTTTGTCCTGAAGTTTGTAACGCATAGAAGGAAGTGTCGGAGACCCCCAAAAGTTACTGCCAGTATGCTTAGAATGACAATACAAATTGATCTAGCCATGTCCGTCTGTCTGTCTGTCTGTCTGTCTGTCTGTCTGTATGTATGCAAACTAGTCCCTCAGTTTTTGAGCTATCGCGATAAAACTTTGCACAGACACTTATTATTCTAGGGGACAGCACATTGGTCGGAGCCGGCCGGATCGGACCACTATATCTTATAGCTGCCATACAACTCGAAGTCGGTTTTGGCCATATATCCCATGTTTTTAAAGCTATCGCGATACAACTTTGCACAGATACTTATTATTCAAAGAGACATCACATTGGTTGGAGCCGGCCGGATCGGATCACTATATCTTATAGCTACTATACAACTGGCAATGAATTAAATATTCTTAGAACAAAAAAAAAACAATGTTACGCGACAAAACGATTTTGTACAGCTTTTTGAAATTTCAGTGGTGCAGTTGGCAGAGTGAAAAATGCCAATAGGTTCGAAAAGAGTATAAAATCTTCGGCACGCCGAAGATAATCCTTCCCCACTTGTTTTTTTTGGGCTCTACCTGGCAAATCCTTACAAATGTCCTGCACGTTAAATTTAATAGTCCATGAGATTGTCGTGAGTTATGAGCTCAACACGTGACCATATGGCTGCAGCTCCTCTTGCTGCTCGTGCCCCTCTCTGAATTATGAAGCCAACTTGACAATGACTACAAAATTGTCTTTTGCCCAGGCTAAGCAACTGTCTAAAACTGGGGTGGGTCTGTTTTCTATTTTAAATTAGTGTAAATTTTATGCGCCGCGCCTATAAATATGCAAAGGTTTTCCGTTGTTGTTTGTTTGCCTTGTCCTGCGAGCTTTTCGGCCATTTCGTTAATGAAGAAACAAGTGTAGCGCGTGTTCTTGTTATTAATATGATTGCTATTGAGCTACTTAGCTTAGGCATATGCCTTTGTTAAGCTACTTTGAGCGGTTAAATGCAGAGAGTAAGAGTGGAGACAGAGAATATATAGATATATTTTATACTAGTAAAAGAAATTTGCTCAGTAGATGAATAATGAATAATAATATATCTTTTTTTTTTAATGCAAGGTTGATCGCCATATTAAATAAATAATAAAAACAATGGCAGAGTTTTTATAACTTGTCTAATATTTCAAAATCTTAGAAATTAAATCTAAATTGGCTAGGAAACTAAATGTGGTTGTTATTATTTATATGTGAATATTTTAGTTATTTTATATTTACTTAAAAACATATAAAAACATTTTTATTATCTTCTCTTCTGCAAACAATCGAAATCTTGTCTAAATTTTTTATTTATTTATTTGCTTACTTTATTTAACTGTATTTTAATCGTATTTCTTTGAGTCGCTTACTTAAAAGCCACCAGAACTCTGCATTTTTACATTGTAACTGTATTTAACTCCTGTGTGATTTCTGCTAGGATCTACCTTATTTCGCAGCGCATCCTTGGCAAACTAATTTCCATATTTCCTCGGCTTTTTCTGCTCCTTTGAGCCGCCTCCGCCCATAAATTGTCTATAGCTGTCATACTTTTAGGCATTTAATAAATTTTATGACTCTCAACTGCTGCTGATGCTGCTGCTGCTGCTTCTTCTTGTTCTTGTCATTGCCTTTTGGTTTTGCTTTCTTTTTTAATAACATTCGTTCGTTCTTCATTGCTTGTACTCGACGATGTCCGCTTGGGGCTATCTCTTGTTCCTCTCTCTCTCTCTCTCTCTCTCCTCTCTGTTACTCTCAAATCTGCTGCGAATTGCAAATGTGGGTATTTATGCGCTTGCTGGCTACGAGTTTGTCCCCCCCGCCCGCATCCTTCGTCCTTGCGCCCCAGCAGCATGCAACAATCTTTTATATGAGTTTATTATGTATGCTTTTGCTTTTGCTTAAAACATACAATTTCCTCAAGCGATTTCCGTTTGCACTGATGAGTCTTATTAAATTCGAGCTGCTCTGTTGCGTGGGGAGGACTCACTTGCTGTCGGGCGCACAGTGTCCCCGTTTCCCCCCCAAAATCAAATTGTTAGCCCGGATTGGGTCGTTAACTAACTAAAATACGACGCCTGCTTGCAAATTGCGCTTTAATTGAATTGCACATAGATTTTGTTTTAGACGCACAGGCTCTTTTCTTGTGCTGCAGACAAATTTTCGACACTCACCAGAAAAAACAAGGGACAGGAAAAGAATCCGCAGCCGCAAAGTTTCGTTGCATGCCACAATTTGACGCCTGCAGAACGCCTCCCATGCTGCAAAAACTCGCGGCATAACTCAAAAGTCTTTAGAAGTGTTTGAAACTGTCATACGCACGTAGTTTTTTTTTTCTCTCGCTTTCGCACTCCCTCAATTGCGTCTCTTTCGCTCCATTTGGACAACTGCAACAACAGACTTTGCCACTTTATTATGTGCTTTAGCAAATAGATATAGGGTATATTGACTCTATTATGAGGTTTTAATGGTAATTGCGGAAATGTTTTTTGTGCAGCTACATTTTCAAAGAGCAAATCTGCATTTTAAGTTTTTTCTAAGAATGAAAGCTTTAATTTGAGGAATTATTGATAAGATTTACTAGTTTCAAATTTATAAAAATTTTGTTACAATTTTTACTGCAATTTCTAGTTTTTATCTTAGTTTTTTAATAATTTTTGGTCCATTCATTTTTATATAAAAGTAGTGCATGATAAGTTTCTGTTTTTATTATTTTACATTTATGTTTTTAATTTGAAATGAATTCGACACGAGAAGTATATAGAAACCAGATCATATTGGAATGTTTATTTCAAATATATTTAATAACAGAATATTTAATAAAGTCATTATATTTGTCGATTGAGTTTTCTTAAGCATTTCATTAGGGTATTCGAGTATTTTTACAACTCTCTTGTTGTACACATTTTGTCAGCTTGTTTGACTACCAGTTGAGAACAGCATTGAGTGCTGAAAGAAAGCAGAAAAGTAAGCAAGAATGAAAGCAAAGCAAAGCAAAGCAAAAGCAAAAGAACTAACGCGTTTGGGCAGCACCGAATCAAAAGCATTTCTAACCAACTTTTGTGGTTGAAGTTTGCGCAGGCGGCGCAAGCACTGAGATTGAGTGCAAATAAAATGATGTCATGAAGTGGCAGTGGCAAAGTCCTTGTTGTCCTTTGGGCAAGGCAAAAGGGCGTGAAGTGGAGTGGGGGCAGTGGTAGGGGTAGAGGTAGAGAGGAATGGGGGATGGGGGACGCCGCAATGCATGCTCCACTTTATTTCAGCCATCAACTCGTAAAGTTTGCGGCTTGATGGCCGTCAGCGCAAAGATGGGGGGAGTTACTTAGAAAGGTAGTGGGGCTGATGGTGGGGGTACGGTCTGTGATTTTTCTGCACGAACTCGCTGAAACCGCAGCCGGCATGCGGCTTTCAAAACTTGAAGCACAGCAATTACAACAACAAACTCGCAATGCAGCAATCTTCACAAGTATTTTGTCAACTTTGAGAAAGAGTGACTGCCAAAGTGCAGCTAGTGAATGGGGGGCTTATGGTGAAGTTAAAGTGTCGCCGACTGCTTGGCAGAAACTGAGAGTTGGCCAAGCAGTGCAGTGGCCCAAAGTAGCTAATTAGCTTTGCGATTCAATTAAAAATTAACATTTTAATTGCAAATTACTGTTATGCTTTATGGCACAGTTTGCCGCAACCCGAAAAAATGGAGCCTGATGAAGCAAACTGTGCAGTGGCGGCTACCTCATTTCCATGCCCATTTCCATGCCCATTTCCCGCTACTTTCTTCGGCCGTTTTTCCGGCCATTTAATTTGATCATGCGCCAACAATTATGCAACTTGTTGGTTCACTGCGTCTCCAGCTGTGCGGGGCTTCTGTAAGTGTTGTTATTGTTGTTGTTCCTGTTTGCCTTGAGCCTCCTTTTCAATTTGCAATTGCTATTGTTGCTGGCAATAAAACTTTTTCCATTTGCTTGGCATCAAAAAGCCGTTTGTTGCGCATCATTGTTGTTGCATACTTTATGTGTGTTGCCAGATAGTTGAAAAACTGGTCATTAAGTGGGATAAACTCACCGAATTCCAATGGCTTATCTAGCATAAACTGTAGCTGATTTAAAGACCCAACTGAAACACCTGCTTTAAGCTCTTCCATGCCTTAAAAATGTGTCTACTTTCAGCTCGATTGATTTGCTACAGTTGCCATTTGAAATATTTCTGCAATTGTTGCATTCTTTTGGGCGGCAACTTTTGACACGCCTTTGAATTGTTCTTTGCATTTTGCATTTCCACACACACACACACACACACAAATATACATTTTTATTGTCTTCCGTTTTTTGCTTTTAGTTCTTTTTATTGCATTTCCTTGTTGCCGCCTTCAACTGAATTTATTGTATAGTTGTGGTTGTGGCTTTTTCATTGAGCATCTAGTTTTCATTTAACTTTTAAAAATATTCATTCGGAAAATGTGTGTGTAGAGGACTTAACTTGATTTCCAATTTTATTTGTGGTTGGAATTAAAGTGCTTCATTTATGTTATTTATTTGAATTTCAATTCCTTTTTTGCCATTCCTTTGCTTTAACCAAATTTATATTCAAAGCTGTTTGCATTTCGCTTTTTATTAGCTATTGAGTTTGAGAGTTCCTTATATTTTTTGTATATTTAAGACTGTTTCTGCTTTTGTTAATCGAAGTTTTTTTCTTTTTCTTTTATTTTTCTCTCATAATATTTCAAAAATATGTTACTCAATATTAAATCCGATTATTTTATTTGTAAATGCTGATTACTAAATTCATGCAAATAGTCCAAAAGAAATGTTAATTTTATTGTTATTTTGAAATTCATATTCATATACATTTAAATTTGTATAATTTCAAAGCGCTTTAGGCCTAATATTTTTATCTTTAAGCCCGCAAACTAAAGCATAGTTGTCGGGTTGTTTCCATTTTGGGGGTCAGCTGTGTGCTCTCACTTCCTTCGACACTTCCTTTCGCTGTTAATTGCTTTTGTAGACAAATTATAAATCGCTCGAGTGGACCGTTTGTGCATCACTCAAAAACAGACAAAACCACACTCTGGTCGTGACCATGACTTTGCTCGAGGGCTGCCAAACAACAACAGCTGGGGTAGAAAAAAAAAAACAAACCAGAACCGGAAACGGAAACGGAACTGGGCAAGCAAAAAAACAAATAGCAAAACTCTTGCTGGCTTGGGCAGTCGTCAGTTTTAATTTAACTTTGACATGCATCAGCTCAAAAATCCAATTACAAAACAAATGTACAAAGCGTGCGCCCTTTTTTTTGGGTGCCCAAAACGAAGCCCCAAGCTAAAACCCCATTAACGCCCTTGTAGATATTTTAGCAGCTAAAAAAACAGCGCTGAAGATTTATGAAACCATTAATTTTATGTGAAACGCACGCCAAAAAAACACAAGCAAAAAACTTAAATTTAAAAAAAAAAAACGTGCACAAAAATAAAAGTGAGGCAAAAACAATGCCAGCTTAGAGAACTTTTCGCAGCTCCGAAGCTGGCAATGAGTCGTAATTATGAGTGGTTAAGCAGGACAAACAGCAGCCGCCAAACATGTCCAGCAGCAGCCGTGGCAAACTGCGACCCGATCGCAATGCCAACGAGGAGGAGCAGCACCAGCATCCACAGCACTGCCACAATCAACAGCCAATGCTGCAATTGGGCGCCCGCCCCAAAGCGAACAAAATACAGCACTCGAAGACTGAGAGTCCCAACTACATGGAGCTGGAGTTCAGCCAAGTTGCTGCGGCAGTTGCAGCAGGTCGCAGTTACAGTGAGCTGCCTGTGAGCTATGCCACCAGCACAGTGGTGGTGCAACGCGAGCCAGCACCACCGACGCCACCGCCACTCTCGCAGATGCCGTCGCGACTGCTGCATTCCGCACCCAATACGCCCAGTCGCGGCAAGGTGGTGCTGAGCAAGAAGGAGCGCAAGGAGCTGAGCAAGCAGCTGGGCCTGGAGGAGCTGGGCGTGACCACATCCGCCCAGTCCAGCCCCTACAAGGGGCGTGTCACGGAGCTCAAGAACTGCATCGCGCGAGGACTTTTCGCCACGCTGCATCGCGGCTCGCAGAAGTCACAGCAGCAGCAGCAGCAGTCGGATGGGGGCAGCCAGGACTTGCAGCTGAGTGAGGAACTGTCGCCGCCGCCGCCAGCGCCCGAGCTGGCCAACAACAATGAGGACGATGCCGCCGACTACAGCGAGAAGCTGAAGAATCTGCCGGTGCGGCAGCGCAAGGCGGCCACCTCGCACATGGACAACTATTGCCTGTTCGATCCTGTGGATTTCATCAATGAGAAGGCGCTGCGGTATCCCAGCAATGCCAAGCATGGACTGCGCGATCCTTTGTTCAGCTCGCGGCAGCATTTGGTGTGCGAGGACGATGGCGACGAACTGGTGCCGGAGGTCATCTACGATGTGGAGCAGGAGCTCGAGGAGACCATCATCATTGAGACGTGCGGCGAGCCGGATGTGGAAACGGAGACGAGCGCTTGTGCACTGCCCAGCTTTGAGCATCACAATTATTTTGTCATCGATCCGGCGGATTTCGTAATGGAGCAGCCCATTCTGGATATAGGAATACCCAATCCGTACAGCAATGAGCAGCTGGTGCACGCCAAGCTGGAGCAGCAGCTGCTCAGTGAGTTCGATGCGGTGCCCAGCATGTCCAACAGCCAGGAGTCCAAGGACACGGAAACCACCTCCACGGCCCTGGTCGAATCATCCACCTCCACCAATTCGAATAGTTCGAGTGGCAGCTGCAGCACCCAGCCGAAGAAGAAGCTCACCTTTCTCAATCTGTCGCCCTTTCGCCCCGGCGCCAACAAGAAGGCGCAACAGCAACAGCAACAGCAATCCTGTGTGGAGCAGCGCGCCATCTCGGAGCTGGTCACCTCGGATCACATGCTGCATCTGCAGCAGCTGCTGCAGCAGCAGCGCAAGGATCAGCGCGCCCACACAGTGCCCATCGAGTCCAACTATGTGCTGTTCAATCCGGGACCGGTGCCCAGCCGCCATGTTCAGTACAAGATACGCAAGCCACGTCCCATTTCCACGCACAGCGATGCCGACAGTGGATTCCTGTCGCCCTGCTCACCCGACGACCTGAGGGCCAATCCCAGCATTCTGGTCCTGCAGCAATGCGACAGCGTTCAGGGTTATATTGAGGTGAGCTTGCTACTGTCTGTAAAGTATTTATAGAAATTAAAAAGTTACTGGCTTATAAATGTAAATATATGTATTTGCAGCTATATATACTATATATATGGTCACACTGAATATATGTACAGGTATATATACTATGCATGTCCTCATTCTTCTTTGTCAGCTTCAGCATTAAAGCTGAAGTCCAATAGATAACTTTAAAATGTTCAATCGTTTCTTAAACATACGAAACTGTTAGCTTTTTGGTCTTATAACCCTAATATTTGCAATAGATTGCTTTATTGCATGTGTTCAGAAGTGAAACACATTTTAATAACTAAATTATAAAAATTAGTCCTCAAATCAAACTGGTGAAATCCTGAAAGTTTTTATTAAAACCTGATTTCAATTTGCAAATAAATATATATCAAAGACATTCATAACAATTCTTAGCTTTTCAGCTAAAATACTTTCTGAGTTGTAATATATTTATGAAACATATACAGCGTAATATGTGTAACAAGATGTAACAAAATGGGTTTCTCTGCTTAAATTAAATAATAATTCTATAGATCTTACCTAAATTTCTAACAATCACTTTAAATGCTGCAAAATGGAGCTGTCGACCCCATTTATTTCCATTAGATATGCAAAGTATTGCCTAGCCAAGGTTCTTATAAGCGGTTTAGCAAAAAGTAAGTAGATTTTTCGACCTGCTCGAGGCGATAACAAATGTACACCCCATATTCGCATATCTTAAGCTGGTAATCATTGCGGCATGTTCAGTTTCGCACTTGTCGCCATTTGCCGGCTCACTTATCTTAACGAGCGGGCAACTTAACAAGTCTTATTATGCAGCTGAGCTGTAAGCACCCCGGGGAAGTTACCACAGCCCCACCTACGAAGTCAACCCTGTAAGCAGAAGCTATCAAACGTCCATGAAAGTGCAGTTCCTGCAGCAAAATGGTGGTTGCGGCATTTGGAGGGTTGACATTGGGGTTGGGGCTGGGGTTGGCTTTTGGCCCTGGTGATTGCATCAATTTTAGTGTTTTCTTTGCGTCAAGTGGCTGCTGCTGATGCTTCTGCTTCTGCTTCTGTTTGTGTCGCTGCCATCGGTGCCTCCGGGGAGCAATCAATCCTCGCGTTGCCACTGCGCGCTTCATTAGTTTTTCGCTAGCTGCCAAACATAACGTCGATTGTGACTGCGACTGAGACAAAAACCGGAGAGAGAGCCAGAATAAATACAATCGCACAGCTGTGCAGCGACTTTTAATGGAATTGAATTAAAAACTGTTGCCATAGCATTCAGTTTCACTCTCAGCTTGCCACATGCTTTTTAAAGAAACTCACGCACTCACTGCCTTAAGCTGCACTTTCCCGAAATTGCTTGCCACAGGCATTTCGGGTCATTTGTAAATTGAAATGTGCTCAGCACGGTTTTTCACCAGCCTGCAAAAAACAACAACAACAACAACAACAGAGCACAGCTCAACTCTTAGATCTCTCTCCAGGCTATGGAGTCAGTGCAGCCTCCGGTTGCGTTGGCATTCACTAGAGTCCGCTCAATGAAGTGGGCCGAGAGAAGTGTCAAGTGCAGTGCTTTTCATGTTTGTAATGAAGGCAGTAAGGAAGCTGAGCGAGGGTCGTTGAATGGTCAAAAGTAAATGGGTTGTAAATCGATGTAGCCGCGGGGCGAGCTACAAGCTCAAGGTAAATGGGGCTTAAGGAAAAAAAACGGAGTGTGGTTGAAGTTGACAGAGGAGTTAACAGAAATATTGGGTAAAACATCTGTTAAAGCCTGGCGAAACAGCAGCTAGTTTCCTCTTACTAGTGCTTAAACCATATTGAAATTACGCTTGCAGCTCTTTAAGCTATATTTATAAATCTAGAAACTTTTAACCTAAGAAGTGGAATTTTCTTGAGTGTGACTGTTCGCACAAGGCAACTTTCTTAGCTATTGCTTATAATTCTCAAATAGTTTAATCATTTGACTGAAGAATTGGCGAGTCAAATGTGAAAATATATAATTGACTCACATAAACATGCTGAGTGGCAAATAATATAAATATATAGATAAATTTATATATAACTAAAATTGGTGATATAGTATAGTATATACTAACTAATAGTATATACTAACTAATTATAAATACTTGTTTCCTTTTAAATATTAACAAACTACTAAACAAATTTTTATTGATTTTTGGTTTGATTGGGTTTTCCCCAATCCTTCCAAGAAATGTTGGACCAATGATTTAATTTTGCTATTGATATCCCCAGAACTTAACGTAATTTTAACTTTAAATCTTTAATTTAATATATTTACTATTTTAAATTTTATGAAAATTTTGTATGTACATTTAAATGTTTTATAATTTTATATAAATTCTTTTGTGTCGACTGTCAATAGTCGACAATAAATAAATAAATTATATAATATAGTTGAGTCTTCTCACGAACTTTTAGCTAACTCCTGATGAGAACACACAAATTTCATGCATAAAGTAAACGCTGGCAAATGGCTAGACGTTTATTTCTTAAATCGCGCTTAAATTTACAACTCTCCATAGTTTCTTAATAGTTTCCTACTGTTTGTTTAGTGCTCTTCCCACGCCCACACTCATTAATTCTAACCACACAAAAGTCGAGCAATTTATGCAAAGCGACACATGGCTCGCTTCCACTTGCCCATAAATTTGCCAAACGCCCCCCGCTTCGACTACCAGCCACTGACACTGTTTTTTGGGCCTAGCCCAATGCTCGGTGGCCAGCACCCATATATGGTGGGGGCTCCATATAGAGAGAGAGAGAGGGAGAGGGAGTACTGTATCATGTGCGTCTGTGCCTTGTAGCCAAAGAACTCAATTGCAAATTGCAACGGCACTGAGGCATGCAATTTCCCAAAACAACAAAACAGACGTTGACATGCTGCTGCCTCCACTCCTGCCACTACCGAACTCTTCGCGGGGCGCTAAGCTGTCAAATGTCGGACGTTGTCGTCCTGGTTGCCACCACAGCGGCTGCTGCTACTGCTGCTGCTGTTCCAGCTGCTGTTGCTACTGCTGCTTTCAACGCGGGGGTTGCCATGCACCCAACTTTGTTTGTGCACCCCGATATCAAAAGGGGCATGCAGTGCGGGGGTGGCAGCAAGTCGCGTGTCGCGTGTCCTGGGCTACTTTATGTGAGTCGGTTGAGCCCGCAGCTCGCTCTTAACGTACTGATATTGCATTGCGTTTCTCATGCCACTGATCACTGATTAGTCCAATAAGTTGTAAAAAGTGTCGCCCCATCCGGCGAGGCGATTATCTACACTGGCCCTTTTATTTCGATAACTTTTTGATTTATGACTGGCAATAAATGTACACTTTATAATTATGTGGCGCCGGATGCTGCTGCAGCCATACAAAAGGATATTAAATGTCCCATTTGCCAATACCATATGTGCACAAAATTGTGCATAATTATGTTGGGTAATTTATAAAATAAAAATTAACCATGTTAATGTGCAAAATACTATACGACTATCAGATGTTCTAAGAATAGCGAGTGTATAAAACAGTTTTTATTTATTTATTTATTTATTTTTTTATCTATTTTTTTTATTTAATTTGCATTGTATTAATCAAAAGTCTTAATACAAAAGTACATTTTATAGATTTGATTCTGAATAAACTGAGAAGCCAAAGGGAGAAAGCTGTATTTCAATAAAGAGAACAAATGTATATACAAAACGTGAATTCAAGTGTGTTAATATGTATTCACTTTCAACTTTTCTGTCAATTGAAAACGTGAACACGTTTGCTAAGCCTTATCTGAGCTGTCAGATATCATAGCATAAATAATCTCTTTACTATCTTTATATCAAGCACAAGAATCTAATTTGTATTCAAACACATCGCCTTATAACTCTATTTTCTCAGCTAATATACCTTATATTTTGCTCGTAATATACCATTACAAATTGTAATTTTTCGCTGTGAAATATGCAACAGTTACTTCTCTTTATTCCGTCTTTTTTCACCTCGTAACTATTTTAAATGAATTGTCAATGCAATTATGCATCTGAGCCGATAAACGACTGCAATTGCAACTGCAGCTGTCAATTTGAAGAGGATGTACCCCGCTGGGCATTAAAGTTGGAGCCGAATTAAGCTCAATTTATTTGCAACAGCATTTGCAATGGGTTCCTTTTATGTGCATGCATATATTTTCTGTCTCCCTTTTGCCACATATACGTACATATATATTTGCCAGTTGGTTGGTTTTAATAATAATTTCATTGCTGCAAAATAATGCATATAAGTATAACTGCTGCGAGTGTATATTAATTTTGTGCGTTAATTTTATGGCCAGCTGGGCCGCATTACCAACGTATGTATACCCCGGAACTGGGTAGCGAGCGAAGAGAATGCGAACAGGCACTGAGCCGTTTAATGGATGCTGGTGTTATTAATGCACAATGCAAGGACAACGACGACGACGGCGACGACGACGACTTCGTGAACATTGTCCTCCAACATTTTTGCACCACTTTAAGTTTTCAATTTGGCCTGGCACTAACTGAAACGCGTTTGCTGCCGGCTTCAGGCTCGGCTTGGTCCACTGAGCGGCAGAAGTGTGCCCCACTGGGTGCCTCCTGTCCCGTCCAGGCCTTAAATGCAGCCAGCCAAGACCAGACCTGGCCCAGCAAGGACCCAAGAGGAACGCACAGCACTGACAGCTAAATGCGTTGCACTTATGCTTAAAACATGTCAGACGCCGTAGACAGCACTCAAATCGACTAACACACAAACGGAACGACGGAACGACGTAGAACTCCTGCTGGCAATAGACTTCTAAAAGTGCAAACAGCACAGCTGTAAATGCAGTTGAAAAATGCTGCATGCTGTCTCCCTCACACTCTCCGGGTTATATAATGGTCCTCTCAAATGGTTGCATTGAATGATGCCTTTGGCACGCCAAAGATTAGAAGGTTTACTACGGCATTAGTTTCGTGGCATATACGGAATAAGTGATTAAGCTTTTGATATATATAAGTACATATATTTGACTGTATTCGGTATTTATATTTCGAACTGATGGAGAAAGCAATTTTGACTGACTTTCGTGTACAAGTAGTATAGCTGTTGTATACTTATGTTAATACCCTAAAACTGTTTGTACATTTTTATACCTGAACCCATTAAAATGGGTAAAAGAGTGATATGGTTTTGTGCAAAAGTATGTAACAGGCGCCAGGAAGCATCTCCGACCATATAAAGTATATATATTCTTGATCAGTATCAATAGCCGAGTCGATCTAGCCATGTCCGTCTGTCTGTCCGTCTGTCTGTATGAACACACGGATATCAGAGACTACAAGAGCTAGAGACTTCATATTGGCATATAAGTTCTCGTTGTGCCGGGACATTATCGATAACTCATCCCGTTCAAAAGTTATCGATAAATTTTGATTTCAGACTAGCGTTTTTGGGCCATAACTTAAAAGTTATAAGAGCTAGAGGCCCTTAATTTGGCATGTATAATCTCGAATAGCATACCCATGTAACAAATATTTCACTTTTTGGATATCACCCCCAATCCCCCCAAAAGTTCAAAAAACGTATTTTTGAAGGTACGACCGTGCAATTTGGTTTGGACACACACTTTATAGTTAATGCTATGTCCTAAAAATTTCAGAAAGATCGGACAATAAACAGAGAAGTTATTTAAGATCTAACTTTCCAATGTGTGGGGCTCAGTGAAAAAGCAAGCTAACTGCTTAAACCGCTTGCACTGCTTGTACTGCAGCAGGTGTGTGTTTAGATTAGTATGAATGATTGTAAGGACTGGGCTCAGGGTATCTCCTAGTCGGGCACTCCCGACTAGAGCACTCCTACTTGTTCATATATAATCGCCTTATAGCCTTTTGTAACAAGAAACATTCAATTGTTTGATTTTCCATTTGTAAATTTGTTTTGCCAACTAATGAAATCAAATGTTGCTTTGCTCAGACTTAGTTTTAATAGTTTACAGTGGTATTAAATGTCTTCCTGTATTGCATATTCAACTAAATACTTGTCTGTAGTTTTTATAGCAGTAAAATGTGAATGCATTTCTTTGGTCTGGACTTGCGAGAAGTATGCTGAGGTCTTTTGAAGGATATGTTTTGGCAGGCAGCAAAGTAAACCCAACAGAATCTTATATTCACATAAATAAAATAACTAACATCGCATCTCGCAAACTCACCGAAATCTGTTGCTCTACACAATGGAGTAAGCCAAGTGAAAAGTGCCTTCTGAAACATATTAAATGCATTGCTCTCAATAATCATGAGCGATTTACAATGTGTCAGCGCATGAGAATGTTGCAGGCACAAGTTTGTGCTTATAGCGTAATCGGAACGCTTAGTTGGATTTTGGCTGCCCCAACAGAGCTCCCATTTGCCACTCCTCTCTCCATCTCTTTCTCTGGCCGTACTTCACTTCATGCTGTCGCTCTCTATGAAAAATTATAGCCATAATTTTGGCCACTAACAAGGCAGCGGAGCCTGAAAGCTCTGGACACTCTGGCACTTTGGGCCACGTTCTGTTGATGTTGCCAGTTTGTTGCTGAAATTCCTGTTGTTGTTGTTGCTGTTCTTGTTTTTGTTGCATAGCTTTTGGGCGCTTAATGCATATTTAAAACGGCTTTGGCAAGCGTCTGCAGCCCGGAAAAAAGCGCATTTTTAGCTTATTGGCAAATTTATTTATTTAATTTTGCCGCTGGCAAAACTCTGCCGCTTGGCTGCACACGATTGTGTTGTTGTTGTTGCTTGTTTGCTTAACTAACTAATTAAAAAGTTATTTTTTCGTGCATGGCAGAGTATTTATGAGCTGCCGTTAGCCTCAAAGTATGCAATTAATTTCGATAGTCAAGCTGCAACTGAAGCCCCAAGTCAACGCACAGAACTATGCAAAATAATTGCATTGTTGCATTTCAGATTTCTTAGAAGCGATTTCTTTAGACCGCCCTCCGCCCCCCTTTAGAGTCCTTCACTCCTTCACAATCAGCCTAGATATTTGCATTGCCTTTGGCCATAACGATTTACCCAACGCTTTGTGCAGCTGAAAGGTAAGAAAACATGGCTTATAAATCAGTGCACAGTTGAAAGAAGAAGAAATAAAAATAAATAGAAAAACAAACAAACGCATTCACAGAGAGACAAAGATGCCATCGAGCATTGCCTAGAGACGTGCCCGAGAGACATAAGAATGAGATAAAGTTGCCTCGGCAAAAATAGCTTTGCACAGCTTATAAATGTGAACAAGCAAACAGACAGCTAGGAGTGAACAAAAGTGTTGAGCTTGGGTCAATGTGTTGCCTGGATACCCTTACTAGGGGTAGTAAAGTGCACTTCATCAAGTTATAACGGAAGCTAAAAGAGATTTCAGCAAAGAAATTTGTTTGCTTAGATTTGATAAATGAAATGAAAGTTCTTGCAGAAAGCCGCAGAAATTTTTAATGGCACTTTTTAACAATAGGGAGGTATTTTATTTATTCAAGAAATTTATAAAAAATTCTTTATTGACAAACAATGTAAGAATAAAGTTATATAATAAATAAAGATGCTTAAGAAAGCTTTCCAGCTTAAACTTTTAAATCAAATTCTATCATTTTTTTCATTTCCGCCTCAGGTTTTTCCTATTTCATCAAATTGGTAGCAAACTAGTTAAGGGAATTTTTCATTTATTCAAGAAATTTTAAAAAAGATTCTTCATAAAGAAACAATTTAAGAATAAAGCTCCCTAATAAATCAAGATTCATAAGAAAGCTATCCAGCTTAAAGTCTTGAATCAAATTCAAGCATTTTCCAATTTCGCCTCAGGTTTTTTCTATTTCATCAAATTGGTAGCAAACTAGTTAAAAATTCTCACATGCTTCACTTTTAGTGAGTGCGCAAAATATTGTTTGCATAACTTTGGGCAAAGCTTACAGCACAAAAAACTGCACAAAAAAGCAACAAAAATGCAGACTTATAATGGGAAAGAAAGTTTTACAGTTTCAATGGTTCTGCTTTCGATTGAGCTTTCGAGTTGGGTTTTTTTTTGTGTGTGCAAATAGTTATGAATGACATTAAATATTTGGCTTAGTAAGCTATTCAAAAAAAGTACCAGAAAAAGACAACTACAAATGGCCAGCATTTGTAGAGCTTGTACTAATTAGTGAAGACAACAACAACAGAGCAAACAATTGCCTAGATAAATAGGCTTTAGTTTTTGGAGTACGGCGTAACCTGGCGATACAAGTTATAACAACGAAACAAACATGAGAATTTATGATGTGACGACCCCCATCTGGCCCTGATTATAGGGGGGACTATCAATAACCTTTAGCGGGGAGTGGGGGGAGGGTGGGGAGTTGCGGCATAAAAACCATAAAACTAATGCCACAGGCTGGGGAGCAAAATGTCACGGGCTTAGCTGAGAGTCCTGTGAAATTAATAACCTGGTTTACTTTTTTCTACTTCTTGGTTTGCTGTGCGTATCCCTTTTGGGTTGTGTGTGGGGTTTGAACTGTTGGGCTGTTGTTGTGCACATGCTCGGGGATTTATTTGCCGGAAATAAATATTAGCCGCAGTCAAACACACTTAAGCCTACGTCGGGCGACATCTCTGCCATTTATAGTTTTACAGGGGGCTCTCACAGGAGGTTTTACACAGGCTTAGAACTTGCTTTACACGCACGCACACAATGATATATGTATTCGATACACATATATATACATATATATATATATATACATTCTCATCGTGCTGTTGTTGTTTTCACATGCCGCGTCGTTTCCCATAATTGATTTTGTATTGGCCTCGGCAAGGGATGATGCACAGCCCGAAGGATACTTCCCATGTGGGCTAACTGCATTTTACGCATATTGAATTTCAAAGAGTTTTTGCACAAAATATATATATACATATGCTGCCATCAATCTCTCGCCCAAGAGTAAATGAATTTTCAGCTAAGATTACACAATCCGGCAACTGTCAAATGCAGCAAAGCAAAGCATATAAGACCCATGAAACTTCAGCACTGACGTACTCATAATCGAATTCAACTAAAATCAAATTTAAAATTTCACCAACAAAAAAAAGAAGAGGAAAAGCAAAACAAAACAGACAAGCGTAATAGAAACTTACCCCAGGGTGAGAGTGCTTGTGTACCTGTGATGGACCTGCCGTATTCCATAGAAGCCCAAAACATTTGCTCTGTGCCAGGCACAAAAATGCTAAAAGGCTGTAGGCCACTAGAGAGAGAGAGAGAGAGAGAGTTGTTCGAGTTGTAAATGTTATAATTGTTAGATTGGGATTGTGTTTTGTTATGTAAATCAGATAAACGAAAGAAATGTGCTTAGTTATTGCATATGTGTTGTGTGATCAGTAAAAAAATTGCTATGAAATAGTAGGAATATTTAAAAAAGAAAATAAGTAGGGTATATACTAATTTTTAATGGATAATACAACATTTTATGATTTAAATTACTTTTTTTTTACAGGCAAAAAACTATTTTCACATCAGATAAACGAAAGAAAATTGTTTACTTATTGCATATGTGTTGTGTGATCAGTAAAAAATTGCTATGAAATAGTAGGAATATTTAAGAAAGAAAATAAGTAGGAAATATAATAATTTAATGGATAATACAACATTTTATGATTTAAATTACTTTTTTTTACAGGCAAAAAACTATTTTCACATTAGGTAATCGAAAGAAATGTGCTTAATTATTGCATATGTGTTGTGTGATCAGTAAAAAATTGCTATGAAAAAAACTATTTTTACATTTAGCTCAAATTTCATTTTAGGAACAAAGTAAATTGTAATATGCTTTAGAAAAAGGGTTCTTAATTCCCTAATCAATCAAAACTGACTGCAGACGTGACTTTTATAAGTACATCGATAGCATTTGATCGATATTAGCTCAAAGATGGGATTTCGATTGTTTTTTTTTTTTTTTTGACTATCATAATCCATCAATTTGGTGCTGACTTCTGAGGCAGCCCTCGCTGTATGTGCTACGGCTGCTGCTTGCAACCACCAAACAAAAGGCCAAACAACAAAGAGCAAATTGAGTTGTTTTTGTTGTTGTTGTTGGGTGCACAGACAACAGTAAACAGAAGCCTTTGCCTGCGAGCATCTAAAACGAAAAATGTTGCACAGGTTGCCATTGCCTACGAAAAATCTCAATGTCCGTTGCAGTAGCAGCTCAGCTCAGCCAGTGTACCAACACCCCCACCCCCACCACCACCCCCACCCTCAGACACCCACCCACGACCACCCGCCTGGAGTGTGTAATAATTTGTTTTTGTGCCCCGACTCCGCACACCCTGTATGCTGTAAACTATGCAGCAGGGTTGTAGACACCACCCAAAAAGAGTCTACATCAGCATTGTGATCTGTGCGAGAAAGTATAACAAATATTTATGCTTTGAGCTGTGTTATTAGATTTTAATTTCTTGCACCCATGGAAATGATGGTTCACCCTTAAGGTACGAATTACAATTCCTGTCCCTCTTCTTAGCCTTTGTAATGCGTGCGAATGTTTCTGGCTTGTACTTTGTACATTCGAGAGGGTGGCAAACTGGTGGCCCCTTTTCTCTTTTGGTGGGGTATTGTTGCAAGGTGTCATGGCCAGTAATTGAGTATGGTTTACGCTTGTGTCGTCATCATTTTGCCATTTGCTGCATTTGCAGCTTGCAAATATTTGAGTAACTGCCTTCGTTAGGGCATTTTCTATATCTATTCGACGTTTTTTAAGTGTTGCCACAATGCAAATTTCTGTTTGGCACGTGATGAAAGTTGGGATGAAAGTGTAAGAGCAACAGCAGCAGCTGTTTCAACCACCAATGGGGACTTTCCTATTTGTTTTTTATGGGGGGATTGCGCTGACTGCTACAAAATGACGTTTACTAAATTACATTATTAGAAATTGATGGTTAAGTCGGGCGCTGAAGTTTAGGGTGCTTGCTCTTTTTTTGTTGCTGTAAAATGCTTGAAATGTTTGCTAGTCGGCAAGTGGCATTCCATTAAAAATAAAACGCCAGAAATGTGTCAGCAGCACTCTGTAATGAGCGTCAGTTGCACACACAGGGTAGGGTGTCGGGTAGGTAGGGTGTTGCACACACCTACGCTAGCATTAGCTAAGGGAATTTTTAATAATACAAACCGCATTTCAACTGGTTTCGGTTCGTTGCCCACTTCTAAGTTGGCCACATTTCAACACGGCGACATAGAAGCCGACTCTAACCTCAATGCAACTTCGTGGGGATCCATGCAGTCAACCCCCCACCCCCCATTGCCCCTTTACACTCCCTACCATTTATCCATTTCCATTTCACTTTGCAAAATGTTGCATAGTTTAAATATGCGTTTTCGCTACGTAGTTTGCTAGTCTCGCTCTTTGTGGCATTTGCGTCCATTTTTAAATATTGAAAAGAAAAAGAAAAATATCGTCAACGGTGTAAATGATGCCCCAAAAAGCTTTTAAGCCATAGAGCTGTGAATACAGCTGGAGGGCATTTGAAATGTTCTCGCATGACTTTATTTGCAGCAACACTTATACACTTATACTTATACTTAGTTTAAAACTTTTAAATTTTGCTAGCACAATAGAAACTACTGCAGATAATATTTCTTGTATGCGAATTAAAAATATATATAATATATAATTTATATATATAATTTATTTATTTAATGTCGACTAAGAACAGTCAACACATAAAAGTATAAAATATATAAATTATAATGAATTTGGCTAGCAAATTGATTTAAATTAAATAAATATTAGCTGGGGGTATTTAAATTGAATAAAGCCCAGTTTTCAGTTTCAGTTTAGTTTCTTCTCTATTCTTGAGTCGTTCCCCAAGCTAATGTTTATATTAACTATTACTGGTCCAAATAATGAAAAACCATTACAAAAATCATTGCTGGAACAAAATATAAATATATTTAAAAAAAAAAGCTAATTATTGAGAATTCTACTAAAATTCGTATGCATAAGAACGTATAAAACAACCCTCGCGCTGCTGACACCATCTGCAATTTTCTTCTATTTTTTGTTAGCATACAAGAACTGAAAATGCAACCTCGCTGGGCAGCCGGACGCACACTTTGGTGTGAGTCGAAAGAGATAAAAAACTAGTCAAAAGGTATTACAGTTTTTTTTGTGTGTGGCGTTAGCATTGCATAAATGTTGCTGTATTTGGCATAGATTTGCATGGCAATAGGGCAGGAGAGGTGACGGGGGTGGGGGGGAAAGTATAAAGTATACTAGCTGCTATCGAGCGGCAACATATTGCCGCTGCTAGGTGGGCCAAACTTCCGTTTTGGTCAGTGGCAATAAAAATGAACGACGCCGTTCAATGACAGGCAGGAAGTTGACTATTTGCATGAGTTAAACTAGGAGCTGGTCGTCCATTGATAAAGCAGCCCGACCGGTTGGCAGGGGCAAATTAAAGATACAGGTGACGCTTTTGTTGGGTTAATTGTTTGTTTTTCATCTATCTGCAAGGACGGGCAGGCGACAGGCAAGTGACGTGAAGATTTCAGAGCAGCCGCACACTATTAATCAACATGATGAAGCTTAGTTGGGCCCCGGGGGAACAGCGTCGACTGCTGTCTTGTTTATAATTAATGTGCAACACGCTTTTGGGGGCCCAAATGTGCTTTTGCTATGCAAATCCCCCAGACGCGACTTGATCTCTATGCCTGCCTGCTACTACTACTACTACTACTCCTGCTGCTGGATGGGATGCCTGCTAATGAAACGTCGTCAAGTTTTGACAACACTAAAATTGCAGACTCGTTGAAAGGCAATCTAACTTGCAGCTAAACTTAATAGACACCCCAGCAAAGCCAAAATTGCAAACTGCAGCGTCGAAAAAGTTTTTCATTAATCTTTGGCCCGCCAAAACTTCAACTTGAGCTTTGAGCTTATCAAACTGGCTTGCTCGCTGAGCGTCATTTACACGCTGGCCACAATTAAATTGAATTAGGTTGGCAGCTCCAGAAATAACAAAAGCCAAACGAATTACTACGCAGCACCTGAGAGCGCAGCAAAAAGCCGGAGGGGTCCTACTAAAACTTCGTTTGCCGCTTGTCAAATTGATATTTGATTCATGACTAGCGCATTTGTCAAGTCATTCATCTTTTTCAGACCCAAGCCAAACTGCGGGTGGTTCACTGTATGTGAATGTGGCTGGGTGGCTTGGGTGGTTGGGGTGGTTTGGGTGGTTGCCTGCTTGGGCGCCAGTTTTCTTTCGTGATGAATGGCCCATTGGTGAATGGCAGCCCTTTAGCTGTGATTTCTTGCTACGCCGCATTATTTTAGATTACGCTTAGTAGTGCATCTGGTCAGGGGTCCATAAGCTATTTGACTGGCGTTAAAGTTACTCCATGCTTATTGCACATATTGCTACAATTTGCTTTCCATTTGATATCATACATCTTATATATTTTCTACAGCATTTAATATTATATCCTTTTAAAAACATAAATATTATAGATTTCTCTGTGATATATACTTAATATCTTGTTTGTTCGAACATTTCTTTAAAATTCGATGCTTTAGATTGATAAGACCCAAAAAAGCACTTTGTAAGGACTTTTCCAAGGCATTTCCTGTAAGGGATGTTGCGTATGAAAGTTCATTGGTTGTCAAATTAGATTCGCTTTCATTTGAAGCGGAAATAATCTTGAAGACACGTGTATTGGTCACCCCTTAAATGCAAAGAGATGAATGATATTCAGGGAACAAATTTAACAAATAAATGGTAATAATGCTATTAAAAGAAAATATACTGTTTGTTATTAAAATGAATTATTATTCACACTGAAAATATTTGATTATATATATTATATGATTTCTAAATAAATATATATCACAATAAAATAAACTTTTACAATATTTATAGATATTAATTTATTGATATATTTGTTTGCCTTGCATTTTGTAGAGCAATTGCTAGTCGTGCTGGCATTTCGCTCAGCTCCTTGTCCTGCTTCCTTATGCACAGCTAAATTTACGTTGATTTCACTTAAGTGTAAGCCGCAAACCCTAAACATATTAGGCGTGTGCAGATCCCGAGGCACCGACTGGTCGTCGCTTATGCTGCATCATCATCCAATTCCAGGTTTCAGTTGCTCCGAGCTGCCGGCACAGTTGCCGGCTTCTTCGGCTTCTTCGTCCTTGTTGGTAGCATGCACACGTAATTTGTGCTGGTTGGGCTTAGAAAACCACAGAAAAACTTTAGGCTTACATTTCATTTTGGCACGATTTGTCAAGTCAGCGGAAATCGTGCAATGCCTATCAGCGTGGCATAAAATTGAAAAATTACTTTGCGTGCCAACTACAATAATACCAAAACTTATGAAAAACTCATACAAATTGTGACTCCAGTTGGCTATTTGTGTTCCACTCGCCGCTGATTTGTGGCCAACTGAAACGCTAACTTGCGTTTGTATTCCGTTGGCTCCGAGAGCAACAGCTAAAGTTGGCCCGAAACTTTAGCTGAACTCCTCCAAGCTAGTTAGTCTGGCAAATTGTAGTGCAAATATTTTTGCTTGCTTTACCCCAAAGCAGGCCACTTAAAACTGTTGGCCGGGTTAATTAACGGCATTCTATTTGGTTTGGCTAGCGCAAATAGTCAACAATTTTCGGTATTCCAAGCCCCATCCGACCCCCATTAAGCCTAGCCATTGCATATCCAAATAAACATTAGCGTAACGCCTGCTGGAATGTTTAAGTTTCGCTTGTTTAGATAAGCAGCAGTAGCTAATGGCACTTGAAGTTCGAGGAACAGTCGCAAAACAAAAGAGAGAAAAGCAGAGACAGAGCGAGTACATAAAATTGCTTAATTAAAAGTTTATTGAGCCAATTGATGATTATTTCTTTGGGCGTACGATAAAAACTTCTAAGAAATTATCTATAATCAATGCTTGCAGTATAAAATGTTTTGTAGTTTTTCATGAAAAGTCAGTTGCAATTAACATTTAATAAATATGTAAAGCTTTTACTTACTGTTGTCAAGTTAAGCATTGATTTAGTCGCCCAAGTCTCTAGAAATGCCTTTTAAACAAACGAAAACTTCCATGACTTTGTCAAAACTGATCCGATTTTTCGATTTCGGGACAATTTTGATCATGGTCTGGCATCTATATTAAATGTGCATTTAAATCTTAAGCATTTTCAAAAGACAAGCCATTTTAAGTCTCCCGAGTTAGTTAGTCAAGTGGTTTGACTGTACCTGCTCTAGCTAATTAAAGAAATCGTCTACTTAGTTTCACTAGCGAAACAATAAACCCCTTTACACCAGCTAAATCGTTAGGGCAAATGGTAAAACAAAATCGCCTACTAAGTTTCACTACAGGGTATTTTCGAACTGTGTTTGCTTATTCGCCTATAACATACCAAGTTTTCAACTTTTGTGCTTAGCTAGAACAAGCTAAGTACTAGTATTTTTTAAGATTTAGAATAATGCAGCCGCAACACTTCTTAAAGTCTGTTGAATAAAGATTCGCTTTAAGTAAATACAACTTATTTCAATAGCATTTTTTGTCGCCTAAATAAAATCTTATTTCCAAAGAGCACGCCTACAATTTGCCTATTTGTCGCTTTGTTTTTTTTTCTGATGCGTGTTAAGAAATAATTTCCCCAGATAATTTGGCAGCACGCATGGGGGGCAAGAAGAAGCATGCGCCCTGCTAATGCTAGCCAAAGTTTGAGTTGGAAAACTTTTGGCCAAAGTTCCTTTCGTTCTTTTTTGACAGTAGGCCGAATAAGTTTTGCTGTTGTTGTTGTTTTGGTTCTTTGGCTCATTGTTTATTTATTTTAATGCAAACGGTCGTGTGTTGATTTAATTGAGCCAAATGTGTTATTGGGCCATCAGCATAATTGGCCGCACGGCTAAGTTTTGCCCAGATTTGTGAGCGCGCTGCGAGGGTGCGACTTAATTATTTGCTCACAGCTCGTGTGTCGCATAAAGCTGCTTATAAACTGCGCCCCGCCCCCTAAAAGTATGCAGCAAAATATTTGTAGCCCAGCCAATTGACTACGTGAGCAAACAGCAAAAGGACGGCAGAAGGGAGCGCTGCCTACATATTAATTTTACATTTTGCGGCGAGGGCATCAAAATAATAATAAATAAAAGTATCGCTTAAATTGTTTATACAACCTCACAGTGTGCTGTGAATATATATGTATATTTGTGCTTCCCATACGTTCTCTCGCTCTCCATCTCTCTCTCTCTCTATCTCTCTCTCTCTCTCTCTCTCTCCGTGTCCGATTCTCCGTACGGCATAAGCCCCGGAACGTGACCTGGACAGGCGGTACATTGTTTGTTTAACTGTTGTTATTATTCCCTTTCAATATTTGTGTGGGCGTTGGGTAAATTGGAGCGTCCTGTTCTGTTCTGCCTTCGATTCGAACTCATCATTGTCCTTTATGTGTGTGTGTGCGTATGTGTGTGTGTGTGTGTGTGTGTGGGTGCTGCTGACCCGTTACTGCAGCATATCCTCTCTCGTTTATGCCCCCTCTACCCCTGCCCCTACTATGTGTGTTGTGTGTTTTCGGTTTTTGCTTTTTGCTACTCTGGCGCATAAAAATTTAAAATTTCGTTAAGCTCTAGCGGCAGGTTGGAGTGTTTTTGGCCACTTCCTTTTTGCCAGCGCCTATTTGTGTAAGCAAGTGAAAGTGATTTATGCATAAAAACTCCCCAAAACCTGTCACAGAGATAGAGACCCTGCTCCCAGCCTACAGTTCCATGTAGCTGTTGACTCAGGCGTATGATTGTTTTGGAGTGCCTGGATTTATGTCTCTTGCCAGGCATATTGAAATAGATTTCCATATAAAAAGTACTCGAGGTGTGTGTGTGTGTGTGCTGTATTTTAATGCTGTCTTAAATAAACAATCGAAAATTGAAATATAAAATACTCGTGTTTTTTGGTCAGTGGCCTTGAAAAAGTTTAATATATCTATGATAAGGAATATTTATTTATTTTATGGCGAGTATTGTGCTGCTGACAAATGGAACGTTTATGTAAATTAGGAAAATACAAAAATCTAAATTAAAATATAGAAGCAAGTTGAAACTATGAATAAAGAAATTGCAAATTTTAAAATATCAAATTTTATTAATTTTTAATTTAATAAAAATATAATAATATAAGCTGCAGAAGATCTTGAATATATGAAAATATATTAAACTATAGATAATTTCCCTTCCCTGATAGTGAATATTATCAAGTACAAATTATTCCTGTTTTTATATTAGATGCACATATTAGATTCTAAATTTTAGTATTCATGGAAAAAGTATTTATGAATAATACTATTATATGTCTTGAAACCATATCATTAGATATGGTATAAAAGCGGAATCAACAACAAGAATTTCAAAGGGATTACGCTTTTATTAGACCCATTTATTTACTTTATATTTGATTTATGCCTCACATATAGTTAATCAAGCAATACAAGACTCTCCAAGCACACAATCTCAGTCCATTTAATGCTGAGCTCTTTGATTAGCTCCACATTAAGCCCCCCCCCCCACTCGAAAATCAAGTATGTAAAGCGTTTCATTTATTCGCCCACTTGGCAATATGTGAGTACGTATACTCATAATATCCGTAACCCCATTGAAAGTAATCAAGTATCCACTCGCACAAAGCACTGGTCAAACAAAATTGCGCTGGCCCTTTATGCCGCAGCCATGTCCCCAAATTAATTTAACGCCCAACAATGTGGGTTGAGGTGGTGTTGGGGCGCTGCCCCAAAATCCACTTCAGCTGCGCTCATATGACGAGAGCTCAGCTCGCCCACAAGTCCCGTTGCCAGCGAACATTATAATAAAATTAATCTCCATTTGTTGAAGGGTCGCAGTCGCAGTCGCAGTCGACGTCGCAGTCGCTTTATTAGCGTCCAAAAGCTACTGGAGCCAAAAAGTGGCAATTATTCATTTTATGAGCTCGCTCTGCAGGGCTCTGAGCATGTGAGCCATAAAAATTAAAAATTAGCCCCAGCAGCAGCGCCAGCTATAAGGGGATTATGTAACACGCATTTGATGTCGTCGACCACCCCTTTTTACGTAAAAGTCAAGAAAATGAATATTTATGCGACACACGGGTTGTAAATGTCCCCCCGGACTGGATTTACAGCACCCAGCTAGAGCTGGGCCCGAAGCATTGTTATAACAAGCACATGTCAAAATTTTCATAACACGCAACCCACGCCTGGGCGCCAGATCAAAAGGAAAAGCTGCTGAAAAAGAGGAATCAGTGTTTTGGGTCACCAGACGGCTGACGGCTTTTCCCAGTTTTCCAGTCGCTTTCATAAGTCGAGGTTAGGGGTTTAGGTGTGACTATCAGAGAGGAAATGCAATTTTAAATGGCTTTCCCGGGGCCTCGTGGCTGGGCTACTCAAAAATTAAATCCAATTATCAGTTTAAGGCCATTCGAGTCCCGTTGGGGCTACAAACTTGGGATCAGCCAGACATGTGTGTGTGTGTGTGTGTGGCGACCACACAAACAACAAATATTACAACAACAATAGCAGCAACAGCAGCAGCAGCAGCCAAAGAAGTTTGTAATGCAACAAAGTTTCATTTTAATGAGAAACTTTTGTTTATGCAACCCTGGTTGGGGCGTCCAGTGTTGCCACCCCTCACCCAACCAAACTCTAGCCGAAAAAAGAATGTACATTTTGTAAAGCCAGCTTTTGAGCAACCAACGACTTAAAGATGAATGCATGCATCACTTATTTTCTCTCAGTGTGTGTGTGTGTGAGTTGAACTAAATGCAACTTTTACTTCTAATCGCTGTGCTTACTCAAGTATTTAGGGATTAGTCTGCTGTCTGCTGTCTGCTGTCTACTCTCGGCCAGTGTTGCAAAGTAGTTTAAAATACACTTTACACTCTTGATATTTGCTGGCCAAGGGATTTGCATACAATATTTGTTGCCACAACCTTTTAACAATTTGTTGTCAGTCGTCTTAAAGTGTCTAGGAATTTAGATTCAGACTTAAGGCAATCAGTTGGCTGTCCGAATTTAACAAAAGAGATAACCAGATAGTAGGCAAAGCATCTGCATCAGCAGACTGCCAGGTAGCAGCTCAAGGATTTCTGCAATTTGTTGCCAGTCTTAAGCAATTTGCTTGGCCTTTTTGCAAATGCCTTGCAAACAAATATGTGCTTGCCTATTTCTATTTTTCTAAGCCTGACCTTAGCCGCACACACATGGTCCCAAAAATATTAGCATAAATGGGGCCCGGGCAGCTAAAGCCGATAGTTCCGAAAGGGAGGGAGGCCATTCTAAAAATGCGAGAAATGTAAATAAAATCAACAGCGGAAGGCAACGAAGAAAAGGACAATAGCAGCAGGAGCAGAAAAGCAGAAGGTGCCGAGCGACAGCACAAACAACAATGCGACAGGAAAAATATCATTCTAAAACGCTTGACAGCCACTTACACATGTCAAATGCAAAAGGATAACGAGCAAAACGGATATTAGAGCATTAGACAGGAAGCTGTGTGACATGCTTTGCTCTCTCTCTCTCTCTCCCTCTCCCTCGCCCTCTCTCTCTCTCTCCATTCCTTCATTCCACCAGCTGGGCAGCGTCTAACCAATTTTTTTTCTTTTGGCTAAACGAAAAGGAATCGGAGGCTTCCAAGTTATCTGAGCAGATTTTCAAACGAATATGCTTGGCATTTTCTTAATGTTGTGAAATCCACTTTCTGCCAAGTCAATTAGGCGGCCAACATCATCAAATTTTGGCTAATTGCTGTTGATATTTGCCCGGAGCGTCGTTAGCGTGTTGGTAACTTAAGCTGGCTCAAATACCACCTCTCATCGCTTAATACTCTCACCCCCAGCTCCATCACTCTTTCAGTCCGCTAATTAGCTTGTTATTTTCCATATTTAAATGTGCTGTAATTAGCTTTTGTGTTTACTCGCTCGCTGTACGCATACATAATAATATTAATGTACTTTACCCCATGCTTCATTTATCTTTGATTGCAGGTAAGCCGATTTCGAGACGTCGCCCATTGAACTATTGAGTGCTGTCCTTGTCGATAAGGATAGGGTCGTAAGTAGCTTAACGGCAGACAACCACTACTTGAAATTTAATACTCGTTGGCGTAATTGCTGCAAATGGAATAATTTAAGCTTATTATATACTAACGCAAATTAACATCTGAAATTAAAAACTAAATTAACATTTGAAATTGTTTAATTAGCTGGGTTGCACTATGGTGGTTGGTCTTTTGAACTTTTATCATTTTGCGACTGCTTAACTTATCACATCATATCATATCACTAACAGAATTAGCTTCTATAAACTATACTAACTATAAACATACTATTCATACTATTACTAGCGATTTTAGTTAAGGGTAGATTGAAATATTGATATAATCAGCATTAGAGCTAAAGATGAGCAGGGAATATTTTTCAAAAACAATATTTTTTATTGAGACAAATTTTCTATATTTATTTTTAGAGCTTTAAAACTATAAATCTTGGCCTTTAATTCTCTAGCTTAGCAAAAGTAAATACTACTGTACTAAGAGCGGAAAAATCATAGTTTGGAGAGTAAAATTCAACTTGTGGGGTTTGTTTTTTTATTTGAAAGAAATCTTTTGTATCATAAATATAAAATATAATAAGACAAAAATCAGTAAACAAAAATTATATCAACTTGGCCTTTAATTCTCTAGACTAGTAAAAGCAATGACTACAGTACTAAGAGCGAAATATATCCTAGATAAGATAAGAATATTCTGCCTTTGCCAATATCTTTATTTTGGGGTTGTTGTTATACGCTTTTCGATGGAAATAGTATATTCCTTTTGTCCGGAAGCTTGTAATGCATAGAAGGAGGCGGAACCCCAAAAGTTATCCCTCTTTTTTTTAAGGTACTTTTTTGTAACACATATCGGAATAAATAAGACAAGAATCAGTTAAGAATATTATACAAATTTAGTCTAACAAAATGAACTATTTGATATATGGCTGTAAATGAAAGTTTTAGTCGCAAGACGTAAATGTCTAATGCAGCTGGAAGTTAAGCAGCATCTACTACTACTTTGTTAACATGCGCTTCAGGCTATGCTATACTTTATATTGGCAGTACACTTGAACCCCAAGCTGTGTACCTGTATCTGTACCTGTACTTTGTTTCTTCCGCCATATACATTACCATCTCATTAAGCTCGACTGTGGCACTCATTAAATTTATACATATTTAATTGACTTTATGACCAGGCGCAGACGCAGACACAGACACTGACTAACTGACTGACTGACGGCGCCATGAGGCAACACTCTACCCTACTTAGCGGATCGTGAAAAACAACAACAACAACAACAACAGATTGCTTGCAACATGCTCACGCATAAAAGGCTTTAATAATGCTGCAGACGGTGGCTGGCTGCATGATGAGGCAGGCTCATAATTATGTGGCATGCAAGCGCGGTTCGTGTATAAAGTGAAAAGCATAAAAACTACATATATGTATGTACTTATATGTATATATAGTATGTACAGCCAAGAGAACCACAACAACAAACAAGAAACTGTCAACACGCTGGAGTCCTTGCTGCACTTGCAACAATGTTGCTAACGACATGATAAAAAAAAAGTCTGTGGGATGCTTGACGACGTCGTTTTGGTTTTATTGATGTTCTGGGAACGGTTTAATAAGTGTGTGTGATTTGTGGTTGTGCAGGAGACAACTTACAGCGAACTAACAATTAACACAAGAGTTATCAGTTTATATTGCAACATTTATATTTAGCACGATTTCAAGTAGGTATATGAAAATGTAATCAGTTACTAACGAGCGTCGGTTAATTATGTTAAGGCCCCTGTATATATGTCGTGGTACGTTTTCCTGTTTCCTTCCGCATGTGATCAGTCAAAAGTTTCCTTTTTCCTATTTTTATACCCTAAACCCATTAAAAATGAGGAAAATGGGTATTATGGTTTTGTGCAAAAGTATGTAACAGGCATAAGGAAGCATCTCCGACCATATAAAGTATATATATTCTTGATCAGTATCAACAGCCGAGTCGATCTAGCCATGTCCGTCTGTCTGTCTGTATGAACACGCAGATATCAGAGACTATAAGATCTAGAGACTTCATATTTGGAATATAAGTTTTCGTAGTGCCGGGACAGATCAAGTTTATTTCATTTTATCGATAACTCGACCCATTCAAAAGTTATCGATAAATTTCGATTTTGGACTAGCGTTTCTGGGCTATAACTTACAAGTTATTAGAGCTAGAGACCCCTAATTTGGCATGTATAATCTCGAACAGCATACACATGTAACACATTTTTACTTTTTGGATACCACCCCCCCAATATTCCCCAAATTTGAAAAAACGTATTTTTGAAGGTACGACCTTGCAATTTGGTTTGGTCACACATTTTATAGCCAATGTTATGTCCTAAAATTTTCAGAAAGATCGGACAATATACACAGAAGTTTTTTAAGATTTTACTTTCCATTGTGTGGGGCTCGGTGAAAAGCAAGCTAACTGCTTAAACCGCTTGCACTGCTTGTACTGCTTGAACTGCAGCATGTGTGTGTTTAGATTAGTATGCATGATTGTAAGGACTTGGGTCAGGGTATCTCCTAGTCGGGCACTCCCGACTAGAGCACTCTTACTTGTTTTTTTTTGTATCGCTCCCCCTGCACAGTTTTTGTTTTTGCAATTAATTATGAGGCACGCTGACATTCTGCTGCCGCAGCACGAGCCGCGCTACTTGTCGCTATTTTATAATTTATTTTTAGTGCCAGCGCCCAGTTGCATGTTCCCTATTTTGTCTTCGACACTTGGCGGCGTTGAACTTGACGCAATTTATTTTGTCAAAAGGCAGGCAGGCAGCAACACCAACAGCAACAACAACACCAGCAGCAGCAGCAGACACGCCTAGTTGAATGCTGTCGCACATGTGCCTTATAAACATTTTGTTTATAAATATATAAAAATAGTCAAGCATAGCGTATAGCTTGAACACTCATCTCTTTAATATGCCGCCGGGGAATACCCAATAACTTTTGGCGCTGCCACGAAAAGTTCAAGGTTTTAATTGGTCCCCAGCACAAAAATATTTCATTTCCTTTGGTTTAGCGGCAATTGTTTGAAAATTGTTGAAAATTAACACATCACTTTCGCTTCTCAAGAATATAAGTATTTTTATCACAAATCAGTATTAAGCTTAAGAACTTAAGGTAATTTTAATAGGATTATGTACATGATCTTATTTTACATATTCTACAATCCCTAATATTCAATAATAATATTATGAAATTTGCTGAGTTCTTTTCCACATTGGACATATACCATAATTTTTCTGTATATCAAAAAGGACAAGCTTTTAATTGGTCCCCAGCACAAAAATATTTCATTTGCTTTGGTTTAGTTGCAGTTGCTTGTGAAAGATTACCACTTAATTTTCGCTTCTCAGGAATATAAGCATTTTATTAGGAATACTTCAGGTAATTTATCAAAAGTATTCACAAAAAACTTCCCTCTTTTCAGATGATGTAAAATATCTAATTTTACATATTTTACAATCCCTATTCTATAATAATATTATGAAATTTGCTGAATTCTTATACCATCTTTATCTTATATCCACAATTATTCAAATACCATCCCCAGTCCCGATCGTGACATACAAATTTAATTATTCCTCTTTAATATTCTCATTTTTGGCATATTTAATTATCTCACTTCATATCCCGGCTCTGTCACCAAATTATTCCTTCAATTCCCAGGCTACAGTTTTACAGTGTTTATTAGCTTGGCATTTAAATATTGCGCAGACTGAAGTTTGTTGACTTCTAATGCTGCCGCTGAATGTTTATTTAAAAATTCATTATTCAAGTGCCTCTTCGGGTGTCCTCTATAAATAGTGTTTGCCCCCTTTCGATTTTTTTTTTTGGGGCGCATTCTGCTCTCTGTGTGTGAAATTATTTTGTTTGTCTTTTGTTGTTGTTGTTAATTAACATGAGTAGTTTACTTAATTAAGCGTGAACTCTGCCAGGCTGAGTTTTGTATATGTCTGTCTCGGTGACTTAAGTGTTGCAAAGCGCGGCATGGAGAATCATTATTTAGCTGTGCATCTGCCATAATAAGCAATTATATATCATAAGTATTGTGCGTGTTTTGTGCAATAGATGGCGCCGCTTTCACGCCACATTAGCTGCAATTAGTCTTCATCAGGTCAACGTGACAACATCAGCAGCAGCAACAGCAGCAACAGCAATTTGCATTTACTGTAAAAACAAAACTAAAATTGCAAAAAAAAAAGGAAACTTACAAGCGCAGAAGCCAGAACCGAGAACCGAGAACCACTTCAAACTGAACTTCAGTCACATCCACATTGACATCCAGGCCACTTAGTTGCCATGTCGTCCGTTCAGTGTTTCACCTCCTCCTGTGGTTCAATGTCGTCGTCGTCGCTGCTGCTGCTGCTGCTGCAAGGGGGTAGGTGGCAGGATCGGGATGGGGGTTCCTGGGGGTAGCTGCTTGACGCCGTCGCTTGTCAACTGGCAAAATTGTTTGTAAAAATAGCGTGTGGCAATAGCATAAAACAACAGCAGCAGCAAACTCTGAAGCAGGAGCTGTGGGCAGCAATATATACCCTAGTTGTAGTTGTAGTTCCAATGTTGTGACACAAGCTGCATATATTTAGATATAGTCAATGCGTCGTC
This sequence comes from Drosophila flavopinicola, assembly GCA_035042425.1. Lineage (NCBI taxonomy): Eukaryota > Metazoa > Arthropoda > Insecta > Diptera > Drosophilidae > Drosophila > Drosophila flavopinicola. Next base: position 522,510 of record JAWNLL010000033.1, on the reverse strand, counting down.
TAGCTGCAGTGGCATAGTCCAAAAGGGGGATGCCAGCTCTCTCTCTCTCTCTCTATCTCTCTATTTAGATGGACATTTCTTGTCAATGCTGATTAGCTGACAGAAAAGCGTGTAGTTCTTGAAGCAGGCCCAAGTTTCCTCTTCAATAAACGTTCAGGAAACTGTCCGAATGGATAATTGGCAGACGCCAGGGAAAATAATAGAAAGTGGCATTAGTTTTGGAAAGGGCTTATATTAGTTGGGAATTCTCTCGGGAAGCGAACAAATAACATATATACTATGATATTTAATAGGAAGTCGTCATCATATTGATTATAGTATGAAATTTACTTATATTAAAAAAAATGTTGTAAATTAGGCAAGCAGATGTGTAAGAACTAGATACTTTTACTTTTTATATAATTTATATTTTATCTGATATTATTGCTATAGCTAGAGACATACATCTTTTCATATTTGTTGATCCCTTTCGGTTACGTCTATGGCCGTTCCATGACACTGCAATTTGTTTAAGCAGCGTGCACAATATTTGTGCCAGCACTGTCGGGTGCACTGGCTGCATGACTTTGCATGTTGCTGGCAAATTGTTGCACGTGGTTGTTGCTCAGTTTAGTTTGAGGTAGTTTACATATATTTACTTCTAATGGTTACAACGCTAATTTTACACTGGCTTGACAGTTGACTGCACAGGGGCGTGGCCGGAGGCGGCAGTCCAGTGTGTATGGTCCACTTGGGTGGCCTTTAAACTGTTTAAAGTGTCAGTTGACAGTGACAAAAGAATGTAGCTGGAGTAAGTTTATTAAATTCTTGGATTATTGCTGGGGTTGAATGTATTTCTGTATTTCTATTAAGTTCTTTTCCATTAAGCTCAGTCCATAGTTTGTATTTTTGGAATTGCAAAATTCATTTCGGTGAGTTGTGTTTGCATTGCGCCTCAAACTGAAACTGAAAACTTTTCACATCGCTGGCTCTGATATTGTATTTCACATTTAGCTTTTGCTTGCCCATTGTGTTTGCACCCACTCAGCCAGGCCAACCAGCCAACCACCCAACCACCCAGCCAACCACCTAAAACACCCAACCATATGAAGAACATTTTCTTTTTACAACTATGCATTGTTCTTCTGCTTTTACTTGTTGTAATGTTAATGCTTTCTTCATGACTTTCCTTTTATTGTTTTCTTTTTTTGGGGGGTACTTGCTGCCGTTGGCATCTGGCAGACGACGTTGAGCTCCCCTTTCAGAATCTAATTGTTTATTTTGTAATTTAAATATTTTTTGTGTACTACTACCAGATTTTATATACAGCACATATATACTAGGGTTGAGTAATTGAAAATCTCGCATTGCTCAGTGCCCGAAAAGTGGGTGTAGCATTTTATTCAAATATATACATATATATATATTTCAGATGCTTCTTTTTACAACATTTTCACTAAGCTAACTTAATCCATTTCCGTTTTTACGAGAATTCAAACACACACTCAGAGATTTTTGTTTTGGCTGCTTTTCTCGAAAATGTTGCTCCCCAGTTCGAAAATGTTGCCAAGCATTCTACCAAAAATAGATTCCCCAACTGGAAGCGAGTGGCGAGAATCGAGAAAAGTTCTGTGTTCTTCTCTGTTGCTTTCCTCAGTCTGTCGCTGATCGCACGTACGTTGAGACTTTGCGCCAAGTCAAATCGGAAAGTACTGCAAGTGATAAATGGAAAACGGAAAATAGAAAAGCGTGCCCTGCATTTTCGACCCCGCCTCCCCCCCATTCCCCCACATTTCCTTTAATCGCGTGTACGCGTTCGGTTCATTGAAATGCGCGTGGTCGTTGCCATTGCGTTTTTAATGAATTAATTGCCGGCTTGTGTTTTGTGTGGCTCTTATCTAAAGGCAAAAATGTGGTGCAGCAAATGGTTTAATCAAGTGGAATTTATGTGCTTCAAAAGTGCAGTTAATTAAGTGTAAATAGCAAATACAAAATTGAAAATGTTTCGGGTGTTTCAACTACTCCCTCTCTGTTTGCTTTCTCCCAGCACAACTGCTTGTCAACACAATGAAGTGAAATAAAGCATGAAAAAAAATTAAATATGAAATGCGATTTATGCTGAGATAAATGACATTGCGGTCATTAATAAATCACTTTAAACAGCTCGACGCGAGCGTTCATTAAATTCAATTTATATCATGCGGTAAAAGCGGCAAAAAATTAAAAACCAGTTGATAAATCCAGTGGAGTGGCTAATAGACTAGGCCAAAGAGTGCTGATTGCTTGCAATAATAAACTATTGTCCAAAATATTAATTACTTTGGGTAGCTGCATTTATAATTTAAAATGTGCGATTTTAATCAAATGTAGACTTTTAATAAATAACGTCAGAAATCCACGCAAAATAATGTACAAAATCCACTTTAATATAATTTTAAATAATACTAATTGAATAATTCAAATAAATTTATATCAAGTATCAAAAAAAATAAACAAGAACTTGTAGCGTAGATTATTTGCATTTCGTTATTATTTAAATATACATTAAAAGTTGTTCTTTCTTTTCGTATTAGCCCTCTTTAACTTTTCATTTCGAGGTCATGATTGAACTGCCGCATTTATTATTGCATTTACAACAAATCTCACTTAGGCCCGGGGCTCTAATTATTTATGATTTTTTCATATTACCCGCATAATGTGGCAATTTACGAGCAACAGGACCCCTAAAAATATCCCTTTTTCGCACCCCTTTCGGGCCACACTACAAATGAAGCCATTAGCTACGCGTGCTACTCTTTCTTTGCCCCTTCTCCTTCTACTCCATTAAAGCTTTTATCACATTGTGTGTTGTGTTTGATTTTTCGCAAGCCGCTTTAAACTGGCAGGTGGAGCCATGGTAGAAAAAAAATCAACAACAACAACAAGCTGCTTAAAAGGGGCGCCAACTTGGCAGTTTATTTTGGTTGCTGCTTCCATGCTTTTATATTCGTATGCACAGCCTGTGGCAAACTTTGATTGTTTCCGGGCGACTCAAGCAGCTTGCCGTTCGTTTGCTTTCGTTTTCAAAGGCTGAGCGCACATTGCGTATGCGTAATGCCTACAAGAAAAGGGTTGCATCTGGCAATTGTAGCGTCCCCAGTTTCGCGGCTTCGTTACATATTTTTTTGGGGGGGGGCGGCTGTGGCAACAGCGGCTACAACGTCAATTGCAGGTGACTCATGGCAGTTAACTTGGCCCCGGCACGCAATGGCATTAACAGCTGTTAACAGGCTGCCATTCGTGCGGCATAATAATAAGTAGAAGCCACGAAGGCGAGAGCAGCCGTTCCCCCTGATTTGTTGGCGCCTCTTAGCGGTAATTAAATAAAAGCGCGGCCCGTACGAGCAACTTTTTGGCCAAAATGTGTTGCCGCATAATTAATTGAAAACATAATTAAAAAAAAGAACACAACAGAAAAACGAAAAGAAAAGTTCTGCAGCTTTTGATGCTCACCTTTCATTGATGTCCCTTTTTTTTATATGGGTCAGGCATGTTTTATTGGAAATTTAATGCCTGGCTGCTCGCTGTCCGCATTTTAGTGTCAATTTTCTCATTTTCTTCTCAGCTTAAATTGAATTTAGCCGGCTTTGTCGGCTATTTTCGGTCACCTTATCGATTTAGTTCAAGTCCTGGCTTTCATGCCTGGTAATTGTTCAATATTATTCAGTGTGTAGGCTGCTGCTAAGGGCTGTCAACACACTTACACACACGCACACACACACACACACACGTAGTGATAGCAACAGCTGTGTTCAATTGCCCGTATGTCCATTGACTTGACCCCACACATATCCTGTCGCTGTCCGTGTGTCCTGTGTGTGTGTCCTGTGTGTTGTGGCTGCGGCTGCTCTGCGGTCAGCCTCGATGGGCATTTGGCACTGCGCTCTGGTCAACCGGTCAACCGGTCAACTGGTCAAATGGTCAACTGTTTTTTTTCCCTGCAGATTTTATGCAAAATTAGTCAGGCAAGTGATGCGTTGGGCAATTAGTTTAATGTAGGAGCAAACGATGAATAACTCGGTCAAATCTCTTCATTCAAGCGGTAATAAAGTGCTCGACTAAGAATCAGGGCTGGGCACATAATATTAAGTTAACAGCTGCTATAAATACCATATTAGGAAAATAGGTATTTATAATTGTCTAGAACATTTGAAATATTTAGGACATATCCCAACAAAATATAAACCTTTTCAAGATACAAAACTAATTTAATTTTTGATCTGCAGCTCAAACAAAACACCATTTTTGTTTTATTTAATATCAGTTTAGTCTAGACAGTTTTAATTTTGGAATTCAGGAACTATACAAATCAAAATAATGGCTATATTTTACATAAGTTTTTACAGAAATATGAAGAAACCAGCATTTTTTAAACATTTTATTTTAACATTTTTATTAACAGCCAAAAAAAGGAATTTTGAGGTACAAAAGTATTACAAAAGTAATAAATTTGTATGTTTTTTATAATTATTTATAATTCAGTAATAATATATGCATAAATTTGAAATTCAGAATCAATCAAGAGGTGAAACCAGGAATAAAATATATCCCATATAACTCTGTTTAGCTGAGACCACAATGAGGATGTTACATATGTTACTGTAGGCAGTTTCTGGGTTGCTTGGCTTACTGCATTCAATTATCTAGAGTTGTGTCCTTTTGCCCCGCCACTAATTCGAGCACTTAGCCTCAGCTGGGGCCGGCGTTTTAGCATCCCATCGGGGACGGGGAGGAGGACCCATCTATCCAATTGCCATAAAATGCCAGCGGCACTTGAATGAAAAAGTTTCGCTCAACTTTCGTTTGACTGGGGATCATTTTTGGGTTCGTTTCCGTGTTTTTGTGTTTTTTCTTTTTTAGGCCCTACAAACTTTCCTTTTTTTTGTTTTTGTTTTGCTGTATGTTTTGGCATCTTTGATGAGCCGGGTGCCGCAAGTGGGTCATATACATTTTTGATGAGTTGTCATTATTAAATGCGACAAACTGTCGTCTACGTTGCTGTCATGGCAATTGTTAGGGTGGGGGCAAACAGGAAACAGTGCCTGCCAAAAACTTTTTGCCTACCACAAAAATATATGTATATCATTTATTTATGTGACAGTTGACAGGCAACGTTGCTTTTTGTTTCTTTCTATCTTTTTTCTTTATCAGCAAAAATTATTTATATAAATCTTGTTTGTTTTCGCTATTGCAATGATGCCCTCAATATTCATTATTTATTTCGATTTTTTTCGCAGTCCCATATTTATTTGTTGTTGTTGTTTTGCGGGAGTTGCCACAACTTTTGTCTAGTTTTTATGGCACAATGAACGAAATGAGGCGCAACGCATCGAGTTGTTGCCATTAATTGTGACAAAAATTGTTATCAATTAATGGAATGAATACAAACAAATAGAATAGAACGTTTTCCGTACATCCCCTCCCCCACTTTCAACACACACACACATTTTGTAGGCCCAAGTGGGCGTCTGAATTGCTACAATAAATTTGTCTACTTTGTCCACTTGACACACCTACGTAAGGCCAGTGGAACAGACGCTGGTTAGCTCTTGAAATAGGGGGTAATAGTGGCAATAGATTCCAAGCTTATTGGCTTTTATTATATAGAAGGGGAGTGGGCTGTGCCTTTAAGTTTTTTAGGCAACCATAAAGTGGAATTACTTGGAAATAGCGGAGAATAAATAAATATTTATTTTGTGACGCTGTAAAGAAAATGGAACAAATATGAAAAATTGACTAAAGTATAGAAATAAACTAAATTTTGAGATATCTATATGGCATAAGGTTAAAATAATTTGAGCACAATAACAATAACGTTCGCTTTCCATTGTTCATTATTTATTTAGTTTTTTCTTTCAATATAAACTTGTATCTACTTTTTTCATTCATTTTATCAAAGCAATAAAATTAGTGTATCAATATTTTTGCTAGATTAATTTTGCATAAAAATGGCTGGCAATAAATTCTATAAATAAATTACATTTAAGTAACTACATAAAAACTTATGTTTGGTTATTAACCATAGAGCTGCTAGATTAGTCTCTACATAGTTTTATTGGCCATTACAAATGTGTGGGCGATTGTTTACACAGAATCCATTCTGCGTTTTATAGCATTTTTATATCAATGAGTTCGCTCAAATTATGTCACATGCCCCAAAGCAGTTGTTGTTGTTGTTGTTGACAAAGATGACAGTTGCCACCCTGAACTGAACTGGACTTGCCACCCAAAACACACACACACACACATGACAACTCGTCTGATTGGGGACGTCAACACGTTGCCAATCAGACAGCGCTCTCATCAAAGCATCCAATCCCTCCTGGCTGCTGTTTAGTAATGAAATCAAAGTCATGGAGCAAAAGGTGCCATAGATTGTTTTGACATTACTTTCAAATGTCAATCGGCAGAGATTCCACTTCTATGTGGCAGCAGCCGCTTCTCGTTGACTTTGTGCAAATCGAATTGAGAGATGCTCTGTGCTCTGAAGTTTGGTCAAATGCGATAAAAGTCGATAATACAATCAAATCTAATGAGCTTGGTAGCTGGTGGAATGAGTCGAGCAATAAGCTGAGGGTGGCTCGGCACTTTGTGTTACTTATCAAAGCAATTTTTGGCTTAGGCCCAACAGGTTGTCAATGGTTTTCACTAAGCTTATCGATTATGCTACACTATGCTACAAATTTTCATAAATATTTAGTGTTTGGCAAACATTTTAAAGAAAGTTTCATATTTGCTATGAAAACAATTACAAATTCGATAAATATTAATTTATCGATATTTAATAACAAATCGATATAGCAATAATCGATTAAATTAATTGATATCATATTTTTAATTTATAAAATCTATATAAATTGTTGTATTAAATCTTTCGTTAAATTAATAGAAAGTTCTTCATTTCTGGCCAACTTTTTACTTTTTTAATTCATTCCAAGGATAAACTCTAACAATTTGCATTGATTGATGCCTGGCAAAACTTTGTTGCATTGTGTTCTTCAACACACCTGAATGCGCTTTAAGATTCAAAGTATCTGAAGCTGTAAAGCTGCTTTAAGTAACTGGAAACCAAGAGATAAAACATACATCGACCTTTTTAACTGCTGGCAGACAACGTAGCTGTCGTTCGATTTAACATAAATTTTTGTTGTTGTGTTAAGACCTCGCATCACTTTGCCACCTGGCGATGTGTATATTCGTGTATATTCATATATAAATATATATATATAGATAGCTGCTGAATGCAAATTCCAATAAACTGAAGTACCCAAGTCGCGACATTTGATAAAGAACAGTGAACAAAACGAAAACCGAAAAGATGAGAAACAACCCCCCAGCGGCATTTTTCGTTAGCATTTCTGACAAGCTATAAAATTTTTATCAGCATTACTTTTATTTTGACATTTTACTGACATTTCACAAAAGTACTCGCAGCCAAACGCCTCCAGACAGACTAACTTCCAACCACACCCCCCACTTTCTGCTCTTAAACGACAAGACAAGAACTCATACGAAGATAAGAGCAAAACGATGGGCGGACGGCTGCCACTCAGTGGGCGTGGCACAGTTTTGTTTGGCAAGCGCTTTTTCATTTGCCAAATGGCAGTTGACCTTTTTGCATCCCGTAGACCAAATTGATTTCCAGCACGACTTGTCAACCCCTTTTTTGTACACTGTACACTGTACACTGAACACTCTTCATACAACAACAGAACTAAAAATTTATCACGCCAGCAAAACTGTTTACGTTCGAAATCTGCAGCTGAGCGTTCGCTGACAAGGGTGTCAGCTCCAATTATGCATGAGCCGGACCCCCAAACAGCGGGGCTGCCAACCTGTTGTTGTGCTAGCCCCACCCACCACTGCTGGAGCCACTTTCATTTTCAATTAGTTTGCCCAAGTGGGCGTGTGACTTTCAACGCCTGAACACAACATGAAATGGGCCGGTCCGATCCGGACCGCTTCAGTCCAATCCGGTCCGGTCCGCTCCACTCCACTCCGCTCCGTTCAGTTCCGTTTTGGGCAGAAATGTCTGGTGTTGAAAAGGGTGAAAAGAAAAACACGCCGACTGCCGCTTAATGTTTATTATTATTATTGCATACTTTTTGGGGCCCCGCCTGGCCCCACTGATAAGCCGTAATGTGTTGCGGTGTTTCAATAAAACTTTATCATAATTGACATTTTAATGGTGCTGGCAAGAAGTAAGGAAAACACAGAAACACACGCTGCTTGCTTGGCGCTTTAAGCTGTAATTTTATATTTATGAAGCAGTAGATATGGGTTTAAAAAGTGCCGAGGGTCACATAAATATGCCAAAAAAGGTGTCTAATGTGTGATAATATGTGTGTGGAGAGCGGGAAGTACTTGAGGTTCAGGAAGTGCCAAGCGCAGGACGCTGCATTCTAATGGCTTTTATCATATTCAAAAGATTTTTAATAGTAATGAAGTGGTTTCAATAGTAGAATAATGGAATGTCTTTTAAATTTTTGGACTAGCTAGCCAGAATTATTTTCACCTAAAATATACGTTTGTCAAGGACTTTAAAGAGAATTTAGCAGTTTGCTCGAAATATCTTGATAGTAAACAATTTATGAGAAACAAATAAGTTCAGTATAACAATTTTTGAAATGCAATTAAAAGCTTCAAATATTAAAAGAAGACTGAAAAATGTATAAATACTATATAACATAAAATAAATAACACAAATTTTAAAATATTATATTAAATAAAAAGCAATCTGTATATTATAAAATTTATGAAAGGATATAAAGAAAAGATGACCAAATATTTTATATAATTGAATATCTTAGTGCAAAGAAAAAAATCAAGTCAAAAATGATTGACATCAACTAAAAACGATTGCAAAAGGCATATAAAAACCAACAACTATATTCAGTTTTGCTGATTGCAATTAATTGACATCCTGCCAGGATGCTGGGCCGCTGCGTCAGTTACCAGGGCTCCTGCGACAATATCAACGGCATATTGACGCGCGACTATGCAAAGGTTTGTAAAGAGCAAGAGGAAGAAGGAGAAGAAGAAGAAGAAGTCGAAGAGCCATTGATGACTCTAAAGTTGATTAGTCAATGAAAATTGTTTAACACTATTACACACTCTGCACTTTGCACAGCACTAACTGAATTTCACTTACACACACATTTTTGTCTCTTGAAGTGCGTTTAGGGTTGCCAGGCATATTGCAGCTTCACTGAAGCCCAATAGACAGCGGGGGAGAGAGAAAGGGGCAGGCAGATGCCACAAACACACACACATGCCAGGACAGGACAGGAGAGGACAGTCGACACAGCTGCCTCTTTATAAAGAGCAAGACAACTCCGCAGCTTATTGTTGTTTGGTTAGAGTCGAGTCGAGAGTCCTGGGCAAAAGGCAAAGGCAAAGGCAAAACAAAGCTGGACCAGCAAGCAGTCGATGTTTGTTGTTTGTGGGTGCCCCATTCGGTTAGACCCCAGGCAGCATATTTGCGGCATTGGCTTAGCCAGTTTTTCCACTCGTTATAGCCATGGCCACTGCCAATGCCACACTGACAGTGACAGTTACAGTTACAGCTACAGTTGCAATTGCAGCTACTGTTGCATTTGCTCAGCTATTGTCCAGTGGCAAGTTTTCACTTTATTTGTGCCCAAGTCATAGTCAAAGCCAAATCCAAAGTCCAAGCCTGAGCCTAAAACCCCCGGCAGACGGAAGAGCTGCAGAAAATTGCATAAGCCAGCTCAGAGTCTAGGCCAGGCCATTGTTACTCGCTTCCCCACCATTTGAGAGCTGCAAAGCTCAGTCGTAACTCGACAAAAAGATAGACAAACAGACGGGGCACAAAGCACAATGCCAGCTATTTTTATTGCCAAGCAAGGCGAACATAAAATGTGTCGCATGCATATGGGATAGAAAATGGCAAATGGGAATTAGCAGGATGAGCCATAATAAAAACTACGCAAGGATGTGGCTAACGATGTGCACAAAAGACAAAAGCATCTCTCAGCAGCAGTGCGAAAACCCCAAAAGCAAGACTGGAAAAAATGGCAAACTTCTCTACATACACGCATAATAGTAGAGCAAGAAAATGCGGCAATCATAATTTAATATAAAAGTGGATTCTATATTAAATCTTGGCAAATAAATATACAAAAACAGAAATATGCATTTGCTGTGGACATTCGCATTCGTTGAAAGACTTATTTAATTAGTTAAACAAAATAAGGGAAAAACAAGTGGGAAAGAATTATTTTCGGCGTGCCGAAGATTATATACTCTCTTCGAACCTTTAGACAACTTTCACTCTGCCAACTGCAGCACTTTCAGTTTTTGTTCTAAGAATATTTAATTTATTTCCAGTTGTACGGCAGCTTTAAGATATAGTAATCCGATCCAGCCAGCTCCGATCAATCTGATGCATGTTTGAATAATAAGTATCTGTGCAACGTTTCATCGCGATAGCTTTGAAAACATGGGATTTATGGCCAAAACCGACATCCAGTTGTATGGCAGCTATAAGATATAGTGGTCCGATACAGCCGCATCCGACCAATGTGCAGTCCCTTTGAATAATAAGTCTCTGTGCAAAGTTTTATCACGATAGCTCAAAAACTGAGGGGCTAGTTTTCATACATACAGACAGACAGACGGACATGGCTAGATCAATTTGTTTTATCATTCTAAGCATACTGGCAGTAACTTTAATGTACTATTTTCTTCGAAAAGAGTATAAAAATTAAGCTTTATTAAATGACAAAAATTTAAATGAAGAATAAATGAAGAGGGAAAACCATGAACAAAATGGCCTCATACTTAAAAATCGGCTCAGTCTTGGCAAAGTTATGTGAGTTTGAAGTCTTCAAAGTATATTACTAGAGTACAAAAAATCGCTTTACAAGCTAAAATTTATGTTATTTTTGGCCTGATTTTTGACTTAAAAATGAACATCCCCAGAATCGGTTTTCTTATGGATTTCTATACTAATTATGACACCCACAATCGATTAAAAACAAAATTTCCCAATTCAATTTTTTTAAATAACATTTTTTTTGAAAGTGGGTGAGGGGGGAGTACATCCTTTTTTTCGGAAAAAAGTCAATAAAATGAAACTTTCAAAAATGGCTAAAACTTAAATGTAGAATATATGTAGAGGAAAAACCATGAACAAAATGGCCTTATACTTAAAAATCGGTTCAGTTTTGACAAAGCTATGAGAGTTTAAAGTCTTCAAAGGGCATTTCTATGATACCAAAAACCAATTTACAAAGTAAAATGTTGGGTTTTTTTGGCTTTTATTTTGAAATATGAGAAAAACTTAAATGTAGAATTAACTAGGAGAAACAACCATACACATATTGGCCTAAAGCTTTAAGATCGGTTCAGTCTTATCAAAGTTATGTGAGTTTGAAGTCTTCAAAGTATATTACTTGAGTACAAAAAATCACTTTACAAGCTAAAATTTATGTTATTTTTGGCCTGATTTTTGACTTAAAAATGAACATCCCCAGAATCGGTTTTCTTATGGATTTCTATACTAATTATGATACCCACAATCGATTAAAAATAAAATTTCCCGATTCTATTTTTTAAAATAAAATTTTTTTTGAAAGTAGGTAAGGGGGAGTACATCCTTTTTTTCGGAAAAAAGTCAAAAAAATTAAATTTTCAAAAATTGCTAAAACTGAAATGTAGAATATATGCAGAGGTTAAACCATGAACAAAATGGCCTTATACATAAAAATCGGTTCCGTTTTGACAAAGCTATGAGAGTTTAAAGTCTTCAAACGGCATTTCTATGATACCAAAAACCAATTTACAAAGTAAAATGTTGGGTTTTTTGGCTTTAATTTTGAAATATGAGAAAAACTTAAATGTAGAATTAACTTGGAGAAACAACCATACACAAATTGGCCTTAAGCTTTAAAATCGGCTCAGTCTTAGCAAAGTTATGTGAGTTTGAAGTCTTCAAAGTATATTACTTGAGTACAAAAAATCACTTTACAAGCTAAAATTTATGTTATTTTTGGCCTGATTTTTGACTTAAAAATGAACATCCCCAGAATCGGTTTTCTTATGGATTTCTATACTAATTATGATACCCACAATCGATTAAAAATAAAATTTCCCGATTCTATTTTTTAAAATAAAATTTTTTTTTAAAGTAGGTAAGGGGGGAGTACATCCTTTTTTTCGGAAAAAAGTCAAAAAAATTAAACTTTCAAAAATGGCTAAAACTTAAATGTAGAATATATGTAGAGGAAAAACCATGAACAAAATGGCCTTATACTTAAAAATCGGTTCAGTTTTGACAAAGCTATGAGAGTATAAAGTCTTCAAAGGGCATTTCTATGATACCAAAAACCAATTTACATAGTAAAATGTTGGGGTTTTTTGGCTTTTATTTTGAAATATGAGAAAAACTTAAATGTAGAATTAACTAGGAGAAACAATCATACACAAATTGGACTTAAGCTTTAAAAGCGGCTCAGTCTTGGCAAAGTTATGTGAGTTTGAAGTCTTCAAAGTATATTATCCGATCCGATCGGAGATCAATGTTATGTATGTTTGAATAATTAGTATCTTTGCAAAGTTTCATCGCGATAGCTTTGAAAACATGGGATTTGTGGTCAAAACCGACTTCCAGTTGTATGGCAGCTATAAGATATAGTGGTCTGTGCTTCGAAAAGAGTATAAACATTTGTATAATTTAAATTGTGTTCTAAAATAATATTTAAAGCATAATTTATGTCCTGTTCTGCATATTGTCTGACAGCCTGCAACTTATCCTTATCTTGTCGTAATAATTATATATATTAAAAACTGAATGACAAAAGCATAAACACACACATACAGACACAAACCGAGTTGTTGGTAAAAATCTGTCGCACAGATTTTCTTAACGACTGTCTCTAGAGGATTTTGGCCAGCAAATGGCTGAAGTTTAATTTGTTTGCGTCGACCAACTGCAGGCTGGGCAAATATTTTGTGCATATGCTGTCTGGCAGTGGAGATTTTTGCTGCTAATGATTTCCTGATAACCCAGCCGGAGGACTTGCTCAGTGGCCACAACCAAAGTGGCTGCAACTTGTGCAGCAACATGAGCAGCTGTCGGAAAGTGTCGGACAATTCTTAATTACTACATCTAATGGCCATTAAGTTGTCGTTTAATAGTTGCAAAATGCAAAAGAAATGCCTTTATGCTTTTATTTATTTATTCAACTAACTACTTTTGGCCTTTGCAGATTTATACGGACTGGGCCAATTACTATCTGGAGCGTTCCAAATCGAAGCGAAAGGTCACAGATCTTTCGGCCGACTGTCGCGATGGCCTTCTACTGGCCGAGGTCATCGAGGCAGTTACCAATTTCAAGGTGCCCGATCTAGTCAAGAAACCAAAGAATCAACAGCAAATGGTGAGTACGAAATCAGGCTAATATTTGTATATTCTAGTTTCAGTACTCTTCAAACTTATTCTTATACAAATTTATTTTTCTAAATTTAAAACTTTGAAACTCGGATTTTTATTGATTACCATACAAATTTTGATACATAGATTGGTGCCTATAGTAATTATATATTTCAACAATGTGAATGTCTTGTCATATCATGTTTTCGCCTTCTCGTATTTCTAGCAATTTCTCTTTCTGTTGGGCAATTGCCACTACCTTAACCTTTGACTTGGAGCTCCAACTCAACCTCTGCACTTTGCAGCGAACACACCTTCAACCCTGTTGACTTCACCGCATAGCCAGCAAACATTTCCAACCATTCGCGAACGTGGGAAAATCTAGCATGAGTCACTCCTTTTTTGCTGGAAATGCGTTAATTGTTTTTTACACACACACACACATAGAAATGGGCGGCTTCATGTAAATGCGAGGCAAACGTGAAAATATTTTCACATTTTTATGTGTATGTGTGTGAATTTGGGTTCTCTCACTCTGTGTCTGTGTGTGTGTGTGTGTGTGTGTGTGTGTGTGTGTGTGTGTGTGCCTGTTTGTCATTACGTGGTTTTTCGTGCATTCGTCAACTCGTGCCGACTAACTGTCTAACTGACTGCCTGACTGCGCCGGCAAACACAAGCCCATTTTTATACCCTGAACCCATTTAAAATGGGTAAAAAGGGTATTATGGTTTTGTACAAATGTATGTAACAGGCATAAGGAAGCATCTCCGACCATATAAAGTATATATATTATTGATCAGTATCAACAGCCGAGTCGATCTAGCCATGTCCGTCTGTCTGTCCGTCTGTCCGTCTGTCTGTCTGTATGAACACACAGATATCAGAGACTACAAGAGCTAGAGACTTCATATTTGGAACATAAGTTCTCCTAATCCCGGGACAGATCAAGTTTATTTCATTTGATCGATAACTCGTCGCATTCAAAAGTTATCGATAAATTTTGATTTTAGACTAGCGTTTTTGGGACATAACTTCAAAGTTATAAGAGCTAGAGACCCCAAATTTGGCATGTATAATCTCGAATAGCATACACATGTAACAAATATTTCACTTTTTGGATACCACCCCCAAACCCCCCAAAAGTTAAAAAAACGCATTTTTGAAGGTACGACCTTGCAATTTGGTTTGGTAACACATATTATCGACAATTGCTTGCCCCAAATTTCAATAAGATCGGACAATAAACACAGAAGTTATTTAAGATTTAACTTTCCATTGTGTGGGGCTCAGCGAAATAGCAAGCTAACTGCTTAAACCGCTTGCACTGCTTGTACTGCTTGTACTGCAGCATGTGTGTGTTTAGAGTAGTACGAATGATTGTAAGGACTGGGTTCAGGGTATCTCCTAGTCGGGCACTCCCGACTAGAGCACTCTTACTTGTTTTGACTTTGCTTTTGCCTTTTCCAGGGCGTACCACGGGGCGTATGACAAACTTTTCGGCGAGCGCCTGGGAAATTCAGTTAGTCTGTAAATGATTTCCGCCACACTAAGCATTTGCCACCTGCGTCTGTGATTCGATTTGGATTCGGATGCGGATTCGGATTTGAATTTGTGCCCCGCTGTGCTGCACTTCATTGCATTTATGAAATTAAAATTAAAAACTTTGCCAGCTGTGCCTTTTGCATCGTTTTTAAATTAACGCTAAGCACAAATTTTCGTGATTTTATTTCCACTTTTTCTTGCCTTAGTCTCTGTCTGCAATTGCGCCGCTTTTTTTCCGTCTGCTACGTGAGCTGCGTTTTAAGCAGCCAAATGAACGTCGCCCAGAAGTAGACTTTACTTATTTTTTACGTCTCCCGGAATGCCTCGAGCCTAGTTAGGAGCACAAACAAAAGGCTGCTGCTGCTGCTGTTGCTGCCTTGGCATATTTTTGTGGCAGGTTTCTTTTTTTCGTTTTCGCTCTGCGGCAAGTTCATTGCCGATTTAGGAGTGCAAACAGAGTCCATGAAATAAAAATTTATTTCAACTTTGTCAGTTTTTCGGCAGCTGACGTTTTGCATATTAAATGGAGACTTCGCTATCTCTCTCTCTCTCTCGCGAGTCTTTGAGAAAATGATAAGCTCAGCTAAACGTGCGATGTGGCACGTGCTGCAGCAGCGACTGACAAATTGGCAGTGCGCACCAAAAAGTGGGCGTGGCCGCTCCGCGCTGACGTATGTGACATGGGCGCCAAATTGAGTTAGTTGCACTGCGCTGCATTTTAGCTAGAACATTGCAGGGGCAGAAGGAGTGGAGGGGCAGGGGCGGGGGCGGGGGGCGGCAGGCGGATGCTGAAAGCCACTCCAGGCGCAAACTCAATTTGCCAATGGCTGCGGAGGAATTTTTCAGCCAAAATTAGTTGGTAGCATGCGAAATGTTTTTGTTCAAATTTCATCGTGTGCTATATATGCTATTCAATGTGTCTGTGTGTGTGTGTGTGTGCGAGAGTGTATGTGTATGTGTGTGTATGGCAAATATAATTCCCGAGGCTCTATGAATATTTACAAATAGCTGCGGGATTTTTCTCGAACGAAACAACAGCTAAAAAATACAGTGTGAAAACGTGCAAAGGTTTTAATATATAGAAATTCATATGCTCTACGAATATATTAAAAACGATATAATATTTATGAGATTACGTACAATTGTCTCCAAACATTAGCTAAAAACTGTTGAGTCCAACAAATATAAAATAGTGATTAAATTAAGCTTATATTTTATAACATTATTTTTTGGTTTTACCCAATATGTATTTAAATAAAATATGTGTTATTAAAGGTGCTGATTTTCCTTGGCAGTATAATTATTGTATTGTATAATGAATAGTTGTAGCTAAGGTTTGTTTTAAAATATAGAGATTCATATGCTCTACGAGTATATTTAATAAGCTAAAAGCTTATGAGAGCTCGTAAAATTTTGTCAAAAAATCAGCTAAAAACTATTTAGTCCAAGAAATATAAAATAGTTAGTAAATTAAGCTTATATTTTATAAAATAAAACTCACTTATCTGTTCTCTTCATAAAACTGAATCAAAAATTGTTTTCGCTTGCACAAATTATTCCCCAACTCTGCATAAAGCCTGCACATATTTCTAGTTTAAATATTGTATTAATGTATTGCGATTGGATTGTTTAGTGAAATTATAAAACCAATACAGACTGAAAATGCATTAGGGAGTTGATTAATATTGAAGGTTTTCTTTGATCGATTTCAGGGATTTTCCCTTTATCTACCTTTAGCTGGCCGCAATTTGCATCGTTGCTTTGGAGTCAACATCGCCGACTAAACTTCACATTCAGGCCTTATGTTTCGTTATGCATTTTGCCTTTGCCTGGCAGGTTTCATCTCGAAATTAGTATGCTCTCTTCTATAGCTTTTAGCCTGGCTCATAACAATGCCGAGTGCTCCTGATGGCTCTGCTGTTGCTGGCCGCGTTTTCCATTTCAGCGCAAACAAACAAAGGCATTTGGAAAATTTTCCCATTTTCATGATGCCATTCTTGTTTTTTTTTTGCATTTTGTTGTTTTGTTCTTTTCATTCATCGCTGCTGCTGCTGCTGCTGCTGCTCGGCGATTGTTGCGTTTCGTTTGCAGTTTGTTTTTCATATTTGCACGGCGAAATGAAAAATCAGCGCACTAGCTGAGACACGAACCAAGTGCATCCCCACAAGGCTCAGAGCCCCCGCCTTTGTGGGGATTGGGGCAAGACACATTCAAATAAATTCAATAAAAACAAATAAGACGCAGCGTCGCGTTGAGTGTGGACTAAAGTAAATTTTATCAACTTTTAAATCAAATATTAAACTTTTACTTAGTTTTCGTTTTCTTTCTTTGGCGCGTGTTTCACTCGAAAGTTTGTAATCAACTTTTCCTTCAGTTTGCCTTTTTATTTTCTTCACTTTGCCGTGCATCTTTTTTATTTTTCTCTGCTGCTACTTTGGCGAATGCAAACTTTACATGCGCTTTTTTCTGCCATCCTGCCTGCAACACGTACTGCAATTTTTTACCACTTTGGTAACGTTTTTCTAATGAGTGACGACGACGAGGACGAGGACGAGGGCGACAAGGGGGCGCTGAGCTTGCTACGTAGTCAAATGTGGCCAGAATCACACACAGGACTCGAGACCGAGACTCGGGCGACTCGTTTTCCTACTCCTATGGAAGGCATTGAAGAAAAAAACTGCAACTCTTGAAAAATCAGCGAATCGTAAAAGTGTTCAAAGTCAACTTTGACGGCGGCACTTGGCAACGCTTTCTAAAAGTTCGCCGGCACAAATTAAAGAGCTCCTTTAAAACGGAACATAGCAAAGGATTCGCAAGCCTTTGGTCACTGGTTCAATGTTGATTTTACTGCAATCCTTTCCAAAGTAAGTTTTCAGCAGGTTGAACTTTGGCAAGCGATGAGTTTGGCTGTTTAATCTGTTTTACTAGTCTTATACACTTAAATGAGAATTAAGTGAATTACCATGATTAAAATAATATAAACGATGCATTTGAAATTGAAGTGAAAATTTCGATTAGAATCATATTTATGGAAATAAAAAACTATCAAATTTACGTGACAACTTATGAGGAGCAAAATCGGTTGGATATGTGTTTAAGGCAATTTGTGTAAATTTCACAATGCATTTAACTATGGCTATAAACGGATTTTGCCAGCTCCCTTCTCTCTCTCTCTCTCTCTCTCTCTCTCTCTTTCATTGCCCAAAGGCAAAAGGCAGGCAGCATGTAAGTAAATGAAACATTCACACACACACATTGAGAGATTGTACCAATCAAATATGTAAATAACATGTGAGTAAACGTAAAATCTTAAAAGAGAAATTAAATCAAAATAAGCCCCGGCTGCCTCTTATATAATTGGCCATCTCGACGGTCCGGTTCTGGTTCTGGTTCTGGTTCAGGTTCTGGTTGTGGTTCTGTTTACTGGTTCACTTGGTTGCTTGCGTCTTTTGCAGGCAATGTCTTTTGTTGCCCAAATAGCTATTGTTCAGTTGTAATTCTCCTCGTTGTTGTTGTTGTTGTTGTTATATATCTGCTGTTTGCAATGATTGCCTTTTGTTGCTGGCTGCTTTTTCCTGTAGCTGTTTGCAGTTATTAGCACTGCAGCAATAACAAGTCAATTATTATGTAATTAAACAATATCCCTTAGTTTTGTTGCTTTGCCATGGTTGAATAAACGTAATATCTATTGACAGGATACGAGCGCTTTAAAATTCTGTTAAGGCTTTCCTTCAACTGGTTTACAACTGAAATGTTTGCATTGTTGAAGTACTTCAATTTGAGCACAAACAATGGGCTTTTTATTTACAGTACGCTTGAGTTAATATATAAAAGATAAATGATGTGAACGTTTTGTTTTGAAATTAACTATTTAACATTTTAAATTATAGGGTTTATTTATACTTAGAATAATATTGAACAATACGATTATATTTGTTAGTTAAAATTCAAGATTTTTCATTAATAAAATAAACACTGAACCCATTAAAAATTGATAAAAATTATATAATGAAGTTGTGCAAAAGTATGTAAGAAGCATAAGAAAGCATCTCCGACCACATAAAGTATATTTATTCTTGATCAGTATGAGCAGCCGAGTCGATCTAATCATGTCCGTCTTTTTGTCCGTCTGTCACTTAAAACTCCCATAATTTTGCCAAAACTTATTCCATACTTATTCATCTTTGAAGCTGCACTCAAATTTGGTGTTCTTTTATATACAGAACTACAGGGAAATTAATGTAAGGACTTGATTAAGGGTATTTCCTAGTCGTGCACGCCCGACTTGTTACACTTACTAAATTTTTTTGAAATATGAGCGATTCTTAAAAATTTCAAAGATTATATATTCAAGAGAAAATTTAAATTAACTGATAATATGTTAGTTATATAGTTATTAGATAGTTAAATTTAATTCCAGACAATAACTCAATTTAGACTAATGCACAATTTATAATACAACTTTGCTATTCACTTGTAAAATACTTGATGAAACAATGCACTAAATTTGTTAGTTAACACTAAGCTCAACTTGTTCTGCTGCTGCTTACAATTTCCATTACATTTCAATTTGTTGTTGCTATCAATGATGGCATCTTTGTCTTTCCTTTCCTTTCGTTTTTGTTTTTTTGGGTGTTTTTTTAAACAGCCAATCTCAGCACAGCTTCAGTTCAGTTCATTTCAATTGGTGCTAGACGAGGCTTTAGGGCGTAAGTCTCTGGCATGCATAAAATATCGCACAAAATAGTGCGCCCTCTCCCTCTCTCTATCTCCCTCCATCTCTTTCGCTCTCTCTTTCCCGGACTGCCGCCTGTCAGACATTTGCAGTGTTCGATATGCACTGCAAAAGCTGACGTTAGCTTTATCTAAAATGAAATCTGCTTAGGTAGCAAAGGCGGCAGGCAGTCAGCATATGCTCTATATGGAATATCACCCACTCCACAACTAACCCTTCAACGTGCCCCTCAGGGCAACTCAGGTCCAGCTGGGCAGCCAGCATGTGGGCCACATTGAAGTTCATTAATGCAACAGTTTCCTCGGCTATTTTTACTCGAGTTTTTATCTCTTGCCGTTTTTAATTGTGCAAACAATGCAACCAGTTTTTTTATGGCCACATTAAAAGTTTACAGTTGTGAATGTGAGGCCGTTGGGGCAACGAAGCTTTCGCCTGTTTACATTTCAATTTTGGCTAAATTTAGTCGATTTCGGCTAGCGACTTCAACTTGCACAAGCTGCCACAAAAGAAAACACAAAACAACAGCACAAAAAAATAAAAAAAATTCTGTATGTTGCAATTGTGTGAGGGTAGGCAAAAGTTTAGTAACCACAAATCAGGCGGTAAAAACTTCTGGGGCGGCCTTTTGCACGTGCTGGGCCCATAAATTGCGCACACAAATTAAGTTGCTGTAGGCGTGGCAAGGGGGCGGGAGTGTGGCAACCGAAGAGGGTGCAGTTAGGTAGCCAATCAATGGCCGTGCCACAAGTTGCATAAATTAACCGCTGCACCTGAGGAGTAGCAGCAGCAACAGCAGCAGCGGCGGCAGCAACTAGAGAAAAGTCGCCAATAAACTTTCAAGTACAGTTGCCACATTAAAACTTTAGTTTCCGTTTCCCGTTTCCGTTTCCAGTTCCGTTTCGGTTGTAATTTTTCAATTAGAAAATTTGCCACTGTAAACCTTTAAGCGTTTGCATTAAAAAGTTGCCAACATATTTATTGCTGCTGTTGTTGTTGTTGTTGTTGTGGTTATTGTGGGCACCGCAAAGTGCTATCGCAAAAGTTTGTTAATCATACGCAACGTATGCCCGAAATGAAGTGAAACAAGCAGCCCCAGCGAGCAAACATTCGCAGCGAACCGAACCGTTACGAAAACATAGCAAGAGCACAAAATAATTCCACTCTTTATTAGTTTTATTTCTGTTTTAATGCGCTACGTTAAAACGGGCATCTGTGTTCAGTGAAGCATTTGGTTGGAAGATTAAAAATACTCGACAGAAGTGAAGAAATTATTTTACGCTATATAATTTATATGGTGTTTTCATTTATCCAGAATAGTTTCCTTCAATTAATTTCTTTAGCAAAGAATTTCTTTTATAAAAAATTATTTAAAAATGTTTCTAATGTTTCAATTTTGTTTCTAAATACTCTAGCAAAATTACAACTTAAATACAACTTCTATGCTAAATACCATAATTTGATAAGTCATAACGATTAAAGTTCTTATTCGACTTATCATATATTCCAAACAGCTTGAAATTCTTAAGTTAATTAAAACAACAGCACAAATATAAGCTTAAATATTTAAAAAAGTACACATGCATAATATACTACAATTTATTATGCTACTATCATCTATTATCTATAGTTTAATAGACACTTTAGTCGATATTTTAGATGGAAATCAAAAACATAACCTCCATTTTATACACAAGCTATTAATCTGCTAAGCTTTCGATAGTTGCGCTGGCTAACATCAATATTTATCGATAGCAGCGTATTTGTTGTTTCAACGCGAACAAGACAAACAAATGTTGCTGTTGTTGTTATTGTTGTTGTTGTTGTGGCACATTCGTCAAAGTTCCGCAAAGCTTTCTAATTACAAATGTAAATCCCCACACGAAACATGTATGTATGTATACATGTGTGTGTGTGTGTGTGGGTCAGTTGAGAGAACTACTTTCAGTTTCTGGTCAGTCTGCGATAATTGTCAAGGGTGGTGTTCGGGAAGCATACCCCAAAGCAGGACTTACGAGTTGGGTTGGGTATTAGCTGCGGATAACTGGCCAGCAAAGAGTTTCGAGAAATTGTCGTCTGCGTTTGTTTGTTTGTTGTCGTTAGCGGAAGTGAAAATACACTAAGCTAAAGCCACGAAACTCTGTCGAAATGTGTGTAGCAATGGGTAATTCTATTTTGGTTGCCAAACTCTTGCCAAGATTTACGCACTTAATTAGACACGGCGCAGAATCGAATAGGAGGATCGCGCCTGCCGCTCCTCACCTCTAATTGCAGCTGCCTGACGAACTGACTGACTGACTATCCGACTGTCTGACTATCCGACTGTCCGACTACTCCGGCTAGTTGGAACTGGCGTAGACTTCAAACGCGCCACGCGCCACGTTCCGCAGTCGACCTCATTTTGGTTCGCCGCAAGATGTGCCGCTAAATTTAGACAGGAGCCAAGTCTTTTACAACTTACACATATCTCGCCTGTACATATATAGTATAGTATATACATATAATTGCCGTCGCTGGCACAGGTTGACCCGGCCGACATTTTGTTTTCAGATTTATGAGCGCCGGACGAGGCATCATCATCATTTGGGCCACAACGGCTGAAGGCCAAACCAAGAGAGTTCATTGCAATTTATCATTTAGTGCGGCTTTTAACGTCCCACACAATAATCGAGTGTGGATGTACCCAGATCTCGATCTTTGTTCAAATCGTATCAGAATTTCACACAGGGTATTGTGAATTATTAATCAAGTCTGCTAAAGCTTTTAATTAATTGCTATGATGGAGTATTGAAAATTGAATCCTCTAGAAAATATAATTTACAATTTGATAAATGATTTCAAACAGTAAAGCTCTATAACTTGAACCAAATATGATATGTATGATGATATGAATGTACTGTGAAGCCTAGTGGAGAAAATTCAATTAATAGAACAAATGAATACACAAAGCAACAAAAAAACGTGAATTTAAGTGTGTTAATGTGTATTCACTTTATACTTTTCTGGCAATCGAAAACGCAAACACTTTTGCTAACGTGAACTGTCTTGATTTGAATAAGTTCGCGTTATCGAGCGTGCACTGTAGTTGTATTTCACTATAACCTTCCAAAAATGGTACTAACAAAAATATTATTATTTATATTAAACGCAAATTAGAACCATCTTAACAAGCAAATCATTCTAAATGACTTCTGTCATTGTCAGGTCACTTATATTGACTACTAAAAAGCATAAATCATAAACATATCAATTATTCATGGCTAGTGTATATAATACGCCATATTTGACATATTTTCTGCTCTTCAGTCGTCTTATGTTTTACTTATGTCGCTAAAAGAACACTTCGTGATCTGAAGTTTTGTATATTAAATGAGCTTAATAATGCTTATCACGATTATCATTTATGGCTGTTTTGCCCATCTCAAAGTGTCTTTTAACAGTTGTGTTGATCATCCATCGCCATAAATCATCTGCAGAAAGAACAACAACTGCAAAACTTGGCCTACTTTCGACTGGCAGTCAAGTCTCCTGCTTTTGTCTCATTTTGTAATTGCCGCACGTTTTCGCAATTAAAATTTATATGAAGCTATTGAACTCGCCAATTTTTAATGAATGAATATTTATGCTCATTCGCTTCGGGCTGCTACTACTATTGATTGCCAGCCAGTTGTCATGTCTTCAGTCACTCAACAGGCGAACAAGAAGCCAATAGAAACGATTCCGCTGCTGCGGAGGCTGAGTTGCCCGATGACTTATTGAAAATTCCATTTAAAAATTGTTTACTCATTGCGCTCAGAACGACGCAGCAGACACAACGTACACACAGATACACACACACACACACACGCACACACACACCCACAATTGTGCGATCAACTGTCAAGAAAATAAAAATCAAAATTGAACACATTCGAAATTGTGTTTATGTCTGGGACAGCAGCAGCAGAAGCGACAAGCAAAACAAAAAAGAACTAAAGCGAAAGACGGACAAAAGCAGATGGCAGCAACAGATCAGACGCACAAACATGAGTATAGCAACGTTTTTGTTGCTATATTGCGCAGCATGAGTCTGGCAACATTTAGTGCTGGGCATGTGCTGGCTATTTATTAGCAGAAAAAGAGCTAAACTGATGTGAAAGCGCAATAAAGTGAGTAACATTTAGAAATATAGACATAAATAAATAAAATAATAAAACATACATATATAAATATACATTTTTGCATACCACTGAGATGGGTTTTTTAATGTTTGAAATCATACCGGCCTGGAAATAGGGTAAATACTCTATGTAGCTTGCCTAATAAAAATAAAAAATAAAAAAAAGGTCTAAAATTATGTGAAATCGCAATAAAATGAGTAACATTTAAAAATGTATGCATAAATAAATAAAATATTAAAATATACATATTTATATATATATATATATTTATAGATATACATTTTTAAATGCATACAATTCCTCTACCAAATCCAATTAGAAATCGTCTTCATATCATTTAGCGGTTTATATTCCAGCTATTTCCAGCTGCAGACTCGCCCAGTGCTTAGCAACATGGACAAATGTTGCTAATCATTTGCCGCGCAACAGTGCTGCACAAACCTGTTATTGCCAGCAACACTCCCCCGCCAACAGCTGGTCGAACAATAAGAAGAATCCAATGTTTCTTGCACGATCGAACATGATCGTATGCAATCGACGATCAACGCTGTGACTGCTACGATCGTTGCCGATCTGCTCAGTCGGCAACCAACTGTTGCTGCTGTCGGTTGTTCGTTACATATTCACATTCTCGTTCGCATCGCGTGCGTTTTTGTTAACGCGTCTGCGCAACGTTACGTTACGAGCGGTTTTCTTACGTTATTCAGTTGGAGCAGCCAGCTGAAAACATTTGGCCATAAATTGATGGCTAATTAAAAGCAGCTGATGGCAAATGAGTGTTGCGAGTGTGTGATAAAAATAACTGAAAATTGCGCGAATTATGCGAGTAAATTGCTCAATTAAAGGCAACAAACTGTAGGAATTGTCTTTGGCTGATTTCATGCTAATTCCTAGATGGAAACTATATGCATATGCATAAACAAATTGTATACTTAATTGTGCGCGTTGATTGCTTGAAATGTTGCTGATTTCATCAGGCATTATATCAATTAAAGAAATTGTACAAAAAGTGCTCGTGTTTTAAGTCGCCTTGCTCCAATTGTTGGAGTTCACTTTTTGGTGTGTGTGTGTGTTATTAGTGTTTTTATATATTATTTGTAGCCACTTCAGTGGCCCCACATGCAGGTCAAGTAGCCGAGTTGGCCATCAAAACAAACAACAAACAACAAACAACAACAGCACACACACAAAACCCAACTTGGATAGAGGTAAATGAAAATGTTTGGTAGATGTTTATCAATTTTCCGTAAAATAAAATGCCAGAAATTAACATCGAATCAACATAAACAATGCGCCCAGTCATAAAATAGCCGTCAGCATGAAAATTAGACCCTCGCTGGAGGAGTTGTGGCTAATTATCATGACACCAACTGTCACAAAGTGGAGGGCGTGAGTAGTGCCACGCCCCCTCTCATCTTTATTAGCTACCTCGCACAGTCTGTCTCTCTCTCGCTCTTTGTTTTGTCATCTTTGTCTCGCGTTTATGTCCTGTTCCTAGCATGCAATGACTTTCACTGCTGCCCTGCCCGGATTGAGCTGGAGATTGGGACCCCCTTTTGCCTTTGGGTTCGCCTCGCCTCGCCTCGCCTTTTGTGTTTCTGTGTTGTACGCAACACAATTCACCTACATGCATAACTTGGCCTTTTGTGGCAGGCGTGTGCGGCCAAAAGAAGTACGTGCCCATATTCCAGTTAAAACGAGACACAGCTGTGCAGCAACAGAGGCGTAGCCCCCCCTAAATGCAGTCCGTTTATAAAGGGGGCTTGAAAACATTATACAAATTTGATTAACTTGCTGCAAAGTGAGTAAGTGATCGATACGAACTGAGCTTGTTATTGCATATTTCTTTTTAACTTTAAAACTTGGTACTTCATCTCTGAGCTGAACAAGTTGTAACATCTGGTAGATAAGAATAGCAAAGTTGAATTGAGCTTTTAAAATGTGTTTAAAGAACCTACACTTTGTATGGAGTTCTATTAATCATTATCAACTTAAATCGATTTCAGAACTAAGTCAGATCGCAAAATGTGTATTCACTTTGAGACTAAACTAAGTGAAATGAGACGTTTTTTTTTATGAAATCTTTAAGAATCTTTTCTAAAATGTGTTTTAAGAACCTACATTTTGTATAGAGTTCTATTAATCATTATCAGCTTAACTCGATTACAGAACTAAGGCAGATCGCAAAAAGTGTATTCACTTTGAGACTAAACTAAGTGAAATGAGACTTTTTTTTATGAAATCTTTATAAATCTTCTCTAAAATTATATACAATAGTATTCACTACTAGTATTTAATAGTTTGTGATAAGGAATTGCCTTATTAAGCCTTATAATATCTGACTTCATATAATTTATATTGATTTAAATTATATATTTATTTCTAATTTGAGCACACTCAAATATTGTTAGCCCCCCATTTGCTCAAATTAACCTACGCCTCTGCATTTCTTTCATAGATTCCACGCCTTTTGTACCTTTCGTTCCATATAATTTCATTGTGCACCACACTTTACCTAGTTTATTGTCGCTTTTATTATTGTTGGCCCTAATGGCATGGACCAAGCTGTGTGTTGTTGGCCATACAATACCTCACACTAAATACAAAATTACATAATTATTATTATGATGCTGTTGCTGATGATGATTATTGCTGCTGCTGCTGTTGTTGTTGTTACTGATGGCCTTATTATGGGTTCCCTGTTGAGGCATTGTTATCAGCGCCTTGTCAAATTTTAATAAACCGCCCAAGGGGGCAACACTTGTGTGGTTTGAGCCACACATTGGCAACTGGAAACTGGCCAGTAGCTTTAGCCACAGCTGAGTGAGAGTTACTTTGGGGAGGCGCCACCCGCTGAGCATTGAACCCAAAAGTCAATGCCGGCTATCAGTTAGCTAGTTTTAGGCCAGCTGCAAAAGCGGCGGCGGCTAATGAGCTTTTATTTATCAATGACAGCGAGTGGAGATGTGGATGCAGATGGAGATGGCGATGAAGCGGAGGCGATTCATCAAGCTGGGCTGAGCTCAGCTATCCAGCAAATTGAGCGTCAAATGGAGCCCGACTTCGATGGCTGTCAAAGAGCTTAGCTGTTTATTAATTTAACAAGATTTGGGCAGCAGCACGGCAGCCAAAAGACACAAGCCAAAAGACACAAGCCAAAAGCCAAAGCCACATTATATTTAATTTCTGACTAATTCAAACAAAAGCACGATTCTCGCCAGGCTTTGGCGGCATTTGGAGGAGCTGGAGCTGGAGCTGGAGTTGGCACCATGACTGGCTTCAGTTGCTGGTGTACTGCAGCAGCAGCAGCTGTCAGCTGCGGGCCTAGACAGAATTAGGCTTTTTGTCTAGCCAGATAAACGTTGATATGGCCAAACTGCAAAACGGCTCTTGCAACGGTTTTTGGACTTTGGCCTCGAGTCGTTTTCTGCCTGCCTGCTGCACTTTGGAGCTCTCTGATGATGAGTCACGATTCCAACTGCTTTTCTGTGTATGTGTGCATAAAAGTGTGGCATGAGTGCCAACGAAGAAGGTTAATGCTTCTAATGAAATGAAAACAAGTGGAGAAGGATTATCTTCGGCGTGCCGAAGATTAAATACTCTTTTCGAACCTTAAAGCAATTTTTACTATTTTTCCGTGACTGCTTATTTAATTCGCAGATATTAATGTCGCATACATATACCCCTACATATAAAATAAAATATATAAAGGTATTCATGTAAACAGGGACGTTTCACTATCCGCAGCTCGTGGACGCGTCCCTTAGCATTCATAAGTGCTACCGAATTGAACAATATACAAGTTTCAGTTTTTCCAAAAAGTCAAAACTACATTACATATGTATACTACAATATACATACCAAATTTTGTGCCTGTTGCTCTTATACCTTTCAAGGCTGCTGTCGGAAATTGAATTGTCATAAAACTTAATCTGAACATACGAGAGCTTATATTCAGAATTTGAGATCCATATTTTTTTTCGCGTGTCATTGGTTTTGCCAATGAATTTAAATTTTTCTTTTGAATTATTCTATTAAAGGCTACTTTATGTATGAAAAAAAAATTAGAAACAATTTAGGAAATTGAAAATAAATGAATTTGACTACAGCTATTATATATTTGAAAAGAAGAATAAGAAAAAATGAAAATAAATGACCAGTCGCCGCTGGTCTTGAACCCAGGACCTCTCGCTCACCAGTTCGCAACTTTACCCACTACGCCACAAGCCGTTTTGATGATCGCTGACAAAATCCCTTGAAGAGCAGACTGTCAAAAGCTTTCTTGTTTTGCTTTGTACTGCTTACACCAAGCAGTTTTAAGAATCGCTAACAAACTCGATTTATACTGAGCTTTTGTTTTTTCGCGTGGCATTGTTTTTTGTTCTAAGCCATTGAAAGCAAATGAATTTGATTACAGTTATTATATATTTGAAAAGAAGAATAAGAAAAATGAAAATAAATGACCAGTCGCCGCTGGTCTTGAACCCAGGACCTCTCGCTCACCAGTTCGCAACTTTACCCACTACGCCACAAGCCGTTTTGATGATCGCTGACAAAAAAATTGCTTGAAGAGCCGACTGTTACAAATTTCCTTCTTTTGTTTTCCTGCAACCTGCAACTCGCGTTTGACAGCATTTGTTTTTTCGAGTGGCATTGTTTTTGTTCTAAGCCATTGGAAGCAAATTAATTTGATTACAGTTATATATTTGAAAGGAAGAAAAAGAAAAAAGTATTAAATTAACAATCAGTCGCCGCCGAGGCTCGAACTTGCGAAACCTGCGTTCGTTAGCGCGGCTCTTTACGCCTTACGCCACAAACCGTTTTGATGATCGATGACAAAATACCTTGAAGAGCAGACTATCAAAAGCTTTCTTGCGCTTGACTTTGTTTGCTCAGACTATCAAAAGCTTTCTTGCGCTTGACTTTTGTTTGCTCAGACTATCAAAAGCTTTCTTGCGCTTGACTTTGTTTGCTCATATGCACCTGTTTTTTCAAAATATTTAATGACGCATATCTTCGCTGTCTTATGACTCAATCGATTTGCGATTTTACCCATCGATGAGTTATATGGATGTTCAAGTGTACAAGGAAATTTAAGGCAATTGCTTTGAAAACATCGGATTTATGGCCAAAACCGACATTGAGGTGTATGGCAGCTATAAGATATAGTGGTCCGATCCGGCCGGCTCCGACCAATCCCCTTGAATAATAAGTGTCTGTGCAAAGTTGCATCGCGATAGCTCAAAAACTGAGGGACTAGTTTGCATACATACAGACAGACAGACAGACAGACAGACAGACAGACAGACAGACAGACAGACAGACAGACAGACAGACGGACATGGCTAGATCAATTTGTTTTGTTTTTATAAGCATATTGGCAGTAACTTTTGGGGGTCTCAGACGCTTCCTTCTATGCGTTACAAACTTCAGGACAAACTTAATATACTATTTTCTTCGAAAAGAGTATAACAAGTGGGGAAGGATTATCTTCATCTTCTGAAATTTCATATGCTGCACAAAATCGTTTTGTCGCGTAACATTTTTTTTGTTTTGTTCTAAGCATATTTAATTCATTGCCAGTTGTATAGCAGCTATAAGATATAGTGATCCGATCCGGCCGGCTCCAACCAATGTGATGTCTCTTTGAATAATAAGTATCTGTGCAAAGTTTCATAGCGATAGATTAAAAAACATGGGATATATGGCCAAAACCGACTTCGAGTTGTATGGCAGCTATAAGATATAGTGATCCGAACCAGCCGGCTCCAACCAATGTGATGTCTCTTTGAATAATAAGTATCAGTGCAAAGTTTCATCGCGATAGATTAAAAAACATGGGATATATGGCCAAAACCGACTTCGAGTTGTATGGCAGCTATAAGATATAGTGGTCCGATCCGGCCGGCACCGACCAATGTGCTGTCCCCTGGAATAATAAGTGTCTGTGCAAAGTTTTATCGCGATAGCTCAAAAACTGAGGGACTAGTTTGCATACATACAGACAGACAGACAGACAGACAGACAGACAGACAGACAGACAGACAGACAGACGGACATGGCTAGATCAATTTGTATTGTCATTCTAAGCATACTGGTAGTAACTTTTGGGGGTCTCCGACGCTTCCTTCTATGCGTTACAAACTTCAGCACAAACTTAATATACTATTTTCTTCGAAAAGAGTATAACAAACGCGCAGCTGTAAAGCAAACAAAGTTTGAGCTTAACATAATTAAACAGGTCGTATTATCGTCAAATTGGAATCGTCATTGTCATTGTCATTGTTAATGCAAGCGAGTCATCAAAATGTTTTGTTTTTAAGCAAAGTTTACGTTGTTTTCCTTTGCATTTAACGTTTTTTAAACGAAAGTCCTAAGGAATTATCAGAGTTTAAATGTCATAATCAGTCTATCATTCGTTTTTTTACAGGGTAACCAGTTGGTTTTCAGAAGCTAAAATCATTTGCGAATCAGATATCTGTTAGAATTGCAGCTAACGAACAAAAGCTGAACTTAGGCTATAATACTTATATAACTTTATATTTGGCTAGATTATCAAAAGATATACATACATAAATATCAAAACTTTGTCTCCATTACTTTATATATATTACTAAGTCTATATTACTTTGTCTTACTTATTTAGCTTCATATTTACCTGGATTTTCTAAAATATAAAACATAACTTATAGCAAAGTCTATATTACTTATTTTGCTTTATAGTTTGCTGGATTTTCTAATAACTATAATTACATACATAAAAATCAAAACTGAGTCTATATTATTTTGACTATATGATCTATTGAGCTTTATAGTTTGCTAGATCGTCTAACATATAAATCCGAAAAATATTTAATTAGAAACACAAATACTTAGATTATGTACATATTTATGTATATTAGATATAAATGTGTTCTTTCTAAATATAAATGTTTTCTTTCATTAGCTTTACCATATTCACTCAGATTTTTGCTTTGCATACAATTACCAAAAGACAGAGAAAAATGACCCAGTCAAAATCCAGTCAAAACCCAACTGCATTGTGGCAATTGTAAATGGCAGCTAATCGGGCTAGGAAGGCGCATTGTCAGCTTAGTCGGCACATTAATGCCAAAGGCAAAAGTCGGTCAAGCTTCAAGCTTTCTGCATTCGGCGGCTTTCGATTCGCAACATTTCGAATCGATTTGTGCACGACAAATAATGGCAACGGTATTTGTCTCTTGGTTTTCCTCTCTTAACTATTCGTTAGTGTATGTGTGTATGTGTGTTTGTGTGTGTGTGTGTGTCTCTAACAACTTCCGCAACACATTTGTCCAATTTGCAAAAGCACACATACATTTCCAATGCTCAATTGTGCCCAATTATTTTTGGCATGTGCGCAAAAGGTGTGGAAAGTGTTGCCAAAAGCCATAAATTGTCTAGCCAATTAGTAGGGTAGCCGCTCGTCGACTCAATTAGCAGGGCGACTCAATGTGCAATGTGCTTGTGAAAGCCAAAGAAAAAGAACAACAACAACAACAACAACAACGATGTGCACAACACAAGCATGGATTAATTAGAACTTAATTTGCGCTTCGAATTCCCAAAGTGCTTAAGCGAGCGCTGGGGTAAAGTAACATGAGCATAGAATGCTGTTTGGATTGAAGGCTAGCTGATATGTGTATATTAGTTCAGTCTTGGGTTGTATAAGGTCTTAGATTTTATGGAGATATATTCTATTAACTACCCAGATCACTGTGTATGTATTCCCAAGTCTCTTTGCTTAGATCCATATTTTGTATAGACTAATATAGTTCAGTCTTGGGTTGTATAATGTCCTAGTTGAAGGTATATTCCCTAAACTATTATGATCACTGTTTAGGTATTTTTCAAATCTCTTTGCTTATATTCAGTTTTGGTATAGACTAATTTGTCATAGTTGCCTTTTACTATATGTACACATTCATTCGCTAATTTAGTTATTGCCTCATGCATACAAGATTGTGTTTCAAGTTATGTTGACAGTTTTAGCTGGGAATTATGTCGTCTTTGTATGCACAATCGATGACCCACATAAACATTTGTATTCCTTAACAGTTTTCACAGGAACTGTCTGGCAAATATATCTCATAATTAAGAGGCCCTAAAACAGCGGCACCTCTTTGTCCCCATTGAGTGTCATAAATCCAACTGTCCTGCGCTCACTGACTACACTGTAAATATCCCAAAATTTGTAATCGCCAATGGCACGCGCTCTGCGATCTGCGATCTGTGATCTGTCAGCCGACCGCATTAAATACAAATAAATTCATCACACAACATATATATTGAGCGAAAAGGTTTTTGAACTCGCCGGCCAAATGTTGAACCGGTTTCTACACTCGGTTATCCAGCGGTTTGTGTGTCTGAGTCAGTTGCTGCATTCGCTTGCCCATTTCCAGCCACAACTCCAGCTTTTCAGCTCGGGGGGCTGCATTCAAGGTCAGCGCGGGCGCAGTTTATTTGCGGTTTTGCGAAATGAAATTTGTTTGGCCAGAGGGCCGTCAGTGTGGTTCAGGTTCAGGTTTAAGCTTTGTTTACGGCTTTGTGGTGCTAATTGTGGCGCATCAATAAAGCGTCCAAGGAGCTGCCGCCACGGGACCAGACCGCACACATCCAGCCTAGCCGCAAAGGGCCCAAAAAAAAAACCTACAAAAAAAGAACGGAAATGGGCGCTACAAATTAGCGCGACGCTTCACAAACCAGGGTCCGTTAATGGTCGAGAGTGTGTGAAACGCTTTTTTGTATCTGTGTGTGGCCAACATTTCTTACAAAAGTAAACAAATTATTTGATTTCATTTGCTTGCCGCCTGCGGTTTGCTTTTGCGGCTTGTTAGGGCCCACATTTGGCGGCAAAACTTCACAAAAATAATGCTATTGAACATTTTTGCGATACGTTCGAGGGCGAAGTTTTATATTGATTATATGGCAGTTATTGTTGCTGTTGTGGTAGCAGAACTAACCGGCAATCAAAAAACGTTTAATAACAACTGAGCGAACATAAGTTAAGATCAATGAAATTTGAAGATGATTCTTCGTAGAGGATTGTAGGAAGTAGATTTGGTGCCTGAACGAAGCTCCTAAGATGGGAAGAGGGTTAAGATGATCAGAAATTTGATAATACAGTAGTATTCAATACTTCTAAAAGGGAAAGAGGGTGTGGATTATCAGAAATATGATAATACAGTTTAAAGTGCTTCAGATGTATGTGTATGAATTATTATAGATGCCAAACCAAGATCAAAACTGCCCCGGAAACCAAAGTCGATTCAGTTTTGACAAAGCTATGGGAGTTTTAGGTGTTTCAAAGGCAGTTCCAGGGACTTGGGAACCTTATCTTAGCTTGTGTTTCATAGCAAATCGAAAACTCGAAAGTACTTCAGAGTTAAATGCAAATCTAATACAGAACCTAAGCTATGGGATCGAAAATCTGCTCAGTTTTGGCAAAGTAATAATATTTGTAGGTGTTTTTATGGGCATTTTGATGGACTATATAGGCTTATAGATTAAGACTTGTGTTTAGTAGAAAATCGTAATTTTAAATTGCTTAAGACTTAAATGCAAAATTATTATAGATGCCAAACCATGATCAAAACCGGATCAGTTTTGACCAAGTTATGTTCATTTTAGGTGCTTGAAAGGGATTTGCAGGGACTTAATGATACTGTTCTGTGCAATTTCTCAGTCTCAAATCAGACAAACAATATCTAAAACTATTTGCATTTTTTGCTGACAGCGGCTTTAGGTCAATTAGTCTAAAGTTTTAATGAACTACCCACCATGAATTCTTTGCAATAGAACTAACTCATGTTTACTGCCGCTTTAATCTATTTTTCTATGGCATCACTCATACGTCGGGCAGTGTGCCAAAAAACCAAAAACAAAAACAAAAAATGCAATCTAGGCAGGCACAACTTGATAATTAGTCAGCTGCCTTGTTGTTCAGGGAATTGCGAATGCCTCGGAAAAGAAACCCACATTGTAGATCTCTGTACATCAAATCTACATTTTCGCTTCGGTGGGCGTTGCATTTTGTCAAATGCAGAACTGTTTTTTATGCTCGGCAAGCGAAAACTGAGACGCACAGCTGCAACATGTGGGTGGTTCAAGCGGTGGCTGCGTCATCATCGTCATTATCATAAAAAGACTGTTCATCATGATCATTGAGATTTATGTTTGTGTTTTTGTGCTGCCGGTTGACATTTCCGTTGCGCGCGCCTCTTCAATCAAAAGACAAGCGCGAAAAAATGTTTATCACGTACCAAAAACAGACAAAAACAACAAAATGTATATACTTATAGTATAAGTAAAAGAGCAGCAGCAAAACAACTTTGCAGAAAGTGCAGTGCGGACAATGCGAGCCAAAGTGGCAGACAATAAAAAAGCAAGCCAAAGCGATAAAAGATAAGGCACGTTGCACAGATTGTGAAGAACTGACTCCACTCCCCACTTACTGAATCCTTACTCCTGAATCTCTGACTGCCTGACTCCCTGACTCCCTCTGCTGTCACTGCCATTTAATGAATGAGAGTCGCTCTGAATGACCATTGAGCAATCAGCAGGCCAACAAACAGCATTAACATTAACTTTGACTCTCAAGTGCACGTCAGAGAGTCCAAACGAGAGCATCAGAGAGATAGAGAAAGAGAGAGAGCGAGAGCGAGAGAAAGAGAGCGCACTTGAGGCTGATTGAGTGGACTGCCAACTGAGCAGCATTGTTGAGAGTTTAGTGAGAGTTGTTTGCAGTCGTCTAGAAGCGAACTCGATAACAAGATATATGCAGCATTCATCTTAATACCATGATGAATGAACTTGAACAGTAAAAGTTGCCCAGTGGAGTGCGCACAAATTGCTATCAATCTGAGAAGCATAAAAGTGCTGCATGTTCAAAGGAAGGAAACATAATTGTATTAGAATGCAACTAATTTGAAACTAATAAAGAACAATTTTACGTTAGAGCTCTAGAGTTGATTCTACTTCACAAAAAGTAGTATCTTTTTGAAGAAATAAGTGCTTATGAGTGTAATTGCATTTTCTACAAAGTATCGATCAAAATATTTCGAGACATAGGCGTCTGAAGCGCAAGCACCCGTCGGACCTCTGGATCCTTGGCCGATCGCGGAACGGCCGGCTTCTTTAGAAAATTATAGCAATATTATTATAGCATACCCGTGCTGATAACAGCGTCATCTCCCCACTGAGATGGGTTTTTAAAGTTCAAAGTTATATCGGCCTGGAAATAGGGTAAACACCCTATGTAGCTTGCCAAATAAAAAAAAAAAAAAAAAAAAAAAAATATTGTGAAGGTACTGCGAAGCCTTAGGTAGAACAAGTAAGAGTGCTGTAGTCGGGAGTGCCCGACTACGAGATACCCTGAACCCAGTCCTTACAATCATTCATACTAATCTAAGCACACACATGCTGCAGTACAAGCAGTACAAGCAGTGCAAGCGGTTTAAGCAGTTAGCTTGCTTTTTCGCTGAGCCCCACACAATGGAAAGTTATATCTTAAATAACTTCTATGTTTATTGTCCGATCTTATTGAAATTTTTGGGGCAAACAATTGTCGATAATATGTGTTACCAAACCAAATTGCAAGGTCGTACCTTCAAAAATGGGTTTTTTTACTTTTGGGGGGTTTGGGGGCTGGTATCCAAAAAGTGAAATATTTGTTACATGTGTATGCTATTCGAGATTATACATGCCAAATTTGGGGTCTCTAGCTTTTATAACTTTGAAGTTATGTCCCAAAAACGCTAGTCTAAAATCAAAATTTATCGATAACTTTTGAATGCGATGAGTTATCGATCAAATGAAATAAACTTGATCTGTCCCGGGATTAGGAGAACTTATGTTCCAAATATGAAGTCTCTAGCTCTTGTAGTCTCTGATATCTGTGTGTTCATACAGACGGACAGACATAATATATATACTTTATATGGTCGGAGATGCTTCCTTATGCCTGTTACATACATTTGCACAAAACCATAATACCCTTTTTACCCATTTGTAATGGGTTCAGGGTATAAAAATGTATTTCACTTAATAGAACAAATGAATATACATAGCAACAATAAAACGTGAATTGAAGTGTGTTAATATGTATTCACTTTATACATTTCTGGCAATTAAGTGAATTGACTTGCAATTCTACAAATATCTCAAACATGAGAGTCTTATGTATATATTAAATTTCGACATTTATTTGTAGACAATTTTAATTGTAAGGCAACTTTATTTCAGACAAACAATTAGATTTACCATATCCAAACTGGTCGCATAGAAGAATGACTACAAATATATATATAAAATTGTTACTGGCGTAAACGAATTATTCCCACAAATCGCAAGCATTTCATATATTTATTTTCCCTAACTAAGCGGATTAATCTTGAGCAGTTTTCCACATACTCGCTGGTAGTCGTGTTCGCATATTAAACTAACTGATTAATGCGGCTCATTTGGTGTGGCAACACGTAAGATCGCATTAAAATGAATGGCGCGTAATCAAATTGTTGATTGAACACATTTAACACATGAGAATTGCAACATTGTTGTCTTCCCAATGGCAATTCGCATGAAATTAACAAGCAGAAAGAAAGTCGTTGGTCCCAAACCCAACCCAGTCCCATTGCCAATATCCAATATCCAATAGCCGATGTCGATGCCGATGTCGATGCCAAAACCGAGCAGACGATCCGCTCCGTGGGCAGTCACGCATTTGGCGTTCATAAATCTTCTTGGCGAGGCGTTGAAAAATTGTATGAGAAATGGCAACTGTTGCGACTGCGCCTCAGTTTTGTGTTTATACTCTTTTCGAAGAAAATAGTATATTAAGTTTGTGCTGAAGTTTGCAACGCATAGAAGGAAGCGTCGGAGACCCCCAAAAGTTACTGCCAGTATGCTTAGAATGACAAAAGAAATTGATCTAGCCATGTCCGTCTGTCTGTCTGTCTGTATGTATGCAAACTAGTCCCTCAGTTTTTGAGCTATCGTGATAAAACTTTGCACA
Organism: Drosophila flavopinicola; assembly: GCA_035042425.1. Lineage (NCBI taxonomy): Eukaryota > Metazoa > Arthropoda > Insecta > Diptera > Drosophilidae > Drosophila > Drosophila flavopinicola. The sequence continues at coordinate 485,632 of JAWNLL010000033.1, read as the reverse complement.
GAGACTTATTATTCAAAGGAACAGCACATTGGTCGGAACCGGTCAGATCGGACCAGTATATCTTATAGCTGCCATGTAACTGGAAGTCGGTTTTGGCCATAAATCCCATGTTTCAATGAAACTTTGCACAGGTGCTTATTATTCAAACACACATAACATTGATCGGAGCCAGCCGAATAGGATGACTATATCTTATAGCTACCATACAACTCGAAATCGGTTTTGGCCATATATCCCATGTTTTCAAAGCTATCGCAATGAAACTTTGCACAGATACCTGTTATTCAAAATGTCAACTTCAAAAAGGACAACACTAACTTGTAGCTGCCATACAACTGGAACAAATTTAATATTCTTAGAAAAAATAAATAAATGCCACGCGATAAAATGAACTATTACAGCATATGAAAGTGCTGCAGTTGGCTGAATGAAAATTGTCTAAAGGTTCGAAAAGAGTATAAAATCTTCGACACGCCGAAGATAATCCTTTCCCACTTGTTTTGTTTTGCAACAAGTCGCAATGTTGGCTCGTTTTGTGGGTTGGGTCCTGTACATGGCTGCGCATGGCTAAAAGCCAAACAGGCGCCCTTCTTGGCCATTGTTGTGCCAGGTCTTTAGTTTAGTTTCGCTTCAGCTTCAGCTGCTTCTTGTTGACTTTTTTGTTCCCCAAGCCGCGCTTATGACTTCATTAGCAGCCAACAACTAGCTGCGAGCCAGCTCTCGAGTGTTCGCAATTAGCCACGCTTCATTGCCGACAAATCAGTTTGCCTGTCCCCAGTTGTATACAGTTGCTCATATTTAGGTCGTGCAGTTAGAGACATTCATTAAGATTGACAGGAAATCATAAAATATAATTTGAGGCCTTGTGTACTCTGATTGTCTCGCTATGTTCAGCTAATTGAGACGTGCTTCTCAGTACAACTGCTGCTTTCTGCTTTGTGTGCGGTCATAGAAGGCGATCAGTATGGAAATTCAATATGTTTATTTTTGTGAAACATGAAACTGCAAATTGTATTTAATTGTTATTCTCTGAAGTGAAAACATGTGCAGTACAGTTTATCTTCAGAAATTTGATAATATAATATTATAGCTGTTAACAGCTTGTTCTAAAATACCTTTAAGAGTTAACCACAATATTACTGCTAGTTCATGTTATTGATTACATTTACAAGCTCAATTGTCGAAAGAAAATACTGTTATCGAATTCACCACTAAACCAAAAGTTACAATAAAATATATACAAGTTATTTCTTTAACTTTGACTTTAAGCCTGTCAAATACTTAAATTTAATGCACTACATTCCTCTTACTAACAATTAAGGCCAAGTTTACGTTATCAATGAAAAATCAACAAATTAGTTTGAGGTTTTGTTTCTACTTCTCTAACTCACATTAAATGCAAAAATTATGTTAACATTGACTTTTAACAGCGAGAATACTCAACTAAAACACTGTGAGCATAAAGTCAGTGTTTCTATTTATCAAATTCCCCTGTCCAGCTGAATTCATGGTTTCAATTACATTAAATCATCACAAACACTAAAATATTATGTAGAAATTGTTGCTCTGCAACTATAATTTCACTATTAGTCTATGCACAAAAATAAACAGGTTTGTTTGTACTGCATAGTCCGATAACTTTGGCATATTTTGTACATGTTGCCGCACTTAAAGCACATTTATTTTAATGGAAATTAGTTGACTGCATTAGCCCGAACTCAGAACTCAGAGCTCGCAAACTCTACAATAAATTCTAATTAAATGTACATGGCAATTGCAATGCAGTTTTCGCCACCCAGTTGCCACTCTTATGTTTTAGCAAATATTTGTCAGTTGCCAAGTTGACAGCACCAAAAACCACAAAACATACTGGAAGGGGGGGGTTGTACAGGACAAAAAGGGGAGAGGGGAAAAGGAGCTAAGTCTGGTTTGCCGTTGGCAGAGCTTCAGTTTTGAGCGAGTTACGTCTGTCGATGTCTGTGGAGCACCTTCTCGTCTCTGAATATACGTTGTTAATATTGACATGACAAATAAATTGGCCTACTCGTTGCGGCGATCGGGCGCGGTGGGGCGAGTAGGGGGGGCTGACAGTTGGTTAGGAAGCTACTGCGGTTGCCTGCAAGGCAAACAAACCTCAAAATAGTTTGGCAAAATTATGCATTAATGGCAGCAGTCAGTCGGGGCAACGGGTGGAGAGATGTAGTTGGTACAGTGGTCCCTCGAAAGCTAAAATGAAATGAATTAACAATATCCTGACGAGTCCCTATTGCAATGTCCATCTGCCTGTCTCTATTGTCTCCGAGTAAGTCACAGCTTAAAACACTAAATGAGACATAGAAACTGATGTTTACATCACTTAGACTCGCTACGTAGTAATTTAAAAATAACGCATATTAAATGATGCCCTTCTATGCGATTCTCAAGAATTCAAGTGAGGCCTGCAGATTTGTATGGTGTTAGTGATCTGTATATTTCATAATGTTTGTGTATTGCTGATATAATAATCCAATTCTCTGCTCTTCCAATGGCACAAGTTAACTCAATCGATCTCTCTCCGATGGCTAGTCTCTCTCCCTCTTACTTTATCTCTCTCTCAGTATTCTCTTCTTCAATCTCTTTGTAACTTCTCTATCTCAATAAATCTTTCTCTCTCTCTCTCTCTCTCTTACCCTTTTGACTGTTACTCTCACTCTGTTCCTCACTCTCTCTCTCTCTTTCTCTCTCTTTCTACTCAATCTCACTCTTTATCTCACCCCTCTCTTTCTCTCTCTCTCTGTCTCTATCTCACTCTCTCTCTATCTCTTTCTACTCACTCTCTCTTACTACTTACTCTCTGCCTCTCTCAATCACTCTCTCTCAATCACTCTCTCTCACTCCCTCTCTATCTCACTCTCTCTCTCACTCTCTCTCTCTCACTCTCTCTCTCTCCCACTCTCTCTCATTGCATTTGCATATCTCACCCCTCTTTCTCTCTCTCTCTCACTCTCTCTCTCTCTTACTCTATCTTTCTCTCACTCACTCTCTCACTCTCTCACTCTCTCTCACTCTCACTCATTCTCTCTCACTCTCTCTCACTCTCTCTCACTCTCTCTCGCACTCTCACACTATCGCTATCCCTTGCCACTCACTCTCCCTCTCTCTTTCTACTCACTCTTACTCTCTCCATCTACTCACTCACTCTCTCTCTCTCTATTACTACTCTCTACCTTTCGCTGTTACTACTCACTCCGTTACTGCTATCTGAACAATTGCAATATGCTTGGGACTACTGTAGGAGCAAATAATGCAGTTAAATTGTTGTTGACCCGGCCAACAACGGCAGCAATGGCTAATTTTGCCGAGAGCGGGCAAACTATGCAAAATTTGCACACGAACGTCGACGATTACGGCGACGACAGGTGCCAAAGGGCATTATCCAGTTGCAGGGCGCATCTAACGGCACATTCGATATGCATGTGTGTTCATGTGTAAGTGTGTGTGTGTGTAGAGTTGACAACTGCCTGGGACAATTGTTAATTGCATTTGCTAGTTGTCAACATGACCAGAGAAACGTGTAGAACATTTTTTATGACCCCCGGGGCAATACGAGTGTACCAATGACTTATTAGAGAGCAATGTGGTTGGGCGCCAGTGGAGGGAGGTGGTGGCAAATTAGCCATGTGCAAACATATATTTCGAAAGATTGGACGACAATGGACACTTGAAATCAGAACTGTGCACAGTTTTTGTTTAAATTTCATTCTTATTTGCACTTGACTGACACAAACTTCTCAATTTGTGCAAACTTATCCCCGAGAGCTGCTGTTGCTGTAATTCACAATTCGTCCTTCACTCCGTTCATCAGATTGTCATGTACTCCATCTGGCCAACAACCGGGTACATCACTCAATTTGTAGGCTTGTCTCTCCAATCTGGTAGCAAAAAAAAAAATGTCAAATCGTTGCCATAACAAGCAACAAGCTGACGTACACAAACTATAATGAACTTTAAATACTCTTTCTGTGCATTTTTCAAGAGCTCAAATCTAAAATAGTGCAAAAAAGCAATTTAAATTAGGGTAAATGTCAGATTAGACGTGTAATTGTAGAAAAAAATTACACCAGAATGTTGATAGCAATAACATGTACTTATTTTGTATATAATTATATATATCTGCCAACATTTTGCCTATTAACAAAGCTTTATACATTGTAGCGAATTTTGCGTGCATATTGTTATTATTTTCCAATTTTTTTCATATCTGCTAACCTTATAACAGTGTGCTCTGATTAATAACAGACTACATCACATATACTTTGTGTTTGAATATGTATTTGTTTATTGAATGCCAACAAAAATCAGTGGACACAAGCAAAATTGCAGACAATTAAAATTAAAATAATAAAGTAAAATCTTAAATTATGCTTGCACTAAGCATTTATTTAACTTGAAAAGTTGGATCAATATTTGTTGCTAGGACTGGAAAAAAACAAACGAAAAAACCCAATAAGACCAAAAATAACAATAAGAAATATAATTAAAATATTAAGAATGATTAATAACAAATGAGTATGCCCACGAGCTAGTTAATAGCTAAAAAAAATTTATGTAGAGCTTTTTATTATAGAAGATGAAGATGAAGTATGTTGAAATTAAATGCATAAATGCAAATACAAAGAATTTATTTTATAAAATAATTTTATTTCGAACTACACTTTATTTGCTCTCAAGTAGAATGCTGCTGCTAACAATTTTAATTGAAGGGTTAATATTATTAGCGTTACGAACCTAGTCACAAAGTGCTGTTGATCGTTTAAATTGCAACGCCTACGCGGCAAACTGATTTTGCAGCAGCAGCAGCAGCTTTAAAAACATGCCGAAAATTGTACGAAAACAAAAAAAAACTCAACATGTATATGTGTGTAAGTTTGAATTGCACTGCAGCTTGGTTGCAGTTGCCACACGCTTGACACTGACAATTGCACATTGCGTTTTGTTGCTGCTGTTGCTGCAGTTGCTGCTGCTGCGTTGCGTGTTCAAGAGGAAAGCCCAACACATTGTCCAGGGTCCGGGTTCGGGTTGGGTGCGAGACAGACGAACAGCCGGGACGACAGCTGGACAGCTGGACAGTTGGACATGGTAAGAGCAGCAGCAGCGACAACAGAACAGCAAAAGAAACAACAACAGAACAGCGCAGAACAGTGCAGAGCAGAGACGACTGCCAAGTGTCAAAGTCAATATGCAAAAAGGTAGATAGCCAAGTTAAATGTTGACAGTTGAGAAATGTAAGCTTCAAGGATGCAATTCGGTTCGTGAGTGCGTGCGTGCGGCCCTGACATATGGCTTGGGAATTTTGTGGACTAGAGCCGCGACCAAGCCTCGTGTTGCAATGAATGGATCGAGCTGATGCAAATTAAGGCGGCTGTGTGGGAAGGCAACAGGATAAACAATCGATGCTAGTTAAAATTGTTTATACTCTTTTCGAAGAAAATAGTATATTAAGTTTGTGCTGAAGTTTGTAGCGCATAGAAGGAAGCGTCGGAAACCCCAAAAGTTACTGCCAGTATGCTTAGAATGACAATACAAATTGATCTAGCCATGTCCGTCTGTCTGTCTATCCATCTGTCTGTATGTATGCAAACTAGTCCCTCAGTTTTTGAGCTATCGTTATAAAACTTTGCACAGAGGCTTATTATTCAAAGGGACAGCGAATTGGTCGGAATCGACCGGATCGGATCACTACACACTGTCTGTCTGTCTCCGTCCGTCTGTAAGAACATAGAGACTATAAGATCTAGAGACTTCATATTTGGAATATAAGTCTCGTAGCCCCAGGATCGATCAAGTTTATTTCATTTTATCGGTAACTGGGGCTAGTGAATAAATAAGCTAACTGCTTAAACTGCTTGCGCTGCTTGCATCATATGTGCGCTTGTATGAATAAATGTATGGACTTGGCTCAGGGTATCTCCTAGTCGGGCACACCCGACTAGAGCACTCTTACTTGTTTTCGTGCTGTTGCCTGACCTCATAATTTCAGTTGGCCTGCAATTGTATGATTGCTATTAAAAAAGAAGCCAGAACAGAACAGTCAGAAGATCTTGCTACAAATTTTGTTACCAATCAGGAAATCTTTCAACATCTTCAATGTTTGTGAATTTTATTATTAATTTTATCATCATTTTACATCATGAGAAGGCTTCAATCGCTGTTGAACTTTCACCAAGAGCAGTAAGATTAATTGTTGGTCTGTTTCTTCGTTGAGCATTCTATATATATTCTAAATTATTATTGAGCACCTGTATTTATAATTATCTTAAAATACGATTAATGAAATGTTTAGCTGTTAGCACTTCCCATGCTCTTCTCGTAATACACTTATAAATTATCCAATTTACACATCCACAGTGCGCAAATGAGTTTTCAGTCCTGTCGCCGAAACGCGTCACTTAATCATAACTTAATCAAATTTATGCGCTGTCGTAATTGCAACATTAAATAAATATCATGTCACTTTAATGCATATATATATATATATATATGTACATATATATATTTTGTCAGCACACATATTAATATTAAAATTTTAAATTATGCAAATTGCATTTATGGCAATTTTCGTCGTTGTGTTTTTTATGTTTGTTATTTTGTGTATTGTTATTTATTTTAAAATTCTATCAAGCAAATGTAATTTGTGTGTGCGCGACGCGTGGTAAATTTTATTAATTTTGCATGCGTAAGTTTATTATGCATAGCCAACAATAACAATAACAACAAAGTCAATGCTTAATGTACCTTATAATTAAATGTTGGCAGCGTGGGGCGCATTTTGTTGGGGCTAGTGGATTTTTGGGGCTCGCGTCTGGGCCAAAAGCAACGCCTAACGCATTCTGACAGCACAATTATTGAAACGCCGACGAACTGTTCAAATGTCACAGCCCATAAATGCATTTGTATCTGTATCTGCAATACAATGGCTGTTCGCCTATGACACACCTCTTAAAGCTCAAAACTCTCTAGGCGCTGAAATGTTGGCGTGCCAAAATTAAAGCAAACGCTTGCGGCGCCTCCAAAATGCAAATGCAACGCCTTTTGCTCAGCTATTTGCTATTTGCCAAACAATTGCAATTTACCACTGCAATTGCTCAACCCAGCAGCAAACTGCCGACAAATCTGCAATCGATAGAAACCTTTGATTAGGCAATAAAACGCTGACCCAGTTTCGACATATTTCGCATGACTCAGCTAAGAATTTAGCAAACTTTGAAGCGCTTTCGATGCTGCTTATAATTTTTGCATAGCGATTATTTATGAAAGTTCGTTTCTACAATAAACGAAAATATTAAAAACAAAAGATCATTTTATGTTTGCAATAAATAATATTTAAAATTTAGTGATTTCTTTTACACAATTATATGAATATTAAAAAAAATGTAAGCTTAACTTCGCTGGAAAAATATATAAAATACAAATTCTTAAAAATACGTGTATTGGACATTTTGCAATATTATAAATAAATTTTAAATTACGACAACTTAACGCTCTCTACAGAAAATGCTACACTTATATTTTAAATTTATTGATTTGTTTTACACAACTTTAGAAATATATAAAAAAAAGATCTTAAATTTAAATACGCTGAAGAGAATAAGATAAAATACATATTCTTAAAAATACGAATTTTAAATATATGATAATATTTTAAAAAATCTTAAAAATACAAAATTTTGCGCATTAACTTTGCTGCTGCACTTACAGAACACCAAAAAAATCGTACAGATTTTACGCTAGTAAGCAAAAACTAAATAAATTACAACATTTTCAATAATTGCTCCTTAGTATTGAACAATTTCGAGTCTAACTTCTAATGTTTCGCTTTGCATTTGTCCAACTAGTTCAGCAAACTAATTAGTTTGCCAGACAGGTACTTCGTAATCTTTGTGGCCCATCTACTTATCAAATTAGCTTCCTCAATTCGTCGCTTTCATTTCTTTAACCATATTGACGACTTCCGTTGCCGCTGCCGCCCCGTCAAAACCATTAGCAGCTCATTAGCTTGGCTTAAATGCAGCGCAGCTGATCAAAGCAAAAAGCTTACTACAAATTTGGTCAACAATAGGAAGGGGTACAATGAGTGTCAAGTTCAAGCTGCAAACCGCTGAAAAGCAATCGAAATGCGCAACTATTTCATTTTGTTGATTGATTTCGAATTCTAATTGATGGCCAGCAGCAGCAAAAGCGACTGACCAAAAACGCACATAGACAACCAACCAAACAAAGCAAAGCAACCCAAACCAAAAACAGAAGAGAAAAAGTCAACAGCAAACAAAACGAGAACAGAGCTAAATGAAATGCAAATAAAATGTGGCCCGACGCTTCAGTTTGTCACCTGAAACGCCAGCGTCGCTTGACACCTGTTCCAGCTTGTTTAGTTTCAATATTTCATTTGCTTGCACAGGCCATTTGATTGTTTACCTTTTTGTTGTTGTTTGGTTTATTTCCACCCAAAACGCGAAAATCAACAATTCACGATTCACGCGCCGCTGCATTTTCAGAACGATACCTTGAAAAATCTCTGGGAACGGATGTGCATGCGAAATTTGCAATCACCAGACCAGATAGAAATTAATAGAAATATCAAATTCTCAAATACAGCTTGACAAATATTATTTTGGCTTTTTTGCTGTTGTTGCTTTTGTTACCTGTCTACTACGTGAGCGAAATGTGTATATATATATATATTTTAGGGGCTTCAAATTTTATGCCTCACACGTTTCGGTGTCTACCACTCGGAGGCATTTTGTGGTCTGTGTTTGCCATTTTATTTATGAGCATCATAAATATATTTCTTTAGTACATTTTAGGTACACGCAGAGTACAGAGTCGTCTCGGATCTGCGTTTATGATTATCTTTATCTTATACGCATTTGACATGGCAAACCCCATCAAACAGAGCCAATGAGCGCAAAATGAGCTGAATGCTGACAAATGTGGCACGTGTTGGGGTACATCAACCTTGTCTATATATCAGACAAAATAAAAAAAACAGGTAGTCCTCAAAGACTAAAGCCAATTTTCGCAGACTTGAAGCTATAATTAGTTAAGTGAGCATTCACTTAACTCGGCTTGTTTTTATGAAGTTAAAAGATTTTAAGTACTAGAGACTTAAGATAAGCTTGAAAGGCGGCGTAGATAATCCTACACATGTTTAGCCAATTCTTAGGAATAGGCCCAAGTAATCTAAAGTATAAAATTCAAATAATTCTTTTTTAGATGGATTAAAAGCTTTTATAACTGGCCCTTTGTACAAATTGGATATTCGATTATGATTTTCCGAATATTTTGTATATTTAGTAATATATGTTAAATCATACTGTTTGCACTATTTTAATATATTCAGTAATATTTAAAATTTATATATTTTTAATATAAATTTAGGGTATCAATTTGCCAAATTTTTAATTGAAGTATATCATTGTTTGTATATCATTGTTTGAGTTTGTACTTTAAATAGACAATTTTATATATTTAAAGTACGCATACATAAATAAATAAATACAGAATATAGTATATAGTATTAAAAATTGCTAATTGCACTTTTAATATTAAGTAAAATGAATAAAGTTTGGCTCGTTTGCAATTGAATAAAAATGAAGTATTCAATTATGGCATTGTATTTACAAACGCAATCCAATTTGAATCCGTAAAATGAAAACATAAAAAGCAAAGCTAACCAAATAACAATTCCGAATTGTTTTTTGTGCCTACGACGCACTCCATATATGTGAATGAAAGTATTATATATCGAAGCTTTGTAATTGCAACAAAAAAATGCACAGTTTTTTTAAATGTTTGCTGTTACTGCAGATAGCTTAAATAGAGCAACAAAATGCAGATAGTCAGTTCAGTCGAGTAACAGATACAAATACAAATCCATTCACAGATACATTTATGAGCATGATGCAAATCATAGCTGCAGCATCTAAATGCCTGGGAACAATGTGTATGTGTGTGTGTGTGTGCGTGTGTGTGTGTGTTAGTGTGGCTTAAACAATGCCCAATGCATAAATAACTGCAAAGACCGGCCAATCTCAAACAGCGAGAGCGTTACAAAAAAAGCAAACCAAAAAAGGCATGTATAAAAGCGTTTCTAACAGATACACGGGCCATAAACTATGGAAAAGCGTATGCTCATTGCAAAGCATCCTCTTCCTCTTCCTCTGCCCCGCCCCCGCCCCTTTCAGTACAACTCTGCGCTCTGCTGCAGCTGAGCAGAGCCATAAAATATCAATTTCGTGTTACAACAAACGCCAAAAACGAACGTAAACTTATGAGACTCAGTGTATATAGCCGGAGGTGCAATGGGTTGAGAAGGGGGGCGAGAGCATGATACAAAATACATATATATAGCGAAATAAAATGCACAAAAAAGAACGAAAAGGAAATAATTGAAAAATGCATTGCAGTAAAAATGAAGCAAAATACGATACGTTGATATATTTTGTACAATTTGTATAGAGAATGTGTTTAAAAACAGTTTGGGGCTATTGAACATAAAGAAATATGGATTGCAAGTCTGGATGGATTGCAATTTAAAAGGAATATATGATAAATGTGGAAAGAAAAATATGAAATAATGCACATACATATATAAAAATACTCAAAACACAATAATATTTATGAATAATTTAAATGGAAAGAAATGGCTAAAATATATATTTGACTTTATTTATTTAAATTTAAACAAATATATAAATTGATAAGCAATTAAAATAAGCCTGGCAATTTATACAGCATAGCTCCTTCTTCACATTTATCTTCGACATCCAACAAGTGTTTCCATATAAATATCCTTGACTGTAGCCCATTGACAGTCACGATTGTCATCGATATGAGTGCTGTGCTCGTTACCATATTTCATTTCATTGTCATCTGGTTACACTAAATTTTTTTAATATTTTTGTAAACATTTTTGTTCATCGATTTGCTTGCAATTATTTTGCATTAAAGTTTAAAAAGTCATTGTGTAGAGCACTTGGCTATAAATATTTTTCTATATACATATTATGACATGCAACAAATTCTCATATTCGCTCTTTCTCTCGCTCTTTTTCATTGCAGGTGAGTGCTTGATAAATAACTCAAACTAAACGGGTATGAAAAATGCACAAAAACAAAACAAACAAACACATATCGAAACAATTTTAACATTGATTTAAAAACAAATATTTGTTTTAAATTTCAAGCAAACAATGCCGAACAACTCTGAATGCGCAGCTAATTTAATTTGCAACTGAATTTTCGAGCTACGCGCTGCTCATGAAAATTAATGAGCGTAGCGCTGGCAACAACAGTGCCTGCAAAATAAATGATGCACTTATTAATTATATGAAATTCGCAATATATTTATGCGCAGGACAGGCAGCGATTACAATGGGCAATTAGCAGGCTAAAATGTTTTCGACCTGGCCAAATAGTCACGGCATGGGCCAATAGGCTCAATCAGGCCACGCGTGTATTTATAATTAATTTCTGTTTGATTTCACATGCAATTCCATTTTGGCAAATGGCTGGCGAAGTTTGGCAACAGCTCGCTGCAATAATTTCTGGCATTTTATTTGCTGTCATAGAATTGCCCTATGCCCCCCTGTCTCTATTTAGTGTCGCCCATAATATTAGCTTGCTCTCCGCTAGCTTGCTCTATGACAGCCGCCGCGCAAATATTTTGATGCAACATGCAATTTCTCCTAATCTAAACACTCGCATCGCCGCGCAAAGGATAAAAATGAAAACAGCTTAGGGCAGCAGGGCAGCAAGGAGGTAAAGGAGGATAAGGAGGATAGAAAGTGGGTGAAACTGGCGCTGCATAACTTAAGGCGTAACTAAGGCGACGGGAAGACGCAAACGACGATGCTGGCAGCGCAGCAAACCCAATTGTGTGCCAATGGCAGCAAAATGCAGCTCAAGTACACTGCCAGAAATCTCTGGTCATGCAGCTTAAGCTAATTAAATTGCGTTTAAGTACAAGCTTTAGCTTGATTGCAGCCAAACAACGCTAAAGGAGTATAAAGTGGATTGCAAGTGAGCTGAGTTTCATTAGAACGGGTTATAAATGTTTTTTAAAGTGCGATTGGGTTTGTTAGCAAATTACATTTTATGTTTGCAAAACTAGTTGGAGTTTTAGAATAGTAAATAAGAATTTATGTCTCGAAAATACAGAATTTATCTGTTTATACTCTTTGCGAAGAAAATAGTGTATTCAGTTTGTGCTGAAGTTTGTAATGCATAGAAGGAAGCGTCGGAGACCCCCAAAAGTTACTGATCTAGCCATGTCCGTCTGTCCGTCAGTCTGTTGTATGTATGCAAACTAGTCCCTCAGTTTTTGAGCTATCGTGACAAAACTTTGCACAGAGACTTATTATTTAAAGGGACAGCACATTGGTCGGAACCGGCTCGGATTGGACCACTATATCTCATAGCTGCCATACAACTAGAAGTCGGTTCTGGCCATATATTTGATCTTGTCAAAACTATCGCTTTAAATATCCTTGTACACTTGAACATCATTATAACTCATGAATGTTTATAATTTTAAATTGATTACGTATAGGCAGAGTGAAAATTGCCTAAAGGTTCGAAAAGAGTATAAAATCTTTGGCACGCCGAAGATAATCCTTCCCCACTTGTTAAAATATAGAATGCAGCAGTTCTTTTAGTGCTACATATTTTGTATGTCAGGAGAATATTTAGTGCAGAAAGAAGGATAATTCTTGCAACTCAACCAAAATTTAAAATTGCTTAAGTGCAATAAGAAAAATATATTATTAATTTGTTTTAAATCAATAATATGAAAGAATTTTTCTTAATAATAAAAATTGAAGATTGAAAATGTCTGCTGCATAGAAAAGTATTTGCAACTATTAACTACCAAGTGGAAGTCTAGTGTGTCAAATCTTAAGTTCATTTAATGCTTGTATATTTCTAATCTCACAAAACGCTCTGCCAGTTTCTCTCAGTGCATTGCTGTGGCACGTTTGCTTGCATGCTTATGCCTTGGCACTTTCTTTAGCCGCGCCACGCCCAGTAGTAGGTACGAGTGGGAGCTGCGAGGAGGTGCCTCCTGAAGGGGCAACAACAACGACGGCGGCACCTTCGCCTATCTACCAAGCTAATCTAACTAAGGAGGGAAAATGGCAAGGGGGGTGAAGGGATAAAGCGTGCAGCATGCTTATGCATCCCCCTTCATCTACCCCTCCACCTCAGCCTGCTTCACCTTACAGTGCCTTTTTCTATACACACACACACACACACACACATAGATTTGATATTTCTTATTTTTGTTCGCTGTTCGCTTGCCAGTAAATAATAATAATAATACCTACATATTTAAATTGTGTGTGTGTGTGTAGTTGCCTGACTGCTGTTCCGTTTCGTTCGTTTTCCTTTTCCTTCTCAACTGCGCTGCATTTCCTGTGCCATTGATAGCCATCTCCTGTTGCTGTTGCTGTTGCTGGCGTTGTCGTTGCCTGCATTTTTTATTAGGACTCCCATGCAGCTTCCCATTGAGCTGGCCAGCTTTCCCCAGTTGTCCCACTGTCTCTGTCTCTCTCTCGCTCGCTCTCTGGAGCCTTATCAATATTTCTCATAGCTCTTCATTGGCTGTATTTATATTTATAAGTCCTGCCGTTGCCACAGTTGCCTCTAAATAACCAAAGAGAATGTGTGCCTGGGAGTTGCAGAGCGGGGAGCGTGGAGGAAACTTCTCTCAACTAAGTCTTCATATTGTAGTACATTAACTTTGGGCCTGTTTTGCTGTGAAAGACGACGTTCAATAAAATTTCATGGCAATCAATTTAATGCGCCACGCATTTTGCCAAACGAACGTTGCGCTGGCAACAAAGGAGCAGGAGGAGGACTATGGGAGTGGGTGGGGTGGGTGTTGGGTAAGAAGAAGAAGAAGAAGCCATAGCTAAAGTTGCAACAATTATGCGAGTACGCAAGAAATCTTACTAAATATTTCAACACGGCGAATCACAAAAACCAAAAATAGAGCCAAGAAGCGACAACTCAATTGAAGTATCGATGCGTATGCAGAGGTGTGGGGGAGAAGAGAGAGAAACAGAGGCAGAGACAGAGAGAGAGAGAGAGAGAGAGAGAGAGGAGGAGGAGGAGAAGGTGGCAAGCTGGTGGGCAGACAGCGAAGCTATAGAAAAGCTAGACAATCTTCATATTGATTGGCTTTAAAGGCAAAGTGGAATCAAAGAGCCAAGCGGCAGTCAGTCTCTAATTTCCAATTAAAATAAAATCTTTATATTTTCATATTAAATGTCATTGGTATGTTTGAGAATGTGAAAATCATACTTCAGTTGCTAGTAACATGTTAAATTCCATAGTATTATGTATGAAGTGTTTCAATTTTGTATATTTTTCATCTGCATTTTTATGCTGTTTGTTGTTTATTTACGATGATTTTTCTGACAGAGATGAATTTAATATTGATGACTGCAAATGAATTTAAAGCCGTAAAGATTAAATGTGAGTCACTGAGTCACGACAAACCATAATATTTTTATAGATACATTCATATACGCATTTGAAATACTCTTTTGAAGAAAATAGTTTTTTTTTTTTTTTGTGTTATTATATTTATTAAGTGTAGAACCTGTACATCAACTGTACTTTTACAACACATTTTTGGTAAATTTTATTAAAGCCGAACATCATACATAGTATGATGATTTTAGATGAAGGAGAAGGTCCTAGTGGCGTCCAATTGTTTTGGCAAAACCTTGTCGCTTAAGTCGCCTTAAAGGACGGGCAGGGAGTAGACCTCTTGCGAGTAGGCTGCGGTGTCTTAGCAATCTTTCGCTGTATCTACTTGTATGTCTTCCTATTTGCTCTTCAACTGTTTCCAATTTGAGATCTCTATGTAGTGTGGAGCCGCGTACGTACCAGGGACAGTTTGTTATCTGACGTAGTACCCTATTCTGTAGTACTTGTATGCTTTTGTAGTTTGATTTGGCAGCAATCCCCCAAATCTGCACCCCATACAGCCATATCGGTATAATACAGTGTACATATACTGCTCTTTTGCATCTCAGCGGCAAGGTGCTCCTTTTGTTGTTGAGCCACCGCAGCTGTAGCAGTCTGTGACGACATTTTTTTAATGTAGCTTTGATGTGAGGCCCAAAGGTAAGGCGCTTGTCCAAGGTGATGCCGAGATACTTCTTCGCTTGAGTCGGCTGCTCCAGGGTAACTCCCTCTAGCTGGATTGGAGGGGGTGCATTAGCTTTTTGAGGGTGAAACATGGGTTTGTTGTTTTCTGTGGGTTAATCTTCAAATTCCACCGTTTGCACCAAGCTGCAAGGGTATCGAGATATCCCTGTAGTCCATTGCTGGCTTCTACGCAACTTTTGGAGTTATAAATAACTGCGATGTCATCTGCATATGTCGCAATAATAGCCTTAGACGGAGCTTCCATATGTTGAGAGGTAGGGCTGGGTATGTCTGAAGTGTACAAGGAATAGAGCAGCGGACCCAGAACACTGCCTTGCGGCACTCCTGCTCTCATTGTATAAGTTGACGAGTATGTTCCTCTTACCTTGACCTTGAACTCACGTCCATCCAAGTATGACCTTAAAAGGCCATAGTATGGTGCAGGTAAAAGGTTTTTACTTTGCATAGTAGACCATCGTGCCACACCCTATCGAACGCTTGCTGCATGTCAATGAAGACAGCGTTTGAGAACTCTAGGTCGTCAAAAGCCTGCATGATGTGCTTCACCAATCTGTGGACCTGTTCTACAGTGCCGTGTCCTTCTCGAAAGCCAAATTGGTGAACCGGCAAGACAAGATATTACGTTGGCTTATAATGGAAGTAATCCGATTGGCAATAGTCCTCTCCCATAATTTAGATAGGGAGGGTAAAAGACTTATTGGCCGATACGACTCAGGATCAGCTTCTGGTTTCCCTGGCTTGTGAATCATCAGAATCGCTGCTAATTTCCATTGCTTTGGAAACACTTGGAGCCTGACAATAGCATTAAAAATTAATACTATGTAGAGGAGCGCTCTTATAGGCAAGGCCTTCAACGTAGCATTACAAATCCTATCTACACCTGGAGCTTTATTTTTCGGCAATGATTGGATCGCCTCAGTTATTTCTTCAATCCTTATAGGGCTGATAGGCAGGGACATCTGTAGTGGGGTCTGTAGATTCTGTTGGGTCTCCCTAGTCTGTTCTGTAGTAGCAAACTCATGTGGAGTGAAGCGAGCTTCTAGATGGTAACCGAAAGCATTAGCCTGTTCCCCTTCGTTTTTAGCAAGCTCACCACTAGGACATCGGACAGGAACCTGTCTAAAGGGTTGTCGTTTAAGCGATTTTGTGCATTTCCATAACGAGTAGTTTGCATCGACGGTGTAGTCCATGGAAGCCAGTTTTTGCTCGAAGAAATCACTTCTGAGTTCCCTTAAGAGGTTACGTAGTTGTTTTGCTGCACGGTTCCACAAAACTCGGTCCCAAGGATCTTGAGATCGAATGGCTCTTCGTCGGAGGCACCTCTTTGTTCTGATGAGCTCTTTAGCCTCCCTCGTAAGAACAATGAAGAAAATAGTATATTCAGTTTGTGCTGAAGTTTGAAACACATAGAAGGAAGCGTCGGAATGACAATACAAATTGATCTAACCATGTCTGTCTGTATGTATGCAAACTAGTCCCTCAGTTTCTGTGCTATCGCGATGCAACTTTGCACAGACACTTATTATTTAACGGGACAGCACATTGGTCGGAGACGGCCGGATCGGACTACTATATCTTATAGCTGTCATACAACTTAAAGTCGGTTTTGGCCATATATCCCATGTTTTTGAATCTATCGCGTTGAAGCTTTGCACTGATACTTATTATTTAAAGAGACATCACATTGGTCGGAGCCGGCTGGATTGGACCACTATATCTTATAGCTGCCATACAATTGGCAATGAATTAAATATTCTTGTACACCATATGAAATTTCCGTGGTGCATTTGGTAGAGTGAAAATTGCCTAAAGGTTCGAAAAGAGTATAAAGTCTTCGGCACGCCGAAGATAATCCTTGTTTTAAGCTGTAAAACTTGTCTAGCTAAAAGTCGCAGCGCTTAAGATAATATTTAAAGGTTTCTTCTATACTGTACTCTTTAAATGATTTAAACTACTAATACTTCTTTCTGCTCCCACTTTCTTTGCTAATTTAAGCTTTTGTATTCAAATGAATAATTTCTGCATCACACTCTTAATTCCATTTTCCACAACAGTAAGCCCTTTGCTGTTCACACACACACACACACACACACATAGACACGCACACATATGTCCGGCGTTTTCAATTACATTTCCTCACTTTCAATCAAATCGCAAAACGTCTTCCTCTTCTTCTGCTTCGGCTTTGTGGCCCCTTTGGCAAGTTTATTCTTCTTCTCTCGCCTTCTCTGCCCCAAATGGACGTGGAACGCGCGTGTTGCACTTGCAACCATTCGTAAATTGAATTTACAGGCCAACTGCTGGCGATCCGATAATGATTGCCTCACAGTTGGACTTGCACTTCGAATCGGACTTTGGCAATTGCATTTTCCATTTCTTATCGAATTTTTCGGGGGAATGTCGTGACTCGACGACAATTGTCTAGCGTTTGACTGACTTGCTCCTGGCCGGCCACGAAAGGACACTTGAAATTATTGAAATTGTTTTGCCATTTCGTTGGCAGCAGTTTCTTGCCCCCCCATCCTGCCTCCTGCCTCCTTCCGACAGCTTCTGCTTGGTCCTTTGTGAGCACTTGCTGCACTCGTCTGTGATTATCGCACTGGAATTTTCTCATTTTGAGTGATTTGAAGAATTTGTGGATTTTGGTTATTGATTTTCAAATGGCACGTCAAGTGTCAATAGCCACAGAGAGTCAGAGTAGCTCGATGGTGTCTCAGTTCACTTCTCTGTTCTCTCCAGCTCCACCTTTTATCTCCATGTGTGTGTGTGCGGTTTTTGAGCTTTTAATTAGTTGCTAATTTGATGGAGAATGCACCAGTCGAGTGCCTTTAATTACGAGCACACTGTACTGGCTAAAA
This sequence comes from Drosophila flavopinicola, assembly GCA_035042425.1. Taxonomy (NCBI): domain Eukaryota; kingdom Metazoa; phylum Arthropoda; class Insecta; order Diptera; family Drosophilidae; genus Drosophila; species Drosophila flavopinicola. Next base: position 467,558 of record JAWNLL010000033.1, on the reverse strand, counting down.
GTTACCCAGGGTTACAGCTCAAAGTGAACAATTGAAGAGTGTGGAAATTAAATGGGTACTTAGTTAAAGTAGGCTATATGAAAATTGAAATTATTTGATTGCCAAAAGTAACAATTACTCAACTAAATTGACTGATAACTCAGGATCTTTTACAGCTGCAATTGCAATCTTTGAGATATAGGTCAAAGGTATACCTTTACTATACTTCAAATGTTAAGCGACGGAATAGGTTATTTGATCAAAAAACTTATTATATATAAAGTATAAAATGCAATGGAATTTTGGTATCTTTTTGATTTGAAACGGAAAATTTTGATATAGAAATATATTTCTTAATACTAAAACAAAACGCGATGAGGAATTGACCTAAATAAATAAATTTATTGTGTAAATATCATAAAAAACCAATAAAATTCTCAAATGTGCAAGAAATTAAGAACCGGACAGTTAAATTTATAGCCCAATATTAAATATTTCAATTTCACAAATGACTTAATTTGTTCCCACACACCTGATAGAAAGAGTGTGTGAGAGAGAGAGAGTAAGAGAGGGAGTGAGAGAAAGAATATCTGGCATTTGTCACTGATTAAAGCAGCGAATATTTTTATAACGAAAAATATTTAATTCTTATCAGACTTTTTTTTGCCAGCGGTTAATTAAAAAGAGGCTTGGCCCAGCTCCAGGCTGACAGTCAAAAAAAAATACATGTAGCTATATACATACATAAATATATATATACATATATAGAAATGACGCCTACGTTGATTTATGGTTTGCGCTTTAAAGTGCGTATAAATCAAATGAAATGAAATATATATATATATATTATTTTTTTATGTGTATATTCTATAAGCATGTATAAATAAAATGTCATACGCGATGCGTTGAGATCGTCCGGTCAACTCTTTAGCACCATTAACAAAAGCTTTTGCCCGTATGCCTGCCGTGTCCTTCGCTGCCTTCTTTGTTTGACCGCACTTAATCCTTACGGCGAGAGAATTGAAAGGGAGTGGAGGAAGTGGGAGAGGGGAAGAGGGGGGCACTGCACACAAAAGCCGAAGAACGAAGCGGACTGCATTTTGCGATAAATTCGCAGCGCATTAAACGGAATCGGAGACCGTGAATGGGAATAAGTCGACGAAAGAGGAGAGTGGAGTGTAGGAGAGCGGACTGGAGGGGGGAGAAGGGATTGGCGTGGATGCTGAGTGACCACCAACAATGCGCTCGGAGCATTCGGAAATTCTGTGCGCTTGCCGCACAAACACAATGATAGAAAATCGAAACGCTGTGAAAATCGCTCGCTCAAGAATGTCAATAAAGGCAGCGACGCCAGCAGCGACGTCGACTGCGCTGCTCTGCTCTGCTCGGCTTTGCTCGGCGCTGTCCCGCTTGTCCTTAATGACGCTCTGTGTGTGTCCTGGCAACAAAACGGCACTTGCTGTTTGTTGTCTTCATTTTGGCCGAGTGCGTGAGAATCGCCTGTGGTCACTGTCATAACGTTGCAGCTACTGCACAGTGGTACTAAAACCATTTGATACATTGCTACTTATTCAAAATGAAGCGTTTTTGATAGATTTAAGCAATTGCGAAGGTTGATGTTGATTACAAACTTTTAATACACATATATTGCAAGCAAATTGTTTTTTAAAAAATTAAATATAAAAAAATGTTAACTTCTAAATTTTTTTTATACTCTTTTCGAAGAAAATATTATATTAAGTTTGTGCTGAAGTTTGTAACGCATAGAAGGAAGCGTCGGAGACCCCCAAAAGATACTGCCAGTATGCTTAGAATGACAATACAAATTGATCTAGCCATGTCCGTCTGTCTGTCTGTCTGTCTGTCTGTCTGTATGTATGCAAACTAGTCCCTCAGTTTTTGAGCTATCGTGATCAAATCCGCACAGAGACTTATTATTCAAAGGGACAGCACATTGGTCGGAACCGGCCAGATCGGACCACTATATCTTATAGCTGCCATACAACTGGAAATAAATTTAATATTTTACAAAATTTTACAGTTTTTACAGCTAATGAAAGTGCTGCAGTTAGCAGAGTGAACATTGTCTAAAGGTTCGAAAAGAGTATTAAATCTTCGGCACGCCGAAGATAATCCTTTCCACTTGTTTTATATTTAAATGTTGACACATTTTACATTAAAGTATTATCAAAAATGTTCAACATTTATATCATATCATGAACTAAATTGTATTGCGCTTTAAACTAGTTTAGGTCTTGTTTAATTCGCACCACTGTGCACACTGTGCTAGCTGCGCATTGATAAGAAACACTCGTATTGCAATTGACATTAAAGTGAACGACATAACATATTTGCATTTATTTACAATACATATTTATTTATATTTGAGCAGAAGAGGGGCCTTCACTTTTTCCTACTTACATAAGCAGACAATTTCACAGATGCTTTTTGGAATATACAATTATTTACTTTGCTGTTGTTGTTGCTGTTGTTGCTGCTGTCTGGTTGCACTTCAGCTTCTTCTTCTTCTGCTGCTGCTGCTGCTTTTTTGTGGCTTGGTATCGCTTTACGATTTGCGGTTGCTCTTCGTTCGAATGGGGCATGCAACAGCTGCGATTGGAGTCGCCACAAGTGCTGGGCAAATGTAACTGCCGGAGCTCTCTCTTGGTTTATGTATCTTTTTGCATCGTTTTGCATCTTTGGCATATGTGGCAAGTCTCGAGCCATCTATTGTGGCATGCTTGACTTTTGTGCATTACGTAAGCGCAACTCGCGATAATAAAGCAAACTGTGCCACACACGCGCTCTTTGACTGATTCGACTACTACAACAACTACTGTGTGTGTGTGTGTGTCTAGCTTGTGTGTAGTGTGTGCTTGTTGTTGCTGGAATGGAAATGGAAATGGAAATGGGAATCAAGTGCAGCGCTCTGTTTGACACTTGCAGCTGTCAACGCGCCGCTGATTGATCGATGTGTTAGTCTCTCACTCTCTCTCCCTCTCTCTCTCTCTCTGTGTGCGTTTGTGGTTGCAGCAATGATTAACTGGGCCAAAACAAACATTTCAAAAAACACAACCACAAAGTCAGCGAATGATCTAAGCAGCTCATATTGCGATCAGCTAAAAAATAGACAAAGATTTATCAGATGATAAATGAGCAGTTAAAATACATATACTACACATTAATCAACTGTTAAATGTGAGGTGGAGAAATCAAGCTAAATGGGAGCAAACATGTTAATTACATCATGGTAAATAAAAGGAAATATTAATATATTATGGGTATTACAAAATTATAGAATAATCGAAATATTTGGTGATTTTTATATATTTATTGTAAAACAAGCAAATCTTTCATTTATTTATATTTATATACTTGTATTTACTAAACTCTTACAGGTTTTGGCTTGGAATTGAATTTGTAATTGGTAGTTTGCTCATTTCTTGCCCAAATATTATTTATAGATAATAAGCAATACTTGACACACTTATTTGAACTGCAGACCGGTCAAGTGGCGACATTCTCTTTACTTTGGGTATTTGGCTGATTGATGAGCTTCTTAAGAGGTGATTCTCATGTTTTCCAGCTGAGAGCCCAAAACAATAACTGCCTTTCTATCATTATCAACATGAAAAGTTTCGTGGCATTTGGCTTATCTGCAGCTGTTGAAAGCTACAAAATACAATAATGTTGCATTTATCTATTCAACTTTAGGGCCATTTAACAAACTCCCATTTTGACCTCATTAATTGAAATTTATTGTCTCAATTTATAATGCAGCAAATTGAGCGTCGTTTGCCAAAAATAAATGTTGACAGCGCGAGCCCGAGCATAGTTCAATGTATCTTTCAGATACATTCACATTCACATTCCCATTCCCATTGAACTTGAACTTGAGGCATTCTCCGCCATTCGTTTGCCAAAGTCAAATTGCCAACTAGCTTATGCGATAGTTATTACAAACTTTGCCGTCATATAAGTCTTTTACTCGACAAGTTTAAAGTTTCTGTCCTTTTTTTTTTTTTAAGTTTAGCTCCAACTCGTTAGATTCGGACTCGGCAACTCGAACTTTGGAATCGCAGCCGGCAAATTGAGTGCACACAGTGGAGCAGACGTTTGTCATTTGTCTGCTGTCATGTCAGTTGTCAGTTTGATTTTTGGACGTTTTTCTCCATTTTGGCTGCTATTTGTTTTTGGTTTATTTTCTTTTTTTTTGTTTAAATTGTAACAACTGCTATGACGACGACAGCAACGCTGGACAGATTATATATATATATATAATATAGAATGCTATACGACAAAACAAAAGACAAATTGTGCGCGTGTTGACAATTTTTTATAGATTTTTCATTGCTCTACATGTGTAATTTGTGAGCGGAGCATATTCAATTTGAGTTTGCTTATGGCACATTTGATAAGTAACGTAAACTGTCTCACATAACTCAGGCACTGTTATGATTGCAACTGTGCAATTTGATTCTTCGATAGTTCACATAATGAAATACATTATTTGATCAAATACCTTTGTCAGTTAAAAGTTTAAGTTAACAACAACTTTAACTGTAAGACTATGTAATCAGTGTTTATATTTTAAAAGTTTCCCTAAAACTTTGCTTGTATCCAAAATGAATTCAAGGCCTGACACTTTCTATGCCTAATCTCTGTTAAACTCCACTTATATTCTTATAGGGTAACTCAATAATTTACCCTAACTATGATTGGTTTCTCGTATATTTTGATACACGAGCTGTTCTACATTTTTACAGCAGTTGACGTCTGAGCAGTTTATCTTAATGTCACTTCTATGCTTTATTTTTTGGAGTTTGGGCTTCGGAGGGTTTTATTTTCCTTCTTTCTTCTTTTGTTGTTGCGTGTGCGTGAAGCAGTTAAAAACGTTCAAGCAAATGAGCAATAAAAAAGCCATTTGTAAGTCGCAGTTTGGGCCACGTTTGTAGCTCATTTGCAGTTGTCAAAATCACGAAGTCGCCGTCGTTAATGGCGCCCAGCATTTGGCCTCAAGATAAACTGGCGCTAGGATTTGGCATTTACATTTATATTGGGCGGCTTTTCGGCTTTTAACAAGCTGAGTCATCAACGGAAAGCGCCGGATTCTTCTAACTGTAATCGTAGCTGGCTTAAGAACCTGCAACTGCATTGGCTCGTTTTTTCTTTCTTTCGATTTTACACAATAGATAATTTTAGTTACTAAAATAAACAAGAGTCTTATGACAATTGCTTATGTGAACGTTTTTTTCTTGTTTAAAGTAGGGAAATAGCAAGAAATGCAAATGATAAGTTTTTGTTATGCTCCATGCCAAACCTTGATTAAAACTGCCTTGAAATCGATAGTATAATCAGTTTTACAAAGTAATGGGAGTTTTGAATGTTTGAAAGGCATTTCCAGGGACTTGGGAGCCTAATCCTTGTTTGTGCTTAATAAAAAATCAAACACTCGAAAGAGTTTTAAATGCAGATCTAATAAAGAACCCCAACCATGGTCAAAACTGCCTCGGGAACGATAATCGGATAAGTTTTCACAAAGATATGTGTGTTTTAGGTGTTTGAGAGACATTTCTATGGTCCATCTAGACCTTATTCTGGCTTGTGTTTAGTAGAAAACTGCCTCGGGAACGAAAATCTGATAAGTTTTCACAAAGATATGTGTCTCTTAGGTGTTTGAGAGACATTTCTATGGACCATCTAGACCTTATTCTAGTTTAGTAGAAAATCGAATAGTCGAAATTCCATAAAACTAAAATACAGAATTATTATAGGCAGCACAAACCATGATCAAAACCTTTGGAGCGAAAATCGGATAAGCTATCGCAAAGTTATGGGAGGCTTAAGTCTAGCAAGTGAAGTTTCGAATCTGCCCTTGATGATATCGTTAAGTTTAATTTCACTAACTGTTTACCTCTTTTGTTTTACCTGCATTCGCATTTGTACTCATTTGTGTTTGATTGCTTGCAGTATGACAACGTGAACTCCTGCCTGCACGTGCTGAGGGGTCAATCGGTTGGCGGACTGGACAACATCACCACGAATGACATCTGCGCCGGTCGCCTGAAGGCAGTTCTTGCGCTCTTCTTCGCCCTCAGTCGGTACAAGCAGCAGGCGAAGCAGACGAAGTCCATTGGCGTCGGCTGTGGGGGCGTGAGTGGTGCGAGTAGCGCTGGTGCAACTGCTGCTCCTGGTGGCGGTGGGGGCTCTGCTGTGGGCATTGGACTCGGCTGCAGTTTGAGAGCATCTGCGCCAAGCAATTTGCTCGACAAGAATCAACAGGAGCAACAACAGCAGCAACAACAACAGCAGCAACAACAAACGCCACAGCAGTTGGCTCAGTCACTGGAAAACGGCAATGAGATGGTGAATCGGTAAGTAAAAAATAAAAAAATATATAGATTTCATATATCTAAATTTAAAATTAATTAACTGAGTGCCATCGCAGCTAGCTTTTGTTTAGCTGCACTTGATTTGTGTCTTTGCTGCGGCTTGTGTCACAGCTGACTAACTTGACGAAACGTACGCGTTAGCAAAGTTGTGCACATACACGCGGTGTGTGTCTAGGCTAACAGCTGCATACTTAACGAAAGTTGCTCCACATGTAAACAATTTGCTGTACAGTTAAGAGAGCTGTTAAGCTATGCGCAGGCTTTGTAGTTATGTGGCTTAGCAGTTTAGTTAAGCGTGTTATGTTATTTTTATGTTAGCTTAACAGGTGTTATTATTCAAAGGAATTTCGAACTATTTGCTTGTGTTAATTGATAAGACAACTAATGATTCAATACAAAATATGATTTAATTACTAGAAATCTTATTAAAATTCAAACAATATTAGTTTTGTTAGTACTTTTAAATTTATCTTGATAAACTCAGTTTCCTGTTTCATAAATCTTTTGACGTATATTACTTATTCAATTTACTTGAGGATACATGTCTGCCTTTTGTAGTCCTTACGCATACCATCAATATTTTAACTCCTCAAGCTTCCACCAAACTCTGTTTCTCGCCTTCCATTCAAATCTAGCCCTGCTCCATGAAATAACCTTTAACAGAGCTCATATCAATGCGACTGTCTTTGATATCCTTTGCATTTCGCTTACACTGTCATAAGACTTCCGGTGCGCAGTTGCTGCTTGCTCTTTTTTTTGTTTTTGCTACGAAATTCCTAGCATGTTTAATATGATTTATTGGTTTGTTAGCCGGAAATTACAGGCGATTCACCCGGGGGAGGTTCTCCAGGACATCTGTTTGCTCCACAAGTCGTAAAAAGACACCAAAAAACAGCGAAGACGTTAGGCAAACAAAATTGGCATACTGCGAAGAAAATCAGTTGTGGCTGAAGTACGCTTGATGCTCTTGAAAAGCAGCTGAAAAATTCAAAACATGAAAATGGAAAATTAGAAAACTTTATTTGCCAGAAAGTCGAAAGCCAAAAGCGTTTGTCGTCTGCTTTTGGGCGTGAGTTTGGGTCTTTGGGGTTTCTTGTTGTTTGCAACCCTCGGGGAAATCCCAGCACTAGACAGGAAACGGAAGCTTTTGTGTTGCGCTCACCCAACCAAGAAACGAGGGGACAGAGAACAGTCGCCGTTTAACTGCCCCAACATGCCCCCAACTCACTTATTTGTGGAAATGTGTTGATGACTTTCACTGACTATGAAATTTAAATGCGTAACGGAAATGTTTGCATTCGTGTCGTTCTTTTTTCGGTTTCTGTGTGGGGCGCCGACGAGCAGACAAATAAATTACATTGGATTTTTATGGCCGTCCTTGCGCCTAGTTTGTGGTAGGAAACAGAGGACAGGACGACGACAACAATGCGGCAAGTTCATTTAAAGTTGCAACGCCATAAAACTTTCACTGCAAACAGACTCTAGGTGTGCTTTAATACCCTGCATCCATTCAAAATGGCTAAAAAGGACATTAGGAGGTTTTGCAAGAAGTTGAAATCTACGATGATATATAATGTATATACATTCTTGATCAGAAAGAGGATGTTGCTTTGTTTGCTTATGTCAGTTCTCTATTACTTGTTTTTAGTTTTCCATAACTACCATTTCGTCCAACTACACTTTGATAGGGAATCAAAAATTTAAAACAAATCGTATTCCAAAGGTCAATAACGACTTCGATTTGTAATATTCTTCCCTAGTTCTTTAAAACGTTGACGCTGCGACTTTTAGGCCCACTTTTTTTTTTGAATAGATCTCTAATAAACAGAGCTAGAGACTTACAATCTTGAAGATATCTTTCTACTCTCCAATATATAATATTCTATAAATATAAGTTTCCTATCATACATCCATTGCGAATTGTTCATAAAGCGAAATTGATTCTCATCTGCAAACCCAAAGTAGTTTATGGTTGGACACAGGATATCTGCTAGTCGCGCACTCGCCACTGGAGCACTCTTACTTGCCTTATTTTTGAGTGCGGGGGGGGGGGCGGTTAGTATGCGTTGTTTATAATGTCTGCGGTCTGGCGACCTAGACACTGAAACCGAGAGCTGTCCAGCCTTGCCGGAGAGGAGCAGCTGTGTGGAAAAGCCACCCCCAAAAATACAACGCGTACCATTAGCGAAATGCGAGTATTTCTGGTGGAAAGGGGAGAAGTTGGGGGCAAGCGCTCCAGGAACGGGTGGCAGCTATACGTACATGTTAAATTCAAAAGCATTTTAACGACAGCAGCTGGTGCACATTTCGTAAGGTTGCAGGGACAATTCACAAGTTTTTCCAGTACCTGACACTGATTTAGCCATGGCACTCGGCACTTGCCACTTGCCACTAGCTGCTGCTGCTGCTGCTGCTGCTGTGCCCCTTGTGCATATAATTAAAAACTGTCAGGAGGGGCGCAGGTTCTGTTTGGCAGCGCCCAAGACGTCAACAGCAGCTGATGGCATTTCAACCCTGAAGCTGTAGCCATTTATAACTGCAAATTGCGCTCAGCAGACATTGCAACAATATGTGCTCCCAAATGTATTTATAACAGTTGTAACCGAGAGGTGCCTGAGACGGGGCTTAATGGCTGCAAAACTAACCCCCCTTGAGACATTTTGGGGGTTCACATAATTGACAGCTGCTACTGCTACTGCTACTGCTACTGCTGCTGCTGAGGGTCGCAAATTCCAATGCATGCGTGCAAAAGCTAAGCCAAATCCTAAAGTCCTTGCTGATGGCGGTGTGGGCGGTAAATCACCCACGTGTGTCCTCACTTAATTCGCTTGCATTTATGCGTGACCAGCCACAGGACGAAAGCCAGCCAAGCGAAAGGGAGCCGCATACAATGCAGTCGTCCTGGCGACAAGGACCAGGACCAATACCAGGACCACATTGACAACTTGTCCGCCCGCTTGTTGTCTGGCTTAACTTTTGTTGTCCTGCGGGCTTCGGTGTTTCAGATTCTTTTTTATTGTCTTTCCAGCAGTGAGAGAGAGTTCTGTTCTGTGTGTTGAATTTATAATTCCATTTGTGGTTTTAATTTTGCCAAATGTGAAATTAATTTTATTCAATTTGTGCGCAAATCGAGGGTGACTCAAGCTTGAACTCCTTGCTAACTGAATTGGGTGCGTTTAACGCCTCATTGACTCCAAATTGTTGGAGCGATGGATAATTGGCTTAGAACAAAGTGTTAAAAGGGTAACTAAGACTCAACTGCGAGACGGACAACCCACTCTAGAGAGAAGACGAGTGCCTGCCAGAAATCCTATCCTTGTGCGCGGCAAACGAACTGCGTCTTGACTCATCCAGCATAGACTCGACCAGCAGCTCATCCTGGGAGTTCAATGCCGACACGAATATATCGCGGGTAACGCGATAATTGCCACAGTTGTACAGATGCTCGTGCTCCAGGCGCAGCAGGTTCCAGATGAATCGACGCATAATCTCACAGACGGCGCTCAGTGTCTTGCAATTGAAGGGCAACAGGATGTCATGGTAAATCAAATGGAATTCCAATAACCAAACGAAACGAATCGACAGATCGGCCACCATGGCAAAGTAATAGAACCACTGAAAACAAGAACATATATATAGGAAGGATATAAGGAAGTTGCTGCTAGTGCTCACAATGGGATAGACTAAACGGTCGCGTAGGAACATTTTCTTGCCCTTCCAGACCTTGAACAAACCATAGTCCTGCAACAAGTCCCAAGAAATGCAGTAAATTGTTGATACTAACGAGCCGATCAGATAGCCCCAAGTCCAGGGATTATCCAACAACGACTCATACTTGGCTGCCAATTAAAAGGCTGTATAAATGAATATGTTCAACTTCTTTAACTACTCACAACTTGTCTCCATTTGAACGGTCGATATGGTAACCACAATCAGTGTGGAACCATAGGTAAAAGCATTCAGCAGATACGAGGCCGGCTTATCCTTACTGTCCCAGTAGCGTTTCAGGCATTGGGCCAGGCGAAACCAGGCTGGTAGACAACGCAGCACGGGAATCGCATAATCCGGCTCGAAATCAAAGGAATTGGCGCTATTCATAAAGTAGCGCACATAGAAGCGAATCAGCTGATAGAAATCGACAATGCACTGAACCATTGAGTTCATTTGATCTGCCAGCCAAAAGTCGGCAAAGTTCACAAAGCAAAAGGGCGCTGCCAATATCCTGGCGAAACTGCGCAGCACCCACATCCTAGCCGGATAGTTCATAATCCTCACTGGATTGATGAGCAGCGCCAGTGGCAGCAGCAGTCCCACGAGCGGAAAGTACAAAGGATCCTTGACGCCAAACTCATCGTGGTAAATAAACATCAGCATGGACAAAGTGCAGATGTAACCATAAAAACTTGCTGTAGTCAGCAGTTTGACGGGCACTGCCTGATTGCGTGGATTCAGCTCGAAGATCAGGATGTGATTGATGCCCACACTCTGCCACAAATAAACATTGATCACGATGCAGAAGCAATAAAGCATCAACGAAAACGAAGCGCGATAGAGTCGCATAAAGCTTGAAAACAACTCCGGTTTGCTAAATAGATAGCAGCCTGTAAAGAAATTAAGTGAAGCATTAAAGCCCAATAGTCATTAGCTCTCTGTCGTCTGATCAAACAAAGATGCCTTCAGTTCCGATCGACTATAAATACTATAAAGCTTCACTCACAGGAAATAATACAGACCGCAGCGGAGACTAGGAACAAGCCGAGCAATAAGCCCGCCGAGAACATGTGTCCTGGCGATGTGGGCTGACCCAGGGGAGGAACTCGCAGCTTCTCCATGGCCTTGGCCCGATCTCCTTCCGCCAAATAGTGAGTGTATACGTTCTCCACCTCGGAAATGAGATTCCTTAGTTCATCGCCGTCCCGACTGAGGGCTGCCAACTCCAGATACTCTTCCAGCCAGCCGCTTCCGTTCGCGCTGTTCATGTACTTGTCGAACTTCTCGCATAGCTTATAGAAGCCCGTGTAGTTCAGCTGCTGGAAGCTGTTGAGCAGCACCAGGCTGAAGTAGAACTCGCTGTAGGCTCTTTCCAGCTTGCGTGCATTCTTCGGCTGATCGGCCAAGGGGGGCAGACTGGGCATGTGGCGAAGTTGTCCGTCCTGTGCCATATACATGAGTTTGACCTTGAACGTGGCATGTTTGCGACGTGCCTCGGCCATTTTGAAATCAAAGAAGTCATTCACGCGCCCCAACTCGGCCGTTAGAGTTGTGAAGAACTCGTCTCCAAACTCCAGACAGTAGACATTGTAGAGGATCTTGTGGTTAGGATCGGGCGCATTCTGCACAGCGTTGCGTATTTTTCCTTTGAATTCCTATAGACAGAGTCTTACTATATTCTATTATCCTTTTTCTAATTTCTTTTAGTTACAAACCGCATATTTAAGGTATTGCTGGCGCCATTCGTTTGTTAAGTGACTCTCAAAGTTTTTGCCAAATTGCATTTTGAGAGTTGCTGAAATTCTAGTTTTGGTCGACTATAAAGTTGTGATAAAGTTGACAAACTAAAACACATTTGAGCATCATTTCAAAGCAATCTCAATTTCCAAAATTTAAAATTTTTTAATATGTATTAATAACATATCCGTAATACAGAGTCATTTGTATTTACTAAATAAACATAGGAATTTTGTCAAACTCTACGCAAGCAGAACAAATATCGTCCTGATTTTCCAGAATTTCTACATGTACGTCCGGGCCTGTGTGCCACGATTTTTCGGGTTAGTTTCCTTGGGCATTTCCGTATTCGGTTCGTCACTTATGTGCAATGGCGTTAGGAATATGTCACGAGTAGCTCGATAATTGCCGCAATTGTACAAATGCTCATTCTCAAGGCGCAGAAAATTCCAGATAAATCGGCGCGCCATCTCACAAAGGATGCCAATCGACTTGCAGTTGTAGGGCAATAAAATGTCATAGTAAATCAAATACACCTCCAACATCCAAAAGCAACGTATGAAAATATTTGCAACAATGGCAAAGTAGTAGAACCACTAAGAGAATGTGTAATTTAAAATAAACTGGCAGTTTCCCTACACGTTTTCATACTTACTTTGGGATAGATCAAATTGTCGCGCAACATGAAATTTTCACCTCTCCACACTTGCATTAAACCAAAGTCCCAAATTAAGTCCCAAGTGGTGCAATATATAGTTGATATCAGCGAAACGCTTAAATAGCCCCAAAGCCAGGGATTGTCAAACATGCTTGTATAGTTTACTGTAGATTTGTTAAACTGATCAGATTACGTTGTTCCTTAACAATTTGAGAGTTAAATGTATATAAATGTATGTAGAAGCCAAATAGACTTTTTGTCAATCGCTTTTCTGATATACAAAATGTTCAGCGTATTTAGATCAATATAAAACAAGTTGGAAAGGATTATCTTCGACGTGCCGAAGATTTTATACTCTTTTCGAACCTTTAGACCATTTTCAGTCTACCAACTGCAGCACTTTCATATGCTGTAATAATTCATTTTATCGCGTGGCATTTTTTTTCCAGTTTTGTGGCAGCTACAAGATATAGTGGTCCGATCTGGCCGGCTCAGATCAATGTGCTGACATTTTGAATAATAAGTATATGTGCAAAGTTTCAGCGCGATAGCTTTGAAAACATGGGATATATGGCCAAAACCGACTTCGAGTTGTATGGTAGCTATATGATATAGTCATCCGATCCAACCGGATCCGATCAATGTTATGTATGTTTGAATAATAAGTACCTGTGCAAAGTTTTATTGCGTTAGCTTTAAAAACATGGTATTTATGGCCAAAACCGACTTCCAGTTGTAAGGCAGCTATAAGATATAGTGGTCTGATCTGGCCGGTTCCGACCAATGTGCTGTCCCTTTGAATAATAAGTCTCTGTGCAAAGTGTTATCACGATAGCTCAAAAACTGAGGGACTAGTTTGCATACATACAGACAGACAGACGGACACGGCTAGATCAATTTGTATTGTCATTCTAAGCATACTGGCAGTTACTTTTGGGGGTCTCCGACGCTTCCTTCTATGCGTTACAAACTTCAGCACAAACTTAATATACTATTTTCTTCGAAAGAGTATAATTAATATATAAGGTATTACTTACCATTCGTTTCCATTACAACAGTTGAGAATATGACGACAGCAATAGCAGTTGCATACTTGATTGCATTCAGGGGATATGACATGGGTCTGTCGCTGCTATCCCTATAGCGCCTGAGGCACTGGACCAGACGGCACCAGGCGGGCAGGCAGCGGATGACGGGTACCGCCCAGTCATGGTCGAAATCGAGGAAATTAGCATGGCTCACGTAGTAGCGTACATAGACAAGTATGATATGATAGCTGTCCACCAGGCAGAGCGTCAGCGAGTTAAATTGTTCGGCCAGCCAAAAGTCGGCAAAGCTCACATGGAAAAAGGGAGCAGCTAGGAGCCTTCCCAAGCAGCGTAGTAACCACATTCTGGCCGGAAAGTTCATAATGCGTATGGGATTGATGAGCGCCGCCACGGACAGCGCCAGGCAGATCAAAGGAAACGGATAAGGATCCTTGATGCCGAATTCATTGTGATGCAGAAAGACGAGCATGGACAGTGTGATTAAGTAGCCTAGTCCGCTGGCTACCTCCAGAAAGGAGGCGGGCAGAATGCGCTTGCGCAGATCCGCATCGAAGATGAGCACATGATTGATGCCCACATTCTGCCACACATACACATTGATGGTCAAACAGAAGCAGCAGAGCACCAGCGAGAAGAGTCCTCGATAAAGTCGCACAAAGACCGCAATCAGGTCCACTTGATTTTGCACATGGTAAACTGATAAAAGGCATATCAAATGGCACAAACATATAGTTGAATAGTTAACAACTCACATGAGATGACCACCATGATGGCACTGACAATAAACAGACCCAGCAGTATACCGGCCATGAAGACCTGAGCTGGGGGCGAGTCATGCCGCAACGGGGGCACTCTCAGCTTGGCCATGGCCTTGGCGCGATCTCCGTTCGTCAGATGGGTCGTGTACAGATGCTCCATCTCGTTGATCATGTGCAGCAGCTCATCCTTGGTGAAGGGAGCCGCACTCACGTACTCACCAAACCAGGCAGCAGCGCTTGAGCTGCGGATGTACTTGTCGTACTTCTTGCAGATCTTGCGAAAGGCCGTATGGTTGAGGCTCTGGAAGTTCTGCAGCATGATCAGACTCAGATAGAACTCGCTGCAGGCCAGGCCCAAGTGCCGAGCAGTTGGTCCACGTCGGTTGGTCGATCTGTCCACGTACGATATCAGCTGTGTTTTCAGCTCGTCCAGCTTGCGACGTCCCTCGGCCAGCTTCTGGGCGTAAAAGTCCTCGACGCGGCTCAGTTCCTGATGGCAGACGACAAAGAATTCCCGCTCAAAGTTCTGATAGTACGATCTCGTTTCTGTATTCATCGAACGGTCGCCTTCTCGTTTATATTGCGTATCCCGGGCAACATTCACATCCGGCGCATTGACCACAGCGTGACGTATCATTCCGTTTAGCTCCTGGTAAATTGGTAGTTGTTGATCTTTGATATTACATATATTCATTTGAGTTACCGCGTAGTTCATATATTGCTGACGCCACTCGGGCGTCAAATGACTCTCAAAGGTCTTGCCGAACTTCATGTTTTGCTTATTTCTTCCAACGAACGACAATTCAAATCAACTGCGGATTTTCAATGCTAAAACTTGCTTGTGTACTTATGAGCTTGATGTGTTAAATGCAACAACCTACTTCGATGAACTATTTGATATTGAAATGTTACCATGTTACTAGAAAAGTATTTTGAAGTTTTTTAATACCAAACTGCTTCGGAGTTTGTCTTCGGGGACTTAAAGCTTCATTCGGTCTATCTGAATTGAGTTTTTTGTTCTAATACAGTAAATAACTTCAATGTGCACTCGAATGAACAACCGCATCCCAGATATGACCACTTATCTGCGACTCATTGTCAAAGCACATCGAAAACACTCCCCAACTTGACTCTTCCTTTCTCTCTCTCTTTTCCCATCCCAAATCCATTGTCCAACAGCCCACGCAATTTTGCAACAAAATCACTCTTTTTCCTCTGTGGTTTGACATTTTCGCTTTTGTTTTTGTGGACAGTCGCTTGTTTCAAGGTTTTTTCGATTGCATCCTGCTGAAGTTGAGCGGGCTTTAATATATTCATCTTTTTTTTGGTTCGTGCTGCTGCCCATTTTGAAGTGCTGTGCGTGCCGCATTCTGAAGTGACGGCGTTTTTTAGTCTATTATTAAAATTGTGCGAGGGTCGGCTTTAAGGGTTGTTTGTTCAGCAGCCCTAACTCTTTAAGTTTTGCGAAAAATACTGTAAGAACGCTCCATCAACGCACACAGTTTCTCAATTGGATTTCAGAATCCAGCCATCAGTTAGTCATATTTCTAGTGGCAAACAAGGAAACTGAAGTTGTAGTTGTTCGGGAGGAGGTAACTGTCGTCTACAGGCATTTCGGAGGGTAGCTCACCTCACCGCATCTCAGCATCATCAAAGCGACCATTCATCTCGAGTAACGTGAAAAATGTGAAACAATTGCAACGATGATTACTTTTTCCCCAGTTTGTTGTTGTTTGGTGTTCGTTGTTGCTGGAAAATGGCCGTAAAGAAAATTGAATTGCCAGTGGGTGGTTAGCAGAACTTTCTTTCTGCCCAGGGGAGCATTTGGTTTAGGCCGAATAAGAGCGAGCGAGAGAGAGCGAGAGAGAGAGAGAGAGAAAATAGCTAACAAAACAGGTGAGCCAACTTAATAATTATATGCTAAATACTCTAGTAATTAACTCCCCTGGGTGTTGCAAGTTGATTATGCTGATGACTGGGTCTTATCAAATTGAAGGCATTTGCTCATGTCAGAGGGTGGCAACGAAACTTACTGAGTCTACTGTGTGACAAAATTGGCAACATGTGCAAAATATACACGACTCTCAGTCTGCATTTAATTTCCGCTCGGATAAAAACGAGCTGCTGTCAGCAATGTTAGATCCATTTTGCATACCCTATAGCACATCCAACGATAAAGATGGGCATGATAGAAATTAGAATAAATATAATATTCAGCTAGCAAAAACAGAAATTTGTTTACAATTATCCTTAAATTTTTTCCAAACAATTATTAAAAAATAATCGGCAAACGTTTAACTAAGCTTAATGTGTCTAACCTCCGGTTTATTTAGAAATTAGTAAATAAATAAGGTATTCCAGAGCAAATAATAACACTTAAGCTAGGTTAATTTATCACAGGGTATCTGCCAGTCGCAAAGTAAAAAGCTAAATCATTCCTCTCTGTTTTACTAGCATAACGACAGAGGCAAATAAAAATATTTGCATAGACAAACCGTTGGACAATTGGACTAGACTAACGGCCAAGTGAACAGTCGGGTGTAGATTGGATGTTTTTAGTGGGTGGCAGAGGCGGGCAGTGGGAAGGGGTAGGGGGTGGGGGGCGGTGTATAAAATGAAAAGTAAACATTGCAACGTCCGCTGCCATTGAAATGATAAAGTGCGCCGTCTCTGCCGCTACGACAAAAGGCAATAAAATGCATGCTTAGTGTTTTCCAGAGGGGGGCAGGGGTGAACTGTGTTTAGGGGGGGGACATAATGGCATTAGCAGTAGTTGAACCGATGTGGTCCAGTCGCTCTCCAAGCTGGAGTTACATGTGTGTCCGTCTAGCTTTTGTTTTCTTTTTCATTTTTTGCTGTTTTTTATGCGTCTGTGGCATGTGGCATGTGAATTGCTTTAGCTGGAGCTGGAAAGCCTTTCATGCTTTTTGGATTTGTATAAACAGAGATTTATTGGCTCTAGTCTAGTTTTTCGGGGGTTGCACGGTTTAAAGCCTCCGAAATAGTTTCGAGTTTATCGAGGGTGAAAGTTTCTCTCTTGGGTTATAGCAATAATTGAATTTTACGTAAATCTTCAACTTGTTTAGCAACTGTCAAATTAATTTTCATGTTTTGCTTGCATTTTACTTACTGCTTGGGTTTTGTTTGCATACAATTTAGCAATTGTTTTGTTTTTGTGCTCCATTGAAGCGTATGATTTATGGAATGGAATTTGTTCAAATAGTGTAGAAGTATTTCTAACAAATTAATTTGGTAAATACTTGGGTACATAAATTTCATTGCTTATAGTTTACTAAAATTTCTTGGAGTTTTTTGGAATCTTAAGGCATTGCGAACTCTTGATCAAGCTATTATTTTAAGAATTTCTGGCACAAGCGCTTCTATTCGCTTTGCCCCACTTTCTAATGACATTTTTGAGTAGTTTTTTGTACAGAGCTATGATTAGGAAAATGGTTTAGCCTTTGGCATTTTGTGAAAACATTTAACTTCAAGCCACGTACAACTTTTATTGCCACCCACTGAAATGCCACACCTTCAATTAAAAACGCGCAATCCTGAAGCGCATAACTCAACGGCAACTAGTTTCGTCTAATTCCAATTGCCATATCACGCAAATTGCACTCAAATTTTGGATGGGCGGCAATCAACTTCCAAAAAAAACCAAATAAAAACTGCGCCATAAACTTGAAAATCGGCCAAAAGCAAAGCAAAAGCAAAAGCGGCTTAAAAAAACCTAAAAAATAAACGAGTTTTGCTGTTTTCTGAAGTGAAGTTGCCCCATTAGAAACTAAAGCTGCAATGATTAAACAATTTGTGACTAACGATACCAGAGAAAAGCTGACAATAATTTGCGATAATTGCTTAGCTTGTTAAATTGCTGCGATTTGTGCTGGCCAATAACTTGGCTAACTTAATAATTGCACTTGTTGTTTGACCCCTTCTGAGCATTGAACTTCAGTTGTTGCATGCTAGCCGAGAGGGTGTGGCGGGGGGGCAACTATTTATAGCCAGCCGGCTTGCAACTTACAACTTGCAACCACCGCCATGTGCCGCAAATGCCGGCCAGCTGTGCGCATCGAACATGCTCGAACGAACATGTTCGAACGAACGCAAGCGCTGCGCTTCGTTCGGCGTTCGTTTAGTGTGCAACCGCAACGCGACGACTGCAGAACGTGAAACGGACGCCGGCAGCGTTTTTGAGTTGATTTTGTTTATGTTTTTATGTGAATGCCAAAAAGGCGGCAAAAATACGAAACGCGTCTAGTTTAACAAATGTGCCAACAAGAAATGTGTGAAGTGAATGTAAACCAAATAGTTACATGTATTGAATTTGCTTTGGCGACTGTTGCATACTTTATGGCGTTGCAGCTGTTAAAAGTTTCCTTGGCTGGGCGCATAATTAACGAACGCCTTATCGCATTGCACACAAATTAAAAGGCTTAGCGCAGACAAAGGGCTTTTGCAGCAGACGTCCTCAATGGACCAGGACAGGACAGGGCAGGACAACCAGACAAATTCCATTTTAGATAAGCGCGTATTCGGAAATCCCGCTGAATGCAACCGACTCTTGCGCTGCTCTCTGTGGGATTCAAACTTTAAATAACCAAAAAAACAAAAACAAAAACAAAGCAACAACAAAATTAAATTTGTGTTTTGTTAGTTGCGAAAAGCTAAAATTTCGTGCTAAAGCTTTTAAATTGATTGACGCTTAAATAATTTAGGTTTTTTCAAAATAAAAATAAGTTGTATATTTGAGAGACAACTGAAATATGATTTTTCGGCTGATTTTGACTTTTACACACTTCAAATATCTCTTAAATTGCAAATGCTGAATTTTTTAGCAGATGTATTTTAACTATATTTGAAAATGAAAATCAGTTTTCGATTTGAGAGGCAGTTGAAATATTATTTGGCGGCTCATTTTGACATTTTACTCACTCTCTCAAATTGTAAATCCACAAATTTTTAAGCAGATGTCTAAATTAAATGCCAAAAGCGCTTCCTTTATTTCCATTTGACTGCTTACTCACATTTGCCAGTTGTTAATTGTAGTTCACAGTTTACGAAGAACTTTAATACAAGCCACAAGCTAATTAAGCAGAGTCATGAACATTGGCAATTAGAACTTCCCTCATATCAAGCAGAGCTCATTTGATGCCTAGGCGCTAATCTTCAGTGTCATCAGCTCATCATCATCATCATCATCATGAACATCAACATCAGCATGAAGTTCATCAGCTGGTGTTTCCATGCCTCGATTGGATTGATAGATAGCTAACCGGTTGCTGCTTTCGAGCAGCGCGTGTGTCTCCAATTAATCTTCGGCTTTGACTCGTGCCAAATTTTGTAATTTAATTCTATTCAAGTGGCAGCTGTGCGCAGAAAGGATTGTCAGCTCCTTGAGAGCTGAAGATGCGCTACCAATTAGGGAGTACCAGGAGCTCAACTGCATCCCGTTTGAGGTTTTGCCCAATTTTGAAGCATATCTAATTGTAAGCCTGCCAGTGACAACTGTGACAAGCTGTCCGAATCATCTACTCTGCTACTTGTTGTTCTTCTTCTTGATCTGGGGGTGCATTGAACTGGTAGCAACTCCGCAATCCCAATCACCGGCAGCAAATCAAAGCGCCGTCTGAAATTTGAGATATCAAAAAGCGAGCTGTCAAAATACCAAAGGAAAAAAATCAATTGCGGCTTCAGTTCACAGTAGTCGAAAGGGAACGAGAACGACTATCATGGGAATGTGGGGGTTATTGAGTACTTACTGTAGGTAACAGCCGAGACGAACTTTGACTAATGATATACATACATAGGGGCTCCGGCCTGTTCCTACTGCCAAGGGCCAGCGTGTGAATGAGGCAAAAGCGGATTATGATTACAGAAGCGTCGCCCTAATGATTTAATTATGATAATGATTAGAGCCATAGGGTTCAGCTCTATGCAACTATACTATATGAAGTTGACTCAAGTTCTGCTAATGTGTCTCCTGATAATTATTAGTTTCGCCTATGCTTATGGCTTTTTCATGTAAATGTGTCAAATTGATGGAGTGGACTTGAGGGTTATATGCATATATCAATTGGAACTAGTTCACGACTGCAGCAGTGTTATAAAAAGAGAGGGTTCTTTGACAATTACAAACGAGTAAAATTTGTAAAATATGCGCTCTAGCTCTACAGATTTGTATGGTTTTAGGGCTCTGAGTATGTGAGATTGTTTTTGCTGATTCCCTGCTCTCATACATACTCTTACTGACTATATTTCTTATAGCTATGTATCTATATGACTGACTACTCTTTCTATATCACTCTCTAGTAGCTTTGCTGCTTCCCTGCTCTCATACTCTAACTGACTATATCTCTTATGACTATATATGTCTATATGACTTACTACCCTTTCTCTCTCTCTCTCTCTCTCTCTCTCTCTCTCTCTCTCTCTCTCTCTCTCTTTAGTGATCTGAGTATTTCAGAGTGTTTTTGATTCTGATTCCCTGCTCTCTTACTCCTATTGACTATATCTCTTATGACTATATATCTATATGAGTTACTATTCTTTCTCTCTCTCACTCTCTGTCTCTCTTTCTGTATAGTTTAATGTGCTTATTTGAATAGTATCGCCTTTGATAACTTTACTTTATTGCATTGTACTCATATAACTGCTGCCTATAACAGAATTTTAAGTAAATCACTTGATTTCCACTCAGGCCTCTTGCAGCCCCCATAACTAATTGTACAATTCATGGAATATCACGTACTGCCGATAGAAGACAAGTTTTTGACACAGTTAACATCCGCTGGCCCTTTAGCACACAGTTCAGTTCGGTTCAGTTCAGTTCGGTTCGGTTAAGAGTTGGCTTCTTATCAGAACATTGCACTTTTTGCCAGTGCAAAGAAAGAATAAACTTTTGCCGGCTCTTATCTAGCCCAGAGCCCAGAGGCACTTTTGAAAAATTATTAAAATCGCTTCGAGAATGCATTTTGCATTGAGTAGAAGGACAGGGAGTGAGTTGAGAATGGTATCGGGAAATTGACTTTTAGTCACGTACGATGGCCAAAAGGAAAATTATTTAATATGCAGCCGCTGAGGCGCAAAAGTGGCAAAAAGGCTGTTTAAACCGAAAAGACGATAAAACCAGGATGGAGATAGCAACACACAGAGGGAGCGGTTTGGGTTGGGAAGGGTTTGAACTTTTATGTAACGACATAAACCGCAAAGTGGTGCGTGGAGTGGTTTCTGGTGGTGGCTGCTAACTTATACAGACAGCCTCTCTCTTAAGGA
This sequence comes from Drosophila flavopinicola, assembly GCA_035042425.1. Classification (NCBI taxonomy): domain Eukaryota; kingdom Metazoa; phylum Arthropoda; class Insecta; order Diptera; family Drosophilidae; genus Drosophila; species Drosophila flavopinicola. The sequence continues at coordinate 445,996 of JAWNLL010000033.1, read as the reverse complement.
TGTCGGCATGCAATTTTTGGCAGGAAGTTCACACAATATTAATGGGCCTCGTGGCAACTTCTTTTGTTGTTTGGGGGTCAGCTTGTAGCTCATTTGGTTGTTGTATGCCATTCTATTTCATTACATTCCATTGTCTTGGTCTGTGTGTACTCGTGTGGTTCATAAATCTAGCATTGCAGCCGTTCAATCACACTTCGAACACGCCCCAAGAACTCAAGCAGACACTGCCCCCACTTTTGGCGCCTGGGCACATGCCATGCATATCAAATGCAAGCAAAATTACAACTTTAAACATCGACTTGAAGTTTAACAAATAAATTTTGACGAGATTTATGTGCCAAGTCTGTTTCAGTTACTGTCTAACAGCGACTTGGGCCCCCTTTTTACCCCAGTTGCCCCCTTGTTTCCAGCCGGCTTTCAAGTTGGCTTTTAATGTGCCGTAAAACTGACATAAAGCAAATACTTCCATCTAAATATAAACAAACGAGAGGCGGGCATAACAACAATGCACAGAGACCCAGAAAAACATAAATAAAGGCGGTGGAATTCGAAATACCCTGTAGCTGACTTTGTTATATAATATTGTGATCTTTGCGTTACAATGTGTATATATGATAGCTTTTATGATGTAGTATTTTATAAAAGTGTAGCTTAACAACACTCATAATATAAATAATAAAAGTAATAGTCATTTTCGTAAACGAATATGTTTGTATACAAACAGTTTATTTTTCGAGTGATAGCTGATTCATTGCACAGTTTTCTGATATCTTTAACAATTCAACAGTATTAAATAAATAAATAAATAAATATTTAATTTATATTCTTTATAAATTTCTATGATAGCCTTATGATATTGTGATGTTATAGAAAATGGGTATATCTGCCCGGCTAAACAAACCGATTAATGAAATATATATGTATATACATACGTATGGAATCGTCACACATTTTGTCACAAAATTGAAATACTCTTAGTAAGCGTATAGGGAAAACAATGTGGAAACGTGCAAATGCACGTGCTGCTCCAAATTTTTGAGCACAGCAGATGAGACCCCTTAGAGGAGTATAACAGATGGGGATTGGGGGATTGGGAGAGTGGGTTCTCCAGCGGGTCCGGACATCGTCGTTGCGCTTCAGCAAGCACAGCAGCAGCAGCAGCAGCAGGGCACAATACGAAAATAGACAAGTTTATGGAGCAGAAATCAACTTGAAAGAGTCTTTTAGCTTCCGCTTAAAAGAAAAGCACGAAAAACAGAAAAGCAGAAAAACAAAATGACAGAAATAAGCAGCGCGACAAACTTTAGACAAAAGTCATTTTATATTTTTATATGTCAAAGCAAATCAACAATTTGTCACGCTGTTTTAGCAAAAGATACAATATCTCAACTCAGCTGACATTTTGTTGTGCCCTTTTAAGTTTTACATTTATATCTGAATACTTTTTGGTTGCTACTTCGAGGCGGCCAATTAAATGCGCCAAAGGGCTGCATAATGTAATTTTCTTTTGTTATTTGTTATTAGAGGTGCGCCCAAGTCACGCAAACATTGATCATAAATATTTCATAATCGATTGACAGCTTTTAAGTAGCGGCTTTTGTCTGTTTATGGCAAACGCATTTTGATTATCAATATTTATTTTTTTTAAATACAACTGCCTGAGCATTAGTTGCCACTTGTGTGGTCGGTGCATATATAGTAGATATATGCAGTCTGTCTTTAGAGGACTGCAACATTGCCAAATTTCATCTGAATATACACCCCTCACACACACACGCACACACATATATGCCACGACAATTTGCTGCAATTTGCATACATTTTGAATTAGCATTTTCCAAAGCCACTCAACAATTACATTGTGCAATGTCATTTTGGGTCTGATCTTAAGCTGAATAACAATTTGTTTGAGCTCAGTTTTGATTGAAAGTCATTTTATTGCGCTTCTAAAACAAAATGACTATAATAATTACATTTGTTATTTGCTAAAGTATTTATTGTAATAGGCCAGATATTTTAAGCAATTTCAATTCAAAAGCTAAAATTTCTACTTTATGTATTTGATTTTTTTGAAAGAACTGTTTTATAAAGTGCTGCAGCATTAAAAAATTGTTGTTGCTCCAGCGATTCTAGACTTAATTATTGGTTAAATAATCACAAATTAACTGAAAATATAAAAATATAGATATAGAAATGCTTTATAAAACAATACATTGAATGACGCAGAGTATGAAAAAAGAAAACTTGGTTTAAGTGGTCGTTAGATGTTCGTTCGCAAACTAGCTCAATTGAACTAGTTAAATAATTGTTGCACACCAAACCAGAATGCACAGAGAATATTAAAGACCACTTTTGGTCTAAAACTGCTCTGCAACATGAACTAGTTCTTCTGTTGCATTCGTGTTTTTTGATGAAGCACAGAAGCAATAAACACTTAAGAGCGATTTCAGTTGAGCTGCGCTAACTTGTATCCATTTTCTTTCGCTTCCTGATTCATCAAGCTCAATTTGGTGCGATTTAGTCACACTTCCTCTATGCTGCTTGGAAAATGCTTTTCGCTTTTCCAACGCCTTGTCCTCTGATTGTTTGCAGCTCGACAATCTGTCAGGCAAGTTAACTTGAGGGCTTTTCTTGCTGCGATTTGCTATGCAGAGCTGCCGCTCTCCAGTTCTCCAGTTCTCCAGATCTGTGACAACAATTTGCAACAATTTATGAAAATTATGCAGTCAGGCGAGACGGAGTCAGAGGAAACGGGTCGAGAACCCCAGAGTTGGAGTCGAGTTCGAGTTGCGCTCTGCTGATTGCGGTAATTGCTGCTGTGACAGTTTGATTACGCAACTGACTCAAAGTTGCGTCACAGCTATTCAATATATAAATCAGACAAACTCACGCATAACTCACAACTTTCGCTTTAGCTTCCTGTTTCTTTGCACCCATGCTGTGACACGTGTCGCATTTTTTGTTACAGCAAAATCCTTGCCCGATTGCAACATTTATCGCAATTGCTGCAGCAGGCAGCCTTACTCTAAATCCAACCCTCGCACAGCCCCAAAATATACAAGGCATTAATTTTTACGACAAATTGATTAAGCATTAAGTTCGCACCCTTAACTCCAGTTGTTGCGTGTTCTAAAATATGACCACTTTGCGAGCATTTAGCAGGCACTTCAAATATGTACTCCTTCCCCTTTTCCACCGCCTTGGTCTTCTTTTTTTCCGAGTCCTAGTCCTAGTCCCAGTCCCACTCACGTGTCACACGCACGTGCGTATTATTTACACGCCATTTTTTTGCTCGCTGCATTTCCGTATTTCGGTTTTTCTTGTTCCTAAGGCTTTGCAACATTGTAATTGAAGTTATTGATTTTCGACTCAAAAACATTCTGCAGCCAAAACATATTCCCCTTTAGGTTTTCTTCGCCCGAGTCACCCTGTTGTTGCTTGTTCCACTCTAGATTAGCCATACATCAAAAACGTCTGTTTCGTCTCTCGTTTCTGGTTCTATATGATTTCGGCACGGAAGTTGCAAATATGTTCACTTAATTGCATTAAGTTTTCTCTAACAGTAGCCCCCCCAATCTTCAGCTTCAGCTTTAGATCAAAGTGCTGTGCAAACATTTCGGTCATCCCCAGCAGACAAGAATTTCGCTTTTTCTATAGATTTGCCCTTTTTTGCTTGCTCGGGGGCGTTTTTGGGGTTCCAGACATTTGTTTGATTAGCAGCAATTTTTACTTGTGTCACGGCAATGTTCTCTTTGCAGGTCCAGCACATTTAATTACAAAGTAATTACATAGAGCAAACAGTACTTTTCTTTTGGGGGGCTTCTGCTAGTCTGAAAATATATGCAATTGAGCTCATAATGAGTGTAATTTAGTCAGTCGAAATCAAAGAAAGATTGTAATTAAAGCCTATTTATGCTTTTAGGATGTGTAACAAGAAAAATAATACAAAGGAAAGTCACTAATTTACTTAAAAATAGCAACTTGAACGCCTAAATTTATGCAACAGTTTTTTTTGTTTAAATAAAAAACAAATATAAATGCAATATATAATCATATTTAAATTCCAAGTGAAACATAAAAATTATAATTTATTTATGCAGCTACCAATCAATTATATTGATAAAAATATATGGCTATGTGCTTAAAAGTGTGCCAAATAAAAATGTTTATAAGCTGCTCAGAAAAAAAACATGAAATGTAAATAAAACCAGCAAAATAATAACACAGCTAAAAAGTGCCAAAGCAGCATCTAAATGCCAAATTAAACATAGTTTTACAATCGTTATCATCGTCATCATTATCATTAAACGCTAATTAAGAGAGTGGGCAAATTAGCGAAAAATGGGCAACGCTTCCTCATCCTCATCACATGGAAATGGTGGCGGCAAAAACGCTCGCAAATGTCGAAGTCTGCCCAACTCACCGGATGTCAGAAGGTAAAAGCAAACCATATACCTGAAACAATAGAGTGGCTTTTCTAGGGATAAATGTCACAGCAACTAATGAGTCTCATTATGCATATTTTATACAAATAGCTAATGCCGAAATCAAACCAAGTGTCAGCACAATAAATCAGTGGCCAAAAAAAAAAAAAAATGTTGCATAGCTGAATTTGCTTCAAAATTTACGATATATTTTCCCAAGAAGTCTCGTAACTATTTATAGCCGAGATCTGGGCAGTACGGGGCCCCTACTCCAGTGGGTCTTTTCTGCTATTTTTGGGCACGCCAACAAGTTGGAGGCTAATGGAAATGACATTTTGTGGTTGCGTTTCTTAACCTAAGAGTATATATATATATGTATATAAAATATATAAGATGTATGCCAGCAAGTGCAAATTATGCCGACTTCTCACTAGATTAACCGTGGCAAGCGATTCATAATTAATGTATTGCGGGGTGTCGCTTTGGAGGTGCCGAAAGCGACACACTCAGAAGAACACGCAACTAGCGCCGACTTCCGTCTTTCTCAGAGGTGCTCAGGAGTTCTTACTTTAGATCAACAATTGGCTGCCAGCCAGACTGTGGGCCAAGTTTAATTTACTGGAGCCGTCAGCTGCCGGTTGCAAGTTTGTTGCCCCCACTTGTCCCGAACGGCCATTGCATAATCGAGCGATCAACTTACAGCTGCAAAGTGCTTCAAAGTGCATTTCGAATATGTGAGGGATGTGAGGGGCAGCAGCAGCAGCAGCAGCAGCAACCCCTGGAAACCCTGGCAACCACCGTGTCTAAAAACCTTTCAGTTATGATGGAAACGCGCACAGAGTCAATAAATAACACATTTGCCAAGTTGCATAATTGAATATCCATGCGCTGGGAATCTTCAGCCTACTGCTACTTATCGGACAACCCTCGCCTCGGCTTGCCCCATACAAAACACGCTGTTTGTTCAATAGCAGGCTACCGAAAAATGTGTGCAGCCTGGTTTACTTATTTACGAGCATTTGTCCAACCCCCGCAGGGTCTTATAAACACACACACACACACACACACACACACACACATAAACACACACACAAAATGTTGTCAGCTGCATTTGCTGGGTGTGAAAAAAGGAAGAAGTTTTTAGATGTGTGTGTGTGCTTGTGATCTAAGCTTAGCTAAAATGTCATATCTAGGCTGCATTAGAGATGGCAGCGTGAGAATTTGTATAATTTATAGAGTTACAATATGACCACATGTTAAATACCTAATTATATATATTTATGGAACTCTCCTAATATTAATTTGAGATAATAGTTTATGTTCTTATGTTTAGTATTTTACTGCAATTTATTTATATTTTACTGATCATACTATTTTTAGATCCAAGAAATAATGTTAGTTTACTTACTATATAAATTATTAATATTTCAATTTCTTTTTTGAAAGAATAAATGTATTTAGTACATTTTTTTATTAAAGACAAGAGTTGCAAGAATTTTAATTATTTTAGAATTCTCCTAATATTAATTTGAGATAATAGTTTATGTTCTTACGTTTAGTCAATTATTTTATATTATACTGATCATACTATTTTTAGATCCAAGAAATAATGTTAGCCATATTTCAATGCGAGATGGTCAATCGATTAACTGGCAGACAAAAATTTCTTAAATTGTAATTGTAATTTGTAATGCAATAGACAAAAATATTTTCAGTCACTTGACAATTGGGTTGACAAAAATCCAAAACTCTATAAGGATTATAAAAACTCAAATATTTTATTAAAGGCAAAAGTGGCAAAAACTATGATTATTTTAGAGAGCACTAATAAAATCATAAATAAATAAAATTTAAATTTGGTTGTCAATTGAAAATATTTAATTTTGAGAAGATTTTTTGTAGCTCCTTTTAACTTCTTATATATAAATTTAATTTTTTTAATTTTTTTTTTATATATATATATATAATTTCTTATATATATATATATAAATTCCAACTATATAGATTACTAAAATTTTATTTTCTTTTTTGAAGGAAGAAATGTTTTTAGTAGATTTTTTTTAAAGACAAGAGTTGCAAGAATTTTAATTATTTTAGAGAGCGTGTTCTAATAAAGTGATAAGTAATTGTAAATTGTAAAGCTATTTTGAGGTTTCATTCTCAATATTTTCATTTATTTTTACTAGCTCCTTTTAATTTCTTATATATACTATATATATATATGTATATATATATTTACAATTAATTTTCCATTCAATATTATTTTTCACTCCGTTGATCTTTATAATTTAGCTATTTTATTCTACATCTTTGACTCTTACCTCATAGGTATTTATAGTTTACACATTTCTCACAACTTTCACGCACACATCTCAAATGCTTGAAGCTGGCTAAAGGGGCAAAGTGGAAGCTGCCACTCGAGTTGCCAGCGCCAGAGCTGCCCACTTGATGATGCGATGTTGCTGCTGCAACAAAGTATTGGGTGTTTTGTTTTTGTTTTCGCCGCTGCTGCTGCTGCTGCTGCTGCTGCTGCTGCTGCTGCTGCTGCTGCTGCTTTGTTTGTTGGTTTGTTTGGCCACTCTCCATTTGCGGCTGCGGCTTGTTTACAACTCTGGCCGGCCATAGAGCAACCTGCTGCATATTTAAAGATGTCGTCGACATATTCCCTCCCCGTCTCCGTCTCAGTCTCAGTCTCAGTTTCAGTCAACAAAGGTGGCAAAGCGATGATGACGATGACGGCGACCATTAGCCGAGAACACCAAGGAATATCTTTGAGTTTGCCGTCTGCACAGCGCACACGTGTGTGTGGTGTGTGTAGAGAGTGTGTGTTAGCAGACGCTATTAATTGTTTCTTGCAGCAGCTGAGAAAATGCGTCCCTAAAGTCAGACAAAGAACTGTTTTGGAGCTGTGGAGCCTGAAGTTTAGCCAAGGCGCAAGTTTTGCCATCTAATAACTGTCGCACTTGAAAGCCGCAAACAGCAAACAGCAAACAGCAGCCAGCAGTCAGAAATAAGAAATACTCGTACGAGACGAATACAATACCCAAAGCTAGTAAAGTATCTCAACTCATATTGTGTATCTTTCAACTGAGTGCGCCTCGCTGGCTTTATGGAGGACGGAAAAGGAAGGGGCAGTTGAGCGGGTTAGCGGGATACACGACTTTTAAGATGAACACGTTCTCCAGCGTGTCGCATTACAATTTCTAATGTGAACCATTTGACATGGCTGGCTGGTAGTTAGAAACAAAGCTGTCAGACTTGCAGCTAAAAGATTGCTTTGCTATCTGCGCAAATCGTGCTTAACTATCAGACTGTGTGGGAATTGCTTGTAAGCATAATGTAATCTTAAATAACTTCACCAAACATATGAAATAAAGTCATTGAAGTGAGGCTATAAGCAGACAAAGTTGTTTATACTTAACTTCAGAACGCTGTGGTAATAAATCAAAAATCAAAAATAAAATCTTTTTCATATTTTTATACAAAATTAGATCTATAAATTATGTTAGAATTGCGATAGTATACAAAACTAGTTTTCTTACCAATTGCATTTACATTTAATATTGCAAATTTAAGTCACGTTTTATTTATTATGTTATCTAACTCACGTTTAGTATATTATTATACATTACCATTAAGATTATTGCAGTTTCCTTTAAAAATTCATTAAAAATGACAACCATATAGCTTCTATATTGAACATTCAAATTTTAACCTAGAAATAGGAACAAATTACCATCTAATTTAGTTTTCTACAAGCTCTGCTAAACCTCTCAAAGCTAATTTGGCTTCCGATCAACTTCTTCCTGATTTCTCTTTTCACTGTGCCATCCAGTTCTATAAGACTTAACAGGTTTTCCTTTTTCTCCTGGCTAGCACATTGTTGCCTCATTTTGTTGTATTCGCTGCCCCTTGACTAAAAGTGATCTTCAGCTGTCTGCTGCTGAGAGATGAAGAGGAGTTCTCCGTCTGTCTGTATGTCTGTCTGTCTGTCTGGCTTGCTGGTTATCTCTAACAGTTGGCCACTCCTGCAGGCATATCAATGGCACATAATTACGCTTATTATCAACCATTCAACACCTACTCAAAATGCTCACAGCCAGCACGAACCCGACTGCGACCCCAAACGAAGAGAAGCCTCCAACTAGAAGCGACCAGCTCATAAGACTTCTTGGCCAGACAGACACACATAAATTTTGTGTGAGTCTCTTCTGGCCTCCTCTGTGCAACTTGTTGTTGTTGCTGTTGTTGTTGTTGATTGTGGCAAGCAGTCGAGCGAGCTGTTCGCAGTAGCCTGCCAAATTGCCATGGCAAATTTATGAAAATTTTCTTGCGCTTAACGGCACAAACTACAAACTCAACAGACAGAGCAACAATAACAACAACAACAACAGCAACAATAGCTGTGACCAGGTTCAAAAGGTTTTTGGGTTAAAGATAAAGTGGAAATTGCTTTGGCCGGTAGCTGGAGGTGCCAGTTGAGTCTCTAATGCAGTCAAAGACAGCTTATCAGCTCAGCTGTGAGCAGCCATGAAGTAACAATCAACCACAGTGAAAGTCAGCTGTCTAAATAACGATAAACTTTCTCAAAAGAAAATTTGAAGATATATCATAAACTAATCTTAAAGGAGAATCTTAGTATTGCCTGTTAGCAGCTAGATTATATTCTGCAGTAGTCTTTTACATAAAATTAAGCTAAAGTTCATTATACAATACAAATTCAATGCTATATGCTAAAGAATTTGCGGAAATATAATAATATCACTAAACGTGATCAAAATGATCTAAAACACGTGGGAAAGGATTATCTTCGGCGTGCCGAAGATTTTATACTCTTTTCGAACCTTTAGACAATTTTCTCTCTGCCAACTGCAGCACTTTCATTAGCTGAAAATTATATATGATATCAATATGAATTGAAATATTAAATTTATTTCCAGTTGTATGGCAGCTATAAGATATATATAAGATAGTGTCAATGTTATGTATGTTTGAATAATAAGTGTCTGTGCAAAGTTTCATCGCGATAGCTTTGAAAACATGGGATTTATGGCCAAAACCGACTTCCAGTTGGATGACAGCTATAAGATATAGTGGTCCGATCCGGCCGGTTCCGACCAATTTGCTGTCCCTTTGAATAATAAGTCTCTGTGCAAAGTTTTATAACGATAGCTCAAAAACTGAGAGACTAGTTTGCATACATACAGAAAGACAGACAGACAGATAGACAGACAGACGAACATGGCTAGATCAATTTGTTTTGTCATTCTAAGCATACTGGTAGTAACTTTTGGGGGTCTCCGGCGCTTCCTTCTATGCGTTACAAGCTTCAGCACAAACTTAATATACTATTTTGTTCTAAAAGAGTATAATAAAGCCAATAATATGCAGTTTATTACACAAACATAAAAATTTCTGTAGTAAAATTCAATATAATTGAACTCACAGTAATTCACTTACTTTTTTTGAGCATTTCTCACGAAATTGTTTTGCTTTCGCAAGAGAATTTCACAATTCCCATCGCCTGTCAATCGACTCAAAGTGAACATGCAACATCGCAGATATCTTAGGCATACCAAAGACAGCCCAAGGGCCAAGAACCAAGCCGAATACCAAAATAATAAAAAAGAAGGCGCATCTAACCATAAACGGCTATGGCAACAAATCGCGTATATATGTGTAAGCCATAATAAAAGCGAAAGAGTTGCAAACGCCCAAAGATCGTATAAGGCAACCGGCAATATCCGAAAATGGTCAGGCCAGAGCCTCAAGTCGTGTGGCGTCGAGTCGTTCCACAGATCCTCCCTGCCTTCCTGCCACTACCACTGGAGAGTCTGGAGCCATGACAAATGCAACTCAAGTGACACATTGTGTGGCAACAAAAGCGACACACAAGCAACAAACATACATGCAACGCAAATGCAACTAATGGGCAGCGGGGCAAAAGGAACTTTTCATATTTATACAAGCAAATGTTGCTTCAACGTCGCCCTTTATAGTTGGCTACCCCACTCTTCCCTCTCTGCTCCTCTCTCCTCCGGATATGTTCAGTGGCTGGTCGGCGACTGCAATTGGAACTGCAGCTGCAACTGCGTGGGCTGTGTGCCGCACAGGTGAATGCCACCGGGAACAGCAGCCAGGAACACACCAGTCAGTCAGCTATTATGAGACCCACGCACACACACAACACACACACAACACACACACTCGCGTAGACAGCAAAGGTCAAAGACACTTTGGCTGTGCTGCACAAAATCTGTGCAGCTACAAATCAAAAATGCGTAATAAAGACGCAAAATTCAATTTGCGCGAAATGCAAACAGCAGTTTGGCATCTTTCAACTGACATGTTCAGGCGACACCTGAAACTGAGAGATGAAAAGCTGTAGATACTCTGAATATATACGTATATATCAGTTAACAAGCTGCTGCAGCGAGGTTTGCTACTAAAATTAAAGCAGCATTTCTTTTGTATAAATAATCATTTGAAGCAAGAAATCATTGAGTTGAAATATATAATAAATATGTAATATTTAAAATAATAAAAAATATTTAAGGAAATATATAAATACAAAATATTTAAAATATATTTCATATATTGGAACATGTTCTTTCTGAAAAATGTTTCATATTCAATTTGGTTTAAGCAGGAATGCGATTTTTCTCTCAAACACATCGTTATACACATATATGTAATATATATATTAGAACCGATTCTTACATTTGATGATTAAACTAAAAAATATTATATTAAATTATTTAGAACCTTTTTTTTACAGTTTTAAAGAATATTCTCCAAAGCTATTATTTTTTTTACTACCATCTAAGCAAGAGATTTAGGTAATCTTAACATTTAGCTACAATATTTTTAAATTATAAATTGGAGATTTAAGAACTTTAAAAGATACTCTACATTTATTCTCTCAATTTTTATACCCTGAACCCATTAAAAATGGGTAAAAAGGGTATTATGGTTTTGTGCAAAAGTATGTAACAGGCATAAGGAAGCATCTCCGACCATATAAAGTATATATATTCTTGATCAGTATCAACAGCCAAGTCGATTTAGCCATGTCCGTCTGTCTGTCTGTCCGTCCGTCCGTCCGTCCGTCCGTCTGTCTGTATGAACACGCGGATATCAGAGACTACAAGAGCTAGAGACTTCATATTTGGAATATAAGTTCTCGTAGTGCCGGGACAGATCAAGTTTATTTCATTTTATCGATAACTCGTCCCATTCAAAAGTTATCGATAAATTTCGATTTCAGACTAGCGTTTTTGGGCTATAACTTACAAGTTATAAGAGCTAGAGGCCCCTAATTTGGCATGTATAATCTCGAATAGCATACACATGTAACAAATTTTTCACTTTTTGGATACCACCCCCCAATCCCCCCAAAAAGTCAAGAAACTCATTTTTGAAGGTATGACCTTGCAATTTGGTTTGGTCACACATTTTATAGCCAATGTTATGTCCTACAAATTTTAAAAAGATGGGACAATAAACACAGAAGTTATTTAAGATTTTACTTTCCATTGTGTGGGGCTCAGTGAAAAAGCAAGATAAGTGCTTAAACCGCAGGCACTGCTTGCAGTATGTGAGTGTTTGTATGTATGCACACTATTAGGCAAGTTTGAATGGATGTCAGAACTGGGTTCAGGGTATCTCCTAGTCGGGCAGTCCCGACTAGAGCACTCGTACTTGTTTAAATATTAAATAAGTCGTAATCTTAAATTTCTCTTGCTGCCCTCGCACATGTGCCGCGTGCCGTCATAGATACATTGTAGGAACTTGTATCTTTGAGCATATGCAGCACAATCGACATCCTTGCCGAGGCGAATAAAAGTCGGCAGACAGCTTTTGGGTTTTTGGAACTCGATGGCTGTGCAAACAGAGTGCAACTTGGCTAGAAAGCAACTCGCGCTAACAATCAAATGCAAATAAAATTATATTAAAAGTAATTTGGCGAATTTTTCTAGCGCTTTTAGTTGTTGTTGTTGTTTGTTGCTTGTTGGTTGTTGTCTGTGCAGTGGCAAAGAAAAATGGCGTGACAGACACGTGATGAAAGCCGCTAAAGGCAGCAGCTGGAGAATCTGCCATTAAAGTTCGGGTTTCGCCTGGGCGTATTTAATTTGCGAAAGGACCAAAAAGGAGCTGTGCCAAGGAGCAAAGGCAACGCCAACGCAGCTTGCCAACTTCATTTGTCTGTTGTCTGGTGTCTACTTCTGTTTTTTATGAGCTGTTTTTTCTTCATTTAATACAATTGTTGCGTACTTCCTTTATTAATGTTGTTGTTGTTGCCTGCCTTATTAATGGCCAACAACAATGCAAAGCGGCAAGCCAAGATACAAATGTATCTTAGGGCTTTGTCTGCACCCGGGTGCCAAGCCCCCTGCTAAGGTTTATGAGCGCGACTTATTAAAAGTTTTGCGCCCGTCTCTTTTATTACTTTATTTGCGTTTTTAATCAGCGTTTTGAGTAATTGCACAAAAGCAGCAACAAACAAAAAAGTAGCAGAAATGCCAAAAGTAGCCAGCAAATGGAAAAGCCATTTTCATCTTAAGCAGCTCAGCTGGATTTCAATTATTTGCATATTTTAATGAAAGACTTAATTGCGCAATAATTTTTCATTTAAATTACAAATAAATATATATTTATGAACATTTTTTATAGCTTATGTCAGCAGATAATCCCTTTTGCATTTCGCTAATTAATAACTCATGAGTTAATAAAAAGTTAAGTCATACTTTAACTTTTTCATTTGCAAATAATAATAATAATGAACTTTGACTTAATAAAAATGTAATTCAATTAGTTGCAATATTTATTAAACATTTTAAAGCCAATTTGCCTAGCTTAGCAAATTTAATTGGCTCAATAAAAAAGATACTTTGATTTGAATACACAATTTCGCATTGAAGGCTAATCAAGAGATGTAGCTACAGCTGCTCAGCTACGCTGTTTATGACAGATACAACAGTATCTTTCGCAATGATATGCAAATTTATGGGCACGGTTGTCTTTCATTTTATTTCGCGCAATCGCATCGTTAAAAATGCTGTAAAAATATTTACTGCAATTGCCAAGTTTTTAGTTGTTTGGCAGCAGACAGCAAAAGCAACAGGCGACAGCAACAATAACAAAAAAGGGGTTTGTCGGCAACTTCATTAATTTATCAACGTTGAGGGCAAATGTAAAATGATTTTTATGTCGCAGTTTGTATAAATTGTCGAGAGATAAGTGTAAGGCAGAAATGTATCTGACAGATACTGTTGCCGCCACTCAGGCAAATCACGCCTCAGTCAAGCTGAAAATATTCAGCGTGGGCGGCTGAGGTGCCATAAAAAACAGCCATAACGAAAAGTATATATTTTTGTAAGTTGGTTTTCGTATGCATTTCTTAAGTAACAAAAAATATGATTCCTCTGCTCATTACAGACAAATAGCACCAGCATATGGGAAGGTCAATGGCGGCACTGCCATTCCGCTGCCGGCGACGGTCATGGTCCAGCGTCGCTGCCCCCCGGACAAGGTGCGCCCCCTGCCACCAACCCCAAATCATACGCCATGTAAGTAATCTTCGTCTGGGTTTGGGCTTGGGTTTGGGTTTGGGAAATTTATTAAAAATTGTTTTTTAAAGCCACCCTTTTTATACCCTGAACCCATTAAAAATGGGTAAAAAGGGTATTATGGTTTTGTGCAAAAGTATGTGACAGGCATAAGGAAGCATCTCTGACCATATAAGCTATATATATTCTTGATCAGTATCAACAGCCGAGTCGATCTTATCATGTCCGTCTTTCTGTTCGTCTGTCTGTCCGTCTGTATGAACACGCAGATATCAGAGACTATAAGAGCTAGAGACTTTATATTTGGAATATAAGTTCTCGTAGTCCCGGTTTGTTTAATTTTATCGATAACTCGTCCCGTTCAAAAGTAATCGATAAATTTCAATTGCAGACCACTGTTTTTTGGCCATAACTTGAAAGTTATAAGAGCTAGAGGCCCCAAATTGGATACCACCCCCAATCCCCCCAAAAGTTGAAAAAGCGACGTTTTGACGTTATGACCTTGCAATTTGGTTTGGTCACACATTTTATAGCCAATGTTATGTATTTCAAAAAGATCGGACAATAAACATAGAAGTTATTTAAGATTTTAAATTCCATAACATATATGTATACACACTGATGGATCAGGATGAATGTAAGGTCTGGGTTCAGGGTATCTCCTAGTCGCACACTCCCGACTAGAGCACTCGCACTTGTTAGTGGTGGCTTTTTGGGCACTGCACTCACAGTCCGTCCCTCAGTTGTTGACTGGGAACAAACAAATTTCGAGCAAACAACCCCCAGCGGGGCATGCCAATGCACTTAGCCCTGGTCCTGGTCCTGGTCCTGGCCGAGATTTGTCGTTAAGGGGGTAACAATCTAGACATGGCTCGTGTGCCGCCATTCCTCGGGTGCACATCATCAAAGCACTCCTGGGAATCCTTTTGTGGCGCTCTCTAGTGCTGTTCAAAAAGCGCCTCATTGCTCATATTTCGTTGCAGTTGATTTGTTTTGTAGGTGGAACAATTTGTAATTAATGCCAGTGGCTCTGATTTGAGCCCAAGTTGAACGACGATTGGGAATAGCTGTATATGTAAATTTAACGGGAGCTGTAACTGAATTTTGCACTTTAAATATACATATTTCTATTAGATTGTCTTATTTTCATTGATAGAAAAAGCTTCTGAAAGTTGCTTGAAAAAAATAATATTGAATTCAATTTTGTAAAAATACTCACTTTTTGAAATTTTGTTGATGATAAATTACAGTAAAATTATGGTGATTTGAGGTTTATTATGAAAATATCAGTAAAGGTAAAATAAAATTGCCCCAGTGAAATATAATTTGAAGAAGGTATAACTGTTAAAGATACAGATTTCAAGAATTATTATATATTCAAAGTTTTTCTATATTGTCGCCGTCATTGCTTACAAATTACAGTAAGATTCTAATCTTATGTCTAGCTGAAATACACCCGCAATCATATTTGGACTGCTCCACTTGGTTTTTGTATTTGTGAAGATTTATGTTGCAGTGCGTGAGACCTTCACATATAAATCTGTCTGTCTCTACCTCCCTCTACACACACACATAGCAATTAATTAAGTTTAATGTCCGCTTGGCCTTTAGCATTGATTTATTGGCTGCGCCTCTGTTCGACAGACGTCGCCGCATCCGCATCTGCATCAGCTGACAGCCGGCGGACATCTTGAAGTGGGCACAGAATTAATGAACTACTCTCTCTCTTTAACTTTATTTGACTCCTTAGCCATACCTGGTCTGGGCAAGAGCGGCAGCGATTTCAATACCAGCCGTCCAAACAGTCCGCCCACCAGCAATCACACCATACAGAGCCTGAAGAGCGGCAATAACAACAGGTAATGAGTACAGTGAGAAAAATTAAGAATATGTTCTTGATGCAAGCATGAAAAGAATTCTTAATTATAAATCAAGAGTATTAACTTGGTGTAACTATCTTTGTTCTAGAATGAGCAAACTTGAATCAACATCTTTGTCTTATCACTTTAAGTGGCTAATCAACTCAAAAATAATAAAAAATATATATCTCTCTGCTTTTATTTATTAGATTTAAGCACAGGGATTATATACACTTAACTATAAATTTGTAATAACAATAAAGTGTTGATTATTGTAAAGTTATAGCCTTTCAATCAAAACTAATCCCCTTTTAAGACTTTCCATTTTAGAAGAGTACTCAAAGACTTGCATTCTTATCATTTCTCTCTGTGTACTTACTTGGAACTGTGACTAACATCGCCCCTCGTTATTCCTCTTGCAGCCTGCGTCCGCCGAGCGTGAAGAGCAACCATCAGAGCGGCATTCCCTCGCCGAGCAGCTTGAATGCACCCGTGACGGCGGCACCACAGAAGCACTCGATGCTGGACAAGCTGAAGCTGTTCAACAAGGAGAAGCAACAGAATGCGGCAAACGCCGCCGCTGTTGCCTCGAATAAGACGCAGATCCAATCGAAACGCACTTCCTCCTCGTCGGGCTTCAGCTCCGCCCGCTCCGAGCGCTCCGACTCCAGCCTGAGTCTGAACGATGGCCACAGTTCGCAGCTCAAGCCGCCGAGCATTAGTGTGAGTGCGCAGCAGAAGAGCCAGCAGAAGCACAACACCAAGCAGTCCAAGCTGCTGGCTGCGCAGCAGAAGAAGGATCAGTCCAAGGCGTCCGCCGCCGGCAAGAAGGAGAGGAGTCCCGCACGCTCGCTGCACAAGGAGGAGCAGCAGCAGCAGTCGGGCAACGATTCGCGCAGCTCCACCATGGGCCGGGCGAGCAAGAGTTCGCTGATGAAGGCGTCTTCCAAATCCTCGCTGCACTCCAAGTCCGACTCGCTGAAGAGCCAGAGCCACAGTCAGAGTCAGCAGCAGCTGCTGCACAGTCCCAGTGGCACGGCGCTGCCCAAGCCCATTGCAGCCATCAAGGGCACCAGCAAGCTGCCGCAACTGGGCGCCAGCTCCTCGGAGCTGTTCAAGCGCGAAGGCAGCGACATATCGAGTAACCAGGCAAACATATCCCAACAGCAGCAGTCCGCCGCTGCCACACATATCCTCAAGGCCTTGCCTTCGACTCCGCCGCCTCCATACTATGCCAATGCACCACCGCCACCACCAGCAAGCACTCACATATCACCCGGCTACTCCAACAGCGCCTCGGGCTATCTCAGCGAGCCCAGCACGCCACAGCATGGTGGCATCTACGGCAGCAGCAGTCGCCTGCCCCCGCCGAAGTCCGCTTTGGGTGCACCACGCAAACTGGAGTACAATGCGGGTCCGCACATACTAGCCGCCCAGCCACCGCCACCTCGTTCCCCACTGCAGCGACCCATGCACAACTCGGCACCCAATACGCCCACCGCCTCGCCCAGCAAGTTTCATACGATACCCTCCAAGATCGTGGGCACCATTTACGAGTCCAAAGAGGAGCAGCTACCACCTGCGGCCGGTGCTGCCTCCGGCTCCTCCTCCTCATCGTCGGTGCTGCCCATGCGCCCTCTGCTGCGCGGCTACAACTCTCACGTGACACTTCCCACGCGCGGTGCCCGCGGTGGACAGCCGCATCATCATCCGCATCCGCATCCACATCCCCATCAATCCTATCTGGACTTTTGCGAATCGGACATCGGCCAGGGCTACTGCAGCGATGGAGATGCTCTGCGCGTGGGCAGCTCCACCTCGGCGAGTCGCTATCATCACGACATTGACAACGGCTATCTGTCCGAGGGCAGCAGCGGACTCAGCGCCCAGGCCGGATCAGCGGGTGGCGTCGCCCATGGCAAGCACTTTCTCAGCATGATGCGAGCCAGAACGCAGCTGCCAACAACCATTGAAGAGCGGTAAGTCCACTTTAGAACATTCTAAATACGTTTTGAAATTAAAATTGCTGCGTCTAAAACTGTCCTAACCCCAAAAAAATGTAAACTTTATCTAAATTGATATATTTTATATTAAAAACTATAGTTGCTATTAAAATTGAAAAATATAAATTATAGTTAATCTGGAATACAATCTATAAACAAGAGTATCGAATTAAGTTTAGCCAAACTAATAGCATTTTAAGGTTTTCGAAGGGATTTTCTTAAGGGGCTTAAGCTTTTTATACCCTGAACCCATTAAAAATGGGTAAAAAGGGTATTATGGTTTTGTGCAAAAGTATGTAACAGGCATAAGGAAGCATCTCCGGCCATATAAAGTATATATATTCTTGATCAGTATCAATAGCCGAGTCGATTTAGCCATGTCCGTCTGTCTGTCTGTCCGTCTGTATGAACACGCGGATATCAGAGACTAAAAGAGCTAGAGACTTCATATTTGGAATATAAGTTCTCTCAATCCCGGGACAGATCAAGTATATTTCATTTGATCGATAACTCGTCGCATTCAAAAGTTATCGATTAATTTCGATTTTAGACTAGCGTTTTTGGGACATAGCTTCAAAGATATAAGAGCTAGAGCACGCACTGCTTGCAGTATGTGTGTGTTTGTATGTATGCACACTATTAGGCAATTATTAATGGAAGTCAGAACTGGGTTCAGGGTATCTCCTAGTCGGGCACTCCCGACTAGAGCACTCTTACTTGTTCCATATAAAAATTGTAATTATTTTCATGATTTTATAAAGTAAAATGGATCATGCGCAAAACAAGTTTTTAGAGGGTGCTTTGTACAAATTAATAATTTGTATGATTACAATTTAATGGGCAAAATGAGCAATGAGAATCACTAAAAACAAAAAGTGAAAAGAATTCAAATATTGATATGTAGAATACTAGTTACTTATATAATTATATAAATAGAAAATAAAATTCAGTTTTTATATTTATTGGCTGTAATATCCGTTATTAATTGTACACATTTTGATACATATGTATGTATACATTGGCGCTTTCGTTTCCCGTTATGCAGTTAGCCCATGAGTCATTCCTGTCCAGCTGACAGCAATGAGTCAACGAGTCACAATTGCCATTGGTTTCGTTTAGTTTGGTTTCGATTCGCTTCTTTTGGATTCCAAGAAGCTTTGTCGCCTGCTGTGAGGCGTCTTTAAATGTGGCAAGTTGGGTGTGTGGTGTGGTGTGGTGTGGTGGCCATAAAACGACACTTAAAATGAAAGAAGAAACACTGTCGGCTTCAGCTACAGTTTGTGACTTTGAGTTTAGGCCTGAGTGCAACTGGGTTGCCACGCACAATTTGGCCACACTTTTGGTGTCAGCAGCAGCAGCAGCAGCAGATGGGCTTAAGTAGGGGCACTCATCATGTGAAGCAGTTAATTGTCATGGCAGCCACTTGAGCACCTCAACAACTGACTGACGGCTCTTCAAAGCCAAAACCAGCGTTCAAATTGCCAATTTGCATAAAATCCACTTGATGTTGATTCCAGAACCCAACCCGAGCTATGGGTTCGACTGCGTCCTCTGTGCTGCACACAGGCTAGTCAAATGTCATTTGCAAATTGTCAACAGCAGCCGTAGCAGCCAACGACAACTTGACAATTGACAATTGACAATGCTCACCTGTCAAAGTCAAAGTGTAAGGCCCATTCCCGCCCCTTAGCTGATCTATGTATACGGTTGGGAATACCTGCGTATATAGATATTGAGATACATTCACGCGCTGGCATAGCAACAAGGACAACAGCAGTTTGGCACTTCAGTTAACAAAGGTATCCATGGGAGATTTGCTGTTAACAAGCGAATTTGATGTGAATTCCGATGTGGATGTCGATGTGGATGCACAGGAGCTAGCTTACTCCTGACCATTCGTCTGAGTTATGAGTGGATGTAGAAGTACTTGGGAAAGCTTAAAGAACTTTATGAGCTATACTCATAGCTTTCAGTTGGGTTTGAGCAGGTTTAAGGAACTGGCGGCTAATTCGGTGAGGCAGAAGGGATTGAGAAGAAAGCCCTTTATGACAAAAATTTTGACTTCAAGCACATTATTTGAGAAAATGATTTTGTTTTAGATTTTCTTGTATTTTGTTTTTCGGTAGATGTCTCTTCTTAAATTGCATTTATTTACTTACCTTTACTAATTTTTTAACAATATAATTTTTTTAAATTTAAAATTCATAATAATTGGATTTTGTTTGATGCTGCCATAAGTACAAAAAACTGTTGGAGAAATTATGCGGAACGTCTGATATTTCTGTACAATTTCTTGCCAAAATTATGACAAATCTAAGCAAGTAAAGTCTGGTGACTTCAAACTCCCAAAACTTTATGATAAGCAAACCGAATTTCATGCTTGATTCCATATTGTTCATGTTTTGCCATCTAGATGAGTTCTACATTTAAAATATATACAACTTGACTACATTTGTAGGCGTTCTTTTAAAGCCTATAATTAAGTATACCACTTGCCGCTCTATTTGTTAAACATTTGCTTAGCATTAGTAGTCTAAACGGATTTGGTTAGCTGCCACATTGGAGTGTGCTGCAACATAATTTGTGTGTTTTTATTAAACACTTGTCTGCCAACAGGCCGCACCCAAACCAACCCAATCCCCCTTCCACATTTCTGCACGCATTTCATTAAAAAGCGCTTATGGCAGTGTAAGCTGTTTTCTGGGCAGCTGGGGCAGAGAGGATTTTCCACATTTTCATTAGCTTCGGTCCATCAACGCGTTTGATCTGTGAAATTAATGCAATGCCATGAGGCGCTGAAATGGGAGCTGCTCTCTCTCTTTCTTTCTCTCTCTCTCCCACTTGAGTGCTCTATAAATAGCAACAGCTGTCGCTGAGGGACGTCTAAGAGGGGGGCACAAAGTGTATGGGGGTGTTTGGGTTGGGGGGCAACTTCAACAAGTTCAGGCTCATGCGGCAAACTGCTGACCCTGCTGACTTTTGAACCATTGGTCACGTAATGCAGCTGCAAAAATATGCTCAATAATTGAATTTTAATGCACCCAATGCAATCCTGAGCGCCCCCATGCCGCATGCCTGTCGCATTAGTGTCAAGCTTGAGGCTAATCAGTTGCGGCGTCGACACCTGCAGGACATAATTTTGAAGCCCAACAAGTGCATGCGAGTCCTGGCGTGTGGGTAGCGAGAATTGCCAGTTGTCTAGCCATAAAAGTAAATCAGAATGCAGCAAGGCGCATATTTCAACAGGCAGCCAAGCAGACAGACAGTAAGGAGCGAGTTGATGTTGTTGTTGTTGCTGTTGTTGTTGCTATCCTTGTAGGGGTTTGTGCCAACTGGACTCGCAGCACACACACATGGCTGCCTGTCTGTCTGTCTGTCTGTCTGTGTGCTTGTCTGGCTGCCTGCCTGCTGCATCCTTGCTGCTTTTATTTAATAACGCATTTTACAATTCATTTGATTTATGGCTCAGGCGTGAGACGCTGCCATTATAGCCAGATTGCCAGTTTGCAAGTTTGCCACAGCAACTGCAACATTTTCCTTTTTTAAAGCTACAGTTTTAAACTAGCCACATTATCGCCACTCGCCAACACATTTTCGTAAATTTCGCTGACCGCATTGCCAGCGAGCAGCAAATTGAAAATAAATTTCGCACCCAACAGCCCCGACATAATAAATACAAATTGTTTTTATTAATTTCATCAAATTCACTGAACCCGCAGGACCCCAAAAATATATGCCCGGCCTCTGTCGTCTGTCTGTCCACCTGTCTGCCTGCGTTACCTTATTTCTGAGTGGGCTGCCCACTCGAGTGTTCAATGACGTGACCCCCAGTTTGATATCCTTGCAGTTTTTCACTTTTTTTTTTGGGCTGCTACTCTTTTTAGTCAAGTGCCGAGTGGCGTTTAATGAAGCGGCAATTTTGTGTGTTTGGCAACTGGCATTTGGGAATATTGATTCATTGATTTCGATGCGTCTGTCACATTAAAAACATATTCTTTACTTAAACTGGCAACCTTTTCAGCTTTGTTGCCTTACACTGACAGTTGTGGATTAAGTGGGAATAAGCGGCATACTTATTGTGTAGATTCGATAAAGTATTAGTGAAAAGCTGTTGTGATTGAGTGCTGAGTTTTGTATACTTAATATAAAGTTAACTGAAGTGGAGTTAGCTATTGGAATATTTTCTGTACAAAAATAAATATACCTTATATGTACATACATATATATATTTTTTTAAAAAGTTTGGATATTTTTTATATATTGTCAGCAAGCTTAGAAAATATAACGAAATTCTTCGATAACTCTATAAAATAAATGCCATAAAATGCACATAATTTCGCCAATTGACTATATAATTTCTACAAATTTAAATTCTAATAAACAAAACATTTCTCAAGTCAAATATAACATTCGCTCCATTCATTTCGGCTCAAAAGCTCTATCTTATTGAGCACTAAATCTCAAAGTTGCACACAGAAAGCTCTCAGCATGAGCTGCTCATTTTATAGCATAGCCGAGACACACTTAGCCTGGACACACAACCAACAGCTTTTTATAGTTCATGCCCAGTTGAACTTCTTTATTAACTGGCTTTTAGATTCCGAAAACGATGGCAAGATATTTTATTTATATTTTCTACAACTTAATAGAAGCTTTAATATTTGGCAGTTATTTACAGCTGTTTGCAGTTGTTCAAACGTTCATTTAATCTCAATTGGCTTTTATACGAAAAAGCATTAGGCAGACAATAAAATACCATAAAGTTGCAACAGTTGCACACATTTGGGGCTCAATTGCAGAAAACCAGTTGCCGTTTTGTCATATCTCCGTATACATGAGTGCCTGCAATTACAATTGACAAATGCAACACCCCCGTACTCCTCATCACTGCCATTTTTAGTATTTCCTGGTATGCACCCACGTTTGCGGGCCGATTAAAAGCGGCTCAAAGCGTGTGACGGGCATACGTAAGCCTTTAAGCCAAAACTGACCTTTCCACATGCTGAATGCCACACGCTCAACTAACTGACATTCCTCAACGCCCACACACTCAAACACTTGCAGCCGACATGTGGAGTGTACATGAGTAAAGTCTTTGGCTGGACTTATGCTTAATCGTTTTCCAATAACTTTGCCATAGCCGGCAGATATATTTTGTGTAATTATAATTAACGCGCACGAGAGCATTTGATTATTATAGTACACTCTTACAAGCTGGGTAAATTAGTTTACCAAAGGAATCAAAGTGCACGAAAGACTGAATATAAGAATACAGTTGAGTTATTTTAAGCATGTTGTATAGTGAGTAAAAAAATGCAATAAAATTGTCAGTGTTGGAAAATGTTATGGGAATTTGAGTCTAGGTCTAAGAAGGGAACTTCTTGGGACTCTAAAACCACTTTACGAGTCCAATTATTTATTATTTTTAGAGTGAGTTTTAAGAAAATACAGTAAGTTTGGAATCCATACTATATACTTAGATATATGTAAGAAAGTCTTAAGATGTTTCTAGTTATCGACTCGGAAAAATCTGATTATTCGTATTTCTTGCCATCGACTCGGAAAAATCTGATTAATCGTATTTCATAATTCTCAATATATAATAAAGCCAATGTCCGAATATTTTCATTAACTGACAAAGTGATAGAATTCATTGTTTACACCCCAAGAAAAGGTAATCAAAATTCTGTACATTAAATATTGACTTATTATTGTAATATTTGCTGCCTTGTGGGGCTGCAACATCTGTGGCTCTCTTTTAGAATGTGTTTGGTGCAATTCGATGGCTCGCTGATTGAGTGGTGCTGACTTGAAGATTAATGAGAATTCGGGCAGCCAGGCACTGACTGCTGTGTGGGGCTGGCAAGCGGCTCCAATTAGTCGAGTTGCCACACAGAGACTTGCCGTTTGTGCCACAGCCAATCAACAACATCTAACAAATGCAACAACAACATTGAGAGCAACTTGTTATCGGCTAGTTTCGCTTTTCATTGCGGCGAGCTCGTTGAATTTTCTTGCGTGCAGTTTTTTTAATATTTTTTTTGGAAAATTGCAGCACAGACAGCACAAGAACGAGCCCGCCCTTGGCTCAATTGTTGTATTTGGCTTTTTTGAAAAGCGGGCAGCTGTCGAACATGAAACTAGTTTGAGCAATTGACTGCATGACGAACAACTTAAGGCAAAAGAGAGTCGCAACACGATTCGAAATCGCTTCGCTCTCTTAACTGCACAGCTGTCGCCTCCTCAGCGCTCTCTGGCCGAAAAAGCCATTTGTTGCTTTTGGCCAAGAGCCACCACCACCAGCCACCAGCACCACCCAAAAGGGAAGCAAGAGACAATGCTGGTCGGCAACTCTGTTGTCCCTGGTGTGGGTGTGATGGCCCATCTTTGACATTTGGGGGCATAATATTACCTTGTATGCCGGATGCCAGAAATCAGAATAAGAGTAAACAAAAAACTAAATGAAATGCACAATTTTATGTGCTGCTTAAAAGTGAGCACATAAAAAGCATAAAATATATAACAGAATATAATCAGTGAGAGTATATTACAGCGAATAATGCTTGCTAATGGGATAACCAAAGCCTTATATGTGAGAAGAATGAGATCTAGAAACTGTGTGCATTGTTTTATCTTTCAAATATGAAATCTATAATCTTTTGTTACACAGCTTACAATAATGTATAATCAATTTGAAGCAGTTTATTTAGCTTATTTGTATACCCGATTTAAAATCGAATTAGCAATACTGGTGTTATTTTGGCTTGATAGATAGATTAAATACTTATAAATGTGATATTATTTAAAAGATATGTAAACTGTTGAAAATAATATAACCAAGAGCTGCTAGAGATGTAATTTGTCTTAATGATTGACAATTACAAAAAATCAATGTTTTTGCTGATAATTTAGCTATGTGTTATCTAAAAACCACATTTAAGTTTCTTATTAGCTTGGGAGATGAGTTTCCTAACAGGCAGTAATTAAAACTCTTTGAAATCATTGCTTAACTTCATGAGCTTAGGTAAATTTTCCATTTCTTATCACTACATAATTATATATCGTTTAATCGAAGCACATTTATGATAATTCCTTATCTTTTAAATGCACTCATCCCTTCTTGAAGTCTCCATTCTCTACATAGACTTAAACTACAGACAGTCTTAAGTGCACTTTTCTGTTTTGAACTCTATAATTTTGATAGGCTTTGGGCAACAACTACGCTGGCTGGCAACTGGCTGCCTTACCAAAATTGCGTGGCCGTTCCAAACAGGCAAACGCTAAAAACGCCCAAAGTCTTGCGACAAAACAGAGCCTATCAACTAGTTTCATTCATACACACAAACACACACACACACACACACATACATGCACACACACAGGTGGGCAGGTGTCTCCGTGGCTGCTTCCGCTGTTCAATACCACGCCCCCCCCCCCACCCCACCCACTTCCCCATCGACAAGTCGGCCTTTTACTTTCAGCACGCAACTTTGCCATGTGCTTCACGCTCTCTTCTTTTGCGCGCTCTCTTCTGTCGCTGTTCGCACGCTCTTTCGAACTGGTTCGTTCGTGTGGTTGGTTCTCTTTGGCACTTTCGAACTGGCAATTCGCTATAGCCAAGGCATTGACGAAGCAACCCCAGAAACGCATTTGGACGCTCGGGCGCTGCGGTTGCTATAAGAAAATGTTGTCGCTCGCTGTGAGTTCGTCGAAATAAATATTCTCCAAAAGCAAAAACCAAATATAAACAAACATGGTGCAATAAATTAGTCAAAGTAAATGCAATAAATAATTAAGTATGCTTTTTAAGTGAAGACGAGTGTGTGTTGTTCTTGTCGCTGATTGCATACTTTGGAGCTCATCGAAATGTTTTAGCATTGTGAAGGTAATCAATTGAGAGCTGAGTTCTTTTGTGTGTTTGTGCAAATGTTTTGGCATGTTTCAATGCAGTCGGTTGGGCAATAATCAACCGGCCAGTCGGCCAGCCGGTCTCTGCAAATGGCCAGCAAACGTGGCCGTGTCAATGACTGCTGCAGGCCATTAAACTGCCGGCCAGCTTTTGTTTACTCCGCAAACTGAACTCTGTTTGTCCTGCGAGCGACGAGCTCTATTTACAAAGGCTCGCAAAAGGGTTGAGCCGTAAACACAAGCACATGCGGACACATGGACACATGGGATATAGCACAGTTATACACACACTCATATGTGTGTGTATGCAAATGAATGATAAGTCGTATCAACAATCCGACAGCAGTCAATTGCTGGGTAAATCAATTTTTGCTAGTCACTCGTTGGCTCTCGCTTGTCTCTCAATTTCGGCAATTACTTCAGACTGTCGGACGTTTGGTGGTCATAAATCTTCCTACCTGTACACACATGCACACACACATACACATGCATGGGTGTCAGCCTGTCAAGTCCTGTGGCCAAAAGGCAACAGCACCCAAAAAATGCCAGAAAAGGGCAACATTTATAGCCATAAAACAGCAACAGGCAACAGGCGACGTTTCGTGGCAACATTGTGTGCATATTTTAGAGCAGTTTATAGACCCGGCTGACTCATACATTCACAAACGGTTCACGGTTCACAGTTCTGCGGCCCCTTTCATTCCGTCTTCCTTTTGGGGGGCTTTAGCTAAATTGTTTCTGTGCTCAGCTTTAGTTGAATTGACAATGAGCTAAGCGGCTTTAAGCGCACGCCTAACGGTTTCAGCGAGAGCGAGACGGGCAGATAGACAGAGAGGGAGAGGGCGCGACGCCAGCGGGGTACGGATTAAGCATGTAACGGGCGCTTAGCGGGTTAAGCCTTCGTGGCGCCACTGATTACCACCCACCAGAGGCAACATGTGGTGCAGGTGCCTCATATGGCATGACTTAGGCATTTTAGTTAATGTATCTAAGCCGGGTAATTACTGTTTTGGATTTTGATTTTAGCCATGATTTTTTTATAAATACGTGGATAGGTACTTTCATTTGTGATAAATTTTAAAAAATAGGTATTTATATACATATAATTCTCTTTTTAAACGGTTTTTTTACACGGCTTGAACTTTTTTTTCCACATTTTTTTACATGATTTGAATCTATGCTCTTAAATTTGTTTTGCAAATTTTATTTTTGAGAACCAATCTACAATGTAAAACAAGTGTCGAAAGATTTTATACTCTTTTCGAACCTTTAGGCAATTTTCACTATGCCAACTGCACCACCAAAATATTTAATGACACATATCTTTGCTAATTATAACTCAATCGATTTGTAATTTTAAACATTGAAGAGTTATAAGGATACTCAAGAGTTCAAGGCAATTTAAGGCGTTAGCTTTGAAAAGATCGGATATATGCCCGAAGCCGACTTCCAGTTGTATGGCAGCTATAAGATATAGTGGACCGATCCGGCCGGTTCCGACCAATGTGCTGTCCCTTTGAATAATAAGTCTCTGTGCAATGTTTTATCACGATAGCTCAAAAACTGAGGGGCTAGTTTGCATACAGACAGACAGAAGGACAGACGGACATGGCTAGATCGATTTGTTTTGTCATTCTAAGCATACTGGCAGTATCTTTTTTTTGGGGGGGGGGGGACGCTTCCTTCTATGCGTTACACACTTCAGGACAAACTTAATGTACTATTTTCTTTGAAAAGAGTATAAAGATAATTAGATGCTATTATTTGTATATTGCATATGAATTATCATTAAACCACCTTTTCATCAATAAATTTGCACATCGACAAAAAGTTTCAAACAACAGATTTGGCAGCCTTCTTAATTAACTTGCCTAGCATTTTTTGCTTCAGCGCAGTCCTACAAATATATATACATCGATAATTAACATGTCCTCAACTGAACTATTAATGTTGCTTCTTAAGTGACAGACTTGAGCACCGCCTACATTCCCATTAATTTCACCTTGCCACATTGCTTCTATCTCGGTCCAAACTGCTTGTTGCAAGTAGGCAAGACTGTTTGCGCTGCTCATTAATAAACTCATTTGTTAAGTTGCTTAGCTTGTAGACGATTCGCTCTTGAAGGTGGCACGCAACAGACTGACTACCTGCCACTCTGCCCCATGCGACTGCCTGTCTGCCGGTTTTGGGCAACAGTTTCGCCAGCTAATCACATTTGGCCATCGATTTTCCCATGTCTTTAGTCTATGTCAGCAACCGCACCTCTCGACGCATACATAATGGGGTTTATAAATATGTGAGTCACCCAAAAGTATTTCCATAGTCTTCCGATTCGTATATATATATATATATAGGTTTGTATTGCAATTCTCCTATGGCTCTAAATCAAACTGTTTACGTTGCGGTTTCTCTGGCCTGGCAGTTTCAACTGCGGCAAACTTTAATGTTTTTAGGCCAACTCGGTTAACCCATTTCCACACATACAGCCTGTGTTTGATCCAGTGTCCTGTTCGCTGTAATAGTGTGAATCTGTCTGCCTTTGCTTTCTTGCTTTCGATTTAACAGCTTTTATGTGCGGCCCGTTTTTATTAGCCTCCGACTGTCTGACATAAATTTAACATTAAATTAAGTGCCATTTTACCTACATATATAGCAGCAAGAGGGTTGCAAACCGACTGCCGACTGACTGACCCCAAAAAATACTATCCCCTCACAATGTTTGCATTATTTGTGCCCCTGTGGCACGTAACAAGTTCATTGCACTTTAATGAACTCTAAAGCGAAACACAATATGCAATTTATGACTTGATCTAGCGACACTTTCAAACTGCTAATGAGGCTTTGCTTTGCTTTTGCTTTTGCGTTGCTCGAAACTGAATCGGGCTGTTTCAATTTGAAACCATTTTCTTCAATCTGTAAGCAGAGTAATTTGCTGTTACGATGGCCAGTCTCATAAGCTTCTAGTTGTTGCTCGTTTATTTGTGTTTATATTTGCTGGCTTAAAGAGCTAAGTGTTGTGTTTCTTAATACCTCCTATGAATAACAGAACTTTGTATACAGCTTGCTTTGGTTATATAATTTGAATGGAGTATGAATTATGGTACATTAAAAATCAGAAATGGAAGTCCACATCATCAATAAATTCTCCGCATTAAATTGAGTGAAAATCAAGATCTCCTTTTTTGTAACACAATCGGAACGTCTTAATAATCTAAGAAAGGATTATAACCAAAATCCAATTACTACTGTTATAGAGTCATCCAAAGACCTTTCATTACTGCAGGTTATCGATATTCTAGCTTGACATCGATACCCTAACCCTGAGAGTCTTAGAAGCGTATGTGCACTTCGTCCAGTTGCAGTTAAAAGTTCGCTTTCAAGTTGTAATTTGTACCTTCTTTAATTAAATGTTCTAAAGGAAACTCTAGTCGTTAGGATGAAGAGGTTTTGTCTTGTTTTTGTTTTTGTTTTACTTTTTTTTGATGCTGAGGGGTTGCTTAAAAGTTTAGCTTAGCATATTAGCAAAGTTTGGTGTTTAATTTAATTTGCATTTGTTTTGCGCTTAACGCCACTGCCCTTCTCAAAGAGTGGCAGCCGCGACGTCTGTGTCTTGGAATTTTCATTGGAAAAACTTGCACAGAAAGTTGTCAGTGAGAGAGAGAGTAAGAGAGAGAGGGAGGAAAGGACTTGTCGCGAGGCTTTAAGTCAACGCAAAGTTGCCTTTGGCTTTTGCAATAGCTATGCTTAATGCGCTGAGAAGGCATTTCATAGCCGTCTGCTTTATGGCCACTTTGCTCACACGATGCCCAGAAAAAAAAGAGAAGCGAACAGAGATGAGAAGTTGAAGGCATAGGAACATTTCAGTTTCATTGTTGTGTGCCCAAACCATAATTTATTGCGACTGCTCGGAAGTCGTAAAAGGCAAACAATTGTGCCACAAGGAAGCACCCTGTCTGTCTGTCATTTCTTTAATTGATGTGCTTCTTCCTTTTCCTATTCTACTACAGCTACTAAAGCTGCTGCTGTTTTTGGACTGCAATTAGGAGGCTGGCATCTTTGGCAGGCCTTGACACAGTCAGCTGGCGAATGTAGCAAATGTGGCAAATGTGCTACAAGCATGTTGTTATTCCTCTACTCACGCTTGTTGTCGAGTGTTGCATGCTTTTAGGCGACGTTGCAAGGCCAAACCAAAGCCAAAGCCTACAGTGAAGGTTGCGTGCGTGGGGAATTTGCCTTTGTTACCCTCATTTCCAGTTGCCTTCCCTCTGCGCTCTGCCCACAAACCGCTTTCGCCACAGCTCATGTTCGACACTTTTATTAATGTGTGTGCTTGTGCTTGTAACGCCTAGCCTAGCAGCGTGTAGCTGTCGGAATTCCATTCATAACATTTTAACAGGCCTAGAGCGAACGAGAGAGAGAGAGAGAGAGAGAGAGGGAGAGTGTGTGTGAGAGAGAGAGAGAAGGGAAATGTGCGTGCTTCCTGTGCTTGTTCGCTTGTCGCTGATAAGTCAACCTACTTTAACGCCTGTTGACAGTTTTAATAAATGAAATAGGCGGGAATTCAGCTGCAGGCGGAATGAAAGGCTTGTGCACTGTGTGGCAAGCGAATGTGGCACATTCAACAATAGGATTCGTTGGCTGAATTATGCTTTTGCATAAGAGTGAAAAGCTAGCTTTAGCAACTAATTTGCTCTGTACAGAGTAGTGAATAGATAATAGGGCAATATTAACGACATATGAGTCGTAACTTAATTATTGCTAATAAATATTGGTACTAAGCCTAGTCGATGCTATATTAGGCATAAAGTATCCCCATAATAAAGTATTTAGTTAAGCCCAAGTTGGAAGCCTTATATTGGCTTGTTTGTGATAGAAGATCGCAAACTCGTATCTAACTTCAGATCTAAAATAGAACCCAAACCATTATCAAATCTACCTTGCAATCGAAAATCGAATCAGTTCTGACAAAGTTATGTGGGCTGAAAGCCATTTCTAGTTCTTCTGAGAGTTACATTATGATTTTGATCACAGTCAATATATGCGCTACTTATAATTTGATATTACTCCCAGATTATCGCAGCAATTAACTAAGTAGTTCTCACTAAACTTTTTATGGGCCCATTAGGGCATTCTTTTCCTTTCACTCTATCTAATCCGCACTACTTGTTTTCACTTATGTTATGCCTGCATGAATTAGGGTCAGTTACTTTCAAAGGACCCTCAAACTATACACCTAATTGCCACGCTAAAAGCGAACTCAGACTCAAACCCCAAATCCAAATGGCTGAAAGCCCCAGAGTAGGCTGTCAATTAAAAGCGGCAATTACACGAATATGCTGGCCACCTTTTGGCTAACAGTGCCTGCTGTAAGTAGTCGTACTCTCCCTCGCACATAAACAGAACACGTGCTGCGAGGCGCTGCATAAATTAGCGACTAAATTAAAAATTACACAACAAACATTTTAAATAGCTCGAACCGAAAAAGCAGCCAAAAACAGGCGAAACATTAAAGCGCACCTCGGCCACTTTGTTTATGGCTTTTAGCAGCTGACGTTGTTGTTGTTGTTGTTGTTTTGGCCATGTCCATGCAAATTACATTTTGTGCATGAAATTAGTTGGCCATTGCGTCCGGCGCCGTGGCCCAAAGGACAACAGCCTGCAAAATGTAATGGCCAAAGCGGAAAAACCGGTCCGAGGCAGACATGCATGGAATTTGTTTTCCACAGTCCACTAAATATATTTCGAATGCGTTTGTGGCCCAGGATAATACGGCTAAAGCTAAGGGGCAGTAGGGTGGAGCAGGAGGGTGGCACTCAACGCAGAGGTATAGCGCGAAACTTATCGGAGGGATAGCTAAAGCAATTTATGAGCAGAGGTTTCAGTTTGAAGAGCGAATATGAATATGAATAAATAAATTCATAAATAATACGCCATGTATGCAAAAAGGTTTTTTTCCATACAATTTTAATGTGACCTAAAAGACTGATTGTTTGGAGTAATTGTTATAGATTCATGCTATTCAACGGGGAAATATTTGCTTTTAGACTCAGAGAACAAATATTGTTTGGTGTTTAAGGAATAAAGTAAATTGAGTTAAAATACCAATAATAGAAATTATAAATTTAAAATTGCCTCTTAAAATTTCAGCTACGTATGAGATAATATGCTTGTTGTCAAAGCAAGTAATGGTAATCTTCAGTCTCAGTTACATAAGAAAATTCTCTCTTTTATCTACAAATCATAAGCAATAAGAAGCTTTTCATAATTTCCTTAATTTCGTCTGATGGCGCACTTTCTGCATCGCAATTCCTTTTAAATGCCATTCAATGCAGCAATGGCGTCCATTCTTTTTATTTTCCTTAAAGGTTATTAATAGCCGTTTCTCCTTGCTACCACTGCTGTTCGTTTTCTTTTTACAACGCTCCTGCTCATGACGTCTGCTGCTGCTTTTTTTCGACAGCTTTTCGAAATTTATGCGCCATTTTTTTTGCACTCGCGGTGCAACTGGAAATGGAATGGAAATGACATGGATCGCTAGTTGGGGTTTCAATGCATTTCAAATGAATTGCATTTTAAGAGCTAAGGCAAAAGCTATACTTACAGCTGTATATATATATTGTATACAGCTGTATATGTTGTATATCTGATGCATGTTGCTTGTATACATTGTTTTGGCCGTCATCGATTTGAGGCACTTGGTTTGGGGCACGTGTACTTCATTTGCCATCATGCCGTCAACTGGCATGGCAGTCGTTATTGATTTTACCTTACCGACTTAAGCCCCTCCGATATTCCCTCCATGCATATTGAGTGTGCGACAATTTATGAGCTTTATGTGTCACTTCTGACGCTCACTTTCACTATAGCACCCACACAACACACACATAAAGACAGACAGTCACGCATATTTTTCTAAGGGCTGCTCACCCCTACGACAACTGGACGTCTCAGTTACAGTTACAGCTACAGTTCAGTTCAGTTTTCTTTTGGTTCTTGTTATTGCTGTAGTTGTATGTGGCCCGAGCATATCTAAACGGTAATTGCTTGCCAGGGCGTAGTTGAGTTTTATGACCCAGACAGCTGTTTTTTCCTTTGCTCCCTTTTCCCCCTCTCTCTCTCTCTCTCTGTCTCACTCTCTTCTGCACTTAAATCATAGCATACTTCTCAGCGGAAATTGCATGATTGCCTTTAAGGCTGCCAACGAACCACAATTAGTTAATTTATTTCGTTGCCTCTGTGCAATTGAATCAAAAGCGCATAGATCTAATCTAAAACACAGTCTGTGTTAAATTGCTATTATTAAACTCGCTATTGTATGCGCAAAGAACAAAAAAAAAAGAAAACATACAGCCCGCATTTGCTGTTTGCCTTTTTCGTTTCCATTTCGCGTGTTTTGGCAAATTAAATTTTATCAGGCAATTGAGAATATGAAAGCCATTTTTGTCAGAGCATAGCAATGAAGTGCAAATGTTGTCGGGCACATGAGAAAATTAAATAGAAAAGAATTTTGAACAATTTTTAATAGAAAGAAGAGGCAGAGGTGGCAGAAAATAATGAGAAAAAATTGGGGGAAAAGGTTGCGAACCCCTAAAGAGAAAATAGTAAAGGAAGTGTAAATGTTTATTTAAAGAAGATAATAAATAAATATACAGGAACAGCATGGAAAAAAATAAAGTAGGATATTAGAAAAAACTACAAGCTAGTCATAAAACTTATGCAATTAGTGAAAATAGTAAAGATACTGAGATATATTTTCCTATCATTGTAACCCTTCAATATGTAAAGCAATAATATTGAAGAGGTCAGAAAATGCTATAAACTGACCAAAGTATTCATAAACAATATACTAAATTTCCCCATAATAACCAGAAATCTGCCCACACCACGCGATAAGATCGTAAATTAAAGCGAATCGATAGTTCTGTTGCATGTCAATAAGAAATTTATGCGTTAGATAATTTGCCGCGCCTGTTTTCCTTTTTTTCCCACAAATTTGTCGTCATTTATTAAACATTTCAGGGAAATGTTATTTACCGCTGGATATTCAAATAAATGGCATTATTTATGATAGTCGTAGTAGTGGTAGCAGAAGCGACACGCCCAATTAGTTTTGATAGATGACCAAAACGTTGGCATAAGCGGCTTAGACATGAAATTTTATTGTTGACTTTCGAGACGCAAAGACGCAAAGACGCAGCACAATTGTCGAGAGGATTGTCGCATCCTTTTGGCCAATAGCTTGAGGCCCTCGAGCACTATAGACAAGTTTTCTGCACGTCCTTTGTCATTTTAATTGAAAATGTTGCCCAGCCACTTTTGGCCATCGTCGTTCTCAATGGCCAAATGCGCTTTGTCGCCCCTTTTGTGTGCGTGACGAGTTGCAATTGTTGTCGCACTTCGCAGCGTTATTTGCCCAACGTCTAAGCTGCCATCGGTTTGGGTCTCCATTGTGCGACTGTCGATTCTACTCGCTGCCTCTCAGTCTGTCTGTCTGTCTGCCTGTCTGTTGGGCTTCACTCTTTTCTCAATTGCATGCCTCGTTGCACGCTGATTTTCCAATTGTTTGACAGCTGCATTCAAGCTGAGCCTCAAGTCTGAAGCTTTTTCTTACACTTGGCTGGCTTTTTTCGTGTGCCACCTTCGATTATATATATATATATAATGGAAAAAGGCGTCATCAGCAACGCTGGCCGGCTTGCATAAATTACACATGCAATTAACGCCAAATAAAAATTAAGCACAGGCGCACGTGGCGTATGCACAATATCACATGCCCTTATTCACGGCTGTTGTTGTTGCCCATAATGTGCTGCAATTAGCGCCCAGCTGACCAAGACAAAGTCATCGCGCAATGCATCATCATTTGTTGTTGGCCCATAAACAATTTGTCTTAAAAGTTGTCGAACTTTTTAAGCAAAAACATAAGACTGCATAAATATTTGCATATAAAGCGTTTTTCCACTGAAGCAAACGTTGTTTTGTATAGCGAAACTGTTTGTCTAATAAGCAGTGACCGCAAAAAGTTACTGTAATGCATTATTTGGATAAATGTGAAATGAAAAGTGTTAATAAACTAAGTAGTAAAATACAATATAAAATAGTACCTTTGGAAAATAAGCTATTATTTACAAATAGGCAAGATTTTGTCATTTTATCAATATATAATCGAACCATATAAATATACATGCTCTAAAATGGAACTTCCACTCATTTTCGACTTTCTACTCTCTCCCATTTCCCATTTCTCTCTTGCAGCATTCGCAGCAGTCGCGGATCGCTTGATAGCATTGGCACCGCTGCGAACGGCAGCTCGGCGGCCAGCCAGGCCAGCTCCAGTGGCGGCTCCAGCAGCAATAGCAACAGCAACAGCAACAGCAACGGCAACGGCAACAGCAGCAACATCAACAACAACAATAACAACAACAACAACAAAATGGACGGCAGTCCACATCATCGACCGGGCTCACGAAACGGTCGCGACAATTGGACCAAAATGCCGGAACCACTGAATGGCCACAAGGGCGACAAGTCGGAGAAGTCGTCGCCGTCGCGTCGCAGCATGGGCGGCGGTGGGAGTGGCAGCTCCTCCAAGCAGGGCTCGCCCTCGTCCTCGTCGCGCACCAAAGGCGTGCCGCCCAGCTTTGGCTACGTGAAGCGAGCCAATGGCAGCATCGCCTCCACGGCCGAGCAGCAGAACATCGCGATGCTCATGGCTGCCGGCGGTGCAGCGGGTCTCGTCAACGGCCTGCCCTGCGGCCGCACCGCTCACGTCTCCGCCGTGCCCCGCACCGCCAGCGGTCGCAAAGTGACGGGCGGCACTCAAACGCTGCCCAATGATATGAACAGTGAGTACAACTTCTAAGGAAATATAGCAGAGGGTGTTGCGAAATGGAATCCTATAATATCAGCATTATGTCTGTCTGTTTCTCAGCTCTTGAAGCTTTCTGCATGCAATTTGCCTCAAAAGATATTCGATTGAGAGAGTGGAGTAAAATTAAGAGTGGCCAATAGAAAGACGAAAAGAAGTAGGAGGTAAAGCAGATGATAGTGAAATATTCTTCACCCCAGCGAAGATGGATTGTATTATATAAGTTCTTGTTATACTCGTTCATAAGCAAAGAGTATATTAAGTTTGTGCTGAAGCGGTCTGTCTGTCTGTCTTTATGTATGGAATCTAGTCCCTTAGTTGTTGAGCTATCGCGATGAAACTTTGCACGGAGACTTATTTTTCAAAGGGAAATCACATTGGTCGGAACCAGCCGGATCGGAACACTATATCTTATAGCTACCATACAACTCATAGTCGGTTTTGGCCATAAATTCCATGTTTTTTAATTTATCACCTTCAATTTCCTTGCATACGTTTTAACTCAAAATGATTGAGTCATAGATAGCGAAGATATGGGTCATTAAATATGCCTCCAGTATACTTAGGATGACAAAACAAATATAAGCTGGTGAAAGCTATCCACAGACTCGACAAGAGTATAAAATCTTCGGCACGTTGAAGATCAAGACACACTTCAGTCTTGTTGGCAATCGAAAGTTCAATAAATATTGATTGTATTTAAATAACTTTCCAGTGGAACTGCCGGCGAATACGCAACATCGGAGCTTCTCACTGACTGGTCCGACAGCGACGCAGCTGAGTCAGTCGATAAGGGAGCGACTGGCCACAGGCTCACATAGTTTGCCCAAGCCAGGCAGCGATATGCATATCTTCCAGCACAGGTAAGACATTTGGCCAAAGTTTAGCCCAACCTTATCTTAAGTCGCAGACCGGCCTTCTTCTACCACAGAATCTCTACGCGTGGAGGCGGCACTCGTCACGATGGATCACTATCGGATACGCAGACCTATGCGGAGGTGAAGCCCGAATATAGCTCATACGCCATGTGGCTCAAGCATAGCAATACGGCGGGCAGTCGGCTCTCCGATGGCGATGCCATAGATCAGCTGCAGATTGGCTCGCCAGCGATGACGCGCCATGGCCACAAGATGCTGCACAATCGCTCCTCAGGCACAGTCGGCGGCCAGGGACAGATGTCCGTTCAGGGCAATGAGTCGCCCTATGTGCAGAGTCCTCGCATGAATCGCAGCAACAGCATCAGGTATGTCAATGAATATATACAATTTGACAAGCATGTATATTAGTTCCGTCTCTATCTACCTTTCTCTCTCAATTATTCTCTCTAACTTCCTCACTTTTAACTCAAAAAGCTATCTGAAAGAACGGACATATCCAAGGTGATTTTTGCCTCAGGTGTCGCTTGCTTTTGATTTGCGCTTTAAGTTTTCCATCCTTATATATGCCACGCCCATTACGCCAACATCACGCCCATTATGCGCGTCACACTCGAAAACAATCAGCCTCAGTCTCAGTCTCACTCTCAGCTCTCACTAAAAGCGTTTGCCGCCTGCAATTTACATTTACATTTTACATGTTGCACACTTTGCAGCCTCGCCAAAAATGCACGTTCGTCAGGAGTGTGGCAGTGTGTGTGTGGGTGTGTGTGTGTGTGTGTGTGTGTGGGGTGTGTGTGTGTGTGTTGTAGCAGACGTCTGACTTTAGACGTTGTGTTCATTATGTGCCCTGACAACGGAATGGGTATACGACATTTTTTGGTTTATTTCGGTAGGTTTAAAAACTTACCAAAGATAATATAAATTGAGCGAAAAACTAGAAAAACAAATAAATTTAATACATATATATATATGTATTCTCAGCTAAACTAAAGAATATGTGTATATATTATAACTATATATATAAGACTTAAGAAACCATTTTAAAAAAATTACCAGAATCACTAACATTAAATAGTATTTTCAGAATACTATAATGCTCAAGTTCTTTCTATAGTTCACTTGTTTTGTTATTCATATCTTAGCTGACTTTAAAGTGTACTGAAATATCATCAGCTCTTTTTATCCAATTTCCACATATATCTTCGCCTGTCAGCTCCCCTGTTTGTGTGTGTGTGTGTGTGCGTGTGTATTTGTGTAATGAGCTTGCTTTTTACATGAGCGCCTGCAAGTATGCAAGCAATTTGTAATAGTTTAGTCTTTATGGTGCGAGAGAGGTGGCCATATGTTTGCCGTAGCCATGTCTCGTGCATATTTTAAAGCTACAGTAAAAAGCGCTGCAACGAAAATTCGTTGGTTGCCGACACACGCCCAAATAGTTAAAGGGGAACTTTTCGCTTGTGGCTAGGGGGGCTGTGTTATGGCAAACAGACAATGTGAAAGTTGTGAAAAACAGCAAAGTGTGCAAAAACGAAAAAAAAACAAAATAATGAAGAAAAATAAACTCGAAATGGAAAACGAAAACGAGAAAGAAGCAAAGGAAGGGGGCTTGCTTTCGGCTCGACGTATGAGTGTAAATAACAGTGCTGCGAGTGCAGTGTGGAGCAGAAGAAGGCAAGGAGGGGGAACGGCGGGGTGGCCAGATTATTATTTGACATGTCAATAGGTTTCGTGAACCTTTGACTTGGCCATGGCACCGCACAGCTGAAACGAAGTTTGCCCCGGGGCTGCCATTTCGGTGTTGTAGTTGTGTTATTCGACTTCATTCTGGCCACGTCAGCAGTTGGCAGTTTTTCTGCAGCCGAGTGTTGACTCTCAAGTGCTTCATTAAAAATTTGCACCAGCAATGGTGTTGAAAAACAAACTACAGCAACACATGAATAAAGTTGAGAGTAGAGTAGAGCGAGTTATTTTAAGGGGATTTGTAGATATAAACGAGTATATCTCTATAAAGACTCCAATATTATGAAGATTAAAACAATCAGTGTATCAGAACTGAAACTTAAGCACAGATCTGTTTAATATATTCCACAATGCAGCATAATAAAGCACAACTGCAAAAGTACTTTATCTGTATGCCCCATCTCATCTCACTGTCTTCAACTGGTAACTGTTGTTACACTCACTCGAACTCACTCGCTTCCTTCTATGATATATGTTCGACCCTGTTGAGCCAGCCAACTAATATGTTTCGGCCCAAACTCTTGCTTTCAATGCATCAATTATGCAGAAGGAAATGGCAAGTGGCAACCGGCACGAGGCTGCAGAACAGGAGACATGAAACAACAGCAGTTGGGAAACACCAGAAACCAGTTTCGGTGGCTTGTTATCAAATTTTACACCAGAGCAGTAGCAGAAGCAGAAGCAGCAGAAGGGCGGGCCACAGAAGAGTTGTTGGGCAAACGCCCCCGAGCGTTAAGTAAACGCCCTGAAGCGTACCCAAAAACCCCTAGCAAACAAACACATTCACACACACACACACACACACACACACACACACACACACACGCATACACAGCACATATGCGCTAACAGGGGAAGCTAGGGCAGACGGAAGCACAAAGGCGAGCACACATGACGTATACGTAATATTAGATTTGCATGCGAAATGACATTAATGTCAGTTATCAACGGAGCGAGGCGAAGGCTCCAACTTGGACAGCACAGATTTTCCCCTCCCACCCCTTTGCCTGTGTCAATCCCTTCGCTCTTGCTCTGCCCACTCTGTGGTCATTTGCTAAGCCTTTATAAGCATCGTGTTTTATGACAATTTGTCGAGGGATTTGGCATGAGAGAGCTGCACGGACACTGCTCACATCGAGTCATATCAGTTAGTCACACACACACCACACACACACACATATACATGTCAAATTGTCGCTGACAAAAATTAAACGGAAATTTGCACAACGCCTGAAAGTATGCAACGCTCGTTTGCAGATTGGCCTAATAAACTGCACAGCCGCAAACGGAAATTTGCAAGCGTCTGGCAAACACATCACACCACATCACATCACACCACACAACAACAACAGCAATGTGGCCATCTGTGTTGGCCAAAATGTTGTGCCTTGAATCACAGACCAACTGTGCTGCCAATTGGGCCAGCTTGTGGTCGGCTTTAGAATTGCATAGCTATAGCTTAATTGCATCTACACTCAAATAATTAAATGTGCACACAGAGTAAAGCTCATAAATCTGTAGGCTTTTACTTTAATGATATTTACTGCATTGCACATTTATTGAATCTTTTTAAAAGCATTATGTGCTGAAAGCTTTTTACTTTGATTTGTCGCACTGATTTATTAATGTCAGGAAAATGATAATATAGTGTGAAAACAGCGTGGATTTTGCTATTATAATAATGAAAATAAATCATTAACATTCGCACATGAAAAGTGGATGCCAATGGCCAGACTATATTTTTGCAGCTATAAACTGAATGTTCACAAATATATTTAATAAAATCAACTGTTTAAAAAGTGATTCAGTCTTGGGTTAATTTTTACTCCGCATCACTTATTACCCAAAGAAAATGTCACCACATCCTAACTATTAAAGACTTTTCCATATGTACCCATTTATTTCTTATTTCGAGCATTCACTTTCGATCACAGCGAAATCACTGATACTTTTTCACATACCCAACTTGACTCATAACTGCTTTTACTCACTCGCCTCTTCACACACACATAATTCTGTCATATTAACACACACACACACTCTCACACACACACACACACACTGCCACACATGCATAAAGAACGCAAACTAATCGCACATATTTTCGGTTTTGCTCCTCTGATGCAATCGCAGATCCACCAAATCGGAGAAAATGTATCCCTCGATGCTGAGCCGTGGCGGCGATGTGGAAATCGAGCCGTACTACTGCCTGCCCGTCGGCACCAACGGGGTGCTCAGCGCCCAAATGGCCGCCGCCGTTGCCCAGGCGCAGGCCCAGGCCCAGGCCCAGGCGCAGATCCAATCGCAGGCGGGCGGCAATGCGGCAGCTGTGGCCTGGAGCCAGCCCACCTCGCCCACGCCCCTCAGCCGGGGCCCCTTTGCGAGCACTGCGTCCACATTGTCGCCCACACATGGCAGCGCGGCAGCGGCGCTGGCAGCTGTGGCAGCTGCAGCAAGTGGCGGACACGGACACGGAGGCGGCGCCGGCGGCGGAGGCGGCAGCAGCGTGAATGCCTCGCATCGTCTGACATATCCCAAGAAGAATGATGAAGGTGAGTGTGCAACACTTGCACGGAGTAGATAAATATTAAGACCACCTCTCCCTCTTACCACTCCCTTCTTCCCTCTTCCCAGTTCATGGCAGCGCTGCTTCACTGTTGTCGGGCGGCAGCTCGCTTTACGGCTCGGCTGAGGAGCGACAGGCACACGAGATACGGCGATTGAAGCGCGAACTGCAGGATGCACGTGAGCAGGTGCTCAGCCTGAGCAGTCAGCTGTCAACCAATGTGAGTAGAGCAAATGTACATAACTACCAAATACACTTGAGTGCATTAATCTGTTGTTAAGCATTGCGCAAGCTAAACTGCAAAGTTGGCTTAGTTGCTTGTGCCAACGAAAGATATATGTATATCTATATACTTACACTATTGGAAGCATACAATTTATACTATTTTGGAAGTTGCTTCATATTTGAAATCTAAATTGCTGCGATTTGATTTGATTTGATATAATGAAACCGCATATGACAAATTGTTCTTTAATTGTAAATAATATCTATTTACTAGCTGACTTTTAATTTGTCAACCAATGTGAGTAGAACAAATGTATACAAATACAAATGAGTACATTCCAAATGCCATTATCCATAATCTGTTGTTAAGTAATGCGCAAGCTAAAGTATTTCCCACTTGCTTGTGCTAACGAAAGATATATGGTTTAAACTGTTGGAAGTATACTATTATACTATTTTAGAAATTTCTTCACATTTGAAAATGAAATTAATGGCAAATTTATAGTTTTATATTGGATACAATTAAATCGAATATGAAGCATTATTCTTTAAATGTCAGTTAAGGAAATGGCATCATAAATTACTTATACACCTAATACTATTTTTATACGGTACCAGAAAAAAACGTGTAAAAAACGCGTAAAAAAAGTTAAAATAAATGTTATTTTCAAACCGTGTAGAAAGAGAATTAGGTGTATAATATCTATCTAGTAGCTGAATTCTTATTTGCAAATATTGCTCAACATTAATTTAACACATTTTCGAGAACATTACTGCAAAGGAAATGTTTATTCGAAAAGCCTGAAACTTTCAAAAACAATAGGAATACTGTAGAACTTTGCATATGTAATGCAAATCTATTAGCTTTTTGCATTTTATTTCTAACCATAAATGAATTGAATGGAATTTACCAATACGAATGAAAATTTATAATCTTACAAGTAAAGATTTCATATAACATTCGATTTTATTTGACTTTTGCAAGCTTAAATGCAATTATCACCTGAATATCTATATTATGACAAATAATACTTACACCTTTCAAGCTGCAATTAAGTACCATTCAAGAGCTGCTTTCCTCTAGTCTAACGTTTGCCCAACTCAAACATGTCGTATCTTTATGTCTTTTACAACACTGTCGCCAAACTTGGCCAACTGCCATGGGACTCATTCATCGGCTGCTGCTGCCGTAAAAAGGCTGCAACACTCGACGGCAGCTGTCGCAGCATTTTGCGCATTTCCATTGCCTACTTTGGGGCGCGCCTCAAGAATGCAATTGCCAGCGTAGTGGTTGGGAAATAACGTAACAATGTTGCGGCTGCTGCTGCTGCTGCTGCTCCTGAATGTGCTTTAAATTGCTGCAGCATAGCTCAAGGTATTTTGCCCTGCCTCCCTGCCTCCCGCTCACCTCATTTACCTTATCGGATGCTGTAACTGTCGGCGCACTTCAGAATTCATTCGGTTCGCTTATCGGCGCCGCAAGTCGGTTCGCATTTTTGTCAGCGCAACTTTTACGCCAAGTTGCCTCGCATCAAATTCCTGCAGCAGTCGTCGACCGATCTCTGTCCTCTCTACTGTGTCTGTGTGTAGCTCAAGTTGTCAACAAAAGTCACGCAAAAGTCTGATAAACTTCCGAGGCAGTCAGACAAATGTACTCCAATAGCAACTGCGAGGGGATGCAAAACTTTTGCCTACTTTCAGGCAAGAGAGGCAAAGAGAAGGACGCAAATTGTCTGCATATGAGCGCTAGTGGATATTATTATTGTTATTTCTGTACGATGTAAGATGTAAGATGCGCTCATATCTCAAAGTAACTCGTCAACAATTTTCTGGCGGCTGGGTCACAAAGGAAATAAACTTTAAATTGAATTTCAGCGCGTTCAGCCATTTCTTTTATTTGACATGTTGTAATGCTATAAAGTAGTTTATGACCACACCTTTTACCAACGCCGAGCTATCAAATTTATTGAGGCCAGCCAACCAGCCAGCCAGCCAGACATACTATTAGACATTTCTCCAGACAACATAAATCTGTCCCGACTTGGCTTTGGACTTGTGAGTGGGAGTGGAAGTTGAGGTTTTTGGTGGGGCTGCCTCGTCTCAAGGTCAGGGCGTACGTGTAAATTGTGCGCCGTTTACCATTTGATGGATTCACTGTGGAATTGCTTATTTAGCGGGTCCGAAGCTGCTCGAAAGTTGTTTTTCTTTTTTACAATGGCCAGAAGCCAGCCGAGACAGCCAGATGCGGTCAGAGGTCGTTAAATGCGGTTAGTTATTGCTTTAGTATTTGTCTAGCGAAGCTGAGACAGTGATGGAAGATAGCAGACATTGCTGCCCAGATGCGGTCAGATGTTGTCCAATGCTGTCAGAGGATTCTAAAGGCTAGCAGACGTTGTTACAACAGTTGAGATGAAGTTAGTTAAATCAATTTTGATTTACAAGTTGCGAGTTAGAGTTAGAGCTCTCAATTCTATATTAAATGCTTTGCCAGACAGTTTTAAATCATCTAAACGAGTGGTTCTTCATTGCCAGCTACCACTGTATTTTTCAGAGTTAACATTCGATTAATTTATGGCACGCGCGAAAACAATCGATGAGAGTTCGATCAACGCCTCAGAAATCTCACTCTGCTGCTTGAAGCTGGCAAGCTGAAGTGCAAGTATGGGAATGAAATGCAGTTTGCCGTTTGGCTGTATCTTAGACAAAAGTCGGGAACAAGAGAGTAATTGCATTGAAGTTATGTCTGAAAGCATTTGCGCT
Organism: Drosophila flavopinicola; assembly: GCA_035042425.1. Taxonomy (NCBI): domain Eukaryota; kingdom Metazoa; phylum Arthropoda; class Insecta; order Diptera; family Drosophilidae; genus Drosophila; species Drosophila flavopinicola. Next base: position 402,196 of record JAWNLL010000033.1, on the reverse strand, counting down.
TGTTATGGCATTTGAAGTGTAGAGAAGCCACTGATATGTAGCTGGGAATTTATGTGGGTAGACACGAAAGTGGGTCGACTGTGGTGGCTGTGATACAGTTCAGTTAATGTCTAAAGAAGAATGCGGTGGAAACCTAAGAAGCTGGAAGAAAAGAATCAAAAGAATTCTTAAAACAAAAGCTCGCTTTCGCATATTAAATAGGTATCTTAAGCGGATATGTAATATAGTACAAAATAAATAGTCGTGAACAACAAAGCTTTTCCATCAATATTTTTACTGCCACAACGAAAGTTGCAGCAAAACATAAAATTGACATAAAAGTCTGCCATCTTTTCATGAACTATAACTACAACAGCAATCCGAACAAAGACGACTTTTTGTGTCAATTTAATTAAGCCGTCAAATGGAATATTGTAAACTTTTGCCAACTTTAGCAACTTGGCCAATTCAAGCCGTTGAGCTTTCGCAGCAATCAGAACTTCAAATGTTGCACAATTTTAACTTTTTCAACTAGGAAAAGACAGAGAGAGAGAGAAAGATAGAGACAGACGCTTCAAACTGATTGTTTTAATGCAATCGCACAAGGCCACGCCCACTTTTGTATTTGGAAAACTTTTTAATTGCCCATTCGACGCTTTCCCTCGCATTCAGCGCTTTTCCGGTCTTCCCCTCTTCCGGTCGTTCGATTGTGCGGCGCTTAATTAATTTTCGCTATGAGTAATAACCTCATAAATGCCAATCCGTCTCACGCCTGGCCCATGTCTATCCTCCTTCTACTCAATCCACTCAATTGTTGGCAGTGCAGCAGTTTTCCAGCATATTATTTGCTATTGGCCTTTTTATTGACAGACATCGTCGTCGTCGTGCAATTTCACTTTGCGGTCGCATAAAGCAGCAGCAGCAGCAGCAAAAGTGAAGCGTAGCCCCTTTTTGCCAGCATCCCCCTCAGCATCCCCCTTAGTGCCCCATCCCTATCCTGTCTCCATTTCCCAGCTGCCAAGTTGCCAGCTGTGTTAGCTGAATTGAGTTTAGCTCGCTTTGTCAGTTTATTTTATTATTATTATTTAATGGTCTTCTCTCTCGCAGGATGCAGTTTGTAAAGTTTTTCAAAATGCGTTAGATATGTTTGCAAAGCGAGAGCTCGAGGTGGCACATAAAGCCAAGCTAAGAAGAGTCAAGTGACTCAAGAATTCAAGATTATGCCAGGAGAAAAAGTGGCAAATGTAAACAAAGTAAGTTGAAAATCTAAAATGCAAATAAGCTGCTTTTGAGAATATGTAAATACTTTATGACGGGATTACCAATGAAGCAAATGCTAAATAATAAATGTTGAAGGTCAAAAATAAATAATAACAAGTAAGAGTGCTCTAGTCGGGAGTGCCCGACTACGAGATACCCTGAACCCAGTCCTTACAATCATTCGTACTGCTCTAAACACACACATGCTGCAGTACAAGCAGTACAAGCAGTGCAAGCGGTTTAAGCAGTTAGCTTGCTTTTCGCTGAGCCCCACACAATGGAAAGTTAAATCTTAAAAAACTTCTGTGTTTATTGTCCGATCTTATTGAAATTTTGGGGCAAGCAATTGTCGATAATATGTGTGACCAAACCAAATTGCAAGGTCGTACCTTCAAAAATGCGGGGGGTTTGGGGGTGGTATCCAAAAAGTGAAATATTTGTTACATGTGTATGCTATTCGAGATTATACATGCCAAATTTGGGGTCTCTAGCTTTTATAACTTTGAAGTTATGTCCCAAAAACGCATGTCCTAAAATAAAAATTTATCGATAACTTTTGAATGCGATGAGTTATCGATCAAATGAAATAAACTTGATCTGTCCCGGGATTAGGAGAACTTATGTTCCAAATATGAAGTCTCTAGCTCTTGTAGTCTCTGATATCTGTGTGTTCATACAGACGGACAGACGGACAGACGGACAGACGGACGGACGGACAGACGGACAGACGGACAGACAGACGGACATGGCTAGATCGACTCGGCTGTTGATACTGATCAATAATATATATACTTTATATGGTCGGAGATGCTTCCTTATGCCTGTTACATACATTTGCACAAAACCATAATACCCTTTATACCCATTTTTAATGGGTTCAGGGTATAACAAGTGGCAAAGGATTATCTTCGGCGTGCCGAATATTTTATACTCTTTTCGAACCATTTTCATTCAGCCAACTGCAGCACTTTCATTTGCTGTAATAATTCATTTTATCGCGTGGCATTTATTTTTTTTTGTTCCAAGAATATTAAATTGTTTTCCAGTTGTAGGGCAGCTACAAGATATAGTGGTCCGATCCGGCCGGCTCAGATCAATGTGCTGACATTTTGAATAATATGTATATGAAGCAAGGTTTCATCGCTATTGCTTTGAAAACATGGGAAGTATTGCCAAAACCGACTTTCAGTTGTATGTCAGCTATAAGATATAGTGGTCCGATCTGGCCGATTCCGACCAATGAATAATAAGTCTCTGTGCAAAGTTTGATCACGATAGCTCAAAAACTGAGGAACTAGTTTGCATACATACAGACAGACAGACAGACGGACATGGCTAGATCAGTTTGTATTGTCATTCCAAGCATACTGGCAGTAACTTTTGGTTGTCTTCGACGCTTCCTTCTATGCGTTACACACTTCAGCACAAATTTAATATACTATTTTCTTCGAAAAGAGTATAATAATAATATGTAGTAAATTCAAAATTGAATCAATTAATGTCGTTCTAAATTATAAGAATTTTAAATACAAATATTTGTCTAATTTTCAAACTATTGTTGCATTCATTCGCATTATATGAGTACGATTTGTTCATCATTTCTTAAAGCTGAAGTGTGCTGGCAAGCTAATAACTTAATACACATTTGCCTTATGTCTTAAATTATGCTCCAACTCAGCATTTTATTTACTTTTCCAAGCGTTCCCCGTCCGAAAAAAAGAACCTCAAAAATAATCCGCAAAACTTAGCTTGCTTAGTTTTCATTCCTTTGCCTCTGTTATCGCGCTAAGCTTTATGGCAGCTCAAAATGCACTCGCAATGCCAAAATAGAGAGAGAGAGAGAGAGAGAGAGAGAGAGAACTAAATCGCTTGCATAGTATATAGAAGCTTTTGAAACTTCCAACCTACATCAACTTTAAGCAGCAGCAGCTAAACAGAAACCTCAATTGAGCAATCTTATCACTGACCATAAATATTAAAGCACTGCTATAACAACAACAGCAACCACAATTCAAGGCATCCAAAAGTGAACTGAGTCGAGTCTCGAGTCTCGAGTCTTGAGCCACGCAACGCGCCCATTTATCACGCACTCAAAAACTGACCCAAGCGACCGCACAAGCAAACAAAAAGATAGAGAAGCCCCACAGTCGACCCTGCCCAGTTGCCCCCCTGCTCTCCATGCATTCCCTGCACGACTAGCAGATAAGCGTAAGGAATCATAACTATAAAAGATCGCCTCAAGCGTCGAGATGATTCGCAAACATTGGACAAGCGGGAGACAGGGGCAGAGCGGTTTCTTTTAATTGATTTGGGATTAAAGACACAATTCGCTTGTCAATATTTGCTGGCACTTAAAGGGTGAAAACACAAAAACAATTCAAGTATTGTGCCATGTGCCATATATAATAATATTATTATTATTATTTGTGCGTGGCAACTATATAAATAAAAAAACTTAATGGCTTTTAAATGGGCAGCTGCGTATGAGCAATTGTTGCTGTCTGGCGGGGATTATGTTTGGCATAGAGTACTATAAGTCATAATTTATTTCAACTTTTGTCTATTGTCTTACTAATGAATACTATTTTGTTGCTCTTTTCTTTTTAGGTAAGTGTTTCTCATGCTGTTTCTTTAGATTTAGTTGCAAGCAACACTTAAGTTCTGGTATGTACAATATGTTTTTAAGCTCTTCAATTTGTGCAATTGAAATTATTTAAATTCAGGCTGCTACTACTTGAGTGTATTCGAGTGCAGTTTATTGTTTTGAATGAGAATGGGAATTAGGTTGAGTGTTTCTAGTTCTAGAGATGCCTCAGCAAACTAGTCAGCACTGTTAGTGTCTCTCTAAATCTAGTTGCAATTGCTATAATATTTTCATTGCTATTTCATAATATCGAGAGATTCTCTATAGCTCACTGGCTCTACAACATTGACTCTGTTTTGCCTAGATTGTTCCCTTTAAGTAATCATATTTATGCTCATACACATAATCAAAGCTCATCTCCATCATCCATCTCACTTTACGCCCAACAAATATCCCTAATCCCTGCCAGCTTTGCCCCATCACAAAATCAATTGATATGCCAGTTTGCCGGTTTGCTAATAACCCATATCGTTTATATGTGCTTGCCAATAAGTAAGTCGACTGAAGCGCTCAACTTATGCCAGTCAATGACTTCCAAAAGCCAACTCCTAGCCCTGATCCTGATCCTGAACCTGCTCCACCCACGCATTTCGCATGAGTCGGCAAAAACAGTTCCATACGTCAGTAAAAAAAGAAGAAAAAAAACAACATCAAATTGTTGGCAGCCAAATTGTTGCCTTGGCAAATGTCGAGGCCAAGTTGGTTAGCCCCACAACTCCCTCTACCCACATCCGCCAGCTACCAGGCCATTGGCCAACTGCGTCTCAATTTGAGATAATCAATCATTTTTCAGTTGCACCTCTCGCTCTGTCTCTCCCCTATCTCTCTCTCTCTCTCTCTCTCTCGCTCTGCAGACGCGTTAAGCGAACCCCAAAAGTTTTTACAACTTTATTATGGTGATGTTCACAATCTCCCGTTTGTGCCAAGCTCCACCCCCATCCCCAACCCCGTCCCCCACTTCACCCGCGATTTTCGGCTTGTCGCTGGATTTGGCGCCGCAGCGTCTCGCGCTAAAAATAAATGACGCCAGGACATAATGCTGCAGTGTCCTTTTGCCTACCCTGTCCTTTTGCCCTGCCTGCCTCGACTAACTACAAAACACAAATTTGCCATTTTTCTTGTTCCTTTACTGCGCAGAACTTCATTGCCGTCGTCGTCGTCGTCGTCGCCGTCGTCCTTTTCAAACACCAACACACACAGGAAGCTGCGTCTGTAATTTTTTTCCCGCCAGCTGAATAGTTTTTGCCAACGTCCAAATAAAAACGAGACGACGGCAACGCCACTTTGGCGCCAGCTCGTCCTCGCCCACCCCGCTGTCTGCTCTGCTCTTGTGGCAACAGTGTACCGAACTGCCGGCTATGCCTCCTTTCTGATGCCCTACAGGGCATTGGGTTATGTTGTGAAACCTGAGAGATCTTGAGAGAACTGTTACAGTAGCATCAAGAACTGACTGACAATAGTACTAGAATTGAGAATGTGCAGCTGGAAGCAAATGCTTTACTTGAAAGTGATTCAAGCCTTAAGGATTACGCTTACAAGTTCCTGGTAGTCATATTTTTCTATAGCAATTTAAGTAATATGTTTCTACATTAACAATTATAATTGCAAAAGCGATTCTTAAATTTGAAAATTAGACATACATACAGTGGCTCACAGCTTATTTCAACCAGCAGCTCAAAAAAATTGTAGGCATGTATAAAATCTAAACTAAAAGAGATATCAAAATAATTTAAACGCAATTTGTTAGTCTGATGCTTTACCTTATAAAATAATACATCATTAATTTTTTAAATATTTTGCCAACATTTTACAAGCTTTAAAAACTAAAATATCAACCAAAATCAATGGCACAGCTTATTTCAACCACTTTAGAAATTATATTGTTAAAACTATGTTTTTCATCAAACAATAAAAATTAATATGTTGAAATAAGCTGTGAGCCACTGTATGTATATTTCCTAAATTGCATTAGTTTATATGATTTTGCTGTGCTAGCTGCCATATATCTTCCTTCACATACGCATTTGTAGCGCATCCTTGCTGTCATGTGAGCCAGCACACTTTGTCTCAGTGTTGTCCCCCCTCGGTTGCTGTTTTTACCATTTTGATGCCGTTATTTGTTTTGTCGCCGCCAAGCCGCCGACGCTGACTGCGACGCCGACGTCGTCGCCACCGCAGCTGCTGCCGGCCGCTTGACTCGCCTGCTGCTTCTGCTGCTGCTGCTGGTTGCCTGCCAAAGGATTTGGTGCTGCCAGTGTGTCATATTCAGTTCCGCATTTGATGCGGCAGACGTCGCAACGCACGCATCCAGCCTGGCAACACTCGTAGTGCTGGACAACATGTTGCTAACGCACTTGACATGTTGCTGATCGCCGCCAGCAACTTTGACTCGCTCTCTAACTCTCTCTGCCTCTGTTTCGTCTCTGCCAACTCTCTCGCGCTCTCTCGCGCTCACAACTGATCTTGCTCAACATGCATATGTTGTTAGTACTGCGTCAACTTCTCAGCGGAGCGGACGTGCGCGTCGCTTGGTTTTCGTATCTGAGTATCTTGTAGAAAACGCGGGCAGCGTTGAGCTCGTCGCTGCTTTAAACGTGAGAATCCAAACGACTACGTGATCATGTTTACTATTTATTTATTTAACTGATTACTGAAGTGTGCGTTTGTGTGTTGTGCTGAAGTGTTGCGTCAATTGTGATTTGAAGAAAGGTTCATTGAGCATATTTTCTTAGAGCTTAAATCTATAAATAAGTCAAAGCCTTTGGCTTTAAACGTGTTTTGTGTTTGTGTGTTGTGTTTTTTTGTTGCTGAGCAAAAAATAAAAGCGAAATAAATATTTAATGGCAAACCGGTCGCTGAGAGTTCTGTTCCGCACACACGGTGTGTAAAGTTCAGCTGGTCAGTTAACAAAGCAGCCCCCAAATTACAAATTATCTCTGGTGTGTGTGACCAAAAAACGCTGACACAAAAAGATAACAACAAAGTTGCCTCCAACTGTTTAAATTAACCAACAGCAACAACATATCACGTCGAGATAAAATCAAAAGCAAATAAACAAACATGTTGCCGCAACATTTCTGATGCGGAAGCTGCAGAAAGAAGCAAAAATAAAGTGTGCCATCAAATGAGTGAAACGAGTGATCCAATGAAAGGCTTCAGTGTTGACAGTGTTTGACAACGCCAAAGTACCGCGTACTCATTGCTGGGGCTATCCGATGTCGCCTGTAAATGACGGGAGTGACTCGACTAAAGTTACACACAACTCGCAAATGTTGCACAATCAGCAGACTACAGCTCTACACTGCACTACAATGCCCCACAATGAAAGGGGAAAGGGACAGGGGTATGGGAAAATCTGCAACATCAGCTTGGGCAATGGCGAAAAGGGAAAACCGTGACTAAGGGGGGTGTGACAATGCGCCTGTGGCTCATAGTCATAATGAAACGCAGTTATTGTTTTCCATCAAAGAGCAACCAATTAAAGAGACAGAGGTGCAAACGAGAGGGGGAAGGGGAAGACTGCAAACATATTGCGAATGGTTGGGAAGACAACAACAAACAAAGTGCAACAATGGCAAATTGTTTAATGGAGCATGTCGAAATGAGCAGGGCGAATTGTTCATATGTTGTTGCCAAAAGGGTGCATCCGAAAAGCATGCGAGAGAGAGAGAGAGAGAGCAGCACGCAGTGGCGTAGACCCAAAAGGGGGATCGACAAATTAATGTTGTTGGTTAGAAATGCAATGATCTTATCAGAGAATTCTTAGAGCTATATTTATGTTACACAAACGTCAAGAACGCGAATATTTTCGAAATTATGTGGAAACATTGGAGGTTAAGTCATAAATTTGTAAATTTTATAGTCATGCAATTAAGTTCGTATCTGGAAACCTTTTTATAGCAGCTACCTATAGCCTACCACTGTTCTGGCGTACCTTCTGTTTTAAGTGTCGTTTTATCTGTTGATCTAACTACCCTAGAATTTTAGGCATTTTAACGATCGCATCACCCCATTCACCGAACAAGAACTAAGTCCCTGCTCGCTTGAAATTTCCGCACGTATGTAGTATCAAAACAAGTAAGAGTGCTATAGTCGGGACTGCCCGACTAGGAGATACCCTGAACCCAGTTCTGACATCCATTCATACTTGCCTAATAGTGTGTATACAAACAAACACACCACACATTACTGCAAGCTGTGAAAACGGTTTAAGCAGTTATCTTGCTTTTTCACTGAGCCCCACACAATGGAAAGTTAAATCTTAAATAACTTCTGTGTTTATTGTCCGATCTTTTTGAAATTTGTAAGACATAACATTGGCTATAAAATGTGTGACCAAACCAAATTGCAAGGTCATACCTTCAAAAATGAGTTTTTTGAATTTTTGGGGGGATTGGGGGGTGGTATCCAAAAAGTGAAAAATTTGTTACATGTGTATGCTATTCGAGATTATACATGCCAAATTAGGGGCCTCTAGCTCTTATAACTTGTAAGTTATAGCCCAAAAACGCTGGTCTGAAATCGAAATTTATCGATAACTTTTGAACGGGACGAGTTATCGATAAATTTTAATAAACTTGATCTGTCCCGGCATTACGAGAACTTATATTCCAAATATGAAGTCTCTAGCTCTTGTAGTCTCTGATATCCGCGTGTTCATACAGACAGACGGACGGACGGACGGACGGACGGACGGACGGACGGACGGACGGACGGACGGACGGACAGACAGACAGACGGACATGGCTAAATCGACTCGACTGTTGATACTGATCAAGAATATATATACTTTATATGGTCGGAGATGCTTCCTTATGCCTGTTACATACTTTTGCACAAAACCATAATACCCTTTTTACCCATTTTTAATGGGTTCAGGGTATAATAAAGGAAATTGTCTGGTCGCATAGCCTCTCATTGTGTTCAGCTTTGTAAAGTTTTACGTACTCAATGGAAAGCAGTTGGCTTGCTTTTAGATGCTACCTGCTGCCTGCTGCCAGATCTCGCTGTGTACTCCGCTCCCAAATCATTTGGATTAGCTGCATTTTTAACTTGGGCATTTATTTGCTCTTTTTCGCTAATGGCAACTCAAAGCCAGTGACAGGCCAATATATCACAGAACAGAGAATACAGATGCCAAACAAAACAAACACGAAATAAAAGGAAATAATCAAATTGCGTCTGACTGTACAGCATTCAATCCAATCCGGCTGAAACTGCCGGCAACCTCGCATGTTTGCCCAGACACACGACAGCTGTGTGTGTGTGTGTGCGTGTGTGTGCGTGTGTATTGGACCAAGTTCCTGTGCCTGTCCATGTGCCTAATGGAGGTGTTTGTCACCCTCCCCGGAGCCGCTCGCTTCCAGCTCGACTCAAAACCTCACCCTAGCTGTGGAGTGTTGGTTGCGTGTCGTGTCGGTCGATCAATTAAGTAAAAATTGGTAGTTCTCAGTGTCAATTTTATGAGCGCTAAGCGCATCCCTGCGCATCCTGCTCGAAGCATATTTTTGTAATAAATTCTTATTAGAGAGTTTGGCGCCTCAGCGACTGCCAGGAATTTGATGGGGGAAGCAAAGACTGCGAAGAGATTTATGAGCTTGTGCAGCAGCAGCCTCTAAATAATATTTAAGCTGAGAAAGGAAACTCAACTCGAGTATTTTAATTGAAAAAATATTGCAATTAATTTTGATGGCGCACAGCTCAGATGAAGATTGATTTTCGGCTTTTCACTTGGGGAAATGTGAAAATGTGTTTGTGTGCAGGCGCAGCTAATCGAAATTGTCGTTGGCCAGAGTGAAAATTAGCCCATGCCTATGCCTATGCCATATAGGCGTTAACTTTGAAGTTGGCAATTTGAAATTTGCAATGATTTTCGAAAAGATGAAAAGATTTCATGTGCAATTTGCTCACATGCATCGCTGACAAAAATGGCCGTTTAAAAAGGCGACGACGACTTCCTTATAGCCTTTGAAAAACTCCTCACACAGGCATTTAAATCAATTGCTCTGAAGTTTCGGCTTTTTGAGGCAGCAATTGCCATTGATTGACTTTGGCTCGACTGTCTGTCAATATCTGTTTGCTGGCAGCTCTATCAGCATTTTTGCTCTTTGCTTGCAGCTAGACAGAGATGACAACAGTAATGCATATCTGTCTCTTTCCACTTTTAAAAACAGAGCCAAACTGTCTGCCTTGGCAGCTGTGTGAAGTGTGTTTTGTGTTTTGAGTTTTGCATTTCTCTGTGCGTGTAGCCGCCCATGTAAATGCTATGTAAATATTTAACCAGTTCCAACAGCCAGCCAAAGTCTTGAGCTTATAATAGATACTTGCATAGTAGAAGCAAATGCAAACCCAAATGCTGAGCACTCACACAATTAATAGGCACAAATTAAATGAGCCGCAATCGAACCCAAAACTGAGACTGAGACTGAGACCAACTCCGCCCCTAAGTTGTCATGGCTGCTACTGTCCGATCCGTGACTTCCCAATGGGGGCTAATGACCCGTAAGCAGCGACAAATCCCAGGCGCATGGCACTCATAATTGAGTTTACGGCTGGGATTCGATTCTACCTGCTGGGAAAATTCTGTGTGTGGCAGCGTCTTGGGTTGTGTTTAATTGAGGGAAAAGCGGCGACAGCACGGCGAACAATATTTCAATATTCCAAAGGAAATGAAATGTTAATTAACAAACGCAATACTCAACAACAACAAAGAAAACACAAAAGAAATCATAATAGATAAGCAATTGATGTGAGAAAAGGGCGCCTAGGAAAGGTTAGACAAAGAAGAAGAGTTGAGAGTCGTCTAAATAATACAATTATATAAGCAGAAGAGGCACCTAATAATGGAATAATTTAACAAGTGTTTAAATTTTAGAAATATAAATATGAGCAATTTTAGAGGAGAAAAGTCTTGAAACGCAAACCAATAGAGTTGAAAATATGAAGTATATAGATCTTAAAGTCTCTTCAGACTTAAGGCTGCATCGATTCGTCTGTTGATAATGATCAAGAGTATATATACTATATACTGTATGGTCAGACATCCTTTCTTATGCCTGTTACATTACTTTGCACAACTTCATCATACCCTTTTTATAACCCTTGAACCCATTAAAAATGGGTAAAAAGGGTATTATGGTTTTGTGCAAAAGTATGTAACAGGCATAAGGAAGCATCTCCGACCATATAAAGTATATATATTCTTGATCAGTATCAACAGCCGAGTCGATTTAGCCATGTCCGTCTGTCTGTCCGTCTGTCCGTCTGTCCGTCTGACCGTCTGTCCGTCTCTGTCCGTCTGTCCGTCTGTCTGTCTGTATGAACACACAGATATCAGAGACTACAAGAGCTAGAGACTTCATATTTGGAACATAAGTTCTTCTAATCCCGGGACAGATCAAGTTTATTTCATTTTATCGATAACTCATACCGTTTAAAAGTTATCGATAAATTTCGATTTCAGACTTGCGTTTTTGGGACATAACTTCAAAGTTATAAAAGCTAGAGGCTCCAAACTTGGCATGTATAATCTCGAATAGCATACACATGTAACAAATATTTCACTTTTTGGATACCACCCCCCAAACCCCCCAAAAGTTCAAAAAATGCATTTTTGAAGGTACGACCTTGCAATTTGGTTTGGTCACACATATTATTGACAATTGTTTGCCCCAAAAATTTCAATAAGATCGGACAATAAACATAGAAGTTATTTAAGATTTAACTTTCCATTGTGTGGGGCTCAGCGAAAAAGCAAGCTAACTGCTTAAACCGCTTGCACTGCTTATACTGCTTATACTGCAGCATGTGTGTGCTTAGGTTAGTATGAATGATTGTAAGGACTGGGTTCAGGGTATCTCGTAGTCGGGCACTCCCGACTACAGCACTCTTACTTGTTTAACCATGTCTAATGGATAACTTCTTAACTTCTGTGTTTAGTGTCCGATCTGAGTGAAATTTGTAGGACATACAATTGGCTATAAAATGGGCGATCAAACCCATTGTGCATTGCAAGGTCATACCTTGAAAAATGAGTGTTTTACACTTTTGGGCGGAGTGGGGTACGGTATCCAAAAAGTGAAATATTTTGTACATGTGGACTATACATACCAAATTTTGTGCCTTTAGCTACTATAACATAAATTATACATTTATCGATAACTTTTGAGCGAGTCGAGTTATCGATAAAATGAAATAAACTTGATATGTCCCGGTACTACTTATATTTCCAATATGCAGTTTCTAGCTCTTAGGGGATAACAAGCGCATACTAATTAGCATAATTCTAATTCCCAATTATATAATAACAGCTGACACAATAATTCCACTGGCGCAATATGCTAATGTGTATAATCCCCAAAGTGAGAGAGCGAGAGAGCGAGAGAAATGACAGACGATGCACTTGAGAATTGAGCTGAGCAACTGATATCGTAATTGTATTAAAGTCGCAACCCGTTTGAGTGTCTTCTGCTCTTGCATTACACTAATTAGCCCTGGCAAGCAGCTCAAGGTTGCCATTTTACCTGCTTGGTTGGCTAATTGGTCTTATTGCTGCTCGCTGGCAACATGTTGCCGCTGCCACTGTTGCAGCTGCAGCTGCCACACTGCACACAACACAAACGCATTTTGCAGCCGTCGTTTGACACTCAATAAACAGCGTTTATCTGCGGCTTTGTCGTCTCTTTACCATATAGAGTAGAATGCAGGGAGTCGCACCTTTGAAAAGGGCCCTAAAAAATGACGCAGCTGATTGCGGACGTGCCTCAAAAGACGCTGCTCCTCGCTGCCTGCCACAACTCATTAATCAGCTGCAACTAATATTGTGAGTCTTGTGTTGTTGTTGTTGTTGTTGTTGTTGCTGCTGCTGTTACAATTACGCCAACTGGTTGCACTTGAGAGCGCAGCTGCTCCCCTTCTTTGGCTTCTTGCCCCTCCTGCCACCATCTGCCTGCTAGTTTGTCCCCCCCGATTCTAATGACTGTGCGTACAACCCATTCGGCAGAATCATCTCAATGCTCCATTTCAAGATCACAGCCCGAAGTTCTGGGAAACGTCAGAAGACAGCAGCTCTTATCTACGTGTCGTCCATTTAGTGTCTCAGTTTCTTGAGAAGACAACGCGCACTTTTTCTGTGGTCTCGCCTCGAAAATTTAATTATCATTATGCCACATTATCTGTCTGCTGCATGAGGTTCTGCTTCTACTTCTACTTCCACTTCTTGGCGTTGATTAATTTACGACATTAAATGCCTAGGCAATGGGCGTATGCTTCAGCAGTTGAGAAATGCGCTGCTGATTTGGTAGTTTATTTAAAAATAATCTCCAATTGTATCTGCTTCTAGGCCTAGGCTTCTAATTGGCGCCCAGGGCATTATTCACAGGGAAAAACACTCTGGCATTATTGGGACTTGAAAAAACTCTTGCATCTTTGTTTTTGAGCATATATTAGAGTTGCTTTATTACACTTTAGAGAATGCTCTTTATTTTGAGCAAGGACCTTGAAACTATTTCAGCTTGGTGCTAAATAAACAATTCGTAATATTTGTAAAGAGACTTTTTAAGCTACGTGAAACTAGCTTAGAAGTTGGCGCCCTAGCATGGACATAAAAACACTCACCGAATTATTCATTAGATTGGAATAATCAATAAAATACTTCTACATATATTCTACATATATATTCCTTATATAAAAAGCATCTGACAGACTTTATCAGCTCTGCTTTTAAAGTTCAGCCCGAATTCAAGACATTTAAATGCTTAATTCTGCCATTTGAGACACCTTTATTGCAAACACCAGCTGTTTGTTCAACTTGGTGTACTTGTTGTTGTCGCTGTTTCTGTTATTGTATGCTATTAGTGACCAGTGTCCAAGACGAAGTGCATGTTAAAGAAACATAAACAGAATGCGACCCTTTAACCCCATGCCGAGCTGAAGCACTTACCCAAAATGCATAGCCAAATATAAAAAATAAAAAAAATAATAATACAAGAAGAGAAGGGAAGAGACGAGAGCAGAATAACTTTTCATTATTATTATTGCCCACGGTTGCAAGATGGGGCTGCTGATATGACGGAGGAGAGTTCCAGTGCCGAGACGACCCAAAAACTCATCAGCATAATCAACAAAAGAGTGGGCCAAGGGGTGCGGAAGAGGGGCAGGCAGGCAGCAGCAGCAGCAGCAGCAGCGAGGCAATGTTGCATGCAACATGCACAAGATTCGAGTGATTGTTGCCTGACAGCCCGTTGAGAGTTCGGTAGACGTGGACTGTCTGACAGACTCTCAGCCAGTTGTATAGAATATGCATATACAGTAAGAACAATAATAATAATAATTGTTGCTGTTGTTGTCCGTCAAGTGGCTGTGCAGACTGTGATGAGCCCAAAATAGCAGATTCAGTAGGGTGTAGTAGGGACAGTCGTAATTAGTGCAACTCGACTGTGCAACTGTGCCCCTCCCCACTCATTCTGAGTAGACCCTTTGTTTTTTCGACTGGCCCCCGCTTGATTTATCATATGTGCCTGAATCGGGGGCTTATCAGCATGCAGACCCATCAATTTCGAGCTGCATTCATTATCTTAAGCATTCAGAAGACACAAGCTGATAAATTGTTTGCTGACGTGATTTGTGTACAGACAGACCGACAAGATACAATTCGATTCCAATTTCAATTCGAATCGGTTGGGGCTGAGGTTGGCAACATTTTCGATTCGATTTCTACACACTTTGTGTTTTAGACAACAGGCCGAAAATGAGTCTGTCTCGCTTAGTATGCAAATTTATGTTTTTTGCCGCAAATGAAAGCAGACTTGTTGTTTTCGTTTTTTGATTTTCTATTTTCACATGCTTTTATTTGGCACTCGACAGATGCTTTCTACACGATTAACACTGTCCGACAGATTGATGTATGCGTGCTGATATCTCGCATCTCGTTCGATTTCCTCTGCTGCTGCTGCTGCTGCAGTAAATCAAAATTTGTTGACGCCTTGACGCAAGCTAATAAGTTGATCCTGCCAGTTGTTAGATACGAGCTATGTGCATGTGTGGGTTTTTGTTTTTGGAAACCCAAACGAATGCCTTCTATATGCTTATTAAAGCTACGCAAATTCGTTGCGCAACATTACTTAGTTTTCATATTATATTTCAGCTTCATCTTTTCTTATTGCTCACTGCAATCTTGAAGATACATTTACAGCGCAATTCAATTGCGGCCGCCACAATGGGCTGGCCTTTAATTAAATGCATTAAAGCTGTTGTATATAAACATATATATGTATGTATATATAAGTACGTTATGCCCCAGTGACGTACTAGGAAAACTAAAAGTATGCAGTTCCATTCAGTGTGCAGCCTGCTCTCGAGTTACATGGCTAATGCTGTTACAGAAAGCTCTTAAAGTTAAATTAGACTCAATTGTTTATAATTCTCAGTTGTAGTAGTAGTAGTAGCAGCAGTAGTAGTGGAGAGACTGTCTGTCAAGATAGTTTTAAGACTGTCAAGTGCGTCAGCTCGTCGGCCACTTGAGGAAGTGCCCAGCCTTCATCTCGATCTCCATCTCGATCTCCATCTCGATCTCGTTTTGGATCTTGATGACTGCCTTCGGGCATTATTAAGAAACTGGTTGGAGCCGCTCTGCTGCCACCCGCCTAAATTCACAGAAAAATGTGCGGTTTCACGAGAGTTCCAAAAACGCGGCTCCTCACAGCAGGTTTCGTGCCTAATTAATGCACTACGATAAACATTTTGAAAAACTTCCAGTTTTTTGGGTCGCTAAATTGTATTTTGTGGTCGCGCCCTTTTATTTGCTATTTTTGCATAAATATGCATGCATTCTATTATAAATGCGACGATTTGACGCCAGGCGATAAACGTCAGCTGATAAGCCTGAATAGCCCCGCAATAAAGTCGCAATTTTTTGTTTGCTTTAAATTCCGACTATAAATAAATAATAAGAAATGTTTTAATGACGTGAATGAAAAGTTTATTGTTCCACCACTGATGTCATGTTTTTTTTATATTGTATAAAGTATAGTTTTTTGCCTCCTAGATCTCGACACACCTCGAAATGATTATATTAACATTAGCTGTCTGACTGGCTGCCACTTCTTCAGCAGCAGCAGCAGCTACAAAAAAATGTCCGCTTCTAAATTGAAATAACAACTCGACCCAATTAAATGCTTATAAGAGCGACGCCTCTAATGACTAAAAGCCAGACACACACACATAGTGTGTGTGTGTGTGTATAAGTTGCGTGTTGTTGTGGCGTTTACAAGTGGTTTTTTTTTTGTACATTTATATTTGAGCTGTCGAATGTTTGGTACAAAATGACTTCATAAGAGAGCTAAGTATGATTACATTTGTGCGAATCTAGCTGTTGTGTCTCAGAAAAGCATAAGATGTGTATGAAACTCGTGATGTATTCAATACCCAAAGTCAGCACTCTGAATGAAATAAGTCCAGCCTTACTATATATCCATTGTTCTATCAAGACCCCTTTTCGGAATACACACAAACATAAACAATACACAAATAAATATTAAATTTACTTTCCATGTTCCGGCTGCATGTTTTATAAGAAACAGCACTCAGGCTGAATCACTCGGGGGCAACCTTGAGGGTTGTTGTCACAACCCCCGCAGCAACCCCCCCCCCACCTCTGCTGCCCCCCCCCCACACTTGTTTTGACACGAAGCTACTTAGCAATGCAGTTGACAGCCTCACTTTGATTATTTTTGCGTATTTCTGCCTTATTTCTCAACTCGTTTTGACATTGAATATTTAGAATTTCATTTCGGTTTTGTTGTTTCTATTATATTTATACCCTGAACCCATTAAAAATGGGTAAAAAGGGTATAATGGTTTTGTGCAAATGTATGTAACAGGCATAAGGAAGCATCTCCGACCATATAAAGTATATATATTATTGATCAGTATCAACAGCCGAGTCGATCTAGCCATGTCCGTCTGTCTGTCTGTCTGTCCGTCTGTCCGTCTGTATGAACACACAGATATCAGAGACTACAAGAGCTAGAGACTTCATATTTGGAACATAAGTTCTCCTAATCCCGGGACAGATCAAGTTTATTAAAATTTATCGATAGCTCGTCCCGTTCAAAAGTTATCGATAAATTTCGATTTCAGACCAGCGTTTTTTGGATATAACTTACAAGTTATAAGAGCTAGAGGCCCCTAATTTGACATATGTATAATCTCGAATAGCATACACATGTAACAAATATTTCACTTTTTGGATACCACCCCCCAAACCCCCCAAAAGTTAAAAAAACCCATTTTTGAAGGTACGACCTTGCAATTTGATTTGGTAACACATATTATCGACAATTGTTTGCCCCAAAAATTTCAATATGATCGGACAATAAACACAGAAGTTATTTAAGATTTAACTTTCCATTGTGTGGGGCTCAGCGAAAGAGCAAGCTAACTGCTTAAACCGCTGGCACTGCTTGTACTGCTTGTACTGCAGCATGTGTGAGTTTAGAGTAGTACGAATGATTGTAAGGACTGGGTTCAGGGTATCTCGTAGTCGGGCACTCCCGACTAGAGCACTCTTACTTGTTTTATACTCTTTTCGCAGAAAATAGTATATTTAGTTTGTGCTGATGTTTGTAACGCATAGAAGGAAGCGTCGGAGACCCCCAAAAGTTACTGCCAGTATGCTTAGAATGCCAATACCAATTGATCGAGCCATGTCCGTCTGTCTGTCTGTATGTATGCAAACTAGTCCCTCAGTTTTTGAGCTGTCGTGATCAAACTTTGCACAGAGACTTATTATTCAAAAGGACAGCACATTGATCGGAATAGGCCGGATCGGACCACAATATCTTATAGCTGCCATACAACTGGAAATTAATTTAACTATTCCTACTAGAAAATTGCTAAATTGTCAAAGGTTCGAAAAGAGTATAAGATCTTCGGCACGCCGAAGATAATCCTTACTCCCTTGTTTTTGTTTATTTGGTATTTGCTCGCTGACACAGTTGCCAGCAATAAATTCATTTGTTGTTGTTTGTCAACAGTTTGACAGGCTGGGCTTACGCGCCAAAAACAAAAGCTATACATAGCTATAGTTTGTATAGTTTCTCAGGCAAAGTCAGAGCACATGTTGATGTTCCTAGGCTTTAAGTGTTTACGCTTTAATCTCAACTCGCTTTGGCTGAATTCATAATTCATTTAATTTCCTGAAAGCATTCATCACATGAGCGCCTCTTAACGTTTGTGTTTGTTGCGTTGGCTGATCTTATTTTCTATTTCTATTATTGCTTTTATTTTGCCTGCTTTCTGCTAAAAATTATGGCAATTTCCTAGTGAGATCTCGCACGGCTGATAAGCAGACGTGGCTGTCTAGACTTGAGACCCTCTGCAACGGCAGCAGCCCACAGGAAAAAGCACAGAAACCTAGACAGACGTGTGCGATAAGCCTGGAGGCCCTGCCCACTGCCCCGTGCCCCGTGCTCCGTGCTCCATGTGCCCCCAAAGGCCAGTGGCTGTCAAACTGCGACTAGTTAGCGAAAGTTTTTGCGCAGAGAGAAACCGAAACGTTGCACAGGAAATTGGAAAATGAGTCAATAGCAAGAGCTGGCTTGACATTTGCCACACAAGACAATAGTAGATGAAATTCCAATGCAACGGCAACAACAGTAACTATTAAATGCCATTGCATTTCTTACACAATAGCACAATAAACAATGAGCAAAATGCGAAATGCAAAACAATTAGACGCCTACGTGCCTGCAAGACACAAAATCAAAGTTTGCTTTGAAATGTCGAATTTAACAATTTATTTTGGCAGGCCTTGAGTTCGCTTGTTGTTGTTGTCGTTATTGAATTATTGACAGCCAGGCGTTGCAGTTAGGAATTAATTTAATTTATATGCGATTGCGATTGCTTCAATCAACTTACAACAGACTCACCTCGCACACAGCGCTGCTCAACACTATTGTTAGTAGTGTTGCAAACTCTTTTCTTTTTCTTTTTTAATACGCATTGCAGCAAATTTCTAGCTGCACTTCTCTTATGTGTAAGTTTAGCATAAGCCATAAATTTAAAAAGCTGCCGCATGGCCATAGCTCAACTTTAGTGTTGTTGCAGCTGCTGCAAAAGGCGCACTGTGGCGCAGTGCTGTAATTGCAACAGTGAGTCACATTTTATAATCGCATTTGTCATTTTGCTCCCGACTTGCACAATGCAACTTGATGGATAGTTTCGCAAGGTTCCAATTGTACTCAGAGTACAACAAAATTAAACACAATTCCCTAAAATGGTATCCTCTTATTGAATAATGCTACGTGTATTGGTATTTACTTTGGTTTGGTTTATAAAATCGTATTTAATAAAATTTGAATACAATTTTATTATTATTCATTAACTGCCAACTAGGTGAAATATATACAAGAAATTTAAAGATTAATAAATTGTAGATTTAGTAAAACTTGTTCTGTGACTGACCCTTTCTTTTGATTTCTTCAACAATTTAAAATGGCAATTTCATGACAGCTATGTTCAAAAACTATCAATTTTGTTGTTGTATCTAACACTAGACAGCCACTAAATATATTTCAAAACGTACTTATTCACTTACTCTAAATACCACACAGTTCTTTCGCCAACCTACTTCAAGGCTGATCTCTATCAACTGGCCAACTTTCCCTGCCTTGAGCTTAGACCCAACATTAAATCGCTTCCTGGTTCTCCAACTCTGTTTGCCACATAAGCCCGCATATTGAGTTCAGTTCTCTTTTTGCTGCCTGCCAAGTTTATGAGTTTTAGTTTTATCAACTGTTTGACACTTGGACTGGCACAACAGGCACTTAAAACATATAGTATCTATAAGTACGACTTGTTGTTGTTGTTGTTGGTTTTGTTGATGCCATGTGGCGGCTGCAGCATTTTCATGCCACATGCCAGCAACTTGTTGTTGTTGTTGTTGTAGTTGTTCATGCTGCTGTCAATTGGTTTGTTAGTTTGACTGCAGTCGTTGACACTTGAAAGGGAGCTTCGGTTTGGGTTGTGGCTCTGGCTCTGGTTCTGGTTCTGGTTCTCGATTCCTGATTCATGCGCTGAAACATTTCGCAACTAGCTGACTTTGCTTGACTCATGTTGTTGCTCTTGTGCAATAACAACAACAACAACAACAACAACTAAAGCTGAAACTGACATGTTGCAATAAATAACAATCTTCTAATGTCATCAAGACTTTGGCTTCCCTCTCAACTCACTCTGTTTCCCTCTCTCTCTCCCTCTCTCTCTCTCTATCTCTCTCGGTCTTTTGTCTTTGTTGCGTCGCGCCGTTTTTGCTGACATTTCCCCATATTTTCCCCCCACTCTGATATTCCTCTTGCTCTATTGTTGCTGTTGTTGTTTTATAACGCAGCGTGAATTGGCTGTAATTGTTTTGATTGCAGTTCATGGCGTCGACTTTACACATATGTATGTCTCTCTCCCTCTCTCTCTCTCTTTCGCTCTCCGCAGCTGCAACTCTGTTTGAGTTCTAATAAACAGCAATTTTAATTGTTGCGACTGTAGAAATTTCAACTTTGCCAATGCTGAAATTGTTCTTTTATTGATGGAGTTATTAAAGAACTGCTCTAACAAGCCTAACAGCAGTGGCTAATAAAATATCACGACTAATGCTGATCAAGCTGAAGTTGTCAAGCAGTGAATGTTGTCATCAGATTCTTTACAAAATCTTATTAGACTGAATTAATTTTAGAACCAAACGTATTTATTTCATATCATATAAATTCCGTATCTAGTTTTTATATAAGGATATTGCAATTTCAGAGAAATCGGCTATGAAAACTCAGATTTTACTTAATCACTTGCAATGATATTTCGTAATCTTCTCAAAGTAATTATTTAAACAGTATTGAGCCACATTTCGGAATTGTGATTGATTGAATCTCATAAATTCGTTTCATATCATCAAAATTAAGTCTTGGCAATACAACTTATCAGTAGTATTTCCAAACTGGTTCCCCGTTGTTTATGGACACTTGAAGTAACGCGTAAATCAGTTAACACTGTCTTTCACAACCTTGAGACAGTTTTAGCCCTTTTTGACATGCTCTCAACGTGGCATACAAAAATCTGACAAGTCGTCAAATCCATTAGATACGCTCTTTTGTTGAGCTACGTATAGTATAGTTTTTTTTTTGGGGGCCGTCTCGATTGGAGTCATGTGAAATGGATGCTAATTGGGCGATAATGAGTTGCTAACGCTGTGTGATATTGGGCAAACAAATGGGTTTCTGAGTTGGAGTCTGAGTTTGAGAAGTGGTATCTTAGTAAGTGGGCATGGCATGTGGCAAGTTCAATGCACGCCGCAACAATTGCAGCTGCAGTGCCGAGCTTCAATTAAGCATGATTGATGCTGTTGTAGAGTTGAAACTTGAAAGCGAAGCCCCCCAGCAATGAGTACCAGCAGAGACCCCCAGCGTTGAATATAAATGATAAACCTCAATTCGAATGCAGCAGCAATTAATCAATGCAAACGCGAGCGACAACTACCATCAAAATGAAAATCCAATGAGAAACCAAAGTTAACAATCAGAGCTGCAGTTCAGCAATAGACCCAAAAGGGAGATCTCTCTCTCTATCTCCCTGCCCCATACCAACAACGATGTCCGCCGCCAGCGCCAGCAATCGACCCCCACCGACGCAGTCGCCGCTCTCCTCGATGCCGCCGCTCTACGATGGCTATGCGACGATCCGAGCTCGGGGCCTGACCCGCTCCCGATCCATACGGGCCGCCGAGGCAGCGGAGGCAACCGAGGCGGCAGCAGCTGCTCAGCCGCACGAGCTGCAGGCCAGGCTGCACTCCAGTCAGCGCAAGCGAACTGTCTCCTTGAGGAGCAACTACAGCCACAACTCGGAGGAGATCTATGCGCGAGCGAAGCCCGTGCGCACGCCCACCATTGGCAACCTGGAGCCCATCTATGCGAGTGCGACAACAGCAGCAGGAACAGGTACAGCTGGAGGCAGCACAGCATCGACTGGCTTTCGACCGTTGTCGGATGCATCGAGCTCCTCCGGCGGCGGCTCCATGCCGTGCGACTATCAGAGCGTGAAGAAGAACTCGCGCTTCTCGCTGGACTCGCTGCAGAGCAGCGCCACTCCAAAGACACCGGACTACAACACCGCCGGCGAGGAGGAGCACATCTTTCTCTACACGGCGCCGGATAGTCCCAAACGGCGCTTGGACAGCGGTCTGCGCAGCTCCTACGACAGCACGGAGCGCGTCTGCTACTCGCCGCTGCCCAGGATCAGCTTTGACATGCAGGAGCGCGAGGGACGCCGTGGCGCCACACTGCGTCACAACTCTGTCAGCTCGACGGGCTCCAGTCGGCGACCGATGACGCTGCCACTGCCACTGCCGCTCTCCCTCTCCCTCTCCCTGACAGAGGCGCCACACTCACCCACGGGCCTGCCCCCGCCGGCGCCTGTGCGCCGCGAGAGTCTGTACGCGAAGCCAAAGATCTATGCGACGCCGACGCCGACGCGACCGCCGACTACGAGGCGGCTCAATCTGTACGAGCTGCCCATTGTGACGCAGCGCAGCAACAGCACCGAGCTGCTGGAGCGCTCCTACACCAGCCAGAGCCTGGCGACCATCGACCAGGACGAGCTGCTCGTCGTGCCCACGGCAATGCCGATGCTGCCCAGCGCCGTCGATCGGCGCTACCACACCTTGGGGCACATGCGTGTGAAGAGCATGGGCGCCGGCTTGCATCGCAGCCTGGATGTGCCAATGGGCTCCATGCTGGACATGAGCGCCACCCAACCCTGGCCGCATCATCATGGCAATCACAAGTCGGCGGGCAATATATACGCCTCCGCGGATGCGGCAGTGAGCGATCTGAATCGCATGGCACCGGAGTACATGGATCCGCTGGACTTTAAGATTGGCTGTCAGACAACGCTGAGGAGCAAACCGCTGATTCCCTGGTACGAGTTGGCCATACGCAGGGACTTTAAGCGGCAGTCGTGTCCACCGATAGGCAGTGGCGCTTTGACCTTGCCAGCATCGCCGCAATTCAACGAACAGGTGAAGCAACTTACTTTAAGCGCCTATCGATTGTGCAAGTTATCGATAGCAACCATTTTCAGACTTAACAAACTCAAATACAAGTGTATAAGGGTTAAACGACTACAAATATATAAATACAACAACGTTTATACCTACCAGAACGTTGTAAATGATAATACAAGCTATCGATAACAATTTTTTAAACAATTATTATGCTTGCAACCGTTTGCTTGTATGTACAGTAGTAGTAGTATTAGTAGTATTTTCAACATTCATTTGGTCCCTTATACCCTGTATTGCTAACATAATTAATATTTTAAGACAAATATCGATAATTCCTTATATCGCTGTGGAGTTAAATGCGATTTCAAACATTTCCAACAATGTCCACGACTATCGATACTGCAGCTGCGACAGCCGGAGAAATGCAGTAGTTAGGCTTACAGTTATTTATGCTATGTGACATGTTCCTTGTTCCTTGTGCTGTCTGCAGTTTATGCAGGTAACAGCTAGCAGTTAGGAGTTAGCAGCTCGCAGTTAGCCGGGCTGGCTGGCATTCCTCATCCGGCTTTGGCCATTACAAATGCAAGCCGGCGCATAAGGTAAAGCTATGCGAGTGGCCATCGTCCACACTTGTTCACTTCGTCCGCCCGGCTGTCCGCTTGGCCAGTTGTCCAGTTGTCAGTTGCCGTTAGACGCGTTGCCCACTGATTGATTTAATAAAACTTGCATGAGCTTCGCTCGCTGTGCCCCGCATCGTGCCTTTGGGCGAGAGAGCACTCCAGCATATTAAATAAATGAGCAAACGTCTTGGATATTACTTGGATACTTGGAGCTCACGGTTCTCGGCTCACGTATGTGTGTGCCTGCAGATTACAGTTTGGGCAGCGCTGGGTGCTGCTGATTTTAATCCTGCATCCGCCTTTGGCTCACTACGTGTGCAGCCAAAGAGGCAAACAACATCTGTTGACCATGTCCAAAACTGATGACCTGATTCGCAGAACATGTAATTGATATGTTGTCCACGAAGAAATCAGCTTTGATTTCAGCTTCAACTGCAGCTGGCGAATGCCCTATAAACGGGATGAAGCTGCTCTAAGCTGAGTGTCCATAATTTTGGCTTGGTATTCCTTGGTATCGATATGTATCGATATGTCGTTTGCTTCGATTGGAAGCAGATTGCAGCAGTTGAATGCAGTATAAACTAAACTGGTTTTTTTAAGTTTGTTCGCGACTGTGCTATGCGAACCGAAACTTACAAATGTTATCGATGTATGCTCATAATATCGATATATTTGAAAACCTCTAAGTGCACTTCGATTTAAGTATGAATATCGATCTATTTTTTTCAGTAATACAGTTTGACTTGAACTGTAGTATAGTATAGTTATCTTTTAACACTCTAACCTCAACTCTAAAACATTTGTGAATCAGGCAACTCACTTTGACTCGAATACCCTCTAGTAAACACAAGTAGCTGTAATTGCACGACATCAACTACAACAACTACAGCAGCAAACACTAAGTTACAGAGTCTGTCGCCAATTGCGGGTCCAATCAATGTCAACTTTCAAAACAAATAAAGTTGCCATTAATGCCGCTTGCCGCTTGTCGAGTATATTTAATAACTTTTTTTTTTCTACGATTTTTGTTTTTGTTTTCGGCTTTACTGCTTTTGATTTGGCGCGTTTTTTTAAAGGCCCGTTTTTTTAGGCTTAGCCAGCGCCAGCAAGTCTTAAAGCGTTTTCCATGTTTATTTATGAGACGCCAAAGAGCTCAACAGCTGCCAATTTAGTTGGTAACTCGAGACGAGGCGACGCTTTAAATAAAAAGTGAAATTTGGTAGTTTGGCACTTTGGCAGTTTGGCAGTTTGAACGCTGGCTGCGGGCGTGTGAAATAAGCATGAGCATAATTACAGTTTGAGCAGCACTGTGCGACAGTTAGGTGACTTCAGCAGCAGCAGCAGCAGTTCAATAGATCAATAGATCAGCAGATCAACAGATCAACAGCTCAAGTTGAATGTCAAACGTTGATTGTTGATTGCCTTTAATTGATTATATTTCACAGGAAATTTACATATTTGGCAATTATGAACAACACACGCCATAAGCAAATTTCATACAGCTGATTGATGTGATTCTGATTGCTCAGTGGATCGCAATGGGTCTATAATTAATTGAACATGATTCAAGAAATTTAATACTGCGTAGTTAACTGTATGTTAAAGGTATGAAATGCAGTTCTGTTGATACTTAAATACCTAACACGTTCTGCTTGAAGGTAACACTCTTACTTTGCATATAAGAAGTGCTATATAGCAACACTTCATTGCACTCCAATAAATATGTCTGTCAACCCAAGTTGTCTTTCAGTCTCCATTTGAGAAACATAGTTCCGTAGCTTCTGCTGCTGCCTCTTGCTTGGCATTCTATGTATTTGCAAGGACAGTTCGTCAAGATGTTGCTCTAGTTTTGAGCAGATACTCGTTTATGTGTTCGCTTCTCGTAGCGCTTAAGTAGCGTCATGCATAATTAATAAGCATACACATAAAAGATGAAGAAGCAAAAAAAACTGTAAACAACGTCAGAGAGACGACAAAATGCCAACAAATTGGCAAGCTGCAGAGCTGAACTGGGCTTAAGTAACTCGTTAGTTTTTGTCTGTTGTGTTTATACTCTTTTCGAAGAAAATTGTATATTAAGTTTGTGCTGAAGTTTGTAACGCATAGAAGGAAGCGTCGGAGACCCCCAAAAGTTACTGCCAGTATGCTTAGAATGACAATACAAATTGATCCAGCCATGTCCGTCTGTCTGTCTGTCTGTCTGTCTGTCTGTCTGTCTGTCTGTATGTATGCAAACTAGTCCCTCAGATTTTGAGCTATCGCGATAAAACTTTGCACAGACACTTATTATTCCAGGGGACAGCACATTGGTCGGAGCTGGCCGGATCGGACCACTATATCTTATAGCTGCCATACAACTCGCAGTCGGTTTTGGCCATATATCCCCTGTTTTTGAATCTATCGCGATGAAACTTTGCACTGATACTTATTATTCAAAGGGACATCACATTGGAGCCGGCCGGATCGGATCACTATATCTTATAGCTGCTATACAGCTGGCAATGAATTAAATATTCTTAGAACAAAAAAAAGAATTGTTACGCGACAAAACGATTTTGTATAGCTTATGAAATTTCAGTGGTGCAGTTGGCAGAGTGAAAATTGCCTATAGGTTCGAAAAGAGTATAAAATCTTCGGCACGCCGAAGATAATCCTTCCCCACTTGTTTTTTTGCTTTTATCTTTTGGCATCGCTTATTAAAAACAATTTCAGTGCGATAAACGAGATGTGGCGATTGTGGACAGGCGACAAGCGGCTTTCAGCTGCTGACTGACTGACTGACTGACTGCCTGGCTGACTGCCTGCACATGCAATATATTTGATTTGTATCTCATAGATACTACCTCGTTATAATTGCCATGGCACAAAGCAGCCTCTCAGTGGGCTCAATGAATGACTGACCGACTATCTCCCTCTCTCTCTCTCTCTCTCTTGGTTTTGGCGGCTTGTTTTTTGTCAAAGACTAACATGACAGCAACACCTGATCTATGTGCTGTTATTCGGTATTCAGCCAGGCAGTTTTTCGGGGTATTTGTTGTTGTTGTTGTTGTTGTTGTCATTGAACATGCTTTCTGAATTCTTTGTCGCAGTGGGGCGCACAGTTTTTCATATTAATTTATGACAAATGCAATTTGTATCTACTTAATTCATAAATATTTATGCGACTCAGACACAGGCTGCAGCCAAACGGGGGCACGTGAGCCCAGTTCACAAAGTCACAGGTGTCTTAACCGAAAAAAAAACAGAAGAAAAAAGCTAAACAGAAAAAAGGAAACCCGTTTGCCGTGCTGATTGCTGTTCGCTCAGGTAAAGCCACAAACTCGTTTCGGGCCACTGTTAATAGAGACAAAGACTCGCAGTATTGGACAATGATGAAGCTGTTCAGGGGCACAGTCCACAGGACAAGCGCGTCTGCTTGACAGTCTCCCAAAGGAAATCAGCGCCAGCGAAAACAAAACTCAAACAAACAAAACAACAAACCAGAATCAAAACAAACAACAAACAATGCAATAAGAAACTGAATACACAGACTGTCTCTGTCTCTGTCTCGTCTCTTCTGCCTCTTGCTGATAAACAAAAAAAAGTTTTCATTCTGCTTTGTCGATTGGAAATTTAAAGTACAAAATCATTGCATTGAAAACTGGTTGCTGTCTGGACGAAGGTCTCATGGATGGAGTTCTTTTTTTTGTTGTTTTTTTTTTGTCAGCTCTCTGCAACTTCATTGTGCATCTACATGAATTTTTATTTTGAAGCACTCACACACATACAGATAACATTTTGTTGTTATCCTGAACGTGTGGCTTGTGCGGCTTCCGGTCTTGAAACCGAATAATCAATAAAAATACAAACACAAATCTGAACTTCATTGGACATTGATCGTGTCACTGAATGGGCATAAAAAGAGAAGTCATTGTGTAGGGTGGGTAAAAAAGGGGAACTTGACTGAAGTGAGAGTTTTGTAAGTGGAAATTTTAATGTTGTTGTAGTTGTTATTGTTCGTGTTTTGGGGGAAACTCAAATGGGATCTTGAGAGAGTTGGTAAATTAATGTTTGAAGGGTCTCACAAATGTGCCTTGTTCAAGTGGAGTCTGGAGAATAAATTGTTAAAATAGAAATGTTCATGGGTTTCAGAAGAAAACTCAATTGGAAAGAAACTTGCAGATGGACTTGGATTAGTTTCGAAACGAAAATATTGTACAAACTTGAAGTGCTGCTAATTCTACACATTTCTTAAGATGTTATTCATCTAAAATTCTTTCAAATTTAAAGCGCTTATTTGAATGCATTAGCATTTTAAGTGCCTATTATCTTATTAACTGTCAATAGGCATTTATTGTACAAGACCAATGCTAAAAATCGCCAAAGTGCAATTTGTATTTAATGTCCAGATAATATTAACTACAGCTAAAGTTAACAATCTCTTTTTTCTTCTTTGCTTCTTTGCAGGTAAGTTCCCGAGCTCACATCAATTTAATCCACACTTGGGGGTATCGTAAGTTGTTGTTGTTGCCGTTGTGGTTGTTGTTGCCATTGTTGGCCATTAGCCAAATGGCAAATTTATCTAAGCCACAAATTTGTGAAATGCCAAGCGACCCACAAATTTTCAGACAGAGAGCGCGAACGAGAGAGCGAGAGAGCGAGAGAGAGAGATGAGAATTGAGCTGAGCTATAGAATTGTTGTGTAAATAATGGAAACTGCAATCTTTGTCTTTCCCCAGCCACCGGTCCAGAGTCAGATTGAGTCGCTGTTCGGTGTGCAAGGCGGCTCGGGATCAAAGCCAGTGGCTGAATGTGAGTGTGACTGGATGCCGTGTGGGTCCAGTCTGTCTCTCAGTCTGTCTGTCTGTGCTGTGGTGCCGTTTCTCTCACTTCGGGCATAATCCAACTCACAACTGCATCCCTCTTGCCTCCCCTGCAGCTCTCTGCACATAAGATCTTAATGATGATTTGCTATTTCTGCGCCTGCCCGCGGCTTTGGCCCCAGTCCGAAGTCATCCAAGTGGAAACGATGCGCATGTCGCATCTTTGGCTTCATCTGGCCTCAGCCTGAGTCTCAGTCTCAGTCTCGGCCTCGGATACAGTCATCTGCTCTCAGTGGGTCGTAAACAATCGCATTGGATTAGTTTGTTAATCAGTTTATTATGTGGCGGCAGCTGTGTGTGTGTGCTGTTGTGATCGGTTTGGCAACAGTGTTGCTCAGGATCAAGCCGAAGGCGTTACCAATAAAATGCAAAAATTAACTGAGCGGCAAATGGCAAAGGAACTCAATGAGAAACTGCGAGCTGCGAAGATATGAGAATGAGCTCAAATTAAAATGTCCAACAATAAACCAGTCAAATTAAATAATATTGGTATATTTTTCAAATATTCAAATGTGATATTTGTTAAAAGTGCGTCAAGGCTTTTTAAATTTCTAGCGTCCGAATGAAGCCAATAATTATAGTAATATACATCTTATCAGCTGATTTAAAAATACCCAACACCTTTGATTACGCTGCTTGCGATAAGATCACAGCGAGAATTCGCCAGAACTAGTTTCCGCAAATATCTTATCTTATCTAATGCAGTGGCTACTAGCGATTATATATATTTTTAGATCAACTGCTTGCACTTTTATATTTAACAAGTTAAAGTATTACCTATAAGACTTTCAATTCTATTTTTCTATCTATCTATGTCTATCTGTCCACCCACAACTCGTAACTCACCAGATGCCACAGAGGTCATCTTTGATGCCACTGCAAATATCAATCATAGAAAAAATAGATAGAAGCCTTCAAAGTTCAAAGTCATCAGACCTCTGCACATTCCAGACTTTAAGCAGCCAAAACCCATAAAAACCATAGAGAGAAACAAAATTTAAATTTGCAGCCAGCTTGAACCGTCGACCTTCATTAATAATTAATTATACAAACGCCCCCGCTTGCAGCCTGCCAGTCAGTCAGTTAGTCAGTCGGGCTGTCAAAACTTTCACTGGCCTTGGACAACTGCTCGGCAAACATCGAATGCCACGCCCCGTGCCGCCCCCATGCATATTAAATATCCGAGAAGCCGTTACAATTGTTCCAGTTCTTTCAGCTGCGTCTCAGTAAACAAAGTGTCAAGTGTAGTTGTAGTTGTAGTTGCAGTTGCAGTTGCAGTTACAATTGCTGTTGCTGCTGCTGCTGCATAAATCATTCGAAAAGGTCAAAGTGCACACGCCTACGTGGCATCTGTTGCTGCCTGCCACAAACAGTGGCACACACATGGTTGCCCGATGTCTGCTGCAATTGTCAAGTGATTGTTCCTGTGTCTGTTGTCGCTGCTGTTGCTGTTGCTGCTGCTGCTGCTGTTGCAACATGATTTATGCACGCCAGCAACATGAAACAGTTGCTGCTGGCTGGCGACCTACTTAAGCGCTAGCTAACTGCACAGCTAATCGAAGGCCGCCGCCCTATCAATACTTGGCCCTTATCTAAAACTGATACGAAGGCTATTGTTGAGACTTGTTACGTTTAGTTTCTGCATACTTGCTGACCAAAAATTGAAACCAAACTGTCAGCTTACAGTTGTTGCTGTTGCTGTTGCTGTTGCTTTGATTGCTGCTGCTGCCATTGAACTTGAACTTTGTGTTGTTGTCGCTGTCTGCAAATGGCAAGCAATAAATTCAACAGACTCTGACAGTCAAATTAAAGTTGGCAACTTTTGCTGCTGCTGTTGCTGCTGCTGTAGTTATTTAGCATATGGAGCCCTGCACAAACTGCCTTTCCATATACTCTCTTTATCCGTGTCTCACTCTCCCCCCCCTCTCTCTCTCTCTCTCTCTCTCTCTCTGTCTACTTGCACTTCTCTGTCTCTCACACTCTCCCTTCTGTTTTGTTGCTGTTGCTAGTTTTTGCCAGTCGAGGCGTAACGCGTCTCTTAACGCTTCGTTGCCGTCGCGCTGTGCTAATGAAGTGCAGCAACAACAACTGCAACAGCAACAGCAGCAACAACAACAACAACAACTGCAACATTAGCTACAATAGCAACAATTGCAGTCAGTTAGCCAAAGGCAACCACGCAGTTTGAAGGCAGCTTCACAGTTTGGCAGCCTTTTTTTTTTAGCTGCTGTTCAAATTTGCGTTGCGTTGTTTTGTTTCGTTTATTTTGCTGCCCTTCCGTTCGCTTGCGACTTTTCATTGCCAATTGTCAGCGTTTCCTTTCTTTCAATATTTGTCTGCACTTTCTTTGACTTTTATTTTAGGTTCTTCTGGTGTAATTTGAAGTTTTTACTATATAATTATACTCTTTTTGAAGAAAATGGATAAAACCTTAAAGTAGAATAAAAGAAGAGGAAAAACCAGGAACAAATTGGCCTGGAGCTTCAAAATCGGATATCTTTTGGCAAAGTTATGACAGTTTAAGTCTTCAAATGCCTAAAAAAAAATTCTACAAGCTAAAATTGTTGTTAATTTTGGCCTGTTTTTAGGAAAACAACATTAACCATCCTAGAATCGGGTTTCAAGTGTATTTTTATACTAATAGGCCCACACACAATCGATTAAAAATAAAATTTCCAGATTCTATTTTTTTAAATATTTTTTTTTCGGAAAACAAATTGGCCTGGAGTTCAAAAATCGGTTCAGTTTTTTGCAAGTTATGTGAGTTTTAAGTCTTCAAAGGGCATTTTGAGGGTACCAAACCTACGTTTGTTTGGGGCGATAAAGGAATATGATAATCCAATGGATAAGAAAAGTGATTTCGGTCTTTTTAGAGTCTGGACTCTCTTTAATACTCTTGAATATTATCTGGAATTCCCATCATGGCGCTGTCCATCCCTGTTTACATTTACATTATCAGCTAATTAGGCAGCATGCGCTGCATTTTGAGTAATCTTTCGTTGGCGTTGCCAGACTAATTAAATTATATTTAACGCGCTGTGGAACGTGCTCGAAACAAGCGCTCAAGACACCTTCGCACATTGGCCCCCTACTGCGGCACTCTATTCTAACCACACTTTACAATCAACTGCTTAAAATTAAAAACCACGTACGGTTCTCAGTTCTCAGTGCCAGGATCCCCAGGTAACCCTTTGGGGGGGCCACATGCCAAAACTCTTGCCAACTTTGCACATTATTTCACCGTCACATTTGTGCAGCCGCCTCACGTAGCACTGTGAAACATAAAAATTGATTACGGTGCGTATGAGTAACGTGAGGCGTCTACAACAATAGGCCACACGATAGGCCACAGAACGAGGCGCTTCAGTTAAACAGGATATATATGTGTATATACTCTACATAAATGAAGCCCAATCTGCCAGCATTTCAATAGAATTTTATCGAATTTTTGACTGCCAATTCGTCCCACTTTTGCGCCAAAGTTGGGCACAGCAATTAAAGTGAATTATCAAGCAATTTATATAAATGAGTTTTTGGGGGTGCAGAGTGGAGTGCTGGGGGCCAACAAATAGTAAAAAGTGGCATTTTTAAAAATGAGCTCAGCCTCAACATCAACAACAGTTCGGCGGCCAATTTGAGCGACGTCCTTGAACTCTGTAAACAAGTTGAGCTCTAGAACTGGCCAATAATTGTTGTTGTTGCTTTTGTAAACTTATTTTTGCATTTAACAAGC
Source organism: Drosophila flavopinicola (assembly GCA_035042425.1). Taxonomy (NCBI): domain Eukaryota; kingdom Metazoa; phylum Arthropoda; class Insecta; order Diptera; family Drosophilidae; genus Drosophila; species Drosophila flavopinicola. The sequence continues at coordinate 370,053 of JAWNLL010000033.1, read as the reverse complement.
CGCAATGTGTTGTTGCTGTTGTTGTTGTTGCTATTGAGCGTGTCGACTTGACTTAATTTGCATAAGCGGCACGCAAATTAAAATGTGAAACGTGTTAGATGCTTATCAATAAACGAAACATAGGCACGTAAGACGCTAGACGGCTGACGGGCAGACGCGAGTAGCTAAATGAGTATCTGCGATAGCATTTAGTCAGCTTTACTTAGCTTTCGATAAATGCTAGCTCTTCCTATGTGCTTAGCAATTAAAAAGAACGGGGCGTAACTCGGTATCGTTATCGTTATCGGTATCGGTACAGCCAAAGTAATTGTGATGATATCATCCATTCATCATTGTACCAATATATATTCATTTGCATTATACAGTTTCAATGAACTAAGCGCATGCCAATGCTAATGTTAGTTAATTCACAGATAGATACATTTTGTAAAGAGCGTAGCACTATAATTCTAAGAAGCTCTGAACATTCCTTATAGCTTACATCAGGGTGCTTTTTATTCGAAAGGCATTTAAATCTCAATTGGCATACATTTAAAGCTTTGTCTCACATTTTACTCAAACTAGTGCAGCAAAAGTTTCTCAATTAATTCTTACTCAAATTTGTATTAGTTAATGTTTCTGAACAACCACTTTTATAGTAGTTTCAAATAAAACAAGTAAGAGTGCTCTAGTCGGGACTGCCCGACTAGGAGATACCCTGAACCCAGTTCTGACATCCATTCATACTTGCCCAATAGTGTGCATACATACAAACACACACATACTGCAAGCAGTGCCTGCAGTTTAAGCAGTTATCTTGCTTTTTCACTGAGCCCCACACAATGGAAAGTAAAATCTTAAATAACTTCTGTGTTTATTGTCCGATCTTTTTAAAATTTGTAGGACATAACATTGGCTATAAAATGTGTGACCAAACCAAATTGCAAGGTCATACCTTCAAAAATGAGTTTTTGAATTTTTGGGGGGATTGGGGGGTGGTATCCAAAAAGTGAAAAATTTGTTACATGTGTATGCTATTCGAGATTATACATGCCAAATTAGGGGCCTCTAGCTCTTATAACTTGTAAGTTATAGTTAAAAAACGCTAGTCTGAAATCGAAATTTATCGATAACTTTTGAATGGGTCGAGTTATCGATAAAATGAAATAAACTTGATCTGTCCCGGCACTGAGAACTTATATTCCAAATATGAAGTCTCTAGCTCTTGTAGTCTCTGATATCCGCGTGTTCATACAGACAGACGGACGGACGGACGGACGGACGGACGGACGGACGGACGGACAGACAGACAGACGGACATGGCTAAATCGACTTGGCTGTTGATACTGATCAAGAATATATATACTTTATATGGTCGGAGATGCTTCCTTATGCCTGTTACATACTTTTGCACAAAACCATAATACCCTTTTTACCCATTTTTAATGGGTTCGGTATAATAACTCTTCAGTTGCAAATTGCTTTACGCACTGCCGTTTTTCTGTATACTATGCACTTCGCATAAATGATGGTTCCGGCCAGCCTTTTTATCCAAGTTCAAACAGCAATTGAAGCTAATGAATGTCGGCATTCAACATGTTCCCTAAGTCAATTACTCAATAAGTTCAACTGCAAATGCAACCCACTGGGATAAGTCGACTTCATTATGCACTTTTCTTTATCCATCAGCAGACTTAACTCGCTCATTCATTCGGTTTGCTATTGATGCCACTTCAGCAGCTGCCTCTTCTGCATCTGCTACTGATTCGTCTGCTTCTGCTTCAACTTCCGCTACCCTTCGAATACCCTCACGTTTGGACAGCACATTGCAATTACTACTTCCGCGCTGAGTCATTTATAAATATAATTTTTTTTTCCAACTCTAATAGCGCTCATTAGGCTGAGGTACTTAGTGTACTGCTGCTGTGCTCTTCTGCATGTTTCTCTCTTAACGCGCTCAAAAGTGATTTGGCAGCTCAAATGCGTACAGCCCGTTTCACAATGACCCCTCTTAAAAATCAAAAAAAACATCAGAATTACAAAGGGCACGTCGCTCACGTCGCCCCATAAAAATATTCCCTCAACTTGTGGTTGGTTAGTTGTGGGCAACAAAGCAGTTGAGCAGTTGAGCAGTTGCGCAGTTGAGGAGCAGCCTCAAGCTAGGCCATGGAGCACAGGTTCTAATGCTTGTTTATGGCACAGGTGTCTGGACACTGTTCAGACTGACAAAACGACACTCGACAATTGCGGGGGCGCTGTTTTGAAGCACGTTTTGAGCAAAGTTTTTTAAGCTGCGCTTAGAGGCTTGAGGCTCGGGCCAGGAGCAGTCATGAGTCATCTGTGTCCAGGCCAGACAGTTGTGGTAGCAGCAGCAACAGTTCTTGCCCTTTCGCTGTACCCTGTACGCTTTTTAAATGCATACAAGGCGTATGCTTAATGGGAACAAGCATTCACAAGTGCTTGGCAAGTTTACCATGCACTTTAAAATACAGTTTAATATTCTAGAATTAGGTTCAAGTATGGTAAAAGTTGCAAATCAGCTCTTGTGTCTGGCATAAGATGTCAAACACATTTAGAATATGTGTGAATTTATATATTAAAAATATGAAATACAAATTAAAGATAAATCCAGCATTTATCAAATATCTTGCTGGTAATTTCAAATGGGCGAAGAATTAGTAAAGCTACTGATAACAAATTGGACAGCTTGTTGCTGTGTGTATTTAAGTATGTAGAAAAGTACAAATGTTTATTCCCACTCGAATATATGTACTTGGTATCTGCTAGTCGATCACGCCCGACTAGAGTGCACTAAGTTGTTGTTGACTTTGTGCTGGCTGCGAAGCAACTTGCATATCAAACAGCACTTTAAATGCAATGCACGATTGCGACGCGCAGAGGAGTAGAAGGCACACACACACACACACAACACACACACACACACACACACACACACACACACACACACACACACACACACACACAATTCGGATGATAAATTGTCGAACCACCGAAAGTACTCAATGCCTTTATTTCCCACTCCATCTATACTTTACAGGCCCATGTGGTTTCTGCGTTCGAGCAGTCACTGTCAAATATGACGAATCGACTGCAGCAGCTGACGGCGACGGCGGAGCGCAAGGATGGCGAACTGACGGACATGCGGCAGACAATCGAGCTGCTGCGCAAGCAGTCCATCCAGGCGGGCCTCACCACAGCCCACATGCAGAGCATGGGCGTCCAGACGCAGGGTCAGACTCAGAACGAACTGATGCTGATGCAGCAGAAGCCGCCAACGGGCAAACAGCAAGTTAATAATGCCAATGTCAATGTCAATCCCAATCCCAATCCAAATGGTCATGGCTTGGGTGTGGGTCTGGGCATGCAGCGACAGCACAGCACGGACTCAATGTGCTCGCTGAACTCCATCAGTTCGGGCTGCTCGGCGGCCCAGGACAAGAACAAGGCGAACAAGAAGAAGGGCTGGCTGCGCAGCAGCTTCACCAAGGCCTTCTCGCGCAATGCCAAGATCTCGAAGACGAGCCGCCATGCGGGACAGCATCATCAGCAGCATCATCCACAGCAGCAGCAGCAGGAGCACAGCTCCAAGTTAGCTCTGACAAATGGACACCACGGCGAGCATCTCGGCTTAGCCGCTTTGGCCACGCAGCCGGCGCCCATGTTGCCAGCTGCACATGCGAGCAGCAAGCAGAGCAGTCCGGCCAAAACGGTCACACTGATCGACAATGCCAAGCCCATTGATGCTATTGATCCGGAGGACCAGCACATGGTCGACGATTTGAAGAAGCAGCTGCGCGAAAAGGATCTGGTCTTGACGGACATACGCCTGGAGGCTTTGAGCTCCGCCTCGCAGCTGGAGAGCCTCAAGGACATGATGAACAAAATGCGCTCCGAGATGATGTCGCTCAAGCAGAACAATGAGCGCCTGCAAAAGCTGGTGACCACACGCTCCCTTGCCGGCTCCGAGGCGAGTCTCGGCCAGGCCATCAGTCCGAATGGCTCGATGGGCACGGGTGGGGCAGGAGGTGGAGGCGGTGGCGGAGGTAGCTTGGATGCCTCGCGTCGCTACTCGCTGGCGGATGGCAACGCTCGGCCGCCCATGGAGCTGCCGCCGCGTCTCACCGAGCAGCTGGAGGAGGATGCTCCCTGCAACGGAGCCACCACCGCCACCGGCGCCCATTGCGCCACTAAGTCCCAATACGCACATCGATCTGACGCCGCCGCCACCGGCGCTGGAGTCGGCACAGCTGAGCAGTCCGGTGCACATGAGCAGCACCACCGTCGAGGAGCTGCCGGATGTGTGCGATGGCAAGAAGATAGCGATTGCCTGCTATCTCGGCCAGCCCGAGTCCTTTGCCAAGTACTGCGAGGAGCTGCTCGAGCTGGATGATTTCTATGCGAATGGCGCCATCATTGCCAGTCACGAGGCGGAGCAGGATCTGGCCCAGGCGCAGGCTGCTCCCTACAACACGGCCAACTGCAATGAGTTTGTGATCGCCTGCACGTACATCTCGGGCAAGACGACCTGGCAGAATCTGGACTACATAGTGCGCAAGACCTTCAAGGATTACGTGGCACGCATCGATCCCGGCACCAATCTGGGCCTCAACACCGACTCCATCACATCGTATCACCTGGGCGAGGCGAAGCGCGGTCCCGAAATGGGCTTCCCCGAGCTCCTGCCCTGCGGCTACATTGTGGGCAACGTGAAGACGCTCTACATCTGCCTGCAGGGCGTCGGCAGTCTGGCCTTCGACAGCCTCATTCCGCGCAGCATTGTGCATCGCTATATCAGTCTGCTCACCGAGCATCGACGGCTCATCCTGTGCGGTCCCAGCGGCACTGGCAAATCCTATCTGGCGCGTCGACTCGCCGAGTTTCTCGTTGCACGCGCCGCTCGCGGCAATCCCTCAGAGGCCATAGCCACGTTCAAGTGAGTTACCCTAACAGATCTCTTTGTGCTATATATTCTAAATGATGTTCCCTATGACAGCGTGGACCACAAGACGTCGAAGGATCTGCGGCAATATCTGGGCCACATTGCCGAGCAGGCGGCCATTGCGAATGGCGTCTCGGAGCTGCCATCTGTGATCATATTGGACAACTTGCATCATGCCTCCGCCCTGGGCGATGTCTTCTCCTGTCTGCTCAGCGCCGGGCCGGCCACCAAGCTGCCCTGCATCATTGGCACCATGTCGCAGGCCACCTGCAACACCACCAATCTCCAGCTGCACCACAATTTCCGCTGGGTAAGTGCGCATCCAAATCGAATTTGACTTCAGCAATTAACCGATTCCCGCTTAATTGACAGGTGCTGACAGCCAATCACATGGAGCCGGTGAAGGGCTTCCTGGGTCGCTTCCTGCGCCGTCGCCAGTTCCAGTTGGAGCTGCAGACGCAGCACTCGCAGCCGGAGCTGGCCGCTGTGCTGGCCTGGCTGCCCTCCGTGTGGCAGCACATCAATCGTTTCCTCGAGGTGCACAGTTCCAGCGATGTGACGATTGGGCCGCGGCTGTTCCTCTCGTGTCCGCTGGACCTGAAGGACTCCCAGGTGTGGTTCACGGACATCTGGAACTATCATCTGTCTCCGTATCTGATCGAGGCGGTGCGGGAGGGCGTCCAGCTCTATGGACGACGCGGTGGCGCGTGGAACGATCCGTCCGCCTTCATACGCAACTCATATCCTTGGCCCTATGGGCCCGACTCTGTGCCGCCGCTGCGCCAGATCAATGCCGAGGATGTGGGCCTGGAGGGCGTCGCCCTCAGCAATGGGGAGCAACAGGATCCGCTGGTAAGTGCAGCCAGTGGAGATTCCCCATAAGATCTCGTGCTAATCCTGCGATTCTTTGCAGCTGAATATGCTGATGCGTCTGCAGGAGGCGGCCAACTACTCGGAGGCCCAGGACCAGGAATCGGACTGCGCCAGCCTCGACTCCAATGTGACGCCAGATAGCTCAGCGGGCGCCGAGTGAGGCGTTCATTCCTAGCTCTTAACTTCTTACATGCCAAATTTGTATTCTTTTTGTTTTTTTTTGTTTTCGTTTTTCGATTTTTTTTTGGTTCTTTGTTTAATTGTATTTTGTTGCGTTTGAACTGAGCGCATTTGGGAAGTGCCAAAAACACTAATACACACACACACACACACACGCACAAATGAAATTTCTTGCACTACTTTCGCGTAATAATTGAAAAGCAGTTTCAAGAAGTTTCCATTTGCACCAATCAATCTTTCTATCGATCGTCATCCACTTAATCTTCCAGTCTCTCTCTCTCTCTCTCCCTGTTTGTCTTTGTCATCCGCAAATGTAGAATTGCACTTTTTAGCGCACTTGTTAAAAATGCAAATTGCCCAACATCAGAAAAAAACTATATATATATATATATATAAAATCACGACATCTATTCACTATATCCTGGCAACCCTTTTGTGTGAGCTCAACGCATACGAAAAAAGAAAGAAAACGAATTGAGAAAGAAAAACCAACATTAAATGTTAAAAAAATGAAGAAAAAAAGAATTGCTAACAACACTTTTTTGTATATAACAACCAAAAATCCCCCTAAATTACATTTAAGTAACAAACTATATACGGCGGTGTCAACATTTTATATACCTTGGCAAAACAAAACAAAAGGAAAAAAAATAAAAAAGAAAACTCTATTGTAAATGTAGCCCTAAGTTTTTGCTACTACCAATTTACAAGATGTACATTTAAAGGAAAAAGCTTTCACTTTAGTTTAATTATTTGCATAATTATCATTAAATATTGTTACAAACATATTGCATATTTATAAATATTTATATTTAAATAATATATATTATTATGCCATACAGCGCTAAGCTCAGCAGCAGTATAAATGCGAGAAATCATATACGTAACTCCCCAATCTCCATACAAAATAGCAAAATTAACCAGCACAAATCCCAAAACTTAAGCGAAAGAACAACAGCAACAAAAACAACAACAACAACAAAAGCAACAAAAGCAAAAGCAGCATCATCAACTAACAGCTAAATATTATATTAAATACAATATTGAAATTATATGTCCTGTCTCTGTCTAATTTAAATGTACATTTATGAGATGTGAAATCAAAACAAATCAAAAATAAAACATAAAATAAAACTACAGGAAAAACTGTTCTCACTGTTCTCCTTACCAGTACTTATTACCATTTATCGAGCGGACGCGAACAATTTTTATTATTTACTGACTACTATTTGTCAGACAAATTGTTTGACGTTCGCTGTTCGCCTTAGAGAGTTTGCACTGTATCAAATCCTACGATTTCTTGAGTAGTTTATTCAGAATTGAAACATAGAGGGCGGCAGTGATAATCAGCGCAAGCGTTTTAGCTTGTGCAGCACCATCTATGACTCAGCAAATTCACTGATCAATTCTTACTGAGTGCTAGTTGGGGCGGTAATTTGCAATTGCAAATAAGAACACTTAAATAAAGATAAGGAAATACAAAATTAGACGTCGTATGTAATTTTATGTTTGAAATAACATAATACTTTAGCGTAACATCACCAGTTTGAGTATAACAGCACGCTAACAGTTTGGTCCAGGGACGGTATATTTTGGTATATTTTCTTGAGGAAACTGGTATATTTTTGCTTTCACGATACGGTCACGCTGTTAACAACTCTATCAGAACAGACCGTGGCCGATAACAAATTTGTGGTAATTTTTGTGATATAGTTTTTAAATAAAAGGTTAATTTTTAAAGCTTGCTGTGATTTTGAGTAGAAAATGATGCAAACTAGTGTGCAGTTGAGAGTTAAAATGAGTTGAAACTGTGCGTCAAACGAAGAGCTCGTGTGCAAATTGCTAGATAAAATTTCCGATTACACAACAGCTGCAACCAAAAATTATAAAAATTTGCAAAAAAGAAATATGCGCAGAATATATAAATTAGAAAACAACCGATTAGCTGTAATTACCAGCGAGGTTATCTTGCATTATGACTGCTGATTTTGCAGTGCACGTAGGCCGCTCAGGTGTTACATAACCTCATATGCGTCACCCGCACCCACAGCCCCCCTTTGATCAATAAAGGGAATGCTAACGAAACTGCAATTTTCCTCCACAGCTCTGAAACTATGGCTTTGCGACTAATCAACATGGCACTGCGCCGCCAGCTGGCCGCTCAGCTGCCGCGCAATGCTCAGGTGGGCAGCGTTGCCTCGATTCACACGCTGGACAAGATTGGCAAGCGCGAGATCGTTGGCTTCGGCTGGAACGGCACCGCCTGCTATGCGGACCGCACCGACTACCCGATGCCCGCTGTGCGCTTCCGCGAGGCGACCAACGAGATCACCCAGCTGCGCACCAAGGAGCAGGGCGACTGGAAGAAGCTGAGCCCCCAGGAGATCAAGGCTCTGTACAGGGCCAGTTTCTGCCAGACGATTGCCGAGGTGCAGGCGCCCACCGGCGAGTGGAAGATGCATTTGGGCGTTGGCCTGCTCTTCACCGCCGGCGCTATTTGGATTGCCATCCTGATGAATCTGTTCGGTAAGCGAATGTTGTTAACTGAGTTGAGTATTGGATCTTAATCACAGGCAATATGCATTTGCAGTCTATGATGAGCTGCCCGTTACCTTCGACGAGGAGCACCAGAAGGCGCAGCTGAAGCGCATCATCGATCTGGAGATGAATCCGGTGACCGGTCTCACCTCCAAGTGGGACTACGAGAACAACAAGTGGAAGAACTAAGCGCCACATTCGTATTCGTGATGCAGTAATTAAGTGAAAAGTTAGGCGACGTCTATGTTTAAGTGGCGATACCCAGCAACCAGAAAGTGTAGTTGAAATTAAAGTTATGGCCACACAATAGCCAAACTCCAGACTTGTCGTTTTTATTTTAATTCTTATCATAGACTATTTAGAAACACATTCATTAACTATTGCAATTCAAATCACACAAAAAAACCAAATAATTCAAGCCGATGTTATCTAAAGATAACATCATTCTCCTTGTGCCAATCATACCTATTGTATGGGGGTCGGTGCAAATTGTGAGGACGCATATGACGAGGCCGATCGTTGGGGCTATGATTACTATTTGGATTATAGCCGGCAACGATACCAATATTGATGTAGCCACATGTCAGGAATGCAAGGAGTAGTAAGTAATTCTGCATGTTTTCTGTTCTGGAGATACGTCAAGTTTAAAGCTTTTGTTTTGTTGATTTATTTGCATTTGGCGTGATTAAATCGTTTATTTATGGTATTATACGAGCACTAAATTTAAATTTGCGAAAAATCCAAGCAGCGTGAAGTTGGCAGCGGGTGTATGAAGCTCTTAATGCGCGAAAAAAGTTTAAAGCACCATCTATTGGAATTAAGGCAAGACGCATTTTATTTGCAACGCGAAAGCAATAAATTAAAAAATGAAGGAATTGATGAAACTAGGGGATATAATTAATAAATTTAAGTGAGAAACCACTGCATTTAGCATGAAGTCTTCTTATTGGGTTGCATTCATTTTTCGTGTTTCAATAAGCATAGTCGGCGCCTCCCCAGCTAGTAAGTAATTCTGCACGTTTTCTGTTCTGTTTGGAATATACATTTCTGTTTATTTATGGTATTATACTAGCACAAAATTTCAATTTACGAGAAATCTAAGTAGCGTGATGTTGGCAGCTCTTAATGCGGGCACAAAGCTTAAAGCGTCATCTATTGGAATTAAGGCAAATTAAAAAAATTCAGGAATTGATGAACTTAGGGTCACAGTTAATTATGGTCATTAATAATTAATAATTTGTAAATTTGAGTGAGAAACCATTGTACTTAGCATGAAGAATGAAGACATAGCTGTAATCGCAGACGATCTGGTATCACCACCATGTTTGCCTCCATAACGACGATACCAACATTGCCTACGCTTCCTCCGCATTTGTCCGCCCGTCAGCGAGCAGAATTCCATGATGAGCAGCAACTGCCAAATATAAACAGATGTCACCAATTTCCAATTAAACTCTATACCTCAACTTATCAGTCTCAGCGAGGAGATCACAAGATGCAGCACCAACTACATAAAGAGGCTACACCAACACGAAAACAACCTTGCCATTGGTCTATTAGACAACAGCAACACAACCAGAAGACTAAGAAGAAAACATCCCTTGGATCTCCCCTAGGTTCAAAACTAACTTACAAAACTATATAGCTGAAACAAACACTTTTAAGTCTCCCATTATAACATTTAATAATTGTCTTAGCTAGACAGATTTTAAATTAAATGATTTAAAAAAAAAACAACTTATCAATCTCTCACCAAATAACTATAGCGCAAAAGCATATTCTGAACGACTGTGATTATGACTAAAACTATGACTAGAAGTACCCACAGCCTTGTGTGTTTCTCATTAATTGCATTTGTTCTGGCCCTGGAGTGTCTAATCAATAAGTGCACGCCGACGTTGCCATAAACAGGGTATCTTAATTGTTTTGTTTTATTATTGTTATTTGCAATTCTAATTGCTCAGATTTGGTGTTGTTGTAAACGCATCATTCCAGTGTTTCCAGTATTTCTCATGTTGCAGATTGTGGAAGCCATCGTGCCCCTTGACATGCCGCAAGCCGTGTCCATGGACACCCGGCATTGAGCCTTCATGGTCGCCATTACCCTTAGGCTCCTCCTCCCCCTTACCTGCCTGCTCCGTCTCCTCTACCGTATCTACTTCGTCCGACGGTTTGTATGAGATCAGATCTGTTAGCTCGGTGGTTACTGTCGTTTCTGTCACCTGCTCAGTGGTGCTGTTCTCCGACGGCTTGTCTATGGGCAGATCTGTTGATTCGGCGGCTACTTGCGGTTCTGACACGGGCTTATGGGTGGGGCTCGGCCCATTTGTGTTCCCTTGTGGCTTCCTGTTTCCTGGTTCTGCAGGTTGGTAATTGGGTTCATCTGGTTGGTAATCGGGTCAAGAATTGGGTCCTTCAGGGTTGTAACCCCTTGGGTAAATGGTTCTATTACCTTGGTCATTGGTTCTAACTGCTGGTCTAGCAGGTTGGTAGCGTCCTTCCACAAAAGCCAAGAATAACAGGACAAATGCCAGCTACAAGGAGCAAAGCATTCGTAAATTCTTATTTTCTTTTTTGAGATTCACAATCCTCACTTAATTGAGATCCCTTACCAACTTGCTTCTGGCCATGTCAATGCTGAAAGAAGAAACAAACGCCGGCGGGCTTTGCCACTTTTATAGCAAGCGCAGGTGGGAAATTGATTAGCAACAGGCTGGCGCACTTTATGAGCAGAGCCAATGCTGATATGGTGGCGAAGCCTTTCCCGATTTGACATAGTTTCGAACGCAGCTTGGGAAATTCCATGATAGCTGTGCACCATCTGACACATTAGCTTTGGCCGGAATTTACGTTCTAACCGCTGCTACGTCAATTAATTATTGCAAATAATCTCTAATTGTAGGTTCAATACTTATGAGGCATCTATAAAAGTGAGAGCTTGCTTATTTCTGGCCAACAGTTTGCATAAAGCACTGGCAGCTTGCAGTCGCAGCGAAAATCATTAACGATGTATTACATCAAGCTATTGCTAATCAGTCAGGTAAGCGATCAGTTTATCTGTCTGCCGATCGCAGCCCTTAACTTGGCTGCATTCCTATTAGCTCTTGGCTGTCAGCTGCACTCGGAGCTGGGCCCATCCCCATGATGACCTTGGCTATACCGATGACGAGGAGACCATGGACGATATGTATCAGCCAGACGAAACGACTACTACGCTACCGACACCGACACTTGTGCCTGAGAATCAAGCCACAGCACTTCCCGACGCTAAGCTCGAAGCACTGGATGATGGATTGGCACGGCTGAACAAGGCAGCCACTCTGCCGGAAACAACAATCCCACCGGCTGAGACTACATTACCCACAACAACTACAACAACTACAACTACTACAACTACTGAGGCAGCGCCACACAAGCCTCCGCAACATTCCGTGGTCTATCCGTATCCATATCCGTATCCACATGCTCATCCTTACCCCTATCCGTATCCTTACCCTCAATCTGGTCCTGAACCTAAGCCCACTCCGGAGAGCCCTAGCGAACCTGGCTATCCAGGCTATCCTTATTCGCCTTATCCAAATCGGCGACCACCTTACTATCCTCCTCCATACGGCACACCTTTCTTCCATCACTCCCCAAACCCATCAAACCCAGTCCATTTCCCGCACTTCGCACCTGGCCCGGATGGCAGCTTAGAGAAGGCCAAGTCAGATGTTGATGACGTTGTGGCGGAGGCTGCCAAGAACATGGTCAATGCCACTACGGAGGCAGGCGCCAAGTTGCCGGACCATCCCAGCTTCGGTTACCCGCCGCTCTATGTGATTCAACGGCGTCCACTGCCGCCCAGTTATCCGTACGCGGGTCCCGCACGCGGCTATGGATCTCCTTATGGCTATGGCCGCTAACTGTGTACAGTGGTCACTCGCTAATGAGAACACTGCTCACAATAATTGACGGAATCTTTTAATTGATGTAAATACTCAACAACAATAAATAACAAATGATTATTATGTACAATACTGTATTTTTAAATGTTTACGCTTTCTCTCCCACTCTTTCGAAATATGAATACCAGATTGATTGCGATCGGTCGTGTATAATAAATAAAGTTGCATATAGAAATGCAAATAAGCAGCATGTGTGCGTGCTCAATAGTAATTCATTGATTCCCAAGTCGTGGCAATAATGGCTTTTCCCGCCTGTATTGCCGATAACCCCGGGCACTGATTCTCTCGCCTTGCGCGTCAGATTCCAGTCAAACAAGTTAGTCGTCGTCTTTGAAATTGAAGCTGGCTCGTCAGACTACTGCAAGCTGCCAACAGATCGAGACACAGTCGAAAATGACGCCACATTTGCGCTATGCGAATATTCTTCTCAGTTGCCTGCTGCTCTTCGGGCTGGGGGTAAGTAGAGTGGACTCTCTGTCACGGGGTGTTTAATGCAACCGAGAAACCTTTACAGCTCTGCCACAGCGCCTCATTGGAGCGGGTAAGCGGACATCAGATGCTAATCGATAATATATAATATTAGAACCAACAATTGATTCGCTATACTTTTATTAGCCACGCATTCCGAGGGACACACGCAACATTCCCTCGAATATGTTCAAGCCTCTGGGCAGCTCAGCAGACAGTGATCAGAATGGTACACTAGTGGGAACAAGCGATAGTATGTTCTCTGAGGTACGTTCCCTTGAACTATCAACCTATACACACTATATGGGTTTAGCTCACATGTCTCTTCCCTTTCAGAGCTCAACGGGAACGGCTCAAGCTGTGCGTGATAATTCCTTTGAGCAGCGCTCGTCGCCGGAGGATGATGATGGATATGGATCTAATACTCCATGGCAAGCACACAGGATACCTAATGGCTTTACTCTTCCTACAGGCATTCCTATCAACAGCCACTTCCGCTCAGTATGTAATCTGTAAACCTAAAGGATTTCAGCTAGACTATATGATATTTCACAGAACCTGTACGATAATGTCGGACAGCAGGATAATTTCGGAGCGCGTAAAGGCTTCGGCTCTCCAGGCTTCGCTAACAGTGTGTACAATGGGCCAAACTATGCATCCATGCCCTTGAGCATTCAGAGTGTATGTATCCGAAATCCATTCCATAATGTGTACATAGCTCACTTTTATTTTATAGAGTCCCACAATCACAGGACCCTTTCCTGGCTTCATTGGACCTGGCTCTTCCAGCAATAATTACTATCGCTCCCAATCGTTTAGCTACAGCTCAGATGGTATGGGTGCACCCCGAATTCAGCAGAGTGTGTTCGACTCCCGCCTGGGACATGGCATAAATAGTCAAAACTTTTGAGATTTACAAATTCCTGGAACTTAACTCTACAAAAGATTTCAAAACCCGATAAGGAATATACGTAAATATATTTAAATGTTGTTGATTGCTTGGCGGATAGACGGTCTTGTTGACACCTTGTCATACAGACACCTCATCGAGGTTAAAATCTATATAAAGATTATCACTTATTATTCGAAAATACTGCAGTTTACATATATACAAATGATTGAAGTACAAAGCTGAACTGTTTAATAGAAAACTGGAATAGTTCAATACTGAATTGGTTTTCATTTGGCATGCACCTAACAATCTATTTTTTCCCAGACCACTTCGAGCAATAAGAATTTCCTTTCAATATCGGTTTCGTTTTGGAAATCAATAAAAAACGACGGCATTTCCATATTCTTGAATGCTTTCTCCTTTATCAGAAAGGACTCCATATAGCGTTCAGTTCTTTTCAAAAAGGCGTTAAGTTTCCTTTCCACAGTCTTTTCAAGCGCGTCAAAGCCGATCTGGCGCATAAGCTTTCCGATCAGATCCTCCGGGCCAAACAATTCCATACTATCATCGTCTAGTTTCAGCAGCTTCAGCAGTTCCCCCAGCTCCAGCACCAATTCATTTAATTCTTCAGAATCCTCAATCTGCTTCGTGGTCTCTATGAACCGGTAAAACTCTTTCATTGCCAATCTATCTGTATCACTGGGGCTCAACCTTTCAGCCTCTTCCAAAACGCGCTCCAGCAGTTCAGCGGCTTCATGAACTAATTCCCGGGTAAGTGCGTTGACATCTCGGGTAACTTGCATTTCAAGTTTCTCACACGGCGATAAGGCGGGAATGGCGCACTGAATAAGAAAGAATGACATTTTTAAATATCTCAGTCGGATTGCCTCGGTCGAGTTGTTTTCTGTACCAACTATTAGTTTTCCAACTATTTTTCAATCGAAAATACTTATAAATATTATTAAGTTTTTTTACATAAAACTTTGAATATAAAATGGAATTCGCTTGCAAAACAAAATATATATATTAAACAAGCAAGGAAGTATTATCTTCGGCTTGCCCAAGATTTTATACTCTTTTCGAAAATTTAAGCAATTTTCACTATACCAACTGCACCACTGAACTTCACTTTGAATACATACTATATATTGTCAAAACTGACTTCCAGATGTATGACAGCTATAAGATATAGTGGTCCGATCCGGCTGATTCCGACCAATGTTCTGTTCTTTTGAATAATAAGTTTCT
Organism: Drosophila flavopinicola; assembly: GCA_035042425.1. Lineage (NCBI taxonomy): Eukaryota > Metazoa > Arthropoda > Insecta > Diptera > Drosophilidae > Drosophila > Drosophila flavopinicola. The sequence continues at coordinate 354,968 of JAWNLL010000033.1, read as the reverse complement.
GTGCCAAGTTTCATCGCGATAGGTTAAAAACTGAATGACTGTTTGCATGCATACAGACGGACATGGCTAGATCAATTTGTTTTGTCATTCCAAGCATACGGGAGGTAACTTTTTGAGTGTTTCCGCCGCTTTCTTCTATGAATGACACACTTTAGCACAAAGCTTATATACTATTTTCTTTCTTCGAAAAGAGTATAAAAAGGTTGTATCTTAGTTTTTCTTTGATTTGTAGCTTACCGCCAGGCGCAGGGCTGCTAGAAGAAGCACAAGTGGAAACATGGTTGCAACTAGTCGAAACATCTTTCGGAGACTGGGTTGCTCTATCCCAGCTGCGCTTGTCTCTTATAAGCTGCTCGTGTAGGCGGAAATAGTGTGGAAGCGCTGGGAATTAGTTGCTGGCAGTCTATAATCAGTGCATTGAATTCACTTGGCGTGATAAGAACGTACAATTTAAATGTTAAAAGCGCGACTGCTCATCATTTGCCTGCTGCTACTGGGCGTATGTTGCATGATCCGATTAGAAGATCGCATAACAAATTCTCGGCTTTTATATTAGATGGCAGGTGCGCAGCCCGCTGGAGCGAGCTTTCGGGAGTTGCGTAAGCTACTGAGAGAGCAACAGCAAGATGAGCAGCAGCTTCAGGCTCAGCAATTCAATAAGGATCTCAATTCGTGGGCAGAGTCCTTGGAGCGCATGGGCCTGGACTTTGTGGCATTCGTGGAGCAGTGTCGCCCACTCGGCACTCGCTGTACCCTGCGAAAGGTGCAGCGTCATCTGCGAGCACTGAGACGCAACTACAGCGATCTGCGCGCCCAGCTGGAGACGCTGGAGATTAGTTACGTGGGCAAGATTAGCGATCGGGAGCTGCTGACGCCCACACTGCGTGCTGTGAGGGAGGTGCTGCAGCAATACGATCGCATGCTGAGGCTAATAACTGCTGAGGCCTATAAATTAGTCGAGCAATAGAGCGATTATCTTTCAAATACAGTCGCACTAACCAAACTCGCATCTCTGACTGCCACTAGGCAAATTTGATTACAGCATGGGTAAGAAAGAAATCTCTAGAGATTTTGTGGATTGGATGGTATATATCTAGAAAAAACCATTGGGGACAGATAACCACCCAAAAAGAGACTTCTGTAGCACCGAATAATTGGAATGGGGATGGGAGAGATTTTTGTGTCACCCTTGATAAAGACTTCTCATAAGCGAACTTTTTATAAATTTGTAAAATGGGTTCGATTTTATTTTAAGCGGTAGAACAAGTATATTTCAGATACAAATATGGCATATGGCATAAACCATTTATATGGCATATTCCGTTTATATATAAACTTTGTGGCACGAAATGAGATTTTGAGTTCCAGTTATGCTAACCAAATTGTATTGAATTTTGTCTTTAATCACAATTGGCACTCAGTACGAGATACAGAAAATGTTCGAGAAAGACAAGTTTGAAAAAGACTCACAGAGGTATACATAGATGAAATAATTACTTTGTTTAGTAAATGAGAAATACATAAACAATGCAAATCACTGCTGTCATTTAGGGAATAAGCGTTGTTTGGAGTGCCTGAGCAATGCCCTCAACTAAGCCCCTAGCCTGCTTCATGTAGTCCATCAGGTGCAGCTCGGGCACCTGATCCCTCAGCGTCTGTGGGAACTCCAAATAGGAGAGCACGAGACTGTCCGCAGTTTCGGTTTGCCAGCGGGTCACATTGCTCATCAGCTGAACTTTGACCTGCTGCGTGGCTGCAAAGTAGTTTAACAATTCCGGCTTTACTCTGGTGAAAAAGTTGCGTATGGCGATTTTCTCGCCCGGCAGCACTTCGAGCAACAGTTTGTCGGACTGATCCCGATTCGAGAACAAGGAGCTGTGGATCAGCGCGAATATAAAGTAGGCGGTGCTGTAGTAGTTCTCAGTGCCGGCAACCGCATCCAGTTCGTTGAAGTATTGCTTATCGATGGCATTGCTATCATTCAAATGGCTTAAACGCTCTCGAGCATTTGCCAGACTGGACTGCAGCACCTGGTTGTAGAGCTGATCTATGTCCTTGGCGGTCTGGCTGGCATCGCCTTGGCTCTGTAAGTAATGGATTTCAATTAGATGTTGTCTCGCACTTGGAATGTGACTCAGCTTACCAGACAGATAAGCCCGCTGCAGATAAGCAGAGCAAGGCACAGAGAAATTGACATGATTAGTCCGTCCGTCCACAATCGCAGTCGATTAGAAACTGTTTGGCATTCAGAGAACTCAGTTCTTCCAAGCTGAGAAAAGAAGCTCACAACAATATTTGCGAATAATTGAAATGCTGTGAGTGTGTTAGTTAAGTTTAGCTTTTATTAAGCACTTCAGCAAAGCCGGAAATCAAAAGTATTTTACATTATGAATACAATTTTGTAAAATGAGCAAAATTTTCCAAAGTATTTGCTATCAAATATGGTTTTCATTTCAATTACTTATCGTGAATAGTTCATTAGTAAATTAGGCTAACTAGAAAAAGAATAAAGCGCAGCTATTTGCTATAATATGTTCAATGTATAATACATATAATTAATACGAGCACATATATCTAAATACCTATATAATAAGTTAATTGAATAAATCGATTATTATTATTGTATATTTATGTTATATTCTACTTTTCACTTGTTAGCACAGAAATGGAGAATATTTATTTGTACCAACATCCATTAAACTATTTTAACAGAAAATAATTACAAGTTTGACAGATACATTTTCAGCAATATTTAAAATTTGTAGAGTTGTAGAAAGTCATATACCTTTAAGGTAATGTTTTGAATAATATGAAGTCAAAGTCAGAATTCATATAAAAATGAATTCAATATGCCTCACACTGAAACTATATACTGAGGACTGATTTCTTTGGCATGTAAATAGCTGAAGACATTCGAAATACGAAACTTATTGTGATCTTATGCCTAAATATGCTGTTATAACATACATACATAATTTAATTCAATTAGCATTTACAATATATGTAAACACTTAGTTGATGTTTCAGAATAACACGCTTTACATCTCTGAGTACTTTGAATACATTCAAAATACATTTGGTACTCGTATTGACAAACTTATACTTGTATTCGAGTGCTCAATTGACAAGGGAATTGATCTGATTTGATTTGATTGATCTTAATCCGATTTACAACTGACATTTAAATTACGTATTTAAGATTTCCAATACTGTTCGCTATATGTATGTGAAAATGAAACGTTTTAGCAGTGGGGTTGTCTTTAGGTTTCTTTTTTGTTAGGTACAACAACAATGTTTAGGTACTTTTAGCTTTTTGAAAACTTGGATAACGTTAGATATACATGTGTATGTAGAATATATATATTTGTCTATATAGAAATACTTAAATATTGACGCCGCTTGAGCATTGTACTTTGAGTTGTTTTAGTTGAGAATTGATGCAGCCAGTGTTATAGATATATATTTAAGGCTGTTACATACATATATGCAATACTTTACTTACATCTACCACTTATAGCATACTTTATATTCCTACATACATATAGATATATATATATATATATGTATATTCTCCAATATTCTTAATCTCTGCAAGGTACACATGACGTTTCAACTTGATGGAGAGCAGGCCTCCAAAGTTTATAACAATTTTGAAAATCATTTGAAAAATTCAACGAAAATAAACTCTCAGTTTCATGATTAGTTGTACTTATATGCTAGCCAACGTTAATAATATAGTTGAATTCATATTTACTTATAATTATATATTTTATAAATATGCATGTATTTAATTTGTAAAAATAGTCAGCTGCAAATTTAAGTAAGAAAATATATGTTTATATATATTTTATACTCAGTTAGTTACACATACAGCTTTCTTGCGCTTAAATTCTGTTATCTAGAAGACAGTCCATTGAGTAGAGCTTACAACTAAGTGAGTAGTTCTAGCGGAAATCAGATCTAGCTAAGCCAACAAATTAGTTAGTACGTGGAATTCAAATAAGAGAAATTTAAAGCCATAAACTACAAAGTTTTTTTTTGAATTTTCGAAACTCCCAATAAACAAAGCGGGGTTAATTATTATAAGTATTAATGCAAGGAAACTGTAAGTTTTTCTGATTTTGATAAGCAATTGATAAACTATATACAAGCTAAACAATTTGTTATATACCAATTAGATGTACATTTTCTAGCCTACTTAAATATTTCACCCAGTTACCTTTCTTTATATTTATATATACCCACCTCCGATTCTGATTCACTTACTTTGAACCCGTCGGCTTCTCATATTGTCCCTTTCGATTTGTAGTTGAAGTTTATCATATTTGAAATTTTTCATACGCTTTTCGTGGAATTAACTCATAAGGAAATAATATGCAATGTATTTCTGTATGCTTTGTAGTGTTGTAATTTATTCATGTGAAATTATATTATAAGAGTCAAGTTGAAATGCAGTTGATTTTATTAAAGTAAGTGTAAAAATAAAACTAAATTAAACTAAATGCCGCGTCAAATGACGGAGCTTAGGAAAATCAGCAGAGGAAACAAAATGTTACAAAAGAGAAGAAGGGAGGTAGAGAGAGAGAGAGAGAGAGAGAGGGAGAGGGATAGCGGGTGAGCGAGAGAACAATTTTATTTTTTATCACAATTGCGTATGAAAAATTTCTTTAATTGCTAGAAGCCGCCACGCCCAGTGGCGCCACTGCCTCCAGCGGCATGGGCCGCCCCCAGCGCCGACTGCGGCACCAGGATGCGGGGCAGGGTGAGCGAACGCTTGGGCGCACTGTGCCGCTGCGGCGTCTGCATCTGCTCGGGCGTATGGCCAGCGGAAAGGCTTACCCTGGCAGCCGGAGGAGCAGCAGCCGGAGGAGTAGCAGCAGCGGCAGCTTCCGCGGCTATATCTGCCTGGTGATCCTTTTGTCACGCATACGATTGTGCCGTCTGGGGCATCATGCCGGCAGTGTAGCCGGGATCGAGGCCCGGTCGCTCCACCAGATTCTTAAGGCGGCCGCGCAGCTCCTCGAGACTCTTGGACTTGGCCTTGTTGATGCGCTTGTACTTGACATCCTTGACCTTAGTCACCGAGCGATGATTGGACATGACCCGATTGTACGTCGTCACCTGCGACTTGCCGTTGATCTGCTCCAGCTGCGGCACCTTCACGCTTAGCGTCGTGCACGGCGCATCGTGGCTGGGCGAACGCTTCAGTGCACCCAGCTGGCGACGAGGCACTGGCATGGCCATAACGGGAGATATTGACGAGTCTTTGGCATCGGATGCTGTTGCGGTTGCGGTTGCAGCTCCATCGATCTGTCCCTCTGTGGAGCTGGAGCTGAGCGCCTTGTCCGAGCGATTCTTGAACTTGTCGCGCTTCTCGGCCACATCCGAGGTGGGCTCCGGATCCTCCTCAACGGAGTAGACAGTCTCCAGTATGTCCGGCCGTCGCAGGAAGCAATTGTTGCGCCTCGCAGCCCCATATTTATTCAGATTCGTCTCAATCGCATCCGATATGGAGCGCACAATGGTGATGCCATCGCCGCCCAGGACACCACCACCAGCACCGCTGCTCTTGCGACGCGTGCCCAGCGTCATGTTGCTGTCCGAGTCAATGTCCTCCAGCACCACAGCCGAATCGGAGTCATTCAGCGAGTCCAGCTCATTCGCATAGCTCGCCTCGATGCTCTCCAAGCCGTGATCCACCAGTCGCGTGGACAGCGTATCGATGATCTTCTGCTGTCGCTGTATGGTCAACTCGCGGTGGCTCAGCAGGCTGGAGATCTGCTTCTGTTTGCGCTTCAGGCGCGACTCCAGCAGCAGCAGCTGTGACGTCAGCGAGTTCATCTGATCCGATTTCTCCTTCTGATAGCGATAGTGTTGCTGCACCTGTTAAGTGAGGGAAAGAGAGAGAGAGAGAGACAGAGAGTGTGTTAGATACAGTAAGCGCTTCAGTTACAGTTGTCACTCGCAAAGAAGAACGATTCGATTACAAGCTTGATTGTAATTCGCAAATAGTTATAACGTGTAATAGAACAACAAAGGATGTAAAGCTATATTGAACAAGTGGCATTGATATCATATGAATTAAAATTTCTCTTGAAATATTAAATTCATTTCCAGTTGAATGGCAGCTATAAGATATAGTGGTCCGATCCGGCTGGTTCCGACCAATGTACTATACATTTGAATAATAAGTGTCTGTGCAAAGTTTTATCACGATAGCTCCAAAGCTGAGGGACTAGTTTGCATACCTACAGACAGACAGACGGACATGGCTAGATCAATTAGTTTTGTCATTCTAAGCATACTGGCAGTAACTTTTGGGGGTCTCCGACGCTTCCTTCTCTGCATTACACACTTCAGCACGAACTTAACATACTATTTTCTTCGAAAGGAGTATAAAAAGTGATTCTGTCGCGGCAAGTTCTAATATTGCGAGTGAGTACTGTAGCCTTCTCAACTGACCTGCATGGCGTAGGCTTTGCGCCACTTCATAATGTGCTCCGTTTGAAAGCGGACCTTGGAGCGCAGCTCCTCGATGATGGCGCGCGCCGTGTGCAAGTCCTTGGGATCCTGGTTCATCATGTTCAGCCGCAAGTTGCTGGTGTGACTGGAGACGGGCAACGGAGGTGGCCATTGGAATTCCAGCGGCGGCTGATGCACATCCGTTGGCAGCGAGCACCTCGGCTGTGCCGACTTGTTGGCCTTGGGCGTGGAGGGCACGGTGCCGGCACCGCTAGCACCACCACCACCACCGCCACCACCAGGAGTAGCCATGCCGACGGCAGTTGCCGCTGTCATGGTCATGGTAGCTGTTGGCGCTGGCTGCGAGGGCTGCTTCTGTATGCTGCATGCCATGCTGCTGATGCTTTTGGCGAACTGCGTGGCGCGACCCGCATACATTTGGCCGGGAACAATGGGAGTGGCCGGGACTGGGGCTCGGACTGGGGCTGGGGCTTGGTGGTGCGATACGCTATCCGCTAGACGGCCAGCATGCGCGCCACCCGCTGCAGCTTGATTGATGTCCGCCCCGCCTCCGGTGTGCTACGTGCGAGAGCTCCTGAAATGCGCAAAAGAGTCGCGAATCTTTTATTAACGGCAAATATTTGCTGCGGCATGCAATTATGGCCGGCACTGTCAACTGCATGAAAAATGGAGTGTTGTGCTACGCTGGGATTAGTGTTGGACAAGTGCTAAGCTAGTAGCGTTGGATTGTCAGTGAGCTTTTCATATGATTACACATACAGATCACAGTCTTTCTGCTTTGAGTGTTATGTTGCACAATTGCCAAGCAATATTTGATAGACAGTTGACATTACAGTCGGGAGCTGCTGAAACCATTTAGGAATGATTGATTAGAACATGTTTGCTTACATCTTTTGAGAGCTCATCAATAATAGCACGAATTCAATTGTGTGTGTTTCTAAAACTGTTATTTAAAAAGCTTTGACTTTTGGAGATATGGACTTAAGGATTATCAGTGACAGGTGGTTTAGTTTTGTTTTACTAGCGTCGAGCTGAAAAGCAGCTTCCCTTACGACCCTTTGGGTCGACTTCGCAGTCACTGTTTTGAAATCACAGCTACTGTGATCTCATGCCCGGCTCAGAGTGGCCACAGTGGCAGCCAATGTGCTCGCATGTTGTTTGCATACGTGCGGCGAGTCTGTGTCTGTGTCGGCACATTTGTCAAGGCTGGCAGAGTCGGCCGCAAACATGAGCGAACGCCCACAAGTTGACTTCCCCCTGGGCGTGAGCCACACCTTAACCCCGGACAGAGCAGAACAGAACAGAACGGAACAGAACAGTAGCCTGGACGGGACGGCAAATGAATGTGGTGAAAATGACGGCCATGCTGAAGTAATTATTTGTGTAGCTCGCATTAAAATTTTCGGCGAGAGGCATATTACGCATACGCCACCGCTTTTGCCGTTGTCATGTAAATTACATTGCAAACGGCAAAACAGCTGAAAATGATATTATGCAAAGCAGGCAAGGCAAGAACGAATATTGTACAATGCATAAATTAAATTCACATTAAAATGTCATTCAGCGCATTTAATGCATGCCATTGCCTTTCACTGCGCCGCATTAAACAAGCATAATTATAATTAAAATTATTAATTTATGTTCACTTTGATTTAATTAGTTTTTGTCCGTCGCTCTCCGCACCTCGATTAGCCTGCTCACTTGCGTAATTGGTAGCACAAAAATCATTCGGCTCAAGTACGGGCCGACAATGACTAGTTTCGCTTTTGGCCCGATAAGAGGCCTCATTATGATTTTATGACACAACACAGCGCTCATTTATGAGTTTATTACATTTATGGCTGCACGATTAACAGATTAGCTCCTGTCTATATACTGCTGACGATGTGCAATGGCAAACTTAATTAAGAAACTGAAGGAAAAGATACATTATAATTGAAGCTAATGAAATTTTTACAAATTTACATACTATCTCAATGTAGTCAAAATGTTTAGGTCCACAAAGTCAGTTACTCTTTAAATACCTCTTTAATGTGACAATGTGATTGTGAGCTTTGTCATGACAAGGATTTCTTATCCCTCAATATTTAACCAATATTAATTTAAATACTCACAACTGACTACAAATCGATTGTTATTTTTTAACAAATCAGTCGAGACAACTGTATTTTAAATAAATAATCAAATTCAAATACCAAGGATATGTGAAAGACTAAAATGGCAAGGATGTGGAACTTTAGCATCTGCAAAAGCGTTTACTTTTGATTTGGCAAGCTTACAATTTGATACCATTTTTTTTATTATAAAGTTTCTCCTCTTGAATTGCGGCACAGATTGCACAATGTTATGTTAGTGATAAGCAAAGGCATTGGAATTGGCTCAATGCCAATGGCTGGCAACTCAATTAAGTCAGCGCGCTGAATGTTATTGGGCGTCAAACAACCTGTTGGGCAGGCAATAAATCCAAGTTCCTAATTCGGCAACAAAATCCAACGGACAGGACAGGACAGGACCGGGGCGGACAGGCCCTCAGGCTGTTCGGCTGTGGGCAATGCCATTAAGGGCTAATAGGCACGTGAGCTGCATTATTTTCTCAAGCTTTGCGCTACGTGCCGGCATTTCCCAGGCTAAGCTAACGTAGCAGCCAGGAGGCAATTGTCATAATTAAAATGATGAATGAGTTGCCAATTGTGCAAAAGAAGCTGCCGATGGATAGCACGATGATCGGTGCAGGCTCATACTCAGACTCCGAGTCCAAATCGGACAGACGCAGGCATTGGCAGCAATTTTCATTTGATGAGACAGCCAGACGGACAAAGACGGCAGTCAGCCAGGCAATTGCAATTCCAGTCCCAGTCTCAGGCAGTCGTGTGCGTGTTGTTCTGGCCATGGCCAGAACATATTTGTTAATTGTTTTCAATTGCATGTTCCCCACTTTGGCTGCATTCCAGTTGCTTCACTCTCGCATTGCTTACTGTCATTATTGTTGATCGTCGTCTGCCAGTGGAAACGGAAGTTTTTAAGTCATTCTTCCTCTGGTCTCGGTTTCGGCGCGTTCTGCTTTCTTTTGCCCATGAATTGCACAAATTAAGGCCTTAAGTTATTTTAAATGAAAATGCTTAAAATGTTGCGTGCTCTTCTGCTCTTCTGCGGTCGTCATCTTCTTGTTTGTTTTTTTTTTGCTTAGCTGCTTTGGCAGTTTTGTCTAACCATATTTTGAATTCCTTGCGATTCTTGATGCCAAACAAACAGCGAGTTGCACATAAGTAATTGCATTTGACTTGGCTTAGAGCGTCAGCTAACTGCTGTGTAGATAGCCTTAAGCGCTTTGGGGCTTAAAGAATATTATGCAACTGCTTTAAAGTATGAAAATAATCGCACTACACTCAAAAAATGAATTGTGGCGTATTTTAAGATATTTAAATAAAATTTTATTTAAAATACTGCATCTTACCCAAAAAATTTGAAGCATATTCTATTTAGTTTGTATAAATTTTTTTATAAAGTACTCTAACTAGTTCTGTATGGCTTTTGCTCCTGGATTTGTCTAATTATTGTTCTCTGGAAATCTGGTCGGCTACTTAATTAAAGACAAGTCCAAATTTCAGACTCAGGATCAGACGAGATACCACTAGTAAGTAAGTAGTTGGCTTTTAGTGTTTTATTTGAGCGTAATCACAGGACTTTCAATCTGTAATTAGTGTAACCTTAAAAGAGCTCAGCTGCTCAGCTGCTTTGCTGCTTTTCTGCTCGTCCAGCTCGTCTACTGGACGTAATCACACTTAATGCTTGACATTAATTAAACGGTTTTCCGGTGTTCGGACTGCTTCCATGTTGCATTCCTAGGTTAAATGCGGATGTGTGTTTGCCTTGTGTGTGTGTGTGTGCGTGTGTGTGCAGTCAATGATGCAGAAGGATATCAAATTGACTGCGCACTAGCAATGACAGCTTGGTTGGCCTCAACAATCCCCGATGAGAATGAAAGTTGCTGCAAAGTGGCTGGGCAATCAATTGAACGCTAACAGTTTGGCAGAGCCAACTGTTGCTGCTGATAGCATTTTAATTAAATTTTAATAACACACAGCCAGCAAGCGGCAACAATAACAGCGTGCTGCTGGACATTTTAATTAAATTATGCACAGCGAGCCTCCTAATGACACAATTTAACACCTTGCTGGACACCGTTGCATAACAACAAATGACAAGACCATGCCCCGAAAACAACACAAACAAGCACAAGCCACAAGCAACAACTAATGGCAACAACTGTTGCCCCTCTCTAATGTCCACTCAATGGGCATCAAATGAGCAGGAGCTCCTGTGTCTTTTGGCCCTGTTCCTGTCCCTGTCCCTGTCCCTTTCCCCTTCTCCGCATCTATTGTTGAGCTTCATAATGACTATTGTTCCCAGTCCCCTTTGTGGACTCTCGCTCTCTCTCTCTCTCTGAAACTCATGCTGTGTAATGGAAAACAGTAATAAAATATATGTGTGTGACAAATTTTAGGGACTATGCGGCACACGTGCTAATAGTATTTATCCTTTTAATGTTTATGTAATGCTTAAAGCACTTAATATATATTACGAAAATAGTCACCAAGTATTTATCATCTCAATGTTTATTGACTGCATTTAGTAAACTCAAATAGAAGCAATTATAAATATGTACCGATAAACATTCGATTAAAAAGTGCTCACATAATATTCTCTTTCATATAATACTTTAAATAATCAAAAACGGCTAAAACCATTCAGCCTTTTTCTCATAATACATATGTATTTAAAAGGCTCCAATTTCGAAACTTGTAAAGTGATTTTGGCCAAGTCCTGCGGCAAATTGAGATTACATCTGATTGTTGCAAACTTAAGTACGCCAGCTGGCGGCTTTAAGAGCCCAAAATCTGTGCACGCCGTCTAATTTGCAAGAGGGCAAAATATTGTTGATGCCACAGGCACAGGCACAGGCACATCAATTGTTGGCATCAAATCAAATTCGGCTACTCACGCATAATTTGAGCAGCAAACAAGCCCACACATAGATATATGTATGTATACAAGTATATGTATATATATAAATATATGTGTGCAAACAAAGAAACAACTACTATATGGCAAGTCACAAATGAGATGAGCTGAGTTGAGATGCGAGTTGTGCGATACGCGATGCCTGCCAGAAGATCTAATAAATTATTCAAAATTCCGGTTGCTCGGGGGCCAAGGGCAACAAATTTCGAGTAGCTTCGGATTCAAAAGAATCTGTTGCCGCGTACAAAATATGTAAAGCAAGCAAGAGTAAAGTTCAGCTTGAAAAATAATAATAAGAGTGTAAGAGAACAGAGCACAGAGCCTTATCCTTGTGCAGGTAATTGAAACATCCTTCGCCCCACCTCGCACAGACGCGCAACAAAAAGAAAATATGTGTTATTGATTGAGTAAATATTTAATGCACTTTTGTATTGCCTCTCGCACGATATTTACATACAAACATACAAACATACAAACATACATACATATTTATATTTTGCGTGTGAAGCGGCTTATTACGGTCACGTTTCGCCAATAAAAGTTAAGAGCAAGCGCCGCTCTTTGCATAAAGCTACCTCATCCGACTGGGCTGCACCCACTGGAGGATTAAAGTGGAACCGAAGCACCTGGTCGAGTAATAATAGAAGAAAGCAGACGAAAAAAACCACTCAGAACCAGGCTATTGTATTTCCAGCGGACTATAATGCCAGCAAATGTGTGTAAACTGCGCTCAAGCTTCAAAAGGCAAAGGAATTTCATTTAGTTGGGCCAAGCTGTTGACTCTGTATAGCATTTCAAAGCTGGGATTTTAGCCCAGTTGCTAGCAGTATTAGCATCATATTTCAAATCTAGCTTATCAACTCGACTAGCAGCCAAAGTACTTAATAATACTTAAAATGCTGAATGCAAAAAAGATTTGGATTTTATAAGCTGACAAACGCAAAAGTTGGTTGAGTTTAGTCTAACTTAACTGAATTTATAAACTAAACACGCATGATACTATAAAATCTTATTACAATAATTGTATACATTTGTTAGCTATTTATTTGCCATTGCTATATTCTAATGCATTCTATGCATAGCCAACACTTTGTCATAGTATGCAAACAACAGCTTTTTAGCTGTCTAGGGTATCATATATGATTCATGAGCCTCTAGCAACATTTTGAGCATGATATATGATGGCGGCGACTGTCCTGCCAAAAAAAAGTGACGTCGAACAGCATTTAAACGTGTCCTTTTGTGTTTTTGATGGTCAAGTTAAACAAACGAAGAGGCAGCGCCGCAAATGTCCTTGGGCTGCGGCATGCACGTGCTTTTTTTTCAACAGCACAGCCAAAAGGGTAAACTAAAGTGTGTGTTTGAGGGGTAGTGGAAGTAAAAGCTGTCGCTAGTGTCGCTTGTTTCACTCGTATTTATTCGCTGTATGCTGTTTGCTTTGCGGCAAAGTAAAAACTGCGTCAAAATCACGTTTAACGCATAAATCCCAATGCGTAGCTCAGCGCCAAAAAGCAGACTACAAACAGACCGAGAGAGGCAGACAAACGTGTGCATATCATTAATTATGCTAACGCACAGTTTGAACAGCACAATGCTCATGAAAGTTGCAAGTGCTCCGAAAAGGCCAAAAGCCCGCTGGAATTGACCACAAGTGCTGCTTTTGACCTGTCTGGCATTCGTAATATCTAAAAATATAAAGAACTTTGACTGTGTGGCGGATTTGCTTTCACTTTGTTCAAGGGCGACAACCAAACGGCTCTGGCTGCTTTATATGCCAAAAACATGCATGCAAATTTATTTATGAGTGCACGGGACACTAAAATGGCCAACGACATTGTTCAGGTCATGGTTATAAAAATTCAATTATTTAATTTTAATGCATTTGTGGTACATTTTCATTAGATGTGGCCAATTGTTGGGCTAGGATTATTTATTTTTCAAACAAAACTATGTTTCTTACAGTTTGTTGCTGGATAATAGTACAAATGAAATGCAATATATTTTGATTAATCTAATTTCATTGCGTCTGATTATTGTCTTGTTGTTCCTAATCAGTTTTATCACATTTTTCTGTCTTCAAAAGTGATTTATAGTTTTTAGCTCTCAATAAGGCTGTTTGACTTGTACCTTGAACATATTTGTATAATGTATATACAATGTCTCAACTCACTTTTTCTAATAGACCATTGATAATACTTTCTTAGACTCACAAATATCCTTCCACATCTAGCTCAGACAGCTTATCAGCACAAGACAAATGGCAAACAACCGAAGCAAAACAAAGCAATGCAAACTCAAAGGAAGAAGCCCTGCCTTATCCTTGTCGCAGCCAGTTGCACGTGCGGCAGCAGGAGCAAACAGCTTCAGAATACGATTTGCCCTTGCCAAGTTGTTGTCCGATGTCTGATTGGACGACGCGTCCTTTCACCTGCTGCTGCTGTTGCTATGCGAATGGCGAATTACGTGACGAGCAGTTCAATCTGTTCGCTCAACTTTAGCCAAATTGCTGGTTGCCCTTGTTTTCGCTGTGTCGCCTTAAAGTGGACTATAGAAAATTAGGGAACGGCAAACAGGCAACGATGCCACAAGTGTCACTTGCCAGTGCCTGTTTGCAGCTAGTGTAGAGCTACCTATATGTAGAACTAGGTCACGGCCAGCAACAGAGTCCTGACAGAGTCCAGAGTCCTGCCTATCTGTCCTCTTGCACTTAGTCGTTGTGTGTCGCAATTCAATTGCATAAATTGCCGGCATGGGGCTTAAAATAGCTGTACTAACCATTTATGATGCAATTAAGGGCCAGTTAATGAAATCAGTCGTTTGTTGTCAGAACAATCGCACTGGCCATGGCTAAAAGGGGGCTGCAAATTAGCCTTGGGCATTGCATACTTAATAGACAATAACCATCCAATAAGCTTCCATCCTGAGTGTCGACTGTCAGCCGGCAGGACAACGGCAGGAAATACACATAAGTCCATACATATATCGTATACAACAGTATTCTGTTGCACATTTATAAATAAATATATAATTTTATATAAATACTCTTTTTTAAAAACATTTTTTGACTCTTTAAAAAAATTGTTAGAAATTGACATCGATGTGAATGTAAATAATGTAGCTATAGAAATTTTTAAAAATTGTAATTGATATGAATAATATATACATATACCGCATTTATTATATAATTTATTTATAAATACATACATGTATTATTATTATTATTAATATTATGAAAAGAATGGAAAATTCATAACGATAAACTTAATATGCTTTCCTTCGTTTTGTTAGTTTGTGTTAACGTTTAGGGTCTAATTGACCATAAATATTTGATGGCTGCGCCCATAACGATACAATTACAAAAGTGATCAAAGTATTTACGTGAGTGCCCTACAAAATGCCGGCCATGGGTCGTATGAGTAACATTTTCAGCAGACAGCTGGCAGTGAACTATTTAGCTAGCAGCTAAACCCATCGAGCACATCACAAGTCAATCGATGCAATGTCAAATCTACGTGAAAGCAATAAACCAAGGGAAGGGCAAAGCGAAAGAGAACTGAGGATGGAACGAGGTAAAAATAATGGGGCACAGCTTGACGGCAATGTGGTATATTGCAGCTGGTCACCAGGTTCGCTTTGGTTTTGCCTTGGTTTGGTTTCTTTTGGCTTGACTTGGCCACTCCTTGACCAAGCTGCCACGCCCACACATGCTCTTAACTGTAAAGCGGCTGCAATTCCCGCTAAATGCCAACAAATTTCAAGCGTCTAAAAGCCAAGTTGGGTGATAAACGACCAACTCGAACAGCTTTCAGCTATCCGTTAACTGCATTTCCATTGTTCCACAGCTCCCAACAATTGCTGGAAAGTAAGAGCAAATATTTGAGCAAAAAACCAAATATATTGTAACAAAACAGAAACAAAAAAACAAATCAGAAAAAGGAAAACTGTGGCAAAGTTGCGGAATTGTTTTTGCTGCTGCTGTTGCGGCTGCAGTAAATTTGAATTTAGTTTGTGGTTTTCGTTGTGGCGCCTGATGAAGTCGTCAAACAAAATGGTTCGGAAAGGCTCTTAAGGCAGCACATGGTGGTTGCACTGGTGTTTGTGGCACTAGTGGTTGAGTTTCAATCAACTGTTAGAAGTCTACTTTGCTAATGTTTTTTTGAGGCATTACTTTATTTATTTCAGACAGAATATTCTAAACATATAACTCTTGCTTTCGTTTGCAAATAGAATTATTCGTAGAATATGATTTTAACCTTTTGAACTTATTTTTAAGCAAGTTCATCTCAAGGTCTACTTATTATACTCTTTGGATTTATATTTTTAACAACATCATCTGCAGATGACTAAGCATTTTAGTCAGCCGCACATTTTCTATTTAATTCATAACAAAAGTTTATTTGATTTGCCCATTTGAGTATCTAGTTCTTCTTCTTGTTCTTCTGTTTATTGGATTACTGCTGTCAATCCCTTTGGCACCTGAATGCAGCTGATTACTCCCAAATGCTTTGGAAATAGCTTACAATATTTCAGCTGGCCTTGCCCATTTGCCCAGTTTCTCCTCCCTGGGCGCATTGCAAATCAATTCTGCCGAGTCATACCGGGGCGTATACGTGATCTGGCCATCATTTGGGCAAAACTTGGCTACGCTTTCAGCTGATTAAGTACACAGCATATGTGTCTGTGTGAGTGTGTGTGTGTGTGTGAGTGTGGCTGTGAGTGTGAGTGTGGTTAAGTGGAGAAAACAACTTGGCACAAATTTGGCGCTTTTGTTGCGGTCAAGTAATTTTAGAATTTTACCAAATAAACAAGAAAGCGAGAGAGTAGGAAACGCAAAAAAAATAAATAAATAAAGAAAGACAGAAAAGAAAAACAAGTGCAATGTAATGAAAGAAAAAGCGCCGTGTCGACATGAAAGCGAATTCTTTGGCGCGTCTTTAAGCCGATTTGCACAAGAAAGAGTAAGAGAAAGAACCACAAAATGCTATAGCAATTTTTAAGTTAATTTCGCGCCATTCGAAGAGACCGCAGGGGTAAGCAAGTAAGTACAGCAGCAAGTGCTGCTTTGATTAACTAACAGGGCGATGATGATGACGATGATGATGATGATGACGATGATAATAATGTTCAAGCTGTTGCTTCCAATGCAGTTTTAGCTGCCAGCTTAATAAGTCGAGCAACTAAGTAGTCCGATCAGCTGGCTCAGTGCGCACTTAACTGGCTTAAAGTCAAGGCTACTCAATGGCAATATTTTACTTAGCCCGCTGGCCTAAAGCCTTTAAGCATGCACTCAATCAAGTGTAGTAGACAACCCATGAAATCTGTTCCTGCGGATTACTTTAGTAATATATGTATATACTGAAGTGTAGGATGGAGCACTATGTATAAATAAATGCTGGTACTGGGGTACGATAACTAATAGTTTAAATTAAACAGCACAATATTCATTATAGCATAAATCGTGAACAAATGTAAATACATCAGTTTTATGTATAAACATATCTAAATTTTAAGAAAATGAATATTAAAAAAAAAAACATTAAGATTTAAGTAAGACTCAAGGATGAGGCTTTTTTTATTTTTACGTCTTGCATGCAACAATTATAGATACCCAATTAAATCATTATTAACACTAACTATTCATGAAATCACTAATCCTTTAAGGACACTGCTCTTGCACTTTATTAGTCAGGCTGATTGGTCGTGCAGTCATATGAATAAATCAATCAGCGCAAAACGCTGCTGCTGCTGCACTCACACTGACTGACTGATTGACTGATTGATTGATTGATTAACTGATTGATTGATGGCTTGATCAGCATGCGCGCTCCACACATTTCAATTAAACTGCTGTGTGCTGTGTGGCTGGCCACAGTCTGTCCAGCCACTTGGCAGGCCCCACTTTCCCCTTTAGTGGCTCATCGCTTGTTTTGAGCTGTGTTTTGGCTTACGGTATTCGCTTTTTAATGAGCCCTCTCACAAATTGTTGTTGCCAGCTTCCGAGCTGATTTATTTAGTGCAGCTGATTGTGAGTGCTCCGCTTTATGACGGCATTGAAATTAAAATTGTGTGACTTTTTTATATGTAGTATGTAGTATGTATATGTATTTTGATTTGTTTACTTTGTTCGTTCGTACGCGACCTTGAACAGCTTAACAAGCATTGCAAGCACGGTAAATTCTGATGTCATCCTAGAATGAATTTTATTTCGTTTTTTTTCTGACTTTATATATATTTGTTTTCATTTGCCTGCCATGATTTGCATTTTGGCTGTTTAAAAGTTCAGCTGAACAGCAGCCAACATTTGCAATTGGGAAACGCTGCCAGAAATCAGCACGAAATGCTTGGCGAATTGCCCAAGCTGATTATTTACTGAAATTAAGAGTCTGACAAGTGAAAGAGCAGGCTAATAAAATATGTACATACAGTAGTCGCTCGTAATTTGGAAATATTCGACTAGAAATCGCAAAGTTCATTTTCAATGAAAATCTTATTTTTTATTTATTATCTTCTGTTTGTTTAAAAAATTTAGAAAATTTTAAATACAGTTTATTTTTATTTCATTTACAGAGCTTCCAGAATTGAAAATTTTAAGAAAATTTGTGATACCTTGTGAGCGAAAACTTTATATCATTCAAGCGATTATTGCAATCAAATAAAATCTTTTAGAATCAACTACAGTATACATTTATATGTAGCCACAAATCGTTGTGATACTTAAAGCATCATAAGTCTTAGTTGTTTCTTAGTATTTACTAGTCGATCACTTTTGTATCGAACTTTTTGCATTGCTAGCTCAATGCAAATCGAATATGTAACTGTTGAGTGCTTACTAATTGAAGAAGTGTCGCCTGTGCAATGCTTCAGTCTATTTTGAAAATCATATGAATTTACAATGACCATATAAAAGGATATCCCAGCGACCTTCGGCCTAGCTTAGCCATTGGCCAACAGCAATGCAGCCCGTGCAAATGTCAACCTTATCTCTCTCTCTCTCCCTCTCACTCTCGCTCGCTCTCTCTCTCTCTCTTTCTTGGTAAGCAGATGTCGAACCTATTTAGATGTTGCAGAGATGACGCTGCGAGGGTGGGGCGCGTGAATGCCCAGAATTATTGGCACAGCGGACATGCGGGCAGCAGAAGAATACAAAGATATGTAGTAATCAGGTAGCTAGCTGCCGGAACGACCTTCACAGCTTAGATGAGGAGGCGTGGGTGGTGTGCTGCTGTTTGCTAACAAAGAGCATGCAAAATCATCAGGCAGATAAAAAGCCATAAAAATAGTACAACATGTAGCGGCAGCAGCACGGAAACAAATAAAAATCAACAGGATTAAATATGCAGGCGTGCCTCAGTCTCTGCCTCTGCTGGTGCCCGGCTACAGCTATCCATCTCTCTCGCTCTCTCTCTCCCTCTCTCTCTCTCTGTCTCCTGCTCTCAGCCTATCTCTCTCACTCTTTCGGAGTGAGCTTTGCCCGGGGCTCGTTTAACAGCCTTGCCCGGCTCTAGCTAGCTCGGCTCCGGCCCCGGCTGAGGCGCTGAGGCTGTGGCTCTACTTCTGGCCAATCTGTAACATTTTGTCATGGATTTTTATGCAGTGTTGTTGTCTGCGTTGTTGGCTCTTTGTGTGTCCGTGTCCGTGTCCGTGTCCCTGTCCGTGTCCTGTCCATGTCCTTCGAATGTTTTACCTTGAGCGCAGCACAGGCAAATTCAACAAGTAATATAAATGCACATGGCAATGATTGACTATAAAATACCCTGCGTTTCATTTTAGAATAGACTGGAATCGTAAAGTGATTGCTCAGAACTAAAAGCTTTTAGAAAATACAATCGCAATTTTCCATTCCTTGAAACTCTTTAAACAAAATTTTAAATTGTTTGTTTCTCTCAAATGGTTTTTAAACTCTTTGGAATACAGATCTTTAAAGTTACTCTGCAGAAAACTGTACCTGAGCCATACATATACTAGAAAGCGTTCAAAGCAATCCCTTATAACTCGTATTTTATTTACTTTAATTTTTCAAGTCATGTAAAATCCTTGGTAAAATGTAATTATAATTAAATATTCCTTCGTTCTATGTCTTTTAGTATTTCCTGTCACAAATTGTATATGCCTTGCAGCTACAGGGCATATAACACGTACTCACAGAACAGTTCCATGTGGCGAGCCTCTCTGCCTTTGCATTTGAAATTTATTTCTCACGTTTCGCTCGGCTTGGCAAAAAGACATTTGCGGAAATGGGCCACGTTTTGCCCGGTCGGGCGTCAAATGAGTTGGCACGGCCGCCATTTTATCAGCCTGTGGCGAGGAGCCGTCCGCCATTGCCAAGCAGTTACATTCAACATTAAATATTTAAACAGCCAGCGGGCGTTACAATTAGAATGCGAAGAATTCACGCAGCTTGCAGCTTGGTTCAACATGTGGCGCATAAATTGAAAGTTGAATCGCTTTGCTCCCGCTTTGACACAAGAACGAAACGTTTCCTCTGCATAAATTCGATTTAAGCCACATGCCACAGAGACGCATTCGAAAGGATGCAACGACTGCCGGCCTGCCAGCCTGCAGTTGCATAATTCACTCGTTTGGCAATCGAACCAGTCCTGTGGCTGCTTGGCTTATTCAAGTATTTGGCACGTGTGCCCCATCTCTCTCTCGACTTTTGCGCGCTGCATAACCGAATTAGAACTTTGCATGCGCTCAACAGGGCGTATGCGTGTTAGGTGCATGTTGCATGTTGCATGTTGCCCCCCGCTAGTCCCTATTAGGCAAACTTTGTTGAGAGCTAGTTGCGAATTCGCAGCTGTAATGTTTACGGGCATTTAATTAGGCACATTTGAAACAGCGTAACGGAGCGAAAATGTTGTTTAATTATCTGATTTGGAAGCTTGGGGCCCTACAAAAAGAAATACTCCTCGGCAGCAGAGCAACTGATGGTGATTGAAGTTTTAGTGCTCTGACAATTTGTCACACTTAAATAATAGCCTATTAAACTTCATTCTACAGTCAATGATTTCTACCAAACATTGTATTGTCAAACGCGTTTTCTAAGCCAGCAGAAGCCAGAAGAAGAAAAGCACAGTTTTTGATTAAAGTGTAAATTAATATCTTTCCAATTAGCATTTCTGACAATTTAATTACGCAACACACACTCTAATCCGCTTTATGATTGAGGTACGATTACATTTCTCACATTTTGCATTGAGTTACTATTTTGCGATTCTCAGAATTTCCATTGTTTGAGCTAACCACAAATATTGTGTCCTTGTTCCCTGCCACTCTCCGCCTGCTCAATTTGATTGGGCTTATCAATGTCTATAGACGCACAGATAAGCCTTGTGCTAAGTCTAGTTGCATTGTGCGTTTAGTTAATTTCAGAACTTTTGTTTGGCACTTCATTTGTCCGTTGGCATTGTAATTAAACAGAATGCAACATGCTGATAGCTGCCTGCCTCATGTCCTTCATGTGCACTGAACAATAGAGACCAGAGCGCCCGAGTACGTAAATTAATTAAATTTCAGACAATGCCCAATGCTCAGGCCCCATAACTCGAACATACGAAATCAAATATGGTGTCCGTGGGCTTTGAATCGTTTTCCTGGAACTGCAATTTAAACTAACGTGTTGCTCTCTACTATATAGATACATATAGATACATATATATATATACTATATACTATATGTAGTTGCAGGGCTTATCGCATGTTATTTAACGCTTTCGTAGCGCATTCATTTAGCTGGCAACCGCAACGTTTGCAGACTCAACGCGCACGATTACATTGCGCATATCAATCATACGCACCATTGACCCAGTGCAAAATGTGTGCTTCAAGTTGACTTTGGCTCAGAGTTTGAGTCTGTTGTCGCTGTTGACACCGCTGACAGACCAATTTACGGTAGATTTATCAAAATGCTTCACTTACGATTTCAATTTGCTTGATTTTGATTCCTCTTCGGCTCGTCCTTGAACGCTGCCTGGCAAAAGTTGTTCTGCAAATGGAAAAAAACAGCAAATTTGCATAAGTTGTATCAACATCATTTAATTTCGTTAAAGTTGCGAAATGGAATTCGAATCGAAAACAGTTGTGGAGCGAAAGTTAAATATTAAAATTATATGAAGTACATATATGCTATAAAATATACGGTTCAAACTAACAAAAAAATGTTTAATAAATTCATTATTAACAGAGAAAAATATGTAAACAGATTAAAAATCATTTTATTTATAGCACAAAACAGCACAGATTAAATACGCTTCATTTGCCACGCTAAAAGACTGCTGGCAAATGTTTTTAATGCTCTTTTCGCAGCCTTTACAATTTTTCATATTAAGTAAACGAACGAACGGCACAAAAAAAGGGAAGTGGAAGGACGTGGAGACGCAGTACAACAAATGCTGTTGTAAAAATAAATAAATAAATAATATAATAAAGCGTAAAGGCCGGACAATAAAAGAAATATGTGCCAGGCCATTGCATTTGGACAAAAGGCTCAACATAATTTGCATGACAGGACTTGCTGAGGACGTTGCCCAGAAGCAACAGCAACAGCAACAACGAGCAGCTGGCTGCAAAAAAACAACTGTCACAACAATGCCAGTTGCCATAAAATGAAAAACCAAAACAAACTGCAAACAGCAACAAACAACAGCGACAGCAATAAAAACAACAACAACAAACAAACAACAGGCTGCGAAAATGTTCGTGATTTATTGCGAGCTGCTCTTTGTTGCTGCTGCTTTTGCTGCTGCTACTGGCAGTCGCATTCTGGAGGCTTTTGGCTCCGGGGCTTGGCTCCGGTTTGCAACTTGCTTAAAAGGTGTATTTCCTGGCCGAAGAACCAAAACCGAAACCCAAACCCACACCCAAACCGAAACCGAAACGCCAACAGAAGCCGAAAGTAATTTACGAGCCAAGCACACAACAATGCAGCCAGCAATCAGATTAGGACTTGCATCTCTCTCCTTCCTGGCCAGGACAAGCTGTTTAGCAAAGCCATGTGTGGCTGTATCAAGCAAACTGAATGGGCTTAATATGGCGACATAGTAACGAAAAAATATGCAAATACTTGCAATGCCAGCTGGCGATTATTGATGGCTGCATGTCCTGCCGAGGAGAGGACTTTCGTGCATTGACACTTCCATTACACTGATTGAATGCTGTCATATGTGTTAGTAGTGGGAGTGGCAGTAGGTAACTCTAAGTAAAACATCATCAAAATGAAGGGAAATGAGGCTGAAATGTGAGACATGTGATATGGATACCATCTCATTTCTTTGCCCTTGAAGTTTGATCAAAAGTTGTGTTTCTAATACTAAATTTAATATTAAAGTGGAGCGTTTGCTTTTACAATGTGTGAGCTCTCATCCACTAAAAGTGACATAACACCATTGTATATAATGCCAGACATTTCCTACCATATCTTTTGGCATTGCCAGTATTGCTTATACCTTTAAAAGTATATGCTATACCACTCTACACATAACTTTGGCCTTGCATGCCACATTTTCTAGCTTAAATCAGATGCAACAACACATTGCTTACATAATTTAACTGATTATGCATGCTAAACTTGTCGCACTTAGTTTTCTATGAAATAGTATCCAGCATATGACACACATAACAGTTGTGACTTAAGCGACTGTTGCCTCTTGCAACGTAATCCTGATGATGTGAATCACAAGCAACGCTTTTCCATATATGAAATGTGAGCAGCCCGTTAGCAGTTATGCTGAGCAGGGTTCCTAGGAAACGTCAAGCCCCCGGCACGTACTGGTCCAATATAGCCAAGAACTTGGCACTTGCTCTTATTCAATACATTGGCCAGCTTCAGCTTTACAGCTAACAAATTGCACAACATTTGTACGCTTTTAGCGCTCAGCCATTGCCACTAGTCGCAGTTGGGTAGTTCGAGGGGCGAAAGGCCAACGCAATTTAGTTGGCAACTTGTCTACTTCGAGGGTTTGGCACTTGCTAAAAAGTTGTGTGTGCCTTCCCTTTGTTGGCTTTGTTGGCTTAGGGGTGTTGCAGGGCAGGTCCAAAGTTATTGCATAGACAAGTGCAAAAGCAATCAGCATGCAAATGCGTTTGGGGACAAGCGATTTGGGCAGCCAGCAGCCAGCAGCCATCAGCTGATGCATTGATGCATTGAGCACAATAAGCCAATGTAACTGAGACGGCAACAGTGAGTGCTGCAAGTATGCAACACTATGCTGCGATTGTTTTCAATTACGCTGCGCACTTGCGAGCTCTCCAAATAGTTGCAAGCCGCACTCAATGTCAAAAACAAAAGACTTGCCATGCCATGCCATGCCACAGCAAGGACAATGCGAGCCTGCGCAGGATTTCAGGGTTGCCAATACAAGTGCAGCAGGCTTAGAGGTTGCTCTGGGTGCTGGGGATGAGCGGCTGCGGCAAGGTCATAAGGTTGCGGCCACGCAAATGTAATTCCGCTGGGCAAAACGACGGAGGCAAAAGTTATTGAAACATGTCCGGAATAACTTGCCTTAATAATAATAGCCATCATAATAATGATGGCACGCACCAGGGTAATGCGGCGTATACGCAACGAGGCACAGTTTTTACAAATTTGTGTACAAATTGAAAGCAAACAAGTCGCCCAAAACGCATATAGAGTAAGGTCCCCAGGTAGACACAATTTAATGAAAACTTGGCAAACTTGGAGCTTTGTAGGCTCTTGGAATGGAACTTTGGTGGCCCCAATTTTGGCAGCCAATTACGGCCAGGGTGTAACAAGTAGAAAGGTGTGTGTGATTGTGTGTGTGTGTGTGTGTGTGTGTGTACATTTGATTCTATTGACAGCTATGAAGTGAATGTTGCCCATTAGATTGCTCAAATAGAATTGTGTAGAACTAACTGCTTGCTTGTGCCCAAAAACTGGCATTGTTGTTGTTTGTGTGTAAAGGTGTGAACCGTGTGAATGAATGTTGAACAAATACAAACCATATTCGTTTATTATTCGTTAAATTCACATGTTTACTACAGCAAATATTGCCCAATCTTTGTTGGATTGTGTGATGTTTCTATTAGAAAAAAACAAGTAGTAAATTGACATAACCATTGGGCAATGTGCTTCTTAAAAATATAAGGAAATAAGAATAGCAATCTTAGTCTTGACTACCATTTAGGTTAAATTTGTAATTTGTGAGTATTTTGAGAAGAATAGCCAACAATTCGTGTTGGATAAATATTTAACTATTTTTTTAAAAGAAATGTATTTAATTTAAAATAAGGCAATTTGTACTATACTGCAATACGAATATTGAGAGCAGAGGGATACAAATTTAGAATAAATGCACAATAAATATAATTATTGTAAATTCAAATAATATATAAACTAAGAACTGTTTCAAATTTGGTTCCTAATACCACTTAAAATAAAGTCAACTTTCATTAGATAATTAACTAAATGTCATGATCTAAATCTATTTACCAAAGTTGCTAGAGAATATGAGTTCTGTTGATAGCACACTTGGGCTTATGCTACTTACACATTTTATGGCTAACTTCAACTTTACAGTAGACTGCACAATCTTCTAGCTGATATGAAGAGGCTACCCAGCACTTCCTGTCATTTTTGCCAATTACAGATCCCATCCTGCCATCACTATCACCAACATCAGCATCATCATCATCACTATTCGTACATTTCACGCATTGCGAGCTCCATTAATGGGCGGGCTAACAAGTTTAGGCTGGACCGCTGCAAGGACCCGCCTCACACTCACACTGGCACAGGAATTCCTGTGTAGCAATCAGCCCGAGACTGTGACAGTTTTCTATGTTTTTGGCTGCTTTTCATTTCCTTATTTATTCAACAAGTTCCGCTGCGACAGACCAAGCAACGACTCGGAGACACGCACAAAACGGAAAGACTTGGCACGCCAAGAACACCGAACACCGAACACCGAACACTGAACACTGAACACTGGCCTCGAATATGTCTATCAAGGGTGTGGGGGCGGGGGCGGTGAGTGTTTGTGGGCGGGGTTTGTTTTATGCGCTTATAATCACATTTTTTGTCGGCTTTTGTTGGTGCGCGCCATCGATTTGTTTGGCATTTGTTGCATGCCACAAGGACACGCAAAGGAGCCGCCCTGCTGCTTTGACTTGACTTCTGGGGCCCTTTACTTTAGTGGCATTTATTTTGTCACATGTTATTTATGTCGGAATGTGTTGTCTAGGGTGGTCAAAAGGAAAGGACACGGAGATGGGCACAGGACTAAGGACTTTGTAAGCCTGTAAGTGCGTGTTTATTTGCTCGGTCGGCTGTGAGTGGTTTTTCGGGCATGGCTTAGAGGTATTTTCGTTGCGGCACCTTATCGAAGCGATGCAGCAGCTGTGGTAGCCGTTGACGGGAGACCAAAACTGTGGCAGCCAGGACCTTAGCATCCTGTAATTGGAACAAGGGTTTTCTCAGCTTTTTCCCTGCACGTGTGTGTGTGCGTGTGTTTGTATGTGTTTGTATGTTTGCTTATGACAAACTCATTTAATATTTATTAAATTTGTGCGCTCCCGGGTTTTATTTTCATTTGGCACGTACCAAAACAAACATTTAGTGATGTTGTTTTATGCGAATGCCCTTACTAAATCTTAGTGAGCCTCATTCGCTTATACGTTCGCTATGTGCTTTCTAATAACTAACTTACACTCAGCTTGAAACGTCTACTCTAACATTTAGAGAAATTATCTAAAATAATACTATTATATTTTGAAAAACGAATCTGGGTTTAAGAATGTGTAAAATATATAATCCTTAGAGTAATTGATAGTTTCCTTTTTATAATTAGAGCTTGAATTATGAAATTGCCTGCTAGATTTCACATCTACCTTTTACAGCTACATTTATGTAAGTGTATCTTTTACTTCGCTGCATTCAAATTGATGTGATTTCCTGTTTATTGGGGCTGCTGTTTACCAACACACGTGAATCCTTCAACCATTCCGACCATGCCCCCCACCGCATTCCCATCTAGGCGCCCTTAGGCGCCCCTTGCAACTGAGCTATGTAATTAAAAAGTTTGGCCAAAGCGGTAGCCTAAAAAAATAGTTTTTATTTTTTGTGTCGGATTTTCGTTTTCATCTGCTAGGGGTTAAAAACAATAATTAAAAGCAAACGGGCGGCAACAAAATACGCAGCTATTAAGCAAATGTTGGCGAGTATTTCTACCGTAAAATGCGTAAAAAATAGCGAGAAATAAAAAGCAGCCATAAAAAGCGAGGCATGACGCCGTGAATTTGTATTCATCAATTCGATTAAAGAACGACGGTAAACCGAAAAGCACAAAGCGAAAGAGTGGCGTGTACAACATCCATGAATGAATATGAATATGAATACGAATATGAATACGAATGCGAATAAGTATAAATGAGTGTTGCGTGTGTTTGCAAATGGTAATAACGAAATAACCAACTGATGAATGCTTTTGCTGCTGCTGAGAAGGTTCCCAGGCAGATCGGATCGCAATTCGGATTTTGTGGTTGGTAATGTGGACTTTTGTTTTTCGGTTCCTCTCATTTTCGACTGCTGTGAACTTTGCGATTACGATTACGAGCACACAGGGCAGCTGTTATTGTTTTAGTTGCTAAGCTTTTCACAGTTCATTCAACCCACAATTGTTGCTGGACAAGCTTTTGATGATGAAACTGACACCTGAGAGGAATACTGAGATAATGAACTGAAGTCGAGGGGAGCAACGGCAGTAAAGATACAATTAAACGAGTATCTTAACTGAAAGTTGTGCTTTAATTATGTTGTTAATTGCAGATTTTGTGATCTTTGTATGTAGAATGCTTACTGGCGAATTAGAAACCTTAGATGAAACACAGGTAGTTGTAGTAAACATAAATTTCGATTTTCTTTTAGAAATTTTACTTGTTATAGAACCAAAGTTAGAATTAACTATTGTAAAATACTTTTATTCTATATTTCTTTAAAAATAAAACAAAATATAAGCAAATATTCTACAGGCAGGAATACTAGTTTTGATTTAATCTTTCTAAATTGTGGACCATTCCAATTACTGCAAGTTTTTATAGCCCAGCGACCACTGTAATAGCTTTAGTTTATAATTTCGTCTGTGGCTTACATTTGCATATATGCCATAACTGTATGTATGTGTATTTGAAATCTCATACAGCCAGGTAGCATAACTTGCATTTAAATAAACAATAAACAGACTTGCAAAGCAGCTAAGCTGAACCAAACCCAAACTGAAAGCAAACCCAAACAAACCAAAGCAAAGCAAACCCAACCCATTCAGCGAACCAGAACGAGAACAAGTGCAACAGGCAGCCGGCTTTAAAAACAGGCCAACAAAACAGCAGCCACAACATACAACAACAACAACAACAGCAATCGGTAACAGCTGCTGCTGCCTAACAGCAAAGACAACAACCCGAAAAAAAAGGCCAAAGTAAAATAAACTCGTTGCACTCGACCAAGTGCCTCAGTCTCAATACCCGACTCCGACTCTGTGTGCTGCTGCTGCCTCTTGATCTCTAGCATCTCTCTCTCTCTCTCTCATCTCTCCCTCTCTCTCTCCCTCTCTCACACACTTGTGTGTCGTCTCGTTTGTGGCTGTTGCGCAACAAGTTGGCTCTGCGCTTTTTAAGGCCAAGACCAAAAAGTCAAACAACATGCGAGCAACGGTTTTATCAGCTTCTTAGTTTTCCTCTTGCTGCTGTGTTTGTTCACTTGACTCGCAATGCACTCAATGGAAATGGGGCTACCAGTGGCAACCGGCAGCATTGGCAACAGGTAACAGCTAAAAGCTAACAGCTAACAGACATTGGCAACGTGCATAACGATAACACACTCAAACAACAGCAACAACAACGGAAGCAATAAGATTCTGCCCGTGTCTCTTTTATGTATGTGGAGCAGCAGACGAGTCGAGTCAAAAGTGCAATGGGATTATATTTGTAGAGAAGAAGCCAGCGGGGAGGATTAGGGGAAGGCAGGAAGGCAGAAAGGCAGCAGGGCAGCTTTCAGGCTGATGCCAATGGGCTCGTTATGTCTATAACGGATGTGCGTGCATCTCTCTCTCTCTCTCCCTCTCTCTCTCTCTCCATCTATCTCCCTCTCGCTCTCGCTGTCACTTCAACTTGAAGCTAAGCAGCTTTGACGTGCGCAAAAAGGTTTTGGGGCAACTCAGAAGCAGTGAGGAGAGTGTTTGTTGTGTATAAGTTGCAGTTATGGAGTGTAGTACATTTACGAGATTGCCTTAGACAATTGTCTATCAATTGGCATGAGTGAAGAATTAAATAAAACGTATATGTATCTTAGCTTTAAAATAAGTAACCACTGAAATAACATTGAAAATATGAAGAGAAAGTACATAAAGTTGGTATTAGGCAGTCTTTCTATGTAAGTATTTCTATAAGCAATACATAACTATGTTTTTTTCTCTTTCAAAAAATTAAAAAATTAAAACTTAAGTGTATAATAAAACAAGTGGGTAAGGATTATCTTCGGCGTGCCGAAGATTTTATACTCATTTCGAACCTTTAGACAATTTCCACTGTGCTAACTGCAGGCCTTTCATCTGTAAAAATGTATATCATATGATATCAATTTGACATTGAAATACTAAATTAATTTCCAGTTGTATGGCAGTTTATAAGATATAGTGATCCCGTCCGGCCGGCTCTGATTAATGTGATGTATGTTTGACATAACTATGTATCTGTGCAAAGTTTCATCGCGATAGCTTTGAAAACATGGGACTTATGACCAAAACCGACATCCAGTTGTATGGCAGCTATAAGATATAGTAGTCCGACCCGGCCGGTTCCGACCAATGTGCTGTCCCTTTGAATAATAAGTCTCTGTGCAAAGTTTTATAACGATAGCTCAAAAACTGAGGGACTAGTTTGCATACATACAGACAGACAGACAGACAGACAGACGGACATGGCTAGATCAATTTAAGTTTTGTCATTGTAAGCATACTGGCAGTAACTTATGGGGGTCTCCGACGCTTCCTTCTATGCGTTACAAACTTCAGCACAAACCTAATATACTATATTCTTCGAAAAGAGTATAATAAGAAGAGAAACCATGATCAAATTGGTCTATAGCTTCAAAATCGATTCAGTTTTGGCAAAGTTATGACAGTCTAAACTCTTCAAAGGGCTAAAAATTCATTTAGAAGCTAAAATTTTTATTAATTTTGATATAGACTCGAAAAGAGTAAAAAAACCTGCGGCACGCAGAAGATAATCCTTTCCCACTTGTTATACTCTTTTCGATGAAAATAGTATATTATTCAAAAATAGTATACATTATTCGGAGCCGGCCGGATCGGACCACTATATCTTATAGCTGCCACACAACTGGAAATAAATTTAATATTTCAATAGAAAATTGTACAGTTTTTACAGCTAATGAAAGTGCTGCAGTTGGCGGAGTGAAAATTGTCTAAAGGTTCGAAAAGAGTATTAAATCTTCGGCACGCAAAAGATAATCCTTTCCACTTGTTTTATTTAAGTGAGTTCTTTGCTACGAACTAAATATTTTCATTTTGTTTTCGTTTGCGAATTTATCTATTTATATTTGTTTAATTTAAATTTCTTTCAAGTTTCTTTAAAGATTACATTGCCATTGAGTTATTACCGCACTTAAACTCGTTTTAACATAAGAGTAGTACTTAAGAACTTTTAGTTGTTGGCACACAACCCTTAATAAAAGCTTAGCACAACCCAAGCTTAAAATTTAAGTCAGCGCTTTTGCTGTTCATTCTTTGTGCTGGGCACTCTTAGACTCACTCTCTCTCTCTCTCACGCTCTCTCTCTCTCTCTCTCTCTCTCTCTCTCTCTCTCTCTGTGTGTTTCTCTTTGTCAAGAGGTGACCACTTTCATGGGCGCTAAAAGGGTCAAGCGCACAAAAAAAAAACTAAACGAGACGCACTTTGGCTCTTCATTTCGCCCTCTCTGGCTCCCCCTCTCCGGCTCCCTCTCTCTCTCTCTCTCTCTCTGCACACCTAGCACACCTAAATGAGCATGCCAAAGAGCAGGCTGTTAAAACAGTAACAACACACACAAGCAACAACTGCAACAACAGTTAAGTAGGCGCAGCTGAAAGCAAAAAGCAAAGCAAAAGCGGCTTAGTATTTGTCTTGCTTCTGTTTCTGTTTTGCTGTTTTGATGTTTTGTGTGTGTGTGTGTGTGTGTGTTTCAGCTGTTGTGCTGTTTTTCTAGCATGTCAACAAATTTGTTTGCTGATTAGAGCGACCAGATTGCGTATGTGTTTGTGTTTTTCTGATTTTCTGATTTCAATACAATTACATTGCAAAAAAAAAAAAAAAACACAGAGCGCAGCAGCCGCCGATTTGGTTTCTGTCTCTCGTGCATGTTTGCACAACTGTTTCTTATTTTATTTTTGGTTTTTGGAGCGGCGACACGACGCATTGCATAATCGAGACAGCTCAGAGACAACAGCAGCAGCAGCAGCAACTGCGGCAAACAACAATAACAATAAGTCCATTTAAACACCCACAAAAACAGCGGCAACCGGTTTCCTGCATGTCTGTCTGCATGTCTGTCTGTCTGTCTGTCTGTCTGTTTGTCTGTCTGTCTGTGTTGTTGTTCGCTTCGCTGGCAAATAAAAGTAATCAATGTTATAACTGAACCCAAAAACTCGAAATGCGCAAACTTCAATTGTAATGCAGCCGCAGAGGTTGACGCCGCTGACG
Source organism: Drosophila flavopinicola (assembly GCA_035042425.1). Taxonomy (NCBI): domain Eukaryota; kingdom Metazoa; phylum Arthropoda; class Insecta; order Diptera; family Drosophilidae; genus Drosophila; species Drosophila flavopinicola. Next base: position 323,754 of record JAWNLL010000033.1, on the reverse strand, counting down.
CCAGGGGGCGCCACGCACATTAACCCACTGCCCTCGGTTAGTTCGAACCGAGAGCGCGCCATAATTATGCCACTTTTATGACTGGCACAGTGGGAATATTGACTATGCCATGCAGTTTGTATTGCTAACGAATATCTATAACATCTGGCAGTACATAATAGCCTTGATATTTGGGACACCTAGTAGTTGGCCAAATATACTTAATGCTAGAGTACTGCAGTTCAAATATGTATGAGGAATATTCGTCAGAAAGGGTATATAATGTTCGATCTGCCCATATTCAAATAGCTCCAACTCTCTGCCGCTCTTCTTCTGCACGTTTTACCATCTTTGTAAATATATAGATTTTGGTGCCGTCATTCTGTGGCACGTTACACTTAACTTTGCCCAAGAGCAACAGCAAATGAAGCAAAACAAAAAACTCGTTTGGCACTGCAACTTTTTGCGTGCTTGCCACAGCGTGTGGCGAGTGCGTGCGTCCGCAATCAGCGGCGGCATCAGCCGGTCTCGAGAGTGGCATCTGGACCTGGAGAGCCCTCGAGCCATGTTCTCAGTCTCAGTCTCAGTCTCAGCCGGTTGCGGTTTTTTGTTTTTATCTTTTAATTTGCTCAACTGTGCAATGAAGCTGAGGAAGAATTTTCTAGGGCTGCCGCTTTTTGTGGCATCAACTTTTGCAACTTTCACAATTTGTGCTAAGTGCGTTTTGTGATTTATATGACACAAGTACAAAGTACAAAGCGTGCGGATCGGAGAAATGGGCGCTAAGAAGAGGTACGATAATGCCAGTACAACTGCAACTGTTGCAACAGCTGGCTAAAAAGTTGCTAATGCAACACGCTAGCGGCAACCCTCTCTTGGGGTGGTTTGTGTACTCGCTAAGCTATTAGGAGTTTCCGAACGGAAACGGAAAAATACTTGCAATGATTGTAAAAACTTTTAAGTCAGCAGTTTCCTTGGATTTCGTATCTAAATAGTTTGCACACGATAAAAAACCTTGGCATAAGAAAATGTTAGTTCTTAGACAATACAAATTTACTTTGCATGGAAATCAGCCGAGCATAAAATTGTATTTCCTGCTGCCAGTTGAAAAGTCCAAGAATTTCCAATGCGAGAAACTTTCACTCTTAAAGACCGCTCGAAACCTACGAAAATGTGTACGAATTCTGCCTGCCCAGTCATTGTGAGCAATCAACTGCTCCTAATTGCCTCATTAACGCACACAATGCGAACGAGCGAGACAGAGAGAGGGGTAGAGAGAGAGAGAGAGAGCGAGGCCAAAAAGAGAGAACTCATCTTGGCCAGGTAATTAGAACAAGAAACTCATTTCATGCTTGCAGAGCAATAGGTTGAAAAATGCTTTTAGTTATGACAGAGGAGACTGCTCTAATATTATCCGCAGAACTGTCTAAAAAATATTTCACAACTTGCCACACACAAGATACGCATTAAGCATACGCAATGTGGCTCGCAGAAAAAAAGACACCAAGCTAATTACGTTGACAATGAAAATAAAAGTATAGCGTCTAAAGAAAAACTTTTGTAAATGCCTGTCACAATTAAGTGCAAACTCAGCTTACTTTGGGCCGTGACTGCATGGCCAAAGTCATGTGTTTCCGCTTATTAAACAGCCAGGCAACAAAACACACAACTTTGCGGATCATAATAAAAACAAAAAGCAAACAAGCCAACTGCTCGGGGACAATAACTTTCAACACTTTCTTGCACACGCAACAATAACAATTTCTGCGACTCATTAAAAACACGCAAGTCTCATCAAATCAAATCACATCAAAAGAAACAAAACAAAACAAAAAAGTGTAGGTACAAAAGTTTTATTCAGCCGCCTGCAGTTATGTTTGTCTGTAGTTAAAAATAAAAATTCAATATACTATAAACAATTGCACACACATTTTTTGGTGGGTGGCCCTTTAGTCAACTGGGTTTTTTTGTGGCTGTTGTAAGCCGCTTAGCTGCAATTAGGTAATAGGCACATGTGTGCTATAAAAACATGGGCAAACACGACTGTATTTTGTGTGCCATCCTCTCTGTGCAATTGGAATTGGCGAATAATTGATAAAAAGTTGCCATTGGGGTTTTTTTAATTCATTTTTGGCAATGCCAGCTTGCAATGCAGTTGACGTAAGCGGTAAGTACCATAACTGGAGGAACGGGAGGGGAACGGGTGGGGAACGTCGCTTGTTCGCGGCTTGTTGGCGTGGGTGCTCAGCTCAAGTGCTTGCCACGCTCATTTGCAACGCTTTGATGCTTGCCACAAAGACGCGCAGTTCCGTTTCGCGGCATCATCAGCCGTCTCATCAACCACATCAGCAGCAGCAGCAGCATCAGCATCCAGGCCTGTCACTAGGCAAATGCTCCATCATAACACTGAGCCATGTCCACTCGATAAAGCAGCTTGTTTATTATGTGGCTTAGCTTGCCAGTTTGTTGTTTTATTTGCTTAGCCAACTCGCTGGCATGAGAACGGCGAGGAAAAGTTTTCAATTTAACAGAGCGTGGGAAAGCTCTCATCTCATCTCATCTATGCATTATCTGATGTACTTAAACTCTACTTAAAATCAGTTACTTAGCTACTTTAAACTCTACTCTTGTTAGCATCTGGCTTTGCCTTTAGTTTTACCTGTCTCAACATTTTCTGTTCCTCTTGGTTCCGTTGTCCTCAAAAGCAAGATAGACGTTTGCAAAGTGTCGAATATTAAATACCCTGCCAGTCACGTATGTTGCGGATGTATATTTGACAGATTATCCTTACACGAGCTAAATTGTAAGTATTTATTTAAAATTTAGAATCAAATAGAAAAATTTAAAATGTAACTAAATTTAAAAAATTAAAGATAGCAAAGTATTTATTTTCATTTAATTTAATAGATAAATTGTCTAAAATTGATTAGTTATTGATTGGAGAATGTTGTTTGTGGACTTGGTAAAGAAATCTCAAAAAAAACCAGTGGGGAAGAATTAAGATTTTATACTCTTTTCGAGTCTGTGGATAGATTTTAAATGTAATTTTTGCTACATTCTAGGGTATTTTCTTCCAAATCTTGAAATTCACATAACTTTGCCAAAACTCTACCCATTTTCAAGCTCGAGTCCAACTTGCTCATGGTTTTTCCTCTAGCTTTATTCTACATTTAAGTTTTGTTCATATGTGAAATTTTCAAATTTTTTCCGTACTGTTTTTCGGAAACCTTTTTTACGCTTTGAAGACCTCAAAATCACATAACTATGCCAACACTGAACCGGTTTTGAAGTTCCAGCCCATTTTGTTCATGGTTTCTCCTCTACATTTATTCTACACTTGAGTTTGATCAATTTTTGCAATTTTCATATTTTTTACATTTTTTCCGAAAAAAGCATGTACTAACCTAGAGAGCTAATCCCCACAGCCGGATGCCAGCTATCAGCCATCAGCAGCAGTCAAACCGTTAGCTGTCAGCCTTTGGCCAAGCTGCATAGTGCACACAATAGTTGGTAGCGAGTAATTTGTTTTCGTTGACACTTTGCGAGGGATGTCGCCATAAATTCTAATTACATATCAAAGCAGTTGTCATTTGCAGACAGCGGACACAGGACCTGCACAGAAGTGTCAGTTTTTGTTTGGGTCGGTAGCGGAATAGAATTAATTATGTAAATACTTGCGAGGCGCAACGCTGGAAGCTAATATTTAAAAAAAATACATCTCATAATGTCGAGAGAGAGAGAAATAAAAGGTTGAGCCCCATTTGTGAGACGGGTCGGCGTCAAGTTTTTGTTTTTTTGTGCTCGGCCGGGCGGCTAATTAAATAAATCTCGACGAGCTGCATTACGCAAGAGAAGTTCTTGTCCGGCCAGTTTTACCTTTTACGGGGCGGCGATTTACATAATTTTTCTATATTATTTCATATGATGATTATTATTATTATGATTATTACTTGCGCCTTCTTTGGCTAGCAGCGATGCCCGCACGTCACATTTTTGACGTCGGAGTTGCTTCGTTTCGACCTCGCCGTTGAAAACCGGCTGTGACCATTACGACGTCTATTGGCATTAGCTTTGACTGTTGGCTCTTGGCTGTTGGCTGTTGGCTCTTGGCCATGCGCTAGAAACGTTGCCAAACGCTGCCGAAACTGGCTCAAAAACGGGCGGCCCTGGCTTTGTTATCTGTTCGTTCTTCTTCGTTTGGAATTCTAATTTAATAACGAGCGAATCTACCAGATACTTTATTTGTTTGTGCTGCGATTCGCGCTATGAACACAATGTTAAACGGGTCGGCCTTTTGTGTTAATTCCGGCGAATTGCTAACAAATTTTTGGCTAGGCCCAAATTCTAATGATAATAGCTAATTCATTACAATATTAATATAATTTCTTGGTAATACGAAATTTAAATGGCTATAAATAGCTCTATAGTTTCAATTCATTACTAAAAGAAAATAATTCATTGGAGAGCCCCAAAGGTCAGTTTAATTCTGCATGAAATAATGCCGAAATAATGATTTAAACTGTCGATTAAATTACTACAGCTTAAGGGCTATTTACAAATTATTTTAAGTAATTTTTGGTTAGGCTTATGCTCTTTTTAATATAAGTAATTTGTAATAATTTGTATATTAGCATATGTTTATTGGATATTTATTGCAATTATTCAAATTTGTTTATTACTTATTATTTATTCAGTTTATTTTGCAACATTTTGAAGCTGCTGCAAATTTCTTGCTGCTTTGGGCTTTGTGCTTTGTGCTGCTCGTGCACGTGCCAATGGAAATAATTTAAATTTATTATGCCAGCCAAAAAATGCGGGGCAAACAAAATGAGAGCACATTATGTATACGCAACGTTGAACGCCACTGAATGCTATACGAATGGGGGGGAACTGAGGGCTGTCCGCCTGACTGCGCAACGGCTCATATTTTGTGTGCTAATTTGCAGTTGAATGGCGCTTTAATGCAGCAGCCGAAGCAGCAGCAGCAGCGGATGGTAAGCTGCATTACCAAGGGGACTGCAACATCACCCGCAGCAGCAACAAGCACAACAACAGCAACATCATGACGCTACGTGACATGACAGTAATTAACATAATAATCCATTTTGTGGCTGCGAGCTGTTGAAGAAAGAAGCTGCCAGCTGGCAGGCAGCGCCTTTTGCTTTTGTTTGAAAATGGATCCCTGCCCCGGTGGCTGTGGCTCTGGCTGTGGCTGTGGCTGAGACTAGCTCTGGCTTTGGTTGCGCTAACTGCATGTGGGTTAACTAGCTGGGCGTCAGCGGGTTAAGCCGCTACATCACGACCGCAACCCCGACTATAGCGCTATAGCGCTATAGCGCTGGCACGTTCAATTTAATCGCATATTAGATGAAGCTGCTGCACCAAACCCAATCCCAAATCCAATAAATTGGAATCCGAGCACGCTTGGCTCACTCCAACGCTCCACTCGCACAACACAATTCTGACAGCCAGCCACTTGACTTTCGATTCGAGTGTAGCCCTGACAATGCCAGCGACCCAGCACAGTGTGTCAAAATACAGTCCAGGCCCACTCGAAGCCACTCGGAACTTGCGCTTAGCAAGGCGTGACCAGCGACACTTTCACAATGCTTTCTAGTATTTGTGTGCTCAATTTCATCACGTTTATTAGAAAAAAGTATATGTAAGATAAACATAAACAGAAATATTTGTATAAAGATATCAGTATACAAAATTCTTTAAAACCCATAATAATAATTAAACTTTCAGTTAAAGCACAAAATATTATTTATTAATACGTTTGTTTAAAGCACTACAATAACATTTTATTTCTGGTTCCTGGAATTAATACTATAAATAAACAACTCAACTCAAACGGTTGCGAAAGTAATTAAAATTAATCAACACTCGCTTTAAAATTAATATTATATATGCTTTTAAAGAATTAATGCTGCTCAAAAAAAAAAATATCTCATCAATAATTTAATTGCCAAGCACAATTTTTCGCACATAATTTTCGCGCTGTGTTATCGACTTGATTATGCCAATGAAAAAGTCATAATAAAATAATAAATAATAACACAAAACAACAAAAAGTCAAGCCAATTTGCATTTCAGCGAGAGCCAAACAAAGCCAAAAGCAAAAGGAAAAAATATTTAAAAAATGAAAGCTAACCAGCGGCCATAAAAAACCCAAAACAATAAAATCTACAACAACCACAACTGTCGCACTCTTTGAGGACTGGTGGTCTCTGATGGCTTCCTGTCTTGGTTTTTGGCTTGGGTCGTAAACAATCTCGCAGCCAAACTGGCGACACAAAACTGACTTCCAGCTGGAGCCAGCAGATGAAGTCTCTAACTGTGGGAAACAAAGTCGCCGATGCGTCTGAGTCTGCTTCTTTGCGTCTAGTGCTGCTGCTGGGTGCGTGTCTGAGTGCTGTGGGAAAGGCCTCCAATCTATTGGATACGACACATACAGCGTACATACACCACACGCTTGCAGCTTGTTTGTATTTTGGAATTTAATTAATTTTTGCCATGCCATTTGGCATTGTTGCCATTACGCTTCCGCCGCCGCTCAAATTGGCCAAATTAATAAGAGAGCACGGCCAAGGACAGCTAACAGCCAACAGCCAACAGGCGACTGGCGACCAAAGAGGACAAAACACGCTAGCGAAACGCAATGCCGTTAATTGCTGGAACCGCTAAAGATCCCATGGAAAACAAAGAAAGCACTCGGCAAAGTTTGCGCATTCAGCGCTTAATTAAAATGGCAAAAAAAGAACCCAACAAGAAAATGTGCTAAAGTTAAAATTCATAAAAAAATAAACATATTTTGGCTTAAATGTCTAAGAAAATATGCTTACCAAAAATAATAATGACTACTCTTAACTAATGAGATATTAAATAAAATGTGCTTTAAATTTTGCTATATTTAATAGTAATTCTAACACTCAGCATAAGTTTCTGATATTTTTTTTTGGAATGTTATAAAATTATAATTCCACATTTCTTCTATTACATTCAGTGCTCTAATATGCTTAGTAGAGTTTAAGTTTAAAATATAATATTTATCTAACTTGACAAACAGCTGCGTCTAAATAATATGCTTGCCTTTTGCTTGGTTTGCCGCTGGCCAAAGGCAAAGGTCCTTTGAAAAGTTAATTTTGTTGTGCTGTCGCCGCTTTTATGCGCAAAGCTGGCTAAAAACAAAAACCAAATTGAAAGAGTCAGGAACAGTTAAAGCAACAAACTGTCTGAAACGAGCACAAAGCAAAATAAAAAGGAAGAGCCGACCCAAAGACGCAGACAGACTACCCAGAGCTATCTATCTATATATGGCCAAGGGCCAAGGAAGAGGATTTCAAGTCTGGCAGGCTGGCCTCAAGCAGCTGTCGATCTGCATAATGAAATTGCAGCACATCAAGTACAGTTACTTTTGGCCATCAAATTGCTGTCTGCGTTAGAGTTGCAGCAGCTGCAACTGCAACTGCAACTGATGCTGCTGCTGCAGGGCAATAGGCCGTCACAAAAGTAGAACCTGAGAAAGAGAACCTGAAGCAGAGATCTATTGTTGTTGTTCTGTGAGCTCGACACAGTGACGAGTCAAACTTCCGCTGATTGACTTGCTGACTTACTCAAAGAATGAAATGCAAGCTCCCTGACTGACTGACTGACTGCCACACTGGCTGACTGCCTGACTAGCTGATTGGCATGTTTGTGAGAGGGGGCTTAGAGGGGGGGCATAATTGATTTGAATGTGCCTCACTTTCTGTGCTCTGTGCTCGGAGCTCGTGTGTATGCAAATCTCTGGGCCTGTGGCAGTCTCCATAGCAATTTGCCGGCAATTTTCGCACATTTGGCCAACTGCTGCTTTCACATTTGCAACAGCAACAGCAACTATCAACCCGAAACCCCATTGTCCCCCCCCCTTACCCCTTGTCCAAGCTCAATTACGTCAGTTTAGTCGAGAAACACCTAATTAACTGGGCGATTGCTGAGCTCTTTGCCCATTTTAAAATGTTTTAAACACTCTAATTAATTTTAATTAAAACTCTCTACGCTCGCTGGTGAAGCAACCCAAAAATATGTGTATAAGGCTCACATTCAGTTCTTTTATGTAATCATTTATAATCATCAAAACCAAAAAACAAAACAAACCAAAGACGTGAATAGAACCGAAAAGAAACGAGAATTGTGCGCACTCTGCCTGTCTAATTTGTTATATTATTAAATGTTAAAGAATATTAATTGCTAACAATTAAATATAAGTGTTTTTTGGACAGATGCCTAAATGGTAATGATAATGATAATAATAACAGCATTAATAAATTGTATAAATTATAATAAGTGCAAAGTGTCAACTCAAAAGTGACCACAGATTTTTCGCTTTACTGCCAAAAAATTATTCAAAAAATTACAAAATTCGGTTGTTCGCTTAAGTTTGCGTAAAACAACATTTACAAAATCATGTAGCAAGTAAAATGTTTAAGCCAAGGAGCCCATCATTTTTTATCTTTGGTCCAAACTTGACAAACTGGCTGGACGTTTTATCAAATATATCAAGTCAGCTTTTCATTGTGCGGTCATAAAACCCTTTTCTTTTTTCTTTTTTTTTTTGTTTGTTCCAGCGAGTTGAAAGGTAACACAAGTGAAAACACCTTTTTCTTTATTGCACTTTTATGGCCGCCTAGATTTATATTTAGTGCGGCCTGTGGCTTTTGTTTCATGACCCACCAACAAAAGAAGTCAGCCAGAGCCGCTGACTCACACTGCTGTTGTTGCTTTTGTGGTTCTTTGCCTGTTTCATGTCTGCAATTAATCAAAATACTGTTTGCACCTTGCTGGCGTATAAAATGTTTTAAAAAAAAAAGCAGAAAACAAAGAGCCACCGCAGCAACCGCGACAACGCTTCGACTGCGACCACGTATGGCATTACGCACTTCCGTTTCCGCTCTGTCTGCCCTGTCTGCCTGCCTGCCTGTCTGCCTGTCTGTCCAAACCTGTCGCTCAGCTCTGCCCTTGCCCTTGCCCTTGCCCCGCCTGATCCACTGGTCGTCAGCTCGTCTGGCTTTTGTAATTTTGTTTGCTCACCCGCGCGCACACAAATAAAAAGATCCAAAATCAAAAACTTTTTATTGAGCTTTGCTTTCTGCTTGGATTTCTGTTTCCTACTTCACACCCTCGCTACTCCTGCCTCCGCCCTCCTCCAACATCCACATCTTGTTCTTTTCTTTTTATTAATTTTGCACGAGCAAAATGTGTGTGTGATTTATGAGCCGCAAAACCAACAGCAACAGCAGCAACAGCAGCAGCAGCAAAAAACATTAGCAATAACAACAACTGCAAAACAGGGCGACAAACTCGCATTTTGCAGACATGTCGCCGACACACGTTGCCCCATCCCCTCCCCCGCCCCCTCCGTTCCCCAGCTGCCCCTCGCTGCCACATGTGGCATGTAATATGTGTGTGAACTGAGTTAAGCGCTTGTTTTGACTAGTTGCTTGAGCTAACTTTTCAGTAAGTACATATTGACTAAAGCTGCAGATTAGTTTGCTTGGCTTAATAATGTTTTTAGAATCCAGTAGAAAAGTTGATGATTAGTTTTAAGATTTTAGCTTAGTATATATAATGTGCTTATAAAAATCCTTTTTATAAGAAATAAGTAAAAATATGTTTCAGGCGAATATCTTTAGTACCATATACGTAGTTTTTATCAATAACTAAATAAATCATAATAATAAATAGTTTCAATTGGGATCTAAATGTAATAATGTTTTTAGAATCCTGTAGAAAAGTTGGTGATTAGTTTTAAGATTTTAGCTTAGTATGTAGTATCTATATAAAGTGGTTATATAAATCATTTTTATAAGGAACTAGTAAACATATATTTAAAGCTAACATCTTTATTCTATACGTAATATTTATCAGTATATAAATAATAATGTATATGTATGTAATAATAAAATGTAATATTGCTTTTAAAATCCATTTGAAAAGTTGATGATTGGCTTTAAGATTTTTGCTTAGTATATATAAAGTGTTTATATAAATACTTTTTATAATAATTAAGTTAAAATATATTTAAAGTGGATATCTTTATTCTGTACGTAATTTTTATCAATAACAAAGTAAATCATAATAATAAAATATATAAACAGTTTCAATTGAAATCAAAATGAAATAATGTTTTTAGAATCCTTTACAAAAGTTGATGATTATCTTTAAGATTTTAGCTTAGTGTATATAAACTGCTTATATAAATCACTTTCATAAGAAATTAGTACAAATATATTAAAAGCGAAAAACTTTAGTCTATACGTAATTTTTATCAATCAGTAAACAAATCATTAATAATAAAATATAAAAACAGTTTCAATTGGGATCAAAATGTAATTGATGTACAGAAAAAAACAAAACATTTAAATCATGTTATAGTGACTTAATATTATTTAGCTACAAGCCTTATGGGACTTAAACTGAATAAACTTTAACTTACATAGCTATACATATTTTAAGACTTCTTTCCTTTCTCAATGACTTTTGCTAATCAAGCTCTTAGTACATTGGCTTATTAAGTTTTTGCAAGCACAATTTTCCCAAATGCTTGCGAGCTGTCTTTACCTTTGTCAATATCAATAAGTATCATGTCGGCCAGTTTCGGCTCGAGCTAATGGAGTGCCATTTCTTATAAGCTTACCAAAAACCCCAACTGCGATTGCTGACCATCGTTGCTGACCATCGTTTCTGGCCACTCCGTCGGCTGGCCACTGATGGCCACTTAATTAATAAAGCGTTTCGTTAGTTGGGTTTCCTTATTTTATTTTGCAGCTTTTGCATAATTGAAAATGCGCTGTCAACTGCAATTGCGTTAGTGTCCTTTTCAGCGACACGTGTGGACAGTTGTAAATGGGAAAAGAGCTGTGTTTTAATTTGACATTCGCTGTATTGATTTTCTTCTTTATATATTCATGTTCATGATTCAAAGTGACATAAATTTTATGGCTGGGTAGATTTGGCCCATGCCTCATGTGTGGGCTCGTTTTAATAGGCCTTCAGGGCGTGTAATCTTTGCCGTAAATAAGTGTTATTATAGCAAGTATATTGAACATTGTGGCCTGTCATTATGCTAATGCCAAATCTGACGGCTGAGCCGGCCGATTACCCGACGTGTCGAGAGCTGTCAACACCCAAATAAAAAGCTCACTCAACGCACAAAAGGGAGCACAAATACAAGTATATATGTATGTACAGTAAATGTGCGTTTGTTTGTCAGCGGGTGACATGCAATTATTTATACATTATTGTGGTAGCGTAAATATTGACAAGCGACTTTGCTGCCAACTCTCGAAAGCAGTCAAAAACCTAAGCACACAAAACAGCAAAACAATTCACGTGGCGTACGCTGCGTATACGCATTGTGCGACGGCAGGCGAATATAATTGAAAGTCTGTTGCTGCGTAGATAATGAGGCAAACGTTAAAGTTGTGAAATACTTTGGAACAAATTGCAATGAACTTAAAGCTATGTTAAGTAATCAATTGACTTTAATAACTGTTCTACAATAATATTTGAGTTGAGTTGAGTGGAGAGCATACAGTTATATCAATATTATTGAATAATAGATTTTAAGTCCTTCACGCATTGTTCAAATCAAATCAAATTATCAACTCAATTCATGTGGTCTATCTGCGAGTCACTCAATGAACACAATATATTTTATCTAAGCCAGCGCAATCAAAATGTGCGCCTTCAAGTATGCAATGCTTCAAGTATCGCAAGTGCTTTCTCCACTCCCCCTCCCTCACCCATTCGTTAATAGGCTGTCAATCAAACGTTCAATCAGAGCGTCCCTCTCGATAGGCCGTCCAAGCAAATCAACAGCTGCTGATAGGCTGACAGTGCTTCTACTCCTGCCATTGCAGATAAGCCGCCGACAGCAATCCACTTTGAAAAGAGAGAAGTGAGCCCTTTTTATGCTCAGAATCAATATACACAAAAGGGGAGGATATGTTACAGTTGTGCATAGCTAAAGTTTAAGCAATGAATATAGTTATACAAATGAGACTCAGTTATAGTCTTAATTATAATATAAACAGCTTTAACATCTACCTTCTTTGAAGCTTAACTTTTTCTTATTTCCATACATAAAATAATTTAGTTTAACCAATTTGTAAACATAATTTCAACTTCACAGCTGTAAGCAAAAAAGAAACCTCGTCTTTGTGAGGTTTGCTAGATAAGATCAATACTTTCCAAGTAGCTTGCAATCGGTTCTTTATCCAATTAAGTTTAAAAAATCTATTCAGTATTACAGGATATCGCATAGTCGAACACATTCTTATTTAACTGTTTTAGCCTGGTAGCGGCAATCGCTTCCATCTACTTGTTGCTGATATGCGTAATTCAACACACACACACACACACACACACACACAAACACACACACACACACACACAGAGAGAGAAATTCAGGTGTGCTGCATATATTTCAGAGCTCTCAAAAAAGATTACATTTAGGTGGCAAAGCGTTAGTGCAAAATTTATGGTTAAGTCCGTGTTTTCCACACACACACACACACATTTTAACGCTTTACGTTTGGCAGATTTGAAAACCATTTAAATGGCGCCATAAAATCACTTAAGTGTATTTTGCTGTACACGTTTTTTCGGTTTTACCAAAGCATATTTACGACGCCTTTACGCAACGTCAGCCACACACAGACATTTCACAATCCTGATGAAAAAGGACCAAGGCAGAACAGAACCAAAAAACAGAGAGCAAAGCTTAGCTGTAACCAAAAACCAGCCACGCCCACAACGCCCACAACACACACTGCACATTTGCATGCGGAAAGCAAAAACAAATGTGTCCTCGTCGAGTGTTGTCCATAATCCTAGGAGAATTTTCGGGCCGCATCCTCGCCCCGATACAAAAAACAACCATATTAAATTTGTTATAAATTAAGATTGATACGATGCGCCCCGGGGAAAACATAATACAAACATACACAAGTGAATGCTGCTCGTTATGTGCGTGCGGTATAAGTATTTGGTGGCACTTACCTCTCAGTATGGAATATATATATATATATATATATATATACACAGATTTATGTATAGCGACAGCTGCAAAAGACCAAAGAAATTAGCGGCATTAGCAATTTGCAGTAAAAATTTATTATATTTAGAATATTGGAGAGTGCAGAAAATTTTAAAACATGTTTATATGCTTATCTATTTTTTAAAGCCAGCTTTAAAATTGTGGATAATTATATAAATCTTTAAAGCTATTAATTATTTAACTAAATTTGTATTTAGCATATGTTCTTCACAGGTGAAATCTAAATTACATTTGCTTTAATTTATATATTTTTCATAATAACATAAACCACTCTATTAAATCTTTGTTAAATTATCAAGCTTTGTTATATTTCTGATGTGCAAGTTGTGATATTAAAAATCAATAAAATGACAAAAATTCCTTGAATTTATTCACATTATTTGCATCTGTATAGATACAGTTATTATCAAGCAAAATGTTAAATATGCTTTACAAAATTCTTTAATATTTAAAACAAAAATCAAAACCAAACTCATGCCAAACCAATGTCAATGTCCTTGTTTCTTGCTAGCTGTTTCATGTCTTTCCTAAATCAATTGCAGATTTCAGCTTTTTGCTGTGACTCTTAGACATTTTTTTGCTTAACAGAAAACTCAATGCTTTGTTGAGCGCCTTAAACAAACGGCAAAAGGCAACAATAGAGCGACTATATACTACTATAAAAAGCAACTCGAACAGCTGCCAACCTCGGAAATTATTTCCAAAAACAAAAGAGCAGGAGAAAAAATTAAATTCGTTCATCAATTGCAGCAACGAACTTGAAACTTGCAATTGGAGCTGTGGAGCAGCAACAACAACAACAACAACAACAACAATAGCAGCAGTACTAACGGGGCCAGTGTTTAATCAAGTGTGAAATCTTTAATCAAGTCAATCGTCCCAGTTCCCAATCGCCCCCTCAAGAGCCCACAACTGACTGAATGCGGCACCAGCTGCTGCTGCTGCTGCTGTTGTTGTTGTTGTTGCTGTTGTTGTTACTGTTGCTGTTGCCAGAGGCTCCACAATTTCATTCCAGTCAATGCAACGCAGCTGCCTGATAGGCTTTTCACTGCCGCTTTTCTCTCCCTCTCTCTCTCTCTCTCTGTGTGTGTGTTTTTTTTTTACCTGGTCTGACCTTTTTTGTTCCCATCGCCCATCATGGTTGGCAGCCCTCCCACGCTTCAACTGAGCCCTCTCTGCGAGCCTGTCAATTAAAAAGCAGTCGCCCCAACTGGCCCAGGCCCTGAGCAGCACGATTTGTTGCCAGTTGCCAGTTGCCAGTTGCCTTGCAACAAGCAACATAAAAAAAGGCAGTTAAAAAAATTGAAAACGCTTTTCCTTTGGGCAGCTTTCGAGTGCGAATTAACTGAATTAGCTGTAAATGCTATTACAATTAACGGTAAAAACGGCAAAACGCTTTGGGAAGCTGTCAGAGCAAATCTCGAGACACATGTGTGGAACCCAACTAAGGTAAAACTATTGACTCCAAATTGATCACAAATGAACATACCGCTTGAGGCGATTTGTGCTGGCAAGCAACAGAGAAACTATTGAAATATGCAGGATAGGTAAGATATGTGAACCTTTTAGGTATATATAATGCGCTTTAATATAATATAAATAAAATATATAAATTAAGGACATAAATAATATATACAGTTATGTAAGTCAACTTGAGAATCTATATTCAAATTAAAATTTAAAGTCTCAATTTAATTGGAAAAAATAGCTACAATAACAATAGTATGAGAACAAGCTAAATAAAAGCTCTTCCTGTTCTAACTCTTCAATATTTAACATATACAATTATGTAAGTCAACTTGAGAATCTATATTCAAATTAAAGTTTAAAGTCTCAAATTAAAAGGAAAATATAGCTACAATAACAATAATAAGAGAACAAGCTAAATAAAAGCTCTTCCTGTTCTAACTCTTCAATTTTTACCACAATTAACTTCAAAATTTCCCACACTCATTTAAAGCGCTTATCTGAAGCAACACTAAGCCCCTTTATAGTGGCTAATTCTCAACTCTATATAGTAATTGCTGCTATATCCCGTTATGCACAACAATGGAAAGTATATAAACATTGCAGCCGGACAATGGCCAGAGAAAAAAGCCGGCGAAACAGCTGAGTGAATGACTTTAAGTATTTTATTAACAAGCATAACAATTTAAATACATTAACCCGCTGGCTGTTTATCTGGCCGTTTTAAAGTCAAACAATATGTATGTATGTATATGTATACAAAATGATCTCTCACAAAACATGGCAAAAAGCAAAGCCAAAGACAATTAAAAACAAGTGGAGAAGGATTATCTTCGGCGTGCCGAAGATTAAATACTCTTTTCGAACCTTAAAGCAATTTTTACTATTTTTCCGTGACTGCTTATTTAATTCGCAGATATTAATGTCGCACGCATACATATACCCCTACATATAAAATAAAATATATAAAGGTATTCATGTAAACAGGGACGTTTCACTATCCGTAGCTCGTGGACGCGTCCCTTAGCATTCATAAGTGCTACCGAATTGAACAATATACAAGTTTCAGTTTTTCCAAAAAGTGAAAACTACATTACATAATATACATACCAAATTTTGTGCCTGTTGCTCTTATACCTTTCAAGGCTGCTGTCGGAAATTGAATTGTCATAAAACTTAATCTGAACATACGAGAGCTTATATTCAGAATTTGAGATCCATATTTTTTTTCGCGTGGCATTGGTTTTGCCAATGAATTTAAATTTTTCTTTTGAATTATTCTATTAAAGCTACTTTATGTATGAAAAAAAAAATTAGAAACAATTTAGGAAATTGAAAATAAATGAATTTGACTACAGCTATTATATATTTGAAAAGAAGAATAAGAAAAAATGAAAATAAATGACCAGTCGCCGCTGGTTTCGAACCCGGGACCTCTCGCTCACCAGTTCGCAACTTTACCCACTACGCCACAAGCCGTTTTGATGATCGCTGACAAAATCCCTTGAAGAGCAGACTGTCAAAAGCTTTCTTGTTTTGCTTTGTACTGCTTACACCAAGCAGTTTTAAGAATCGCTAACAAACTCGATTTATACTGAGCTTTTGTTTTTTCGCGTGGCATTGTTTTTGTTCTAAGCCATTGAAAGCAAATGAATTTGATTACAGTTATTATATATTTGAAAAGAAGAATAAGAAAAAATGAAAATAAATGACCAGTCGCCGCTGGTTTCGAACCCGGGACCTCTCGCTCACCAGTTCGCAACTTTACCCACTACGCCACAAGCCGTTTTGATGATCGCTGACAAAATTGCTTGAAGAGCAGACTATCAAAAGCTTTCTTGCTCTTGACTTTGTTTGCTCAGACTATCAAAAGCTTTCTTGTGCTTGACTTTGTTTGCTCATATGCACCTGTTTTTTCAAAATATTTAATGACGCATATCTTCGCTGTTTATGACTCAATCGATTTGCGATTTTACCCATGGATGAGTTATAAGGATGTTCAAGTGTACAAGGAAATTTAAGGCAATTGCTTTGAAAACATCGGATTTATGGCCAAAACCGACTTTGAGGTGTATGGCAGCTATAAGATATAGTGGTCCGATCCGGCCGGCTCCGACCAATGTGCTGTCCCCTTGAATAATAAGTGTCTGTGCAAAGTTGCATCGCGATAGCTCAAAAACTGAGGGACTAGTTTGCATACATACAGACAGACAGACAGACAGACAGACAGACAGACAGACAGACAGACAGACAGACAGACAGACAGACAGACAGACAGACGGACATGGCTAGATCAATTTGTTTTGTTTTTATAAGCATATTGGCAGTAACTTTTGGGGGTCTCAGACGCTTCCTTCTATGCGTTACAAACTTCAGGACAAACTTAATATACTATTTTCTTCGAAAAGAGTATAAAGACGCAAGCTGCACAAACAAAATGAAATAAGACCCCAGAGCTAAAGGAACACAAGCAAACAGAAAAGCAAAAACAAAAACAAAAAAAGAAGAAAGAAAAAGAGCTGGCGCGACGTTTGGAATCGTGATCTGGGCACTATAACTGGGTCAAATCTGTGCATGATGCCAGGGAATGGAATGGAAGGTGGCGAATGGAATTGAAAGCGCACAAAATGTAACCAAAAGATATTATTGTAATGGGCAGCAGCAGCGAGGGAAATGCAAATGAAAATGTAACGTGGAAAAAACTTTTGCGGCTAACTTTTAGAATGTATAAGCCATAGCCTTAGAGCCCCCCTTTTCAACCTTACCTCCCACGCATGTACAAAATGTGAATGCAGCTGAGTGCAAAGTTTTAATCACATGCCAGAAAAACTTCATTAATTTGCCGCCAACTTTCAGCGCTTGACTTCGACTTCGCGAATAAAACCCATTAAAAATGCCAGCAAAAGGGTCACAACAAACGGAAAACGAATAAGAATAATATATACGTGGAAGAATCATGAAAACCAAACGATGCGAGCGCATAAATAACAAAAGTAGGTAGATTTGTGGCTATCAAATGCACGACTAACAGTTATCCTATACTTTGTACAACTGCCAGCACTTTAGCTCTGTGGCTAGAGGGTATCTCAACGAGGAAATAGAAAACAAGTGGGGAAGAATTATCTTTGGCGTGCCGAAGATTTTATACTCTTTCGAACCTTTAGGAAATTTTCACTCTGCCAACTGCTTCACCGAAATATTTAATGTCGCATATCTTTGCTTATTATAACTCAATCGATTTGAAATTTTAAACATTGATGAGTTATAAGGATGTTCAAGTGTACAAGGAAATTTAAGGCGATAGCTTTGAAAATTTCGGATATACGGCCAAAACCGACTTCCCGTTGTATGGCCGCTATAAGATATAGTGGTCCGATCCGGCTGATTCCGACCAATGTGCTGAACATTTAAGTAATAAGTGTCTGTGCAAAGTGACATCGCGATAGCTCAAAAACTGAGGGACTACATCCCATACATACAGACAGACAGACAGACAGACGGACATAAGCTATTTCAATTTGTTTTGTCATTCTAAGCATACTGGCAGTAACTTTTGGGGGTATTTGACGCTTCCTTCTATGTGTTACAAACTTCAGCACAAACTTAATATACTATTTTGTTCGAGAAGTGTATAAGCAAAAATCTAAACAGCAGCCGCTGCCGTTGCACATTTTATGCAAATGGCGTGTCCGGCAAAGGGGAAAACTTGCCGCTCTAAGCGTTAATAGAGACATGTAGATGGGGGCGTGCCGACCCAAGCACAGCCCCGACCTCCGCCCACCGCCATCCGCCTTCCGCTTTTCCTGCACCTCCCCCCTCTCTCCTCACATGCATATGCTTACACTTATGTACTATAAAGGCGCCCAGCGACAATAAACTGTTATGTGGCGAGGGCTGCATTGCAATTGGAATATGCAATCTGCAAGTGCCCTGGTTATGCCAACTGCCATGTGTTGGCTCTCCCAGTCTCTGCAGTGACCCGCAATCTCTCCCCAATCCTAAGTTTGTGTGCGGTTGCGATGCTGCTGCGGTTAGATGTTATTGTGCGGAATGTGAAATTGATTTTTTATATTTAATGCTAAAGCATTGCAGTCATGACTTCTGAGCTGGCTCCAACTGAAGTCCAAATTGAATAAAACGCTTGAGTTGAGAGCGTTGAGGTCAAGGAATAGGAAATATGATTATGATTATGCTTATGAAATATGCGGTTTGTATTTTCGGTGGCATCTGTATCTGTCTTTTCAATTTGCATGTGACTATATAAATGCATATTTATTGTATCTGTGCATCTTTTAATCTGTGCATATTTCTATCTGTATCATTGCTTCTGTTACTTGTTTCTTTGTATGTGCACCTTTGCATCTACATATTTACTTTTGTATCTGCATCTGCACATGTTTCGGCATCTGTAGTTGCAGCTCAATCTATATTTACATCAATAATTGTATCTGTGTATCGGCACCTTAATTAATATTCGTATACGATAACTGTATCTATATCAGTATCCATATCAATTGGATAGCATTGATACTATATGTTTGTCGAGCGTAATAATAGTAGCCGCAACTGGTGGCAACAACCTCCAGGTACAATGACACAACGAGAGATACATTCAGAGAGACAAGCATATGCTATGCTTTGCTACTCTACAGACTCATGCATAAATACAAGGGTACAAAGTAACTTACAGATACACATACAAAATGAAGCAGTTGGCTTGTTGCCTTTGCTCATGCAAATCGCTTACAAATATATGAATAACTCGTCTCGTTTTATGTATTTATGCGGCAAGTTGGCGAGTTACAGCGAAGATGACTACGAAGACCCAACGAATGTTTTCCCGCACGCGTTCATATTTCAACTGTATCAACTGGTGGCGGGATGGGAATGGAAATGGGAATGGGAATGAGCTGCATGCCAAGTCAGGTTAGTCGAGCAGTCAATCAAACATGGCCAACATCAAGAGCAGATGTCATCATCAGCATTCACACTGTAGCCGGGAGCTACTGTGCGACAGGGGAGTATCGGTTTAGCCGCATCAAGTCAGTCAGTGGCGAATCAGCGGTCAAGACTAACAGCAAACCCAAAAGCGTAACGGAAACCTCGCAAACCTCGAAAACCAATTCGATTGTTTGATTGACGCGCTCGAGGCATTGATGTATACATATCTGTTCCTGAAGAGGGTCAGTAGAAAAGATTGTTCAATTTTAAGTGGGGAAAGGTAGCTTCAATATATATCGATATTTTGTTGCATTTACAGTGAATGCGCATAAACATATGTAAGTCGTTATTGCAGTTCAAATGATATTAAGAATATGGTTATTTCTTCAATGCTTTATAATTCTCAATCAGTTTTGGCAGCGGCAGCTTTGTTAAGCTGGTTCCGATTACAATGATCTCTTTGGTTTCAGAGTGATTCTTACTAGCCAAAGTCTTTAATATCAACAAGTTTTATAAATATATATTATAAATAGAATTTCCGGATTATTTTAGGTCCAAAAGAACATCCAAATAGAAGACATGGCAATTAAATTTTTATCTGTATTTTTCTTTATTCACAATCTGGGCTAACATGTAGAATATTAAATTTAATTTACAGAAAATGATAATTCCTTTCTTAGCTTCTACAGTAGCATCTTTCTTCTCGCTGTTTATTTCATTGGTAAATCAATTTTAATTGCTTTAAACTCGCCAGACAACTCTCGTGTGGCTGCCTCGAGGCTTGCTCGCTAACTGTTTTTGTCGCGTTGAGGCGAGGACGCGAGCGAGGACGATGACGATGACGAGGACGAGGACGCAGTTCGCTTGTTGCTCGCAGCTCGCAGTTTGCAGCTCAAATCGCAGTACGCTCAATGCACATGGCTCGTAAAAAGCTCATTAAACAAAACGTTGCCGCTGACTGACTGACTGACTGAATGGCTGACAGACGGACTGTGGGAGGGGACTGGGTAGGTGAAACTGCTGCTGCAGGATCGGCACATCATTATGCAAAAATATCCACGCAATTCTGACGAGCATAACTGTAACTGGCAGTGTGTGTGTGTGTTTGTGTGTCGCTTTGTTGATTTACAAATGCTGAAACAACAGAAAATGCGCTGTCAAAATAATTACAAAGCTGACGTTGCGGCGACATGTAATTAACATAAAATGCGTATCTGGAAGATACACAAAACAGATACGGATACAGTTACACTTGCCGTGCAGCTAGTGGCCAAAAGCGAGCGTTGCTCTTGTAATGAGCATTACGCGCGACACATGTGAAATGTATCCACAAGATACAAGATACCAGATACAACAAACATACAACATACATGCCAGTTACATGGCATGAGCACACAGGTGGCCTAATGCTTTTGGGCCTCTCATTGTGCCATCCCCTTGCCCCCACCTTAACATGGACATGACATGAGTTTTATGACGCTGAAGATAACGACCGCAGCAGCGACGCCAGCAGCGACCAAATTTGATTAACCCAAATAAGCTGGCCGCGTTTCCATGCCCCCGGAAAAGCCAGCTGATGCCACATTTTCCAGCTCCCATTCATCAATTGATGTGTATACAGCTCTCTCTCTCTCTCTCCCTCTCCCCCTCTATTTCTGTCTCTGTCTCTTTGCTGCCCCGCCCACATTTAATTGAACACCTCGTCATATATAAAGCTATTGGTTTTTTTTTCTTTCGAGTTTTTCAGTTAAGCCATCAAAAAGCCGCGATAAACTTTTATGAGTGAGAGCACTTCTCTTTCGCATACTCAAGGTATATATATATATATATATATACATTCATCTATAAATGTTTATGTGTAGTGTAAGCGCTTGAGATATAGTCGTAAGTTGTTCAGACCTTGAACTTGATCGTAGTTAATGATATAAACTATTGTGGTTTTTGGCCGTAATTAATAAATCAAGTTTGGGCTTATTGTAATAAGCTCTGATTATGCCTTATTTGGCGCTTAATTGCCCAAGAAAAGACCTTGCTCAGAAAATATAATTGACTTAATGTGTGTTCTGCTTTTGTGCTGCTTATATAGCGTTCTATAAACATGCAATTATCTTATTAAGCAAATGTATTCTTTTGAGCTCTTTTTGAATCTATAATGTGATTGCTAGGAAATTATAACTGACAGTAATTAGAAATTTTCGGAAATTGTTAAAGATTGGATATATTTTGTTTTATATTTGGGTGAGCTCTATTTATAATCTTGTTGTTTTGGAAATATAAAACAATTTATGTAATTGGTATATAAAATTAAATAGAATTTACTATAGTTTTATAAAATTATTAATATTTCAAAGAACTTTTAAAAATAAGAATTATCCGTAATTATAGGTATTGATCTGTGAAATTAATTATAATATTGTTGTACGTATTATGATTAATAAACTTAAATAAAATATGATTATTAGCATATTTTAAAAAACCCTATACAATTTAAAGTATCTAACTCCCGACCATATAGAGTTACAACTTCATCTCTTCTCCAACTCATCAGATAATCTACACCATCTCTTGCTAAACTATAATGCTAATACGTGCACTTTTGACCTCTTTGCTTGTTCACCTCAAACTTTTCCGAGTTAAATTAGGCAGCTCAGCTCGGAAGCACTTTGATAAAGAGCCGCAAAACTTTTGCTTTGCATGTGCTTTATGGTATTTGTGGGCCAGCATTAAGCCTAACTTAATCAAGCGTTGATAACGCAACTTTTCAAACTTCCAGCATCAAAACTGAAAGTGCTGCATGATGAAAATGCTAGTCATAATCCATTTAATCTAGTCAATTACTTGAGAGCATGCCCAGTAGAGGCAAATGGCTAGCAATTTATATTTATTAAATATGAAACATGTAAAAGCCACTTTAAAACGTATCAAATATTGATACAACTCAGCTTTGACAATAGCATGCAAATAATTGAAAACCTCTCAGGGGTTGCAAGGTGCTGCCAGGGGCGTTGCAGGCGGATTGTAGAAGGGGGCAGGGGTTGGTTGCAACTGCAGCCAAGCGCAAATATAACATAATTAGAGCCATTGCCATATAGAACATTAAGCATTGGGCCGCTGGGTCGCTCAGCTGCACAGCTGTACTTTTGTATCTACTATGTATGTGCATACCAATACAAATACAAATACAAATACAGAAAAGAACAAATGCTGGAATAGCAATTGTTAGCAACATGTGTAGACCATGTAGCCACGACAACCAACACGGCATAATGCGACACAAAGTTCCGCTAGAGTGCCCAGGAAAAGGCCCAGACCCATTGCCAGATACCAGTTGCCAGTTGCCAGTTTGCCAGTTTGCCAGTTACCAAACTCAGTCCCAGGGCCCAAACGAGACGTGTGAGCGGCAACGGGCACGACTGCACTTTTATCTCTGCCAAATGGTCTGCGGGAGAAAGGTTCTTGGCCAACAACGAAACAGCCAAACAGACAAACAACACAACACAACACAGCACAGCACAACGGATGAAAAAAACAGCCCAACAATGTTTTGTAGTTGCTGTTTAAGTTTTGACTGTTGTTGCTGTGGCTGGGTAATTGTTTGGGCATTGCCAACAAGCAGCAGCAGCAACAGCAGCAATCGCAACTTTTGGCCAAATGAACTGCAAGTGCAAGCACTCAACTTGGTTAGCGCTCCATCACGAGTTTTCACTGTACTCTATAAAGAACGATTGACTCCTCAGCGAGTCGTTCAGCTGTGCGAAAAACAAACGCCAAGCAGAACTAGACATAAATATTAAAATTAAAATTAAGAATAAATGCTTGAAATTCCAAATTTAAAATTCTAGAAGTTATATGAAATATGTTTTATTAAAAATAATTCAAAATTTAAATTTCTAGAAATTGAATAAGATTAGAAGGATTAAAATGAAGTATAAATATATTATATGCATATTTTTAAAATACAGCAACATTTAAATTTCAATAAATTAGATTAGATTAGAAATATTGAAATTAAATATAAATTTATCACATGCACAATTTTATAATACTGCAATAAATTCCATATTTAAAATTCTAGAAATTATTTTGGAACATAAATATTAAAATTTAAATTAAATATAAATATATTTGACACGCAAAGTTTTGTAATGCACAATTAAATTCAAAATTAGATGAGAAATATTAAAATTAAAATATATGATAAATATATAACATTCTTAACTTTAAAATGCAGCAAGTAATTCCTCAATTTTAAATTTTAGAAGTTAGATTCATTAATTTGTATACCAAAAGTCGCACTCAAAGGGAGATTTGTACCTTAAAAAAACGTATTTGCTTTTATTTTATATTTTGAAAACTGTTGAAGACTCAATTTTGGAAATGGAATGAAAGAAAAAAATGAATGGATTGAATAAATCATGAATATATATTTTAAAATTGTAAAGCTTTTATATGTTGTAGAGCAAAAATGAAAAGAACTAAGAACTAATTTTAAATATATAAATCATTGTAAAGAAAATGCCTACAAATAGAGTATTTCATAGTTGGATAGCTGCTACTGCTCGCAGCTGTCAGGTGGCAGGGCAGGCTTTTGGAAATTGATAGATCGTTTGAGACTCAACATCTTCAATGTGCACCGAGGCAGTCGCAAATAGCCAGCCAGTCAGCCCAGGCACGGGGCAGAGGCAGAGGCAGAGGAGTGGCAATCAAAGCGTGACTCCTGCTCTCGCTATGAGAACTTTGTCTGACCTCACGGCCCTATGCCAATAAAGCACCATTTCGGAAAGTACATGTACAACAGTATTATTGTCTGTGTATATATATATGTGTGTGTGTGTGTGCATAAATACCCTTTTCAATGGCGCACATTTTGATAAATGTTTAAGGAGCTTAGTTGAGTGTGCGCAATGTTTGCTTTTTGACAATGACGCGTCGTTTAACCTGAAGCTGACACATTTCTGTCATTTTGCAGCAAGCTCTGATGCAAACGACAGCCACAGTTCAAATATTAAAATATACATTA
The DNA here is from genome assembly GCA_035042425.1 of Drosophila flavopinicola. NCBI lineage: Eukaryota > Metazoa > Arthropoda > Insecta > Diptera > Drosophilidae > Drosophila > Drosophila flavopinicola. The sequence continues at coordinate 299,245 of JAWNLL010000033.1, read as the reverse complement.
AAATATTGGAAAAGATTTAGTGAAGCATTTTTGACTTGCAGTTAGGTGGGTTTTTGAATTATGTTAATTAACATAGAGAAAATGTAACTTGTATTTATAAGCAAGTATTAATTCCCGGTTTTCAAAATATTTAAAATAAATTGTTTTCTAAGAAAGAGTAGATTTGTATTCACTGTCTACTATTTGCTGTTTGCTATTAATACAAATGATTTCTACTGCATATAAGCATTAAAAGCTTCAGAATGTCTTTCAAATGCTGCCAAGCGGAACCAAAAAAAAAAGATCCTAAGTCTGCAAAGCCACACCCCAAATCTAATGCAAAGTTGTTGGGTTCACTTGGCAACTGGCTGGCAGAGAAAAGTCGAGAATTATGCGAAATGCAATGCCTTGGATTAGCATAAGCGTGTCCAAAAGTTCTTTTGTTTGGCCAAAGAACAAAAAAATAAACGTATATATTCAAGTGGAAACGAAATTAAATTAATGAAGCATAACAAGGAATTGTACAAGCGTACAACTTTCGGCTACTTTGTTTGAGTTGCGATTGAGCCACAGATACAGACAAAAAGACTGAGGCCAAAAGAGAGGTGGGAAGGGCGAAAATGGCCAGGCCAAACGAAACGAAACCACAGGCCGAACAGCCCTTTTATGTGGCTCCAAGAGGCGCAACTGTTGCTTCGGCTATAACGAATATTTATGGCTTATCAATTTGCGGGACACGTGCAAAAAGGCCAAACTCGAGGATGTCGGCAGCAGAAGAAGGCTGAGATAAGCACAGGGCCACAGCCCCTAAGGGGCATCAGGCGTAGCAGATTCAATTAGCAGCTGTTCGAAATCTTTGCTTTAATGAAGGCTCACAAAGGCGGCCCTCTAAAAGCTGTGCATGGCAAAAATTGCGCATACGCAGCGTATGCTTTGCTTTAATATTCTGTTTATCGAATGGTCTAAATGATTTTCGGATCCGCCTCTAGCCACAAATATAAATTTTAATTAAATTCCATGCCAGGCGCTTATTTCAACAATTTTGTTACACTTTTGCCTGCTGCTGTCAACCCCAGCAACATTTTCGTCACGTTCTTTTTGTTGTTGATTCTGCTGTCCAGCAGTGTGGAAATAAATAAGTGACCGGAGTCTGGGCTGGCAGGGGCAAGAATACTTGTATCAGGGAGGGCTAACTGTTTGCCTTGCTAATTAAAGTTGCGTTAAGAGCAGAGCTTTTGTATTTGTATCTGGCAGATACTTTGCGCAAATCAAAGTGCCCCTCAGCAGGTGTACAATAGACAGACAAACTTAAGGGGGGCATGGTGTGAATGAGACAATTTGTTGCGCTTTAATAATGTTAATTGCTTCTTGGCTGGCAAAGTTTCTTGTCTTATCTCCATTTGCCCCAAATTGGAGCAACTAATTGATATACGAATCTTCTTCGGCCATGCCGACTAACCTATGCAGCTAATTAGCTGATGCTTGGCATCTGCTCTTACATATGTTTATTTCAGCAGGTAAATTTCTTTGTTTATTGCCAAGTAATAGAGTTGTTGCATAATTTGTTTGTTTCCCAACTATTTTATGATGTTAAATTGAGTTCATGTTGATTATGTTGATTCTTTTAAGTATTTAGCATAGAATACCACATAATAGTTCTTTGTTGTGAAGTTCAGAAGTTATGATTTTGCATAATAATAATTATTAGGAACAAGTAAACATTTTTAGTTAAATTACATGGAAAAATATATAAAATGACGCATTTTTATATTTATTCCCTTTTTTATTATCTTCACTTGAATTTTAATATTTAATACAAATTGTGTGTTATATTTATTTTAATTTAGTATTTTGAAAAGACATTGGAAATCAAAATACATTAAATACTTTGCCAGCTCAAAGTATAAACTCAAATTCAGTATTTTTCCCATTTAATATTTCGTTTAATCTTGACTTATAATCAATAAATCAACCTCAGAATCAGCAGCTAATTTCACAACATAATCCCTAATAAAGCGACAAACAAATAAATCCCAGTCGCTTCAAGACGAATAATAAACTTGTTGACTTTATCTTTATCTTCAGCCTGAGCCAATTAAGTATCTATCAGATTGGCAGCCAAAAAAGCAGACAATGCCAATATTGAAATTGCCAATGGGGCAGTAGCAGCAGAATGGAGCTGAGCTGAGCAGCTTGTCCGCACTTATGTAATTGAAATTGTCACCAGGCATTCGAGTCATAAAGTGTAGAGGCAATGAAATGACGTTTAAAGTTGCAGCAACTGCTGTCACAGCTGTACGATATGAAAATTGAATGAGCTGCCGCGAAATCGAAGACAACAATTGAGCGACAGCAGCGATGCGGAAGCGAAAGCAAAAGCAAATCGAACCGTTGCGAACTATCAATGAACATCACTCTGCGTATACGTAATATTTTTTTAGCATGTGTGTTTGTATATGTGTATGTGTATGTGTTGACAATCATCGTCTGACATTTATTTCCTGCCGTATATACTTTTATTTATAGCCCACCCAATCGAGTCTCTGACTTGCTGTCTGACTTTTGTAACTCATTGCTCTTGCTATATATTGTCAAGTCAGCAATTGGCTGACATTATTTCACAACAGACGCCCAGCTACAACATGTGTGGGCGTGTGTTCTATTCTGAACCCAGTGGGCCCCAAAGGGTTAACGTGGCAACTGTTGATGGCGTGCTCGACTTGAACCCGGCTGCCATGCAAATTGTGGCTGCCTCAAAGTCAGACTTGCAACACTGTCTGCTGCCTTATCTGCAGCGCCCATCTGCGCCTGCCAACATCTCCCAACTGCATCCAAGACCGAGACGGAAACGCAGACGCAGATGGAGATGGAGTCGGAGTCTGCTCCTTAGTGGAGCTCACTGCATGTCTGCAACTTTGGCTTAACAAGTGATAAACTTGTCGCTTGTCGTCATTCTCGTCTGCGTTTGCGTCTGCGTCTGCGTGTTGTGGGTTTAAGTCCTTGTCCGCTTTATTATTAGCCTCGGACGTGCAGAACGCCTCTGCAGACACAGCTAGAAGCCGAAACGACTGCAACTCCAACAGCAACAGCAACAGCAATTGTTGCCACTACTGTTGTCGCCGAGCAACTGTTGCCGCTGCAATGTGGCAAATAGTTAAGTACAAATTGCATGGCTAATTTGAGCTGTTGCACTGCTGCACTGTTGACAAGCTGACCGCAGAACACCGCATTAGGCACTCAGAGGTGCGAAGTGCTCAGCCATGTGGCATGAATAATGAGCAAAAACCACTTCCCAGCACTCTCTCTCTCCCTCTCTCTCTCTCTCATAAAGTCGGCAATTTGATGGTAACAACTAATTGTTAGTGAGAACAAACACAAAGTTCGGACTGTTGCACTCTTGGGCAATCTGCTTGCAATATGCACACATTTTGGTAAATAAACATTAAAGTATAAACACAAGTTGGCAAATCTGTGCCAAATTACAAAAACACACAATGTGGCCAGACAAAAGTTAAGTTTTGTTTACTTCAAGTGTAGCATTGAAATCATAAGAACACAGATTACTTGAAGTCTTGAAAGCTAATACGATTACAAAGAGTACTCTCGAAAGGATAAAAGATAAATATCAGATAGCAAAGGCAACAATAGATGTGTTGTTCATTAGAAGAAAATACAGTAGCATAAACGGAATAGATAGAAAGCAAGAAAAGACCACTTGACGAAGATTTAATACCCTAGCAAATGCTTTAAAAAGAATTTGGCAAAATTTACTGAAGTATATATATTTAATATATATATAAATAAAATTAAATAATAATATTATTTTAAATTTTATTATTTTAATATAATTTTTCTATATCTCAAAAGCTTGCCACATATGTAATACTCAACGCAAGAGAGTAAGAAGTGTTTAAAACAGACTAAAACAGGTCCAAATTGCATCTTTCAAATATGCAAAAATAATCAAGGGTCGTAAACATGTGTTTACCCAAAGCGCTATAAAATTCAGATGCCAGAACAACATATAAAAATTGTGAAATGATCAGTAAAAACTTAACAACTTTAGCCAGCTGCTGGCTGTAAGCTGTAAGCTGTTAGCTGTTAGCTACCAAGTGCAAATGCAAATCAAATAAAGCGATTCAGTTAACTGCAAGTTATTTTGTGACCCACTTGAGTAGCTCCCAGTTTGCTATTTAATCGATTAATTAGCATCCATGAGTGAATATGGACTCGAGTAATGAATAGCAAATGCATTCAAGTGTGCAGCTACTAGACTTGACACCTCCGACCACACCACAACTCAATCGAAGTTAGTTTCTTGGGCTTATCACTAGAAATCTCCGACTCATTCACAATAAGTATTTCTTACATACGTTTTCTTTTTCTACAACTCCATTGATATGCTAAGCAGCTGCAACTTCATGTTGTGTTTTGAGTTTTGTGGCCGCTGCCAATTAATTTGTAACTGTTAAAAGCTTCGCACGTTCTATAAACGATTTAGAGCACACCGCACTCCACTCCACTCCAATCCAATCCAATCCACTCCACTTCACTCCACAGCACAGCACTTTAGCACAACACACTTCATCTAATATGTGTGTGTATGAATTATTGCATCAATTTGTTTAAATAATCAACTTTACAGATTCTATTTGCATTGAAGTTGTAGCTACTTTTTTTTTCTTTCTCATCCAAAGCACTAAATAAGCTGTTTAATTTTTTTACATAATTTTAATGTAGCGCACGAAACTAACATAAAAAGTCCAAGTAAGTCACCAAAAAAGTTGTTGTTAGCTGTAACTCAGTTTAGGCCAAGTTGAGCGAACGTTGCGTGAACCGCGCGCGTCGAGACTCGTTTGTTGACTGACGTCTCGCTGCGGACTTGCTCGAAGTCAGCTGCTCGCCTAACGAACAGGCCAACAAAACGGTTCGAGTCGAGTCGTGTCGAGTCGACAACAACAACAAAACGAGTTAACAACAACCGAGCAGCAGCAGCTGCAACAGTCTGTTAGTGCGGGGGTGATTTTGTTGCACAGGCGTTGAAAGTTAATTCAAATTGTGCAGAGCACTCGAGAGATCTTAATGCAATATAAGGCCAAAATCGACTTCGAGTTGTATGACAGCTATAAGATATAGTAATCCGATCAGCCCGGCTCTATGTTTGAATAATAAGTATCTGTGCAAAGTTTCAACACTATAGCTTTGAAAACATGGGATATATGGCCAAAACTGACTTCCAGTTGTATGACAGCTATAAGATATAGTGGTCCGATTCAGCCGGCTCCGACCAATATGCTGTCCCATTGAATAATAAGTCTCTGTGCAAAGTTTTATCACGATAGCTCCAAAAGTGAGGGACTAGTTTGCATACATACAGACAGACAGACAGACAGACAGACAGACAGACAGACGGACATGGCTAGATCAATTTGTATTGTCATTCTAAGCATACAAAAAGAACTATGAAATACAAAATATAAATACACAAAGCCAATCCATTTCAAGTAATTACTCTGCCCAAAGTATATAAATGCAAAAAGCACTCAAAAATGTATTTAAATTAGATAAAGAGGCCCAATAAACACTGCTCAATCGCTTATATTTTGTTCTATACGAACAACAGCTGTTGGCAATGTGGGCGCAACAGCAGCTGTTAGCCAGCGAACATGTTGCATGTTGCATTGGTGTATTGTTGAGTTGCGGCATATTTTGCTGCCGCAAAAGCTGCGTGTTTTATTAGAATTGTTAAATTAAAAAAATTATCAATATTGTGATGGTTTTATTTGGCTAGAAACTAGCTAATAAGCCAAGGCTCATAGTGTGTCATGTTGAAAGTACAAAAATATAAATATAGTCTTAACTGATTTGTTAGATGCTTGCAACGGGTTTTGCTGTTTCGTTTTCCTGCCGTGTGGGTGGCAGCAAGCTGTTGCTGCTGTTGCTGCTGCTGCTGTTGCATGTGCTTCATATTAATTGCAGTGCTTACGAGTGAAGTCGCCCACGCAGCAAATAAAACAAACAGCAAAAGTTGCATCAGTTGTCGACCCACTTGCCAAAGTCAGACAGACACACAGATGAAGTTAGAGTTAGCAGTTGGATGGAGCGAACGCCTACCTGAAGGAGCGACCCCCTCGTACATGAGCGTGTCCAGCTGGACAAGCCCTGAACCTGGGGACCTGGCCACCACTCAACTCTCGCCAGTCGCCCCAAACTAGTCGGACTGCGAATTTGCATTTACCATTTACATTTCAGCAGTGCGGCGCATGATTAAGCAATAAATTCACACGATCTGGCAACTGTTGCTTGTGGGTGTTTGTTGCTGTTGTTGTTGTTGCTGCAGCAACTGTTAACGGTACTTGGTGCTGTCTGTATAACAAACCACTAGCACTATTATTATTACTATTTATTATGCCTCTGCCTGGCATATTTGTATTTTCAATTGATTTGAGTTCGAGCTGTGTTTTGTTGCCCCTTTCGGCGAGCGGAAGCCGTTAGAAAATAGTGCGACAAACAAGCCAAAGGAAAATACTTAAATTAATAATATGTTGGGTCATTGTACACCTAGTTTGTTACCTGTGTGGGGACAACAGGTGCGCCCAGAAAACGCAGTGTCATTGCTTGGCTTAATTTGTAATCAGATACGAAATAGTTTTTACCTCTCTCTGTTTTGCATAAATATGCAGCAAGCCACAAAAAAGCAAATGACTAAACGAATGGAAATGGAGCACTTAATTATAGCATAGAAACTTGCTTATGTAGGTTTCCAAACATGAATCTAAATTTTGGGATAGCTTGCTTTATTTACTTTACAGTACTTCTCTTCTAATTAGTAAATAATTGTGGCTTTGAAAAATTAGATGCTTTTGATTTAAGTTTCTAGAGTATTTTATAGACCAGTTGCAAAAGAATTTCATTAATATTGCATCTTCAGGTAAAATAAAGAAATGATAAACAAAATCGATGTTAATAATATTTTTGTTAAATTTAAGAGATTGCATTTGAAATAACGATTTCAAGTTCTTGTCAATGATAACTTCTATAAGCATTAATATCCAATCGGTAAACGTTTAATATTTAATACAGTATATATATAAGATTAGATAAAAGAAATTGTATAATTATCATAGAGGCAATAACAAATTTGTAACTTTTCTATACAATTTTAATTTATTCATTTAGGCAATAACAAATCTCGGGAATTTCAAATATTAACTGTTAAGTGCTGAGATCTAATTTCGGTATGCTGTTTACATTTCCTTTTGTTTCTGGAAATAGTAGTGACGATTCTCGGGTCCAGGCAGGTACAAATGTTCGCGGAACTGCTCCAGATTGAAGTTATTCGGATTGTATACTGTCATAGTGCTTTGATGCGAGGAGGCCGTCGAGACTTTCTCGACCTCAGGTTTAATCACCGATTTCTTCACACCAAACATTGTCCAAATGTCGAACTCCTCCTCCTGCTCCTCCTGCTGCTCCTCCTCGACACTCACCTCACTGGACGACTCGGGCACTCGATTCTTGATGCACTCCGCCCGCTGTGCCATCTCGTGGTGTATTTTCGCCAGTATGGGATGCTTTAGGCTAGCCAAATACTCCAGCAGGCTGCTTTCCGTTTGGCCCTCGTCGCCCAAATAGGGATGTTGCAGCTCGTACTGATTGCGACGCACAATCAGGTCCGCCTCGAACTCCTCGTCCGTGTCCAGGTCGCAGGCGCGACAATCGAAATGTGTGATCTTGTGATTGGTCTGCAGACCGCATATGACCTCCTGGCCCACAGCGGGATTCAGCATAATCGCAGCCATATCCAAGGCACGCAGAGGACGGTGATTGCGCAGCAGATAACTGACGACAGCCGCTATCCGACCGGGATTACCCTCGGCCCCATTGATGTTCAGCTCCTGCACGTGCTTGGTGCCGACGATGTCCTGGACGAACAGGTGCATACCCATCTCGCTTAGCGGATTGTGTGCCAGGCCAAGGTACTCCAGGGGCGTGCCTTCGGGCTCCTGGAAGTCGTAGTACTTGAGCGCATGTCCTATCGCTTCCAGAGCACCTCGCTCCAATCTATTGTACTCCAGTTCGAGTGATTTCAGCATAATCTTGCGATCCAGCAGCATCTCCAAGGCAACGCCACAGTTATCGTTCAGCTGATCGTAGCCGAAGTCAACGAGCTCCAGTGAGTCCATCTGCTTGAGGACACGCGCCAATATCAAGAGCTTTATCTGATCCATCCGGCTGTTGCGCAGTCGAAAGGCCTTGAGGTGTTCCAGGGTGCGCAATCCCTTGGCCAGATGTACCATGTCGTCGTAGGAGAAGTTCATGTGCCGCTTGTGATAGTTCAGCTCCATTTCGGGCCCCAGGAACTCAAGGGTCAGCGAGACCAGCTGATCAAAGAACCGCACGAAGCTCAGATCGATGTGATGACAGTGCTTGGCAGGATAATCATAGCGCTTGATGCGACGCAGCAGCTTCTCCTTGTTGCGGCTATCCGGTATTTTGTCCTCGCCATCGTCTGGCTCCGGATCGACAACCAAATCGAAGACACCTTCGATGGGCTTCTTCGCCTTCTTTTTCTTCTTTCCCTTGGGCTCCGGCTCGGGCAGCCGTTTCATCCGCATGCGACTTTGTGTGCGCCTCTCGCGCTCCAACATCTTCTCCTCGTGCAAGTCCCTTAACTGCTGCCGTGCCTCATTGCGAGCATGGCGCGCCTGTCGCCGCTTCATTTCCACATCGGTCACATAGGGGCTATCTCTGTGCTCGTCGGATGCGACACGTTCGTCATCTGAATTGCTGTTACTGCGTGCTTCAATTTCAAGTACTTTCGGCGACTTATCAGCTACATGCACCGCGGATTTCTTTTTACCCACTGTCGGTGCTGCCGGCACTTCCTCCTCCTCGCACTCCTCCTCTTCTTCGTCCATGGTGTCCCTGAAATGAATATGAAAGTGAGCTACTACATAATCTAGTCATGTTGGAAATGGTGTCTGCTGTCTTATAACAGAGACTAGTTCGCCAATCGATTGACTTACCTCTCATCACTGGATATTTCAGATATTTCCGACTCATCGGAGGTAACGTCCAGTTCGGATTCACTATCCACGTAGTGCGAAAAGGCATTCTCCGTCAGCGACTGCAAATGACGAATGTGCATAGTTCTCACAAACTGATGCACCATGTAGCCCAGCTCGGCCATCTGTCGCTCTGGCCAGTAGGCGGCTGGACACGACTCGACCAGCTCCACATATTTCAGGCTTATGCCCGTACCACGCCAGTCGAACTCATCGAGCTTCTTCAGCGACAGCGATTTGTCGGAGCTCTTGGCGAGGACCACGCGACGCCAGAAACGCACATCATCCACAAAGTAGCAATCCTTCAGCGGCAGATTGACGTCCAGGGCATCGTAATGGATGCGCAGCTTCAGCGGATCATGTTTCACAGGCGGCGCAATGTATCTGGTGCCCATTTTGGCCAGTGCACGCACACAGAGATCCGCCAAGGTGCCCAAACGTTCATTCTCGATGAATGCCTCCGTATAGACCTCACGGTTGCGCTCGCTGTGGAGTCGCCTGGTGCCCATGGAGGGCCGATAGAGTTCATATTCCACCAGCAGATCCGGCTCATTGGGTATGGCAAAGGTATTTGTATTGGCCGGAGGCAGAAAGTCGCCATCGTCCTCATCATCCATTGCGTTTCAATGTGTGCTAAGTGTTTTATATACTTTAAGGAATAATTGACTTCTATTTGCAATTTTGGTGTGAGCAGTTTGTTTTTGAACATATTTGTATATGAGAACTAGATTATTTGAAGATTTTTGAAGGCCTTATAAACAAGTGTAGTTTCCTTCTCTTACTTAAATGAGATTTGAGACTTGATTTTGAACGTTCAAGTTCATTTTCAATCAAATAACATAGGAACATTCTCTCTCCCTCCCTTTCTACCTTTCGCCCTCTCTTTCCCCCTCTCTCCCTCTCTTTCTCTCTCTTTACCTCTCTCTCTCTCTGTTGAGAACTAAGTAGCATATTCCTAAATTTATAAATACTTACATGCTAAATGGCTTCATTGCTTGGTCTGGCAAATAACGTCTTCATTGGATTTTAAATGAGCTGCCCCTGCGGCTGTCTTTGCACTGGCGTCAGACCCCGGCGTACCAAGTCCCAAAACCCAAACCCAAGCCCGAACTCAAACTCAAACTCCAACTCGAACCCAAGCCTGACCTCGAGGCAGCTTTTGGGCACGCCAACATCAACAACATCAACAACATCAACGACAACGACGCATTGTTTCCACCACTGGCTCGTGGCCAAGTCTCTGTTTATCGCCGTCTCTTGCTGACCCGCCTCGCTCTATCTCTGTCTAACTGTGTATCAGTCTGGGCTGCAGCTGATGATGATGACTTAATCGTTGATCTGAGTTCGCATAGGTGGGCGTTATAGTGATTTATTATTCCGCTTGGCCACGCACTATGAAAACGGACTGGCTAAAGCATAAAACCAGAAATCATAAGCGATCATCGCTGCAACGAATGTGCAATACACTTTAAATGAAATAAGCTTGTGACATTTAAGCAACAATTGGATTTGAGTTGTCGTTTTGTTATTATACTCTTTTCGAAGAAAATAGTATATTAAGTTTGTGCTGAAGTTTGTAACACATAGAAGGAATCATCGGAGATCACCAAAAATTACTGCCAGTATGCTTAGAATGACAATACAAATTGATCTGGCCATGTCCGTCTGTCTGTCTGTTTGTATGTATTCAAACTAGTCCCTCAGTTTTTGAGCTATCGCGATAAAACTTGGCACAGACACTTATTATTCAACGGGACAGCACATTGGTCGTAGCCGGATCGGACCACTATATCTTATAGCTGCCATACAACTCGATGTCGGTTTTGTCCATATATCTCATGTTTTTAAAGCTTTCGCGATGAAACTTTGCACAAATACTTATTATTCAAAGAGACATCACATTGGTCGGAGCTGGCCGGATCGGGTCACTATATCTTGTAGCTGCCATACAACTGGAAATAAATTTAATATTTCAATTCAAACTGATATCATATGATATCAATTTTTACAGCTAATGAAAGTGCTGCAGTTGGCAGAGTGAAAATTGCCTAAAGGTTCCAAAAGAGTATAAAATCTTCGGCACGCCGAAGATAATCCTTCCCCCCTTGTTTTGGTTCTTTAAGTAACATTACACAATTTATGCCTACATAATTAGTTAATTTTTGTTTTCCAATAGGTCGCCAGCGCAGCAGAGTACATCAGAACAGACAAAAACAACAACAAACACAACAACATCATCATCATCATCATAATCATTATCATTATCATCATCATCATCATCATCATCATCATCATCATCATCATCATCATCATCATCATCATCATCATCATCATCATCGTCATAATCATCATCATCATCATCATCATCATCATCATCCTCATCCTCATCATCATCATCATCATCATCATCATCATCATCACCATCATCATCATCATCATCATCATCATCATCATCATCTTCATCATCATCATCATCATCATCATCATCATCATCGCCATCATCATCATCATCATCATCATCATCCTCATCCTCATCATCATCATCATCATCATCATCATCATCATCACCATCATCATCATCATCATCATCATCATCATCATCATCATCATCATCATCATCATCATCAACAACAACAACAAACACAACAACAACAAACGCAACAACAACAACAACTGCAACAACAATAACAACAAACACAATACAACAATCAACTGACAAGAAAGCAGCAACATTTTAGCTTAATAAGTAAACTTAAAACATTGCTTTTTATATAATTATTGTAGTATTAAATGTATATTCTTCGGATAATACAAAATATACTATATTTATAGCTAAGAAAAATATAAATATTTATACACATTTGTAGAATAAAAGAAGAAAATAAACGATTTATCAAAAATCAACGTTTTATTATTTGAATGTATTAGTTTAGAGCTGAGAGCCACGCTCAGAAGTTCTACTCAGGGTTATTTGCTCTTTTCCCTCAAGGTCAAGCAAAAATAAAAACGAAAAATTCGTCGTCTATCTGCTGATTTCTGTGCGCCTGGTACTTCGACCAGAGAAACATACGAAATTTGTCTTTGCTCGAGACTAAAACGAACACTGACAACTGTACATAGAAAATCTAAGCAAGCCCAGCTCTGTGCGTAGGGAAATTTTCTCTCAAAGGGAAATTCTCCTCAAGGTCATGCTTAAATTAAAAACAGAAAAATCATCGTTCATCTGCTGAATTATGTGCGCCTGGTACTTTCTGACGAAAAATTGCATTTGGCAAAGCGGATCTGCTGCTTCAGACACCCTAAAAGTATGCAACAATGAAATTTACTTCTCATTCAAGGTCGCGCTGAAACTTAAAACAGAAAAGTCACCATTCATCTGCCTGATTCTGTGCGCCTGGTACCTTAAAAAAAAAAACAAAGTTTCTTGGTTTGTATTTTCATTTATTTAAAATGCACTATATAATGTATATTTGTACAAAAAACAGAATTTATCAAAAAATAATTGTATTTATAAATGAAATGTAATATTTTAGTTTTATATACATTCTTATAATAAATTTTAATAAACGGAAATAAAACAAATACTTTTAAATTAATGGTGCCGTTGTTGCGTCTGAGGAACTTCAAATTTTCCAGTAATTTTTGGTGAGTTTATTTTTGGTAGTTGTCCGTATAACATCATCTTGGTAGCCAGGCAATGGATCCGTTTCTAGAAATGTCCATGAAGATCAAAATGTATACCTGCAAAGAAAAATGGCAATTATTAAATAATTTAAAATTTAGTCCATGTTATTATAACTAATTAAGGTCATCCGAGGATTTTTTTTATATAAGTTTGCTTTGTAACGCATAGATGGAAGCGTCTGAGACCCCCAAAAGTTACTGCCAGTATGCTTAGAATGACAAAACAAATTGATCTAGCCATGTCTGTCTGTATGTATGCAAACTAGTCCCTCAGTTTTTGAGCTATCGCGATGCAACTTTGAACAGACACATATTATTCAAATATACAGCACATTGGTCGGAACCAGCCGTATCTGACCACTATATCTTATAGCTGCCATACCACTCGAAGTCGGTTTTGGCCATATATCCTATCTATTCAAAGATATCGCCTACAATTTCCTTGTGCACTTGAAAATCCTTATAACTTGATGATGTTTAAAATTTCAAATCGATTCAGTTATAATTAGCAAATATATGTGTCGTTAAATATTTCGGTGGTGCAGTTGGCAGTGTGAAAATTGCCTAAAGGTTCGAAAAGAGTATAAGATCTTCGGCACGCCGAAGATAATCCTACCCCACTTGTTTTACTTGGCTATGCTTCAAATGTTCATATATCTATTCAAATTCATTCGCAAACATATTTTTCCTCTCTCTAGTCTCTCTAGTATCAGCACTTCAAACAGCTTATAAAATTTACAAGCTACTGGCAAAGTTAACATGCAAATGAGGCAGCACTTTTGCAGTGTATAAGCAGCATAATAATGCATTTAAAATGATATCAAGCCTAGGTCCGACAAAGAAAAGAAAAAAACCAGTTGACTGTGCGGCGTTTTAGCTTATTTCGCTTTGCTTTGCTTTAGTTTGCTTTGCTATACTTTGGCCTACTGCTTTAATTTCTCGCTCAGTTTGCGGCCTCTTGATTGCTACTGGGTGGGCGACAGCCACGCCCCCTCATCATTTCTCGCCCCTGTCTACGCCGGTGTCGATGTTGGTGTCGCTGTCGCTGTCGCTATCTGTGTCCTTGCCGGGGCCCATAACCAGACCAGAGCCTTAAAATGATATATCACAGATGGCGAGCGCAGCTGTGCGCCAGTTTCCAGCCGCTTAACGCTGCAATGCCATAATCATCATCATCTTCATCATAAAAGCTGGAGACAGAGTGAGCGCCAAGCATTTATTTATGCACTTGACTTGCGAGGTGCGCCCCCAGGCCAATCGTGATGATGGTAGATGGGGTAGAGTGGGGATCATGTGCAAAAGGGCAGCCCTTAATGAGCGTATCATATTTCACACATGTCTGCGCCGCTGCTTAAGCAGTCAACACCTTTTGTCGCCATCCCGAGTTTGGAGTGCAAGTTGAAAGTTGTCGGCGAGTGCACTCAACGCGAGGCAGTTGTGAATCAAGTGAATGCTATGCTGAGTTAACTAAACTTTTGCCTTGCATGCAACACACTCACTAAAAGAGTAAATAAATAAATGCTAAACTGTCGCATCCAAACTTTCGCACAAGTCTTCGAGGAGCGTTCAAAGTTGCTCAACTTTGGCTAACTTGCTTAAATGTATTTATTATTGAGTATATGCTAAACTTACTGCGCCAAAAAGGAACTATTCAATTATGTAAATGTTCAAATGGGAAAGGATGATAATATATAAAATTGGGTATACAATTTACTTGTAGTTTTAACAGCTGGAATAACATGTAGTTAGTATTTATAGTTCCTACATAAATATTTCAAGAGCACAAAAGAGCAGAAATGTAATATTAATTTGTTTTTATTATTTATTATCAAATTGTATACCTTTATACCTACACTGAACACATTTTCTTATAGGAAAGCAGTTATTTGGGGACGTCATTTGGAATTTGTTTTATTCACAAATTGTATGCCCTAAAAGAATTTATTTAATATTCAATTTTCTTTTGTGAGAGAGGCTCGGGGAAGAGGAAGCAAAACCTTGCCTGAGGCAGGAATGTGTTTGTTTTGTAGGTGTTTGTGTATCTATTTGTATATATACAGATAAGTAATGACAATTGTATATAGGGGCACTCTCGACTATAGGCATTCTCACCTGTTAGTAACAAGCGTAACTAAGTCTTAGTACCAGACGGTAATCCACAAAGCTTGAGTAGCATTTTAAAAACTTGTGCAAGAGTTCTTAAATTATGCAGAGTAGCTTGTAACAGTATAAGTACTATATGTACATGAAATTAACAACTTGCGCAGCCTATAATAATAACCTCGAAATGCTTTTCGTCTCATGAGTTACGCAACCGTTGTGGCATATGCGATTATCAGGTAACTACAAAGTTGGCCTTGAAATGAAGTCATAAGCAGCATAATTGGTGTACATGGAGCTTTCTCAAGAACACAAACACAGCTCCAGCTCTGTACAGAGCACCAGAGTTGTAATTGGGGGCAAATCGTTCGGCACGTAGGCAATTAGACTCAATGCTTAATGAGCTGCAGCAGTTGCCTTAAAGAGTTATAGACAAAGATGTGGCCAAGAGTCAGGAGATCAGCCAAGTCGTGTAGCACAGTGTCGGCGTAATAGACCATAAAGTGAGTAGTGCAACTAAGCTGGCTCAAAACGTAATGTTGAAAAGCGCGCAACTAAAATGAAAACCCACGCGTAACATGTTGACAGCAGGCCATAAAGGAAAAGACCTGGCCCGAAAGCAACAACAACAACAGCAAGAGCAAGAGCAAGAGCCACAGCATCATCAAAAGCGCTCTTTGCCAGAAAGACACGCACATTAATTATGTTAATTGAACTGTAGCACATTCTGAGGCGCAACAGGCACTGAGAGTGAGAGAGTGAGGGAGGGAGAGAGTGAGCGAGGGAGAGAGTGCCTCTAGAGAAGAGAGTCCCATAACTCATAATGCCATTTCCGCTTAAAGTCTGAAGTCTGATGTCTGGCCCAGTTATAACTCAGCTGGCACTGCCATCTACAACTTTAAGCAAAGACTTCATTAAAACTTGTGCAGCATTTTGTCTTCCCTTGGCCCAGGCAGTTCAGCAAGGACAACGTCGGATTGTGCAGGCTTGCGTCCCAATCCCAAAACAACAGCGTAAACCGAGCGAACAGAATACAGAAAGCAGACACACAGACAAACTGCAGCCGTGCCTAATGACCACAAAAATAGCCAAATGCAGTTTAATTTATGACCCTACGCCAACAACTGACCATGTGAGACTTGAAATGAGATGCCCAGTGTTCACATATTACAGCAAGGGTCGCTCAAGAAGTTAGCTAAAAAAGACAATCAAACTCATTTTTCAAAAATGGCACTCTCACAAAATCACTAAGCTGAAACTATTTTCAAGCTTAAGCGAATTTTATTTAATTTTTTATTTTACGGCAAAGAAAACTATATTATATCAGATTTGTGTACTATATGCCTAGTACTAATATCACTACAGAGTAAATATACCATTAAAAGCATAGTATTCAATCTTCTGTTCGACTTGCAAATAAATTTAGTTTAAAAGCAATCATATTTGTGCAAGAAATAATTATAATTATAATTCTTAAATATGACTTAATTCTTATTAAGTCATATGATATCTAGAGCTCGCTTTTCAGACACATTTTTCGTTCTGAAAGATCTATTTTTCGACTACTATTATTATAAACTAATAAAAGCACTAGCAACCATCTAAGAATCTAAATGAATAATGAAATAAATAACATTTATTTATTAATTGCGCAATGAAATGAAAAACTGCCTAAACAATATAATTAAATAACTGTGATTTATTGCATTACTCATTTATATTCTCTATGCTGTTTTTCATTTCTCTGCGCATTCGCTTACTTTTTCTCTACTCGTTGTCCTTGTTCAATGATCTCCATCTGGTATATACTTCATTATTCGCTTAAGCTTACTTTACTTTATTTATGCGAGTATTTTTTAGCCTTATGCCAAAGATAGTATTGCCCTCAATATTACTTTCTCTAGACTGTTGCATAAAATGAAAATCATTGTAATTCCAGTGTTTTTCTAGGACACAAATTATATTTACAGCATCAGCGGAAATTAAATACAACAGCCTGTTTCCACGATAAAACTGCAATAAAAGCCTGCAGCGTCTGTTCAGCCCCCATTTCCGCGCCCCCCTCTTTCCAGGGTAACCCCCTCGTATTTTGTTGCCTCAATTAATGTGGCATTGGGAGCGAGGCAACGAGTGATTTATGCTTGCAGCTTGCTGCGTTGCTCAAACTCTCGGCTTTAGTGTTGTTATCAGTTAATTTGCAAATTGCTTGGTAAATAGTTGCAGACATCTTCGACGCACCCCAAAAGCCAATCGCATTAGCAACTTTTAATTGCACACAAATGTTTGCGAAAGAAACAAGCATAAATTAAACGGGGTCTGTACAAATATAGATAATCTACAGCATGCATAATTGTAATTGTTTTAAGAAATACAAAAACTGATTTTTAAAAGTTAAAAATTGTATACCTACTTGTACTACCATCACAACCCCCACCCTGCAGCACAGAGCAACAGAAACAACCTTTGCTATAGCTGAAAACCTTCTGGTCAAGTCACACACGATGAATTTTAATAATTGTCAATATAAGACAAATCTTAATGAAAATGTTCATCAGAAAAAAAGAATTAAATGTAAACTGGAATTATTGAAATGTAAAGCATCTGTGGACCACTGTAGCTGCACAGGTGCTTCACAAGGATTACTGGCACGAGGTGTGTACTGAGAGAGATCTATTAATACACAAGTATATACTAGACAGCGAGGGCAGTTCAAGGCCAACTGCAATCAAGCAATCAATCAAAAAAAAAAAGGCGCACAAGGGAAACGGACTCTGCCTCCAAAACCCAACCAATTCGCCATCCTGCGAACAATGCATAATTACTGATAATGATTTTTGTGCATTGTTAGCGTTGCAATGTGCCGTCTATTGTTCTGGCCTCGTTTATAAGCGGACTGCAACTGAGAATGAGAATGCGAATGCGAATAAGAATTGGGCTGGAACACAACTCCTGCGCAATGATTGCCCCGTCAGTGGGGCTCAGCTATGGCATAGATTTAAAGGGGGTTCTTTCGAGTTGATGTTGGTCATGTTTTCTTTTGCAGCTTTTTTTGAGCGGCTTTCAGCAGGCGTCGACGATAAAATAATAAAAATTGATTTGCGCGCCGGTGAGGTTTATGCGATGGGGCGATAAAATTTAACAAGAGAACGCGTCATGCGAAATTATCATTAAACACGAGCGCATCCTCATCAACAGCTACTCCCTCCTCACCCTACTCCGTCCCTCGCCCAGGAGCTGGAGCTTAGCCTGTTGCACAGATTACAAATCATAGTTAACGACTTGTTGTTAAGCTCACGACTCCCAGATGCCAAATCACAGAGGAGACATGTGCTGTGCTTGGGGAGGCGCAAGAAGGGGCAACGATGAAGGAACACAGGCGGGGCAATGTGGCAGCTACGAATTTCAATTAAACTCTTCAATGCGTTTTTTCGCACCTCGCCTCACTAATTGAGCAGTCAAGTTGCAATTAGGAATTGCTTGCAGCAAAGCGACAACTACAAGCATACTGAGAATAAATACAAATTTTTGTTTCATTTTTTCGTATGAATAAAAGTCAGAAACTATGAACTATGAAATTTAATGAAAGCAAATCTGAGCTAGTTCCTTTTTATATTCAACCAATAATATATAATTTGCTTACCTGATGCGCTTGCATTTTTGTTTGTAAGTTTAACAAAGATATTTGATCAAGACCAGCTAGTTTATGTAGTAATAGCTCTCAAAACAAACAACAAATGACCATACAAAATTGCTCACTTTTTGAAATGCCTAAATTGTCACCGCTGAACTAACATGAAGTTGGCTGCGATAGCGCGAAGCAACCAGCCAGTTTTCAAACCAGCGCTGCTAACTGTATAGCAATCAGCTTCTTACGGGCACAACCTGAGCAGACAAAAGCTGTGTGTCGCAGAAAGCGCCACCTATGTGAATTGCAAGCAACATAAGCAATCTTGCTGGATTATAAAAATATTTTAAATTACTCGTTATTATACAAATAATAAAACCCCAAAGACCCGACATTTAACTGCATCTAGAAAAAGATATTCGATTTTTTGTTTTAATACAGTGCGTTGTTGTTGTTTTATTTGTTTTTTGTTTGTTTTATATTTTAAATAAAGTTTAATATATGCAGCTATGGTAGTTATTTAAACTTTGAATACTACATTGTTTAATTGTTATTATCTTTGATTTTAAACTAAAAAAACCTTTAAGCTACGTTTTTTGTTGTGTTTGCTCCGCTTATTCCTCCTCTCTCTTTCCACACTTTCTATTTTTGTTTCTCTTTCCACTTGCCATTCTATTGTTTGCTACTCTAATGTGCTAGATACGTATGTATATATATATTTATATGTATATAATGTTATTTATATAGTAGTTAGTCATTAATTTACAATACATTAATCATATAATATTAAACAATTTCATATTTATGCTGCATGCGAAAAGTTCTTGTTGTTTGATTAAATTTAAAAACTATATAATACAATAAAAGTCTTGGCATTAAAGAATAAGTTGATTTTCAAACAAAATAATTAAATTATTTTGCGCTGGTTTACAGTTTTGTCTCACACACACATACACATAAATAAATTAAAGTTGTTATTTTGCAATTTTCACTTTTTCTTTTCTTTTCTTTTCTTATCTGTTTTTTCTTTGTACTCAAAACTGTACGAAAAACGCGCGCAAAACGCTAGCGATTCCGCTATAAGCCTTTCATAAGAAGCCCATATCGAGGGCAGTATAAAGCGCACGTATGTCGCTGTGTGCGGAGATGCGCCAGAACGGAAAGTTCATGGCCTTGGCAGCGGACTCCTCCTCGGCGCCATCGCCAATCACGACGTAGGTGCTCTTGCGTCCAAAGCGCGTCACAATCCGCTCATAGCAGGTCTCCTGGCCTGTTGTGGAGCAAAGATAGAGTATATTATAAGCAATGTTGCACATTTGAATAGTGGTCATGTGTGTTAGCTCACCAATCTTGTGGGCACTGTAGATGTTCTCAATGTTGAATATGCTGCCCAGGCCGAAGAGCAGCACTTTGGCCAGTGCCGGCGCCAGCTGCGTGGAGGTGACCAGCACATTGACGCAGTTCTCGCGCTGGGCGATCATGCTGAGACACTTGAGCGCCAAGGTGGCCCAGTTGTCGGTGGCCACCTCGATTTCCGAGCGGATCTGCAGCCAGGCTTCGCGTTTGCCAGGACCCAGCAAGGTGCCAACGCTAAGAGAGAAAGGGAGAGAGACAGAGAGATGGGGAAACGATTAGAAATGGGTTAAGGTAATGAATTATAAGAGGTTTATTAAGCTAGGACATTAATGTAAATCTAAGTAAATGTTAAACATTTTTAAACAAAATTGATCAATTTAATATAATTGATTTGTACTTTAAATATAATTTTTAAAATGAGTTTTTTACTCATAGCTGATATTCTATGTGAACATTAAGTGTATTAAATCAATTTAACTATATATGTGAAACATTATATATTTTTGTTGGAAATATATCAAATATTTAACTATTACCATTTGTATATATATTTTCTTATTTGAAATGAACCATATTTAGCTACTACTTAAGAGATTTAATCTGAAATTTTAGATTTAATTTAATTGATTTATCTATAAATAAAATAATATTCCAATTGTTAAATAGAATATTTAAGTATTTAGATTTTCGTTTAATATGCATTTAATATGTAGTTTTGAAAAATGTGTGTAATTAATCTTCAGAAATTAATGTATTTAAAATAGATTCACTGTCAAACAAGAAATGAGTACACAACCCTTAATGACTATTCTGTCCTGTGTACTTACTTGCCCCTGTAGCTGTTGTAGATGTCCTTGATCTTGCGATAGCGAAACGCCAGCTTGCGCATCCAGTCGACGCCGCCACGGACGCCCGTGGGCAGGCAGAGATTGGGGGGTGCGCCGGGCGGAGTGCCCGTGTGGAAGCCATCTGTGGCGAAGTTGTAGGTGCTCAGATCCTGGCCGTTGTCGTCGGAGCTGACATCGTCGATGTGCACCTGGTCGCACTCCTCGATCTCGTTGAAGAAGAAGTGCGTGTCGGCCATGTTGAAGACCATCTCCTCCATGCGAAAGGCGATGGTCATCAGTGTGCTGTGGTCTTTGGTGTAGCGATTGGCGTAGCTGCCCGACAGCAGCGTATGGAAGATGATCAGCGTCTCGTCCAGATCCCAGACGAACACGCGCTCCGGCGGCTTCACCGCCTCCCCGTTGCCCGTATCCGAGGCCGTGCTGCGCGTCGGACTCGGCTGCTGATGCCGTCGCCCACGCGCCCTGCCCGTCTTGCCCGTCGGCGTCGTCTTGGAGGCGGACGCTGAGCTGCCGCCGCCGCCGCCGCTGCTGCCGCCGCTGGAGTTGAGCTGGCCGGCGGGCGCGGATGTGGCCGTCGCCGATCCAATAACTGGCACGCCCGCATTCGGCGACAGCGAGATGGGCAGCGGCGGGGAGTGCGGCGAATGCGTTGCCGCATGCACCGGAGTCGTTGAGTGCGTGTCCGTGGGACTCTCGGAGAGATTGGAGGACGCGGTGGCCACATGAAAGCCATGGCTGGCACTCGAGCTGGGCGAGCTGACAGCATACGGCGAATAGTTGGCCGGATTGTAGTAGTTGCCATACTGCTCGTTGTAGTAGCCGCCGTAATCCTGCTGCCCAAAGTTGTTGTAGCCCGCATAGGGATTACTATACAGCTGGGAGTTATTGTTGCCGCCGCTCGCATAGCTGGACGACAGATAGGCGGCGGCTGCAGCGCCCGGCTCCATCTTGGCGCCACGTGCCGCTGTCGCCGCCGCCGCCGCATACGGTGTCCCATAGCCGGAGTAGAAGGGCGGCGGCGTATACTGCTGCATGCTGTTGTAGTAGTAGTAGTCGTGCTTGCTGTCGTATACGGCCGCTGCTGCCGCCGCCACCGCCGAGGAGTTGACCGCCGTGGCAGCACCACCATCGACGGCACAGCCGTAGGCAGCCACGGCGGCGGCGCTGTTGTCCAGCGGATGAGCGTGCACCACCTGGCCGGGACTGCGCGACTCCGACTTGACGGCCGGGGCAATGTTGTTGCTGCTGCCGCTGCTGCTGTTGTTCTCGTGCGTCCAGTGGGACATGGCAGCCGGATGGGCAACGCCCACCTCGTCACTGGCCTGCTGCTGATATGTGGAGAAGCTGCTGCCTGACGATTGGGCAAAGCTGGAGGCGGCCGCCGCCAGGCTGCAGCTGCTCGGATTTGGATTGTTGTTGCTGTTGTTGTTGTTGTTGCTGCTGCTGCTGCTGCCGCTGGCATAGTGGTTGCTTAGCGCGCCAATTGTCGGCTGCAGCGGTTGGATTTGCGGCGGCAGTCCCAACGGGCTGCACTGCCCGGCCACGCCCACGCCCACGCCAATGCCAACGCCCACGCTGGCGCCGGCACTGCTGGGCCCATTGCTGGTGGCCAACACGGCGCTTGGATGTGTTTGTTGTTGTTGCTGCTGCTGGTGCTGTTGTTGTTGGTGTTGTTGCTGATGCTGCTGTTGTTGCTGCTGCTGCTGTTGTTGTTGTTGCTGCTGGCTTTGGCAGAGACTAGATAGAAGATAGATGTAAAGATAGGTTCAATTAGTTGGAGTATCGTTAAGCACTTGGCAGCCTGAGCATGCATGGTTTTTTAATAGAGAATATAAACCTGCAGTATTGTTATAGATACCAACACATAATCAAAATCAGGATCAGTATTGACAAAGTTATGCAAGTTTTAGGTGTTTGAAAGGCATTTCTATGGACTATCTAGGCCTTATTTTGGCTTGTTTTGACGAAGTTTAGCGAGCTTTAGGTGTGGAAAGACTTATCAAGGCTTTCATAAAAAATTTAAATTTCGAAAATGATTCAAATCTAAATGGAAATCTAGCATAAATGCCAAGCTACGATCAAAACTGCCTCGGGATCGTTAGTCGGAACAGTTTTGGCAAACTTATGGGAGTCTTAAATGTTTGACAAGCATTTTTTCGAATTGGGCAAATTATAAGGGCTTGTTTTAGCTAGTAAATTGAAAACTTAAAAGTGCCTCAGTTTTAAATTATTTTTTAAGCATTATTATAGAGGCCAAGCAATGAACGAAACTACCTCGGGAACCAAAATCTGATAAGTCTTGACAAAGTTATAGGAGTTTTAGTTGCGTGAAAAGCATTTCTAAGGACTTTTGGAGCTTTTTACTTTATTGTTTTTGATAGAAAATCGGAAGCACGAAAGTGCTACATATTTAAATATAACATTTTGGCAAAGTTATATACGCTTGAAATCTTGGAACATTATATCTATGAGTATACTATATTAAAGTATATATAGATGGGTTTGTTTTCTACAACTCGTATATATATATTTATGTAAAACTGACTATCCTAGCTCAAGTACTGACCACTCTAGCCTTAAAGCGGGACACACAGAAAGAATAATAGAAGAGAATGAGGAGCTGGAGATGGAGAGAAGCATAAACGTTTTGCTCGTTAAGCAGACTCATAAAATAATTTCCAATAATCTTTAAACAGCCATAAAATTAACGGCACGTTGTCGTTGTTATTGTCGTCGTCTACGTCTCCGTCGTCATCGTCATCGTTTGCTTCCAAGCCGTCCAAAAGTCAAGTGTGTCGCAGTCGCTCACCAAATCTTGTCAAGTGTTATAAATATTTTGCTACGCTCTCGCCCTCTCTCTCTCTCTCTCTCTCGCCCTCTCCCTCTCTCTCTCTCTCTCTCTGGCTGGCCTTTTGTTGTTTAGTTCGCATAAAAAAGGAAATCGTTTGAAATGCCTTTTCAAAACCACTTGAGAGAGAGAGAGGCCCTTAGGCATACCCACATACCCATACCCAATGCCCCTGCCCCTTCCCCTGCCCCTTCATAATCCCAATCCCAATCCCAATCCCATGGCATTGGCGGCATGTGCGGACAAGTTCCGTAGTCCGAAGCATGTGTGCAGCAAATGTTGCCTCTTCAGGCAGCAGCAGCGACAGTTTCTGTTATGTGATGTTCTTCTTCATATTATTGTTTAACTAGCTTGAATTGCCAAACAAATTAAGTAGACTAATTTCGAAGAGAGCAATAAAAACCGAAACTCCAATAGCAAATCAAATAAATCAACAGCAGCACCAAAAATCAAAACAATGAAAAATGTGCAGTCATTTAAATAATCTCGAAGGCAGCCTATCCGACTGGTAATCCAATCCTTCTCGTCTGCAATTAAATAGAGTTGTTTAAGCAATATGCCTTCGAGTTTGCTCAACGCCTACTCAGTGTCTGTGTGCAATTTATCAAATTTATTTATTTATTTATGCTCATAAATCCATGGAGAGCTCTTTAGTTTAAAGGTTTCGTTGTTGGTTTATGATAGGTAAGTTGTTTGTGGAATGTATTGGATTGCCACAGATTCAGTTGACCCAGGACATGCTCTAATTGATATGAGCAATTGAAATAATCAAATGAAAGTTGTATATAAGCTAAAGCAATTCCAGAGGCGAAAAATCTGAAAGACTTTAAGAAAATCCATTATCTTACTCCCCTCCTTCAAGCGAAAGTATTAAGTTGCATTTGCAGTTAAGCAATATATTTGTATAATATTCAAACTTCAGTCAGCTTACAAAAAAAAATCATATCTTCTATATTTGTTTATTTCGTTCCCCTTTTTTTAGGCTTTCAACCAAATTTCTTGTCATTATTCATATTCATATTATTTTTTTAACATTGCAATAGACTAGGAAAAGGTAAATTAAGTGCCCAATTTCCAGGGCAATTTGACACCTACCGAATTGGGACATTTCTAAAAAGGGGATCCCAAAGAAGTTTATGAAACACGACGCGTGTGCTGCATTATTTTTGTGTTTTTTGGGGGGCAGATGATTTTACCCCTGATGGCAACATTACTTCCAAATATTATGTATTTAAGGATTTCCGATGTGAGATTTGAGGAAAATGAGCAAGAAAGAATGTGGTTTGAACAAAAGTAGCTGCATTTAAATGGGCCTAAACCTGCCCGATATCCGTTAAGCCGCCCTAAGCCCCTTAAGTAGTTGGGCATGGCTCAGTTGCTCTGTCGCCCTCTCTCAGTTTGAGAATGCAGACCGAGTGCCAAGTGTTAAGTGCTCTGACACTCTGCCGTTTCGCTTTTATATTTCCATATACTATTTCTCAACGCAGGCATGCGAGAAATTCCCTGAATTCTTTGCCAGTTCCAGTTCTCAATGGGGCATGTGTTGTGCCGAAATGCGAAGGGTCTACATGCAAAATGCAATTGAAATTTGTCAAATTTATGAACACTTGTTGAACGGCAAAGTGGAAAGTGTGAAACGAATGTTACTCTTACAATTTGTCTATAGCTGTAAGCATAGTGTCCAAAAAACATGTGTCTAAGTGCGGGACGAGGTGTTCTGGGCTCGAATCCCTTATATGCCCTAGTGCTATTTTAGGTATTACATATATTAAATGATACTAATATTTTAAATAATAAAAATAATCATAATTACTGTTAATCACTGTTACAAATTGTCTATGCTTTCAGCTGCAAAAGCCTAAGAACATGTGTCTAAGTGAAGAGTTCTGGGTTCGAATCCCTTATTTTTCACAAATTCAGGTGACCCATTGGGATGGGAGGGACTTACTCTTATGGATATGAACAATAAAATAATCAAGTCTATGAACACTTGTCTATTCTTACAACTGTGAGTGTATAAACGCAGGACGAAGAGTTCTAGGTTCGAATCCCTTATATGCCCAGTGCTACTTTAAGCATTACTTATATTCAACAATAATAATATTTGAAATAATATTAATAATCATAATTTTACTGTTACAAATTGTCTATGCTTACAGCTGCAAGTGTCTACAGACATATGTCTAATGCAGGGCGAAGAGTTCTGGGTTCGAAATCCTTATTACTTACATTAAATCATAATAATAATTGAAATAATAATAATATGCATAATTATAGCAGCTGCTTACCGATTGCGCTCATGTGTATCCGTGTGCTCTGTTTTGGGACGTTTAACCTGCAAGAGCGGAAAGTGCATATAATTAACATAAATATACAAACAAACAGTTATACTACAGTTAGGCAGGCATTATATAAAAGACTATGGCTGTTGTTTGTAAACAAAGCCGTTGCTTCTGGCGTCGCCTCAACACCTCTGCGGGATCTCTGTCGCCGAGTTGCGCTGAGCTTGGCACTTTTTGCACTCGAAACTCTATTTGGCTTTTATGCGACGCAATGCAAGCCATACACAAAAATAATACAAATACAAATAAAAACAGCACATTTTACATAATTTGCATTTGACATTTGCTGCGTTTGCGAATTTAACGTGCGTGGGAAAAAGTTTTACTGGGTTGTTCGCTGGGGCTGACAGCGTTTTCGTCAGCGGCGCCATTCGGCAACTGGGGAGCCATGTGACGAATTGCCGCTGAGGGTGCACACAGCAGGTGGCCCCAAAAGTGGCAGAGAGTTGGGAGTGCCACAAAAGCAGCCAGAAACGGAGCTAACGATAGAAGCAGCAGAAGTCAAGCTAAGCTGACGAAGGAAAGTTCAGTTAATTGAGACAGGCAGCGAATAACATTAGCCAAGATGTTGATTGGAAGTGACAAAACAATGCTAGGAACAAGTCAAATAGAATGAGAAATAGCAGGAGTCAGTGTTGAAAGGAGCTAAATGAAGTCCTATGGATTCTAAGGAAAAACCATAAGAACTAACAAAGTTAGGGTTAAGAGAGTAAAGACAGAAGATTAGGAAAGGAGAGAAAGCAAAAGGGGAATGCAGAGATAGGAGATGGAAGGCAAATGACAAAGATAAATTTAGCTAAAGTTCCAGAAATATGGAGATAGTCAAGGTAAGGAGGAAATTTCCGACGATCTTAAGATTAAAGACGGAATAGTAATAGGTTCAATTAATGCCCAAAATCAGAGAATATTCCAAGAGATCCTACAGAATGTTATAGTACTTAATAATGAGTGTTGCAATAATTATCAAGTGAACTAAGCTAAAGATATATCATCATTAACATCATTAATCTTTCCAACAAAGGAAGTCAAGAACTCAAGACATTAGGGAGCGTAGACTAATATTATAAAAATATAGTATATACTATAGAATTTAATAAGGCTATAAGCAAATAACTAATATCCAAATAGTTTTTATAAGATAGTATACTCAAATAATTAATAAACTTAACCAAGTAAGATGCTATCAGCATGCGACTAGTTAATATAGAGATAAAGAATAAGATTAAAGACCGAAATAAGAGAGAGAACAATAACAGTTATAAAGTAAAGGCAAATGCCAAATAACTGCATCAGTTTATTGTCCAGTTAGCAGTTCAAACGAAGGAACAGGAAACCAAAGCTGGATAAGGGAGAAGTTAGATGCTTTAAGCATACATCTAGTTAATATAGAGATAAAGAATAAGATCAAAGATCAATAACAGATATTAAGTAAAGGCAAATGCCAAATAACTGCATCAGTTTATTGCCCAATAAGCAGTTCAATCGAAGGAACAGGAAACTGAAGCCGGATAAAGGAAAAGTTAGATGCTTTAAGCATACAACTAGTTAATATAGAGATAAAGAATAAGATCAAAGATCAATAACAGATATGAAGTAAAGGCAAATGCCAAATAATTGCATCAGTTTATTGCCCAATAAGCAGTTCAATCGAAGGAAGTGCTTATAAGAAGGGAACGGAAGCCGGATAAGGGAGAAGCACAAGGAGCGCGATCGCTGTGATTGGTAAACCTACAGCAGGCAAAAGCTGCTGGAATTTATGGCCACGATTTGGACATGGGATGGGATGGGAGATTCGTGAGCCGCTTTTGGCCCACACACGCACGCAGTGTCCATCATATTTGTATCTTTTCTTTTCTTTTCGTTTCGATTCGTTTCTTTTTTGGCAAATTTGTTTTCAACGGTAGCCTTTAATGACGCGACACTGCGGCACAGCTGCAGTTTTTGGGGCATGCTTCTTTTTGGGGCTGCAGCAGCTTGAGCTTGAGCTTCAGTTTGCGTGCTGCACGGATTTGGGTGCTGTTTGTTTGTTTGTTTGTTTGGTTTCGCTGTGTTTTGTTTTGTTTGTTTGCTGGGGTAGCAAGACTGGGAAACCGAGACACACGAATGCAAAACGAATGCAACGCAACCTTTTACTAAACTAATTTATGGCACAAGCTGACAACGTAAACATTAACACGGACACAGAGAGAGAGAGGGAGACGGAGAGAGAGAGAGAGAGAGAGAGACAGCAAGGAGGAGCAGGCTGACGGAGGCAGCTCATCACGAGAGAGATATAATACTACATATAAAGACCTGTTTTGAGCATCTTTAACGAAATTCCTGTGATCGTAATCTTTTGTCTCTCCGCTGCTTTAGCAGCAGATTAAAACAGACAAGAGAGAAAAGGCACACACAAAAGACACAACAACAGCAACAGGCGACAGACGACAGACGACGGCGACAAATTTTTTATTAACTTGGACCTCAGTCTACAACAACTACAACAACTACAACAACAACAACACAGTGTCTGAGGACTGGACCCTACTAAGCCCCTAACCAGATAAGCATCGAAATAAACAACAAAAATTTGTAGCTCCCTCGCGCTGTTGTCATTTGTATTTGTTGTTGTTTCGATTTGGTATTGTTGCTGTTGTTGTTGTTGTTGCTGTAGTTGTTGTTATTGTTGTTGTTGGCTGGGGGCCACGACCTATGCGCCTTAACACTTTGGCACGTTAATTACGTGGGACAATCGACAATCGCCAAGTGTCAATCGCTGTGGCCATAATCAATATTTTGACTGCTTGCTCAGTCAAGAGAGCGAGAGAGACGGCGAGAGAGTGATAGAGAGAGAGAGAGGGAGGGAGAGCTCAAGGCTTGGCTTCGATTCATTTCTTTTCTTCTCTTGCTTTGGCCAAGTGGCACATAAATTACATGCAGCGCATTGTCGCAGTTGAATTATGGCGTGTTAATTTTTACGATTACGGCTTAAACTTAATTAAAATGTGATTAATGTCGCCCATACGCGCTGGCCTTTTGTTTGTGCTGTGGGCCAGGCTCCTTAAATTGCCATAAACCCGGCCCAAGTACAGCCCAAAAGGGACCTGCTCCACGCTGACTCTGTTAACTAGTAACTGGTCAACTGGTCAACGCTGTAATTTATGCTCTATTAATATTTCGTCTTAAAACCGATTGCAGCCAACACACACTCGCACACACACCCGTACACACACACACCCGTACACACACACACACACCCATTCTGTGGTCAGCTTTAACCATATTCGACTTTGTTTTAGCTAAGTGCAGAGAACCATAAAACTTGTCGTTTGTTGCCTGTGGCTCCATTAAATCAGACCTTATGTCGAACATATGTATATGGGAGAGCATATTAAGATCTTCGGACTATGTGGGCAGTCTAAGGGATAAACTATATAATTGACTATATAATAAGCAGGTTATGTCTGTAAGTATATATGTCTTAAGTACATATATTCTTGAGATAATAAATAATAATAGAATATATTATGCTAAAACAAGATTCAATACTCTTTTCGAACCTTTAGGCAATTTTCACTCTGCCAACAGCCCCACTGAAATTTCATATGCTGTACAAGAATACTTAATTCATTGTCAGTTGTATGGCAGCTATAAGATATAGTGATCCGATCTGGCCGGCTCCGACCAATGTGTTGTCTCTTTGAATTATAAGTATCAGTGCAAAGTTTCAAAGTGATTGATTTAAAAACATGGGATTTATAGCCAAAACCGACTTTGAGTTGTATGGCAGCTAAAAGATATAGTGGTCCGATCCGGCCGGTTCCGACCAATGTGCTGTCCCGTTGAATAATAAGTGTCTGTGCAAAGTTTTATCGCGATAGCTCAAAAACTGAGGGACTAGTTTGCAGACATACAGACAGACAGACAGACGAACATGGCTAGATCAATTTGTATTGTCATTCTAAGCATACTTGCAGTATGAGTTACAAACTTCAGCACAAACTGAATATAATATTTTCTTCGAAAAGAGTATAAACAATGTGCTTGACAATTAATTGTCATTTAATAGATGTTTCATCTTTAAATAGTGGCATAGTCTTTAGGCATTAAATCCACTTTTATAATGGGTTATTATTTGGAAATTCGATTTATTTCAACTTGCAATCTGTTATTAATTGCTGACAAATATTAGTTTAATAGTTTTAGCTAAGCACTATACATTTTAATTTGATCTTATGCATTGCTAAACTAAATTTCAAATCACAAAAATAGCTAAAACTGCAAAAAGCATTTATTATATGAAATATTCATTTTTTCCCAAATTACATTTATACAGTTCACTGCTGTTTTATAGTAGTATTTTTATATATTACACATAAGTTATCTTACTAATGCAGCTTTACGTTTGATCAACGTTAAAGTCTCAACAACTGCTGCGAAGCCACACAAACAAACCACAATAGCAACAACAACAACAACAACAACAACAATAACAACAACAACGCTAACCGACGGCAAAGCCCCAGACAGGGTGCAAAGTTGAAGATTTGTAGAGCGATCGACGGAGTCGGTTCAAGTCTTGTAAGAAACTAACCGTAAACCGCATCACTTTTAAAGCTTCGCCTAAAACAAGATTGATGCAGCGACAATTGGAATTGTTGTTGTATTACCTTTGGCTCGATCATTTTATCAATTAAACCGCAGCGCGGCGCTGCATAGTTATATGGCATTAGGGTGACCATTTTGCTGGTATATATATGTATATCAACTATTTCACTAGTCGTGCTTTGTCAGTCTGTGAAGATGTTTTGCAATTTATTTGGTTGTCATTTGATAAACGTAGTATTACACACACACACACACACACACAGGCACAGCCACTGCGCGTAGTATTTGGTATAAAAAATATGTATAGTATTTATGTTGCAATTGAAGCGAGTTGCGTTAGCGCTGTAGCGGCCGCTTTGAGTAGCTCGAGCGAACTGAAGTTGATATCTCGGCTGTGCCGCGAGCCGACTGAATTCGGTTTTCGAATTCTGAGTGAAAATCTCGGCATTGGGCGAGTGTGCACGAAACGCTCGAAACGAGTTTTGCCAGCGAGCGAGCGGGCGAGCGAGCAGTTCGGCCTGCGCCGTCTCGCTCGCGCGCAGCGGCAATGGTGCGCCTTGGCCCCGCCCATGCGTTCGGGGTGGGTCGCCCCGACGCCGCTTCCCTGCGCACGACTATTTACACGAATTCTATTTGAGTGCTTTGTGTCTGTCTATGTGCATGTGTGTGTGTGTGTGTGTGTTTGCGATGCGGGCGAAGCGATCCGCCCAAAAAACAAACAGCAAATGTCAATCAAACATTTTGGCCATTTCAAAGTTATTAATGCGCATACATTAATTAATAATTCAAATTATTCACATTATTGCCGTCACATTATACGAAATTAATAAAACTTAATCGCATGCATTTTAATTGGTTCAATCGTCAGCTTAGCAGCATCAAGCTTCAAATTTAAAGCCACCAGCCAGTTTTCACTGTAATGCTATAGCCTTAAGATGATAATCGAAGCTGAGACAAATGCAAAACGAAATCAAACAATCAAATTATGTGTATATATGTATATATCTGGGTTTATCTTACACATATTCAATAGAAATCTGCATTGAAATTAGTCTGTTTATTTGATGTTGTATGCGGGTGCTTAAGTTTGCTACAATCCATATATTATATACAATTAACAGCTAGTTTCAAGTTGTTTACTGCAGATTGCGCAATAAACATAACCTGTATTTAGTTGCAATGCAATTACATATTTTATTTCTTCAAATATTTACTTAACAAGTAAAAAGCAAAGGTGTTGTAATTGCATCTGCTCTTTTTCCTAAGAAGGTAAATGCCCTTTTTGCCATAAGTATATGTATATATATATATGGCAAGTAGTAGTAGCTCGAAAAGCCAACACTCATAGCCATTTTGTAAACCATGTTATTTATTTAACGCTTAATTATGTGAAAACGTCTAAATAAACTTTCAAGTCATTGCTTTGTCTTATCGATCATATGGTATTACACGTAAACAAAGCAGGCCAATCACAACAACAACAACAACGTGAGACAGTAAATACAAGAGAAACGATTCATATGCACTGGAATTCCTTATAACTAATAAAAACCCCACAAGTGCGATTTCAGACGCCAGTCGCCACCTGCCAAAACAAAAATCGTCGATTCGAGATTGCCAAACGGGATGTAGACTGTATGTGTATCTGTGTGTGTGTGTGTGTGTGTGTGTGTGTGTGTGTATGCTGCTTATAAAGTAATTTAATCCGCACCCACACACACACACACACACACACACACAATCGAACTAAACATTTCTTACGAACTTATTAATTAAATATTTA
Source organism: Drosophila flavopinicola (assembly GCA_035042425.1). Classification (NCBI taxonomy): domain Eukaryota; kingdom Metazoa; phylum Arthropoda; class Insecta; order Diptera; family Drosophilidae; genus Drosophila; species Drosophila flavopinicola. Next base: position 267,025 of record JAWNLL010000033.1, on the reverse strand, counting down.
CTGCAAGCCAAAGAGAGGAATTTCTTGACTATTATAGTCAATGGTTTTTTGATTTTCAAGTTGAAATTGCTTGATAATTATACATAAAAACTAATGCATAGTTTATTTCTGAATATTATAATAATTTATTAAAAAATAAACTACCCTACTAATATCAAACTCCTAAAATATATTTAAAATACAAATAATAAATAACAAGTGAGGAAGGATTACCATTATATTATATGATATTATTCGCTTTTTGAGTCTATGGATGGATTTCACTAGATTATATAATCATTGGCGACTAATTAGCAGATATCCTTTAAAGGTATGTTCAAGTGTATAATGAAACTGAAGGCGAACATTTTATGGAATATATTGGCCAAAACCGACTTCCAGTTGTATGGCAGCTATAAGATATAGTGGTCCGATCCGGCCGATTCCATCCAATGTGCTATCCCTTTTAATACTAAGTCTTTGTGCAAAGTTTCATGGCGCTGGCTCAAAAACTGAGGGACTAGTTTCCATACATAAAGACAGACGGACGGACATGGTCAGCTCAATTTGTTTTGTCATCGTAAGCATAATTGAGGTAATTCTTTTATGCATTACACACTTTAGCACATAGTGAATATAATATTCTCTTCGAAAAGAGTATAAATGTAAGTAAATCAACAACATTATAACGATAAGTGAAACGACAAAAAAGACAATCATAAATTTTTAAAAATTTAGCTGTAATAATGAAAAAAAAACAAGTGAGAACGTTGCAGTCGGGCGGAGCCGACTGCGTAATACTCTGATACCATTTTAAGAACAGCTGAAAGCAAGTGAACAGAAAATTTTTGGTCGATCTTAAGAGGGGGTGACCAGAAGTCTATCTACCAATTTTGGTGACTCTAGCTCTAAAACTGTGGAAGATATAAGCTTTCGCGATTTTTGGGGGCGGGAAGGGGCGTGGCCCCAAAAAATTTGGCCGATCTTTAGAGGGAGTGACAAGAAGTCTATTTTACAAATTTCTTGACTCTAGCTCAAAAACTGTGGAAGATATACATTTTCGCGATTTTTGGGGCGGGAGGGGGCGTGGCCCCAAATTTTTTTACCGATATTTAGAGGGGCTGACCAGAATTCTATCTTCCAAGTTTAATGACTCTAGCTCTGAAACTGTGGAAGATATAAATTTTCGCGATTTTTGGGGGCGGGAGGGGGCGGGGACCCAAAATTTTTTGCTGATCTTTAGGGGGGCTGACAATAAGTCTATCCTCCAATTTTGGTGACTCTAGCTCTAAAACTGTGGAAGATATACATTTTCGCGATTTTTGGGGGCGGGAGGGGGCGGGGCCCCAAAATTTTTTGCCGATCTTTAGGGGGGCTGACAATAAGTCTATCTTCCAATTTTGGTGGCCCTAGCTCTTAAACTGTGCGAGATATAGGCTTCCGTGTTTCGTGGGGGCGGGGTGGCTGGGGGGCGTTCCAGTGGGCGTGGCCGGAAAATCCAGGACGCAATCTTTTGGGCTGGTCAGCCCTAGTCTAAATTCCAAATTTGGGAACTCTAGCTTCAAAATTGCGGGAAATATACACGTGTTATCGAATTGTGCATTCATGTATATCGATTTTCGCGATTACGGGGGCGGGAGTGGGCGTGGTCGAAATTTTGTTTCTGTAATCTGTAGAGGACGTCACCAGTAATATATATTCCAAATATGGTGACTTTAGCTCTAAAACTGCGGGAGATATAAGCATTTCAAATTAATTTTGGAGGGGGGCTGGTGGGCGTAATAATGGGCGTGGCCGATTAACCTAGGATCCAATTTTTTCGGGAGGTCACCAGCAATATACCTACCAAATTTGATTACTCTAGCTTCAAAATTGTGGGAGTTATTCACGTTTAATCGATTTGTGATTTGAGGTGTATCGACATGTTATCGATTTGCCAGCCTCCCAGTGGGCGTGGCATAAATTTGGAATAAACTTGATCTGAAGCAGATAGCTATAATCATAACGCAAAAGATTTCAAGAGTCTATCTAATATCGTTTCGGAAATACGCGCGTTCATCCAGACAGACAGACGGACGGACGGACAGACGGACAGACGGACAGACGGACGGCCTGACGGACATTCGACAAAACCAATATACTATGAGTACCTTCGGTATCAGAGTATAACTATGAGTACCTTCGGTATCAGAGTATAATTAGATCCAAGGAGAATATTGTCTTCCAAATAAGAATGTCTTCAATGTTCAAACTGTCATTTCTTTTGCTGATACTATTTATATTGTTCATATTTTATAAAATCAAATAATCAGTATTTTTCAGTATAATTCTGAATGAATCTTTTACTTTTAAACATACACATGCAGATGCAAATGTATTTCAATAGCGCTTTTGTCGGCTAACAAATAAAAGTTCCCGGATTGCCATTACACAATTGCCTTGGCCCATTGCAATTAACAAATGCTGGTGGCGACTACATGTGAAATTGTGCAAACACAATTCCGCAATTGGTTTTTAGCGGAAGTGGATGACACACTTAAGTGCAAGCGCACTCTTAACCCAACGATGACCCACGGGGTTGTTTATGTCTGGTTGCTGGTTGCTGCTGATGCGGCTGAAATTGAGCATGAGTCCGAGTTTGGGGGCATTAAATATGCCTTAATCGGTTTAGCACGATCGTGAGACAACATGTCGTCAATTATATCTACTACGCGCGATCATCAGCAGCCGGCAGTTTCAGTGATCAGTGCCCACTGCCCCACTCCTTATCGCGCTCTGTTTTGCCATTCCAAGTGCTGGGCTGTCTGTAAACAAATCTGCAGCACAATTTGCTGCATTTGCAGATATTTGCTGTGAAGCTGTGGCTGGAGTTGCTGCTGCTGCCCCTTGCATGTTGCTGAGTCGCGCACATTTGTTTGCTGAAGTTGGAGTTGTAGTTGTAGTCCAGGGACGGGCGGATGGGCATGGGTGGGGAGGATTTGGACTCGGACCGGTCGGTCGGACGGTCGGTCGTCCGCGGTGAACGTGCTGATCGTGCGCTCGCAGAAGGCAGCCCAAAGTGTTTAAGATTTACGTTCAGTTTTGATCGGCCTGGACCTCCCCGGTGCTGTGCTGCATTGGGTTTATGCAAGAAAAAGCGAGCTGCATGAAATACTCACAGCTAGTCGGGGCTTATTCAGGATCGGGCGCCATTTTGCTGCCCCCGGGTTCAACACCTGAGCTGCCCACACTCAGCGCTGTCTCGCTCTCTCTCCCTCTCTATCTGTCTCTATCTCTCGCTCTCTCTCTCTCTCTGGCATGCGTGTTGAACGATAATCGGGCGCATTTTTACAACTTGATCTGCAGTTGGACTTGGCTCAGCATCTAGATAAGCTCTTGGGCTCTGTCAGACAACAACAAGACCCAATAGCTGTTGTTGTTCTGCTCCTTGTTTGTTGTCATTTGTCGCCAGTTGTTGCTTGTCTTGTAAGCTCGACACTCCGGCACTCCGAATCTTACAAATGAATAACAAAAACAAAAACAAAAGCCAAAGCTGGCGATGCGTCATTCAGCGCTCGAAACTTGGCCTACAATTGGGTCAAGTCTTATTTAGCTGATACGCGCTTTCGATGGCTTCTACAAATGTCGCTGTCAGCGCATGCCAAAGGTCTGATTCGCAGTTGGAGAAGGCACATTACACTTCAAGCTGATATCCATCGAGCCACAATAACAAATTACTCAGTCACAGGCAGAGACGACTCCATACATAGTACACCATTGTAGTATTCTATGCTAATTTCAGAGAACAAAGCGCTGAGGCATGCAGGCGAGAACAAATTGCATTAACCACAAGATACATAAAATAGAAGTAGCCGAGCAGCTCAGGAATTCAGGAATTCAACATGTCGGCAATGTATGTGTAAAGATCGCTCATTTGGGCATACATACTTTAAGCGCTGAATAAATTACAAAATGTGCCAGCCCAGCAATTATAATTCATTCAAAAAAACCGTTTACTGGTAGCTTTAAGATCTACATATATCAATTAAAAGTTGGAAACAACGAATTGCATTGAAAGCTTGCATTAAGTTAAAACTCTTAAATTTAGAAGAGAAAACTTAAGTCGTAGAGTTTTAATATTTGTAGAAAACTAAGTCGGGAATGTTTTACAAATATTTAAACTGTTATTATAAATAGCATAAACTACTTAGCCCTAACCTTCTAGGCTGTACGTGGGTACAAATTTAGTAAGTCGTTAAGGACAAATGCTTATTACTTATGAAGATGATGCAATCTGATATAGAATGCCAGAATATGCTGTAAGATAAGCTTGGAAATAATTATGTATAGTATTGTTGTATAATATATATTTAAAGTGTGTTCATAGAAATTTTGCATACTGAAACTTCCAAGTCTAATAATTTTCACAAGACTGAACCCATTGTTCTCTAGATAAATTCATTAAAAAGGAGCTATTCAACTTTTTTCTTAAGAATACTTTTACTTATCATTGAAGCAACAAAGTTATACACTATTTAAAATTTTGCTTAGTGAAAAATCAAGAAAATTCTCAAATAAACAACAAATTTCCAGCTACTAAAACACTATTCCTTTTTTTTATGGGATACTAAGCTATTATTATTTTGGTGGCAAATTAATGAATGTATTTATTGTAGTTACTCAAATCATATAGTTAGCTCGTAATAATACCAAAGATCATGGATCATCTCCAGCCGCGTTTTGAATACATTTTGGAAATCTAAATTGACATTTTTTTTATGATTACAAAGCATAAGCTCGTATAACTCAATACGCTATAAAACTAAATACTGAAACCACTACTGTTTGACTGCATTTTAAAGAGAGAGAACAAAAACTGCCACTGGACTCGGCGCAATAAAAACGAATTTTTTGGTTTTATGTGCCACACACACACACAGAGAAAGAAATCAAAAGAATTTTTATGAATCAAATGCAAATGAAACAATGACTTGGACTATGTGGGCGATGCTCTTATTTTAGCGACCCCTACAGAGACGAAACTGAAAATAAACCGAGCCACAAATTGCAATTGCGCTCCATCAGAGAGAGAGAGGGAGAGGGAGAGAGAGAGAGAGAGGGAGAGCGGCACTTGCTGATCCGCTGAGTTGGATGAGTGGATGGCCACCGGGGTCGCCTCGGAACGCCTCGTTTATGCTTTCATTCCGCTGAAAATTATGCGGAACCCGTGTTTGTGTTTGAGGCACGCGCCAATGCCGCTGCAACAGCTGCAGCGGGGGCAGGCAGCGGGGAGGCTGGAGTGGATAACAAGTGGAGTGGGAGGTGGGGGGGTGCTGCCAAGTGGCAATAGCTTCATTGGTGGCATTGCCATGGTGACCTCAGCAAAACAAACATTGGTCAGGAATTTTCATTAAAAGCCGGCCTGCAAAGAGACCCTTACAGCCGCGACACCCAACAGCCACCCAGCAGCTCACATTGCCCGGACAACCTGCCACCCACGTAGCCCGATCCGGCAGCGAAGTGTGTCAGCTGTCACTTGGCATAGGCATCAAAACCGATGAGCACGCCCGCTCATAAAGCCGAAGGTGGGGTGAGCATAGAGAGAGAGCGAGAGAGAGCGAGCGAGAGCGAAAGAGAGACAGATATACACATGCAGGTTGATAGCGCTCAAGTATACCCCATAATAAGGGAACGCATGTTAAGCGGGTATTACACGTCTCAGTTAATGGTTATACTTTATTCAATTCAGAAAGCATTGCATAGCAGTTCAGCTAAAAAGTTAATGTTACCGATAGGAAATGGCAAGAAACAAGTGGGAAAGGATTATCTTCGGCGTGCCGAATATTTTATACTCTTTTCGAACCTTTAGACAATTTTCGCTCTGCTATATCACATGATATCAATTTGAATTGAAATATTAAATTTATTTCCAGTTGTATGGCAGTTTTGAAGATATAGTGATCCGATCCGGCCGGCTCCGATCAATGTGATGTATATTTGAATAATATGTATATGTGCAATTTTTATCGCGATAGCTTTGAAAACATGGGATCTATGGCCAAAACCGACTTCCAGTTGTATGGCAGCTATAAGATATAGTGGTCCGATCAGGCCGGTTCCGACCAATGTGCTGTCCCTTTGAATAATAAGTCTCTGTGCAAAATTTTATAACGGTAGCTCAAAAACTGAGGGACTAGTTTGCATACATACAGACAGACAGACAGACGGACATGGCTAGATCAATTTGTTTTGACATTCTAAGCATACAGGCAGTAACTTTTGGGTGTCTCAGACGCTTCCTTCTATGCGTTACAAGCTTCAGCACAAACTTAATATACTATTTTCTTCGAAAAGTGTATAAAAATAGATCAATTTACATTGGTGATGCTACAATTAGAATCATATTGCATATATATATATATTTATAATCCAAAACTAAACAATTGCTAATGGTCATATAACACAATTCAAATGCAAATATTTATATAATCTATTTTGATGGCCTACGAACATTTTCATATTCGAAATGCATTATGATTTGAAGAACAAATGCTATTGAAGTTCTACATTTGACTAATTTTACACAAGCTTAATATAAGATAATTAATATATAATGTACTGCATCTAAGAGCTAGACTATTATCAGCTTATCAACTAACCTCTTTCGAACTTTTGTAATTTTGTAGAAATTTGTAAATATTTTTTATATATTTATATATATATATACTTTAAAGCAAAACAGCGATTTTCACTTTTACACATATTTCAACCTTTTCAAAGTACTTGATTTGATATTGAGCTGTGCTAAAATTAACAATATGTTATCGAAATAATATGTTATCGATATATATAAAATGTAACAAAATTATCTACAGTATAAATAAAACCAAAACAAGTGGGGAAGGATTATCTTCGGCGTGCCGAAGATTTTATACTCTATTCGAACCTATAGGCAATTTTCACTCTGCCAACTGCATCACTGAAATTTCATAAGCTGTACAAAATCGATTTGTCGCGTAACATTTTTTTTTTTTGTTCTAAGAATATTTTATTCATTGTCAGTTGTATAGCAGCTATAAGATATAATGATCCGATCCCGCCGGCCAATGTGATGTCTCTTTGAATAATAAGTATCTGTGCAAAGTTTCATAGCGATAGATTAAAAAACATGGGATATATGCCCAAAACCGACTTCGAGTTGTATGGCAGCTATAAGATATAGTGATCCGATCCAGCCGGCTCCAACTAATGTGATGTCTCTTTGAATAATAAGTGTCAGTGCAAAGTTTCATCGCGATGGATTAAAAAACATGGGATATATGGCCAAAACCGACTTCGAGTTGTATGGCAGCTATAAGATATAGTGGTCCGATCCGGCCGGCTCCGACCAATGTGCTGTCCCCTAGAATAATAAGTGTCTGTGCAAAGTTTTATCGCGATAGCTCAAAAACTGAGGGACTAGTTTGCATACATACAGACAGACAGACAGACAGACAGACAGACAGACAGACGGACATGGCTAGATCAATTTGTATTGTCATTCTAAGCATACTGGCAGTAACTTTTGGGGGTCTCCGACGCTTCCTTCTATGCGTTACAAACTTCAGGACAAACTTAATATACTATTTTCTTCGAAAAGAGTATAAATATATGAGTGTAAATATACTGCTAAACTATTATCATCCCATCGACTAACCTCTAGACATGTAAATAAAATACATATATTTACAGGGTATTTCACTTGTATCATATACAAATATGTATCTATAGTATTAAGAGCGTGTGGCTTGTTTTACCTGTGGGAACGACTCTCTAATTAATTTAATTATGTGCTCTCGACTTGCGCGTGTCAAACACGCAACAACAACAACAAACAGCGGGAGCAACAAATTAAATAGTTACGCCTGGGCGAGCTCTAATCAAATGCAGCCCTGTACAGTGAACAACCGCCCGCAAGTATGCAGCATATGTTTGTTGTTGCCGCTGGGCCCCGTTGCCAGGCCTATGAAATTTAATTTGCCAGCGTTAAACAAAAAAAACAAGGCGAAAACCAACCCCTCGCATCGCTGACAAATTGAATTTGTAAAGTTACGCACTTACAACAACAACAACAAATCATTGGGGAAATGCTGTTGCGGATGCGGATGCGGATGCTGTGTGGTAATACTAGACCACTCACTTGCCCATGTTACGCTCGTCTGGGCTCCGGGCTCCGAGCGGCCTTTCCAACTTGTCCCTCAGAGCTGGCTGACTTTCGCGAAAGTGAAGTGAAATTGTAGCCTGGGTGGTTGTTGCACACTTTTGGGCGTTGGGGCGTGACAGTTGCCAAACAGGCTCAAAAGCGAAACGCACACACAATTATTAACACTTATTAATGTTGAGGTTTTTATAGATGGCACCCCAGGGCTTCAATTAAAGCCCAAAGTGCCAACAGCTGCCTCAAGTGCCAGTCGCACTTCAGGCCTTCTCTACTTCTCCCCTGCCCCTTGGGGGCCCGCCGGGTAGCTTTAAGTAGTCATTAAGATTGAGTGCGATATGATTTTTTTATGGCGATACAGCTGCCAGTCGATCGGAATCAGAAACTGCCCTAAAGCCAATCCGAGTGCATCCCCCCTTTGTGATTCGTCCTTGCAATTAGCGGCCAACCTTTGACACTGACGCTACTGCAGCCAGCTAGTTTTAAGGCTCAATCCAAAAAGCTATTGACAGCTATTGTCCACTAATTAAACAACAATGTTGACCTATTCTCAAGATGTCACGGTCAAGGTTCAATGCGCCGAATTTAGTTGATTTGTATTTGTTTTTTTTTTTTAAGTCAAAAAATGTGTCTGAAATAATTGCAAGAAATCGGAGTCTTTGTTTGCTAATTAAAATTGGTAATTGGTAAGGAAAAAACAACCCTCGGGAATGTGTCTTAACCCCTTGACGCAACCATCTTGCTTAACCCTTTCGTTGTAACCCCTTAAGGACTATCAGCTGCGTCTAGTTAAGGCTAAAGTTGGCCAAATTGTGTAGAAAATGTAAAATATATTTATGGTTTTTACTTTCTCACATATTTCACCCTTTCAAAGTGCTTGATTTGATATTCAGCTGTGCTAAACTTCGAAATGTATTATTATATTACACTCGATATAATATAAATCTACTTCAGAAATAATCTACGACTGTATGAACAAAATCTAAAATATATTCATTTGACAAAATTGTGTAGAAAATTGAAAATATATTTATGCTTTAGAGCCAAACAATGATTTTTTAGTTTCCCACATATTTCAACACTTTCAAAGTACTTGATTTGATATTCAGATGTGCTAAGTTTAAGGACATATTAAATTAAACTCGAAAGAATATAAACCTACTTCAGAAATATAACAAAATAATCTCTGTATAAACAAAACCTAAAATATATGAAATCTAATATTGATTAACCAAATAGTTAGTAATTTTAAATTAACATACATATGCCTTTTGGGATTGAGACTGCTTTAAGATTACACTGATATTAAAACATTCAAATTTTAATGTATTTTATTTGTATCTTCCATTTTGAATATTATATTTGTAAAAAGTCTATGCAATTTACTCTATGAACTAAAAATCGATGAAAATTCAAATCTTTTGTGAGCAAATAAATCACAAATAAAGTATTTGAGGTCTTGCAAAGTTCAGCAAACTAGAAAGTGTTGGAATTGAAACTACTTTAAGATCTCTTTAAGTCCGCAACTTATTGAAGCTACCTGCTACAACTGCGAGACAGAGACAGCACTACATGGAGCACTGCTTAGTTACGGACTCGTTTTATTGGAACACCGAAGAACTGTGCCAACTGCAACGGAGCAACCCAATACCACAATGCTCGTCGCTATCAATTACCCAAGTCTCGAGGCAGCCCTAGAGCTGGGTTGGATCGGTTTCAGCACAGACCTTGGCCACATTAGCTCTACACAACAAGAATAGAACTGAATGTATGTATATATGGATACAAATATGTATATAAAATGGAAATAGAAATAGAAATAGAAATAGTTGATTATTTCCGTTCGACTTAATTACTTAAATCGCAAGGCCATTGTGGCAGATATCCCATTACAAATATGCCAAAAATGGCATAGAGCAGAAACCCAATGAGCCAACTGTTGATGTTTAGGCACAAGTTTTAAGAGGCAGGCCAAGAACAGGTGCGCTGATTTTTTTTAATATATATATATATATTTTTTTTTATAGGTACTCCGGGAGCGATCGAAGAACTATCGAATTTCGCTTTGCCGCCTCGCCAATCAAGGGGCAGAGCAGCAAATGTGAATGCGATTTATCTGTGGGCTGTTGGCATTTTGGCTGCCAATTGTGCGGACCCGCGATGCAGTTTTCCATTTCCCAGGGCAACGGCGAGGAAAATGAATGTGCTGTGCGGCAAATTTGATATTTGATATTTTATGTTGAGTGTCCGGAAAAACGACGTTGTCGTTGTTAGGGGAGACGGAGGCAGAGCCAGTCGGCTATTTCGTGGTAAAAATTATGGAAAAAGGAACCGAAAAATGAATAGAATAGTACTATAAGAAGAAAAACTGTCACGACTGCTAACGAGCAATGCGATCGCTCGTTCAAGTCAAAGGTCGCACGCTGATTGCCGACAAATTTGTCTCGAAAACTTTGCGAGCCGCTTAATTGCAACAGAGAGAGAGAGACAGAGAGAGAGAGAGAGGGAGCGAGAGGGAGAGGGTTGGCAGCAGCTGGCTGCCTGTCTGCGCCTTTGACTGACAACAGCCACACCTAAGTAAAGCCAAAGATAATACTTCTGCTCCTTCATCTACTGCTGCTGCTGCTCCTGCTCCAACTGCCACTTGATTGAACCGGAAATGAGGCGCAACCCCGAGAGCAGCCCGTTTTGTTTTCACAGGCTGTGCTCCCCACTTGACCCCGCGGCAACCGCGCCCAAAATCAAAGTGCCGAACCATTCTATATGCTCATAGGTACCCCTTTGCCATTTGGGGGCATGGTCGCGGCAAGCAATCGTGCCTTGCAACAAAATGTTTTACATCAATTGCAACGCTTCCCAGAAGGCAGCAAGCGGCAACTGGAATTCTACACATCATCATCATTATCTTCACTATCTTCATCATCGTCATTATCTTCATCAGCGCAACTGTCAAATAATTGTGACAAGTTCATTTCGTTGTACTTTCGCTCATTTGTTTAGTTACTATTTGGTTTTTATGTTGTTGTTTCTTTCTGCTCACTTGTGCTCTGCGGTTCCGCTTTAACGAGAATTGCTGTAAACGGAGAGGCAGCCCCAAAGTACCCCGTTCCCTAACCCCCTTCTCCACCCCTCTGTCACAGCACCAATTATCGGAGCGTTGTAAATATGCGCGCTTTTGATGTGACAGTTGCCTGAGGTTGCGTATCGGCGGCGTGTCATGTAAAAGCTATAGATATATGTATATATATATGATGGGATCTATAGATATATCTATAAAAACATCTACGGCTATAGCTGGATGCATAGATTGTGCAGGCAAGCAATTTGTGATCGTCAATTCGTATGTAATGTTGCCGAAAAGTATGCTATAGGTCTTAATACAAACATTTATAACATGTTTATGTACACACAGACATATATATATATATAGATAAAGCACTTGAGTTATTAATCAATCCTATTATTAAGCCTTTCACAATTCCAACACATTTTTAAGAACTTAAAAAATCTGGAAAACTTACATTTTAGCAGTTCCAGTTCCACACATAAGACATAGAAAATATATGAAAATTTATTGCATGCAATTTTAAGTTATTTTCTAGATTCCATCCTCTAGACCTTCCCTTAACATCCTATTCATCAAAAAACACTACAAATTATACTGTCCAGGAAAAACAGATTTTTAAATCATTATACATTTAAAAAAAAAATGTTAGCCCTTGCTTAAGAAACATTCATCGATTTTTCCAAATCAATAGCTCACGAGTGGAAAATGAGTTTCCAAGATAGTATAAGAGAATGTTAATTTATCAGGTCGACTTGTCAAATCGTCTTAAAACTATCGGACTAATTTTTAGAAGCAATCTTTACTTATTTTCGAAATTCTAGAAAGCAACATCTCCATGGCCGGAAAATAAATGGGAGTGCAGATAGTTAAGATTGCAAGAATATAACTTGGCGAGTGTTACATTAAACTGTATGAAAAACGTTAATATTCACAAGACCCAAAACCAAAAAAAAAATATAAAAAAGTTCCTAAAAAAATAAAAAAATAAAAAATAAAAAAAAAACAAATTCTTAATAAAACTCAATATACTATGAATGCCTTGGTAACACAGTTTAAAAATGGCAATGCTTAATATTTGTCAAACATATTTAACACAAACAACATAAAATTTACGTAAAATTGCAAAATTATTAGAATTCGAACTGCTTTAAGTTGTGTAGTAATGCATTAATCTTTAATGTGGATAGTACTTCGATTGGCAGCACTCAAGAGCACGTACCTCATCAATGGAGATGGACATTAGTGCCGTGTCCAGCTCATGCGTCAACCGACACTTTCAACCCATCTATTTTGAAAATGCTGAGAATGAAACAATATAAATATAGCTGGCTGGCTGGCTATCTATAGCCTGTATATGTATATAGATGTAGCTCAAAATATGCTGTCGAATGTGACAATTGATTTTGTGCAGGCCTGCGACCTGCCTGTCTAATGCTGCCCTTTCCCTGCCCACAGTCTATTAGTGGGCACTGTGTTTAAATTTAGAATCGCCGCTGATGACTCAGAGCCTATGCAAATCCTGCAAAATGGCCACAAGCGACCTGAGCTGAGCTGAGCAAATATTTGCAGTCATTAGTGGGCATTAGGCGCCAAATGCAACGAAAACAAGCAACAGCCCAGCAGCAGCCCAGCAGGACAATCAGGACAACCATCAAGTGATCAGCAGGCAGGTTGCTCTAATTTTTGGCTGGCAGGACTGACAGGCGACACAAAACAGGATAAAGGATAAAGCAGCTAAGCGGCAGCCTGCAGACGCCTGCAGACGTTGTCGACAGTTGAGCGGATTATGTGCCAAAGCAGCCAGCAACAAACAGGAAGCGAACAAGGGAACAACTACCTCGAGCCTCGAGCCTTGAGCTATGGGCTGTATCCCTGCTTCACTGCCTTATGAGTGCCACATGAGTGGCATTTGAGTGGCTGCCACATCGTGGCATATAATGTAATCCAAGTAACTTACATGCTAATTTAATGCACATATATTTTGTGGCTTGTGGATAACATAACATTTCACATGCAGTGAGACGATAAACAGAACAACACGCAACAATTATCTTGATATGAGAGTTGTGGTAAAAAGAAAACCGATTTTGATTAAAGTCAAGACGAAATCAGAAATTCACGTAAATTCGTCAAAACTGTGTCCAAAAGTTACTGCCAGTATGCTTAGAATGACAAAACAAATTGATCTAGCCATGTCCGTCTGTCTGTCTGTCTGTATGTATGCAAACTAGTCCCTCAGTTTTTGAGCTATCGCGATAAAACTTTGCACAGAGACTTATTATTCAAAGGGACAGCACATTGGTCGGAACCGGCCAGATCGGAACACTATATCTTATAGCTGCCATACAACTGGAAGTCGGTTTTGGCCATAAATCCCATGTTTCCAAAGCTATCGCAATGAAACTTTGCACAGGTGCCACGCGATAAAATGAATTATTAACCACATACGAAAGTGCTGCAGTTGGCTGAATGAAATTTGTCTAAAGGTTCGAAAAGAGTATAAAATCTTCGGCACGCCGAAGATATTCCTTTCCCACTTGTTTTTAACTATCTAAAACTTTAGATTAAGGAAGTAACTTTACTTTTTATCAACAAAAAAGGAAGTGTACACATATTCTCAAATCTTTATGCTTCTATCGAATAGAGAAATTCAACCCACAAATTGAGTAAAGTATATGAAAAACGGAATTCCTTTGTAATTTCAAATTCCTTTTGATTATGAAATGAAAGTAATATAATTGCCATATTCAATTGATTTCGCTTTACTTAACCCAAAAAGAGGACAACACATATTTTCAAATCTTTATGTTCATCTCTTAATGAATAGAGAAAATCCACCCACAAATTGAGTAAAGTATGTGAAAAACTGAAATTACAAAGAAAACTCATTTCTTTTGATTATGAAATGAAAGTAATATACAAAAAATGGCACCTAAACTGGCAAAATTCAATTGATTTCGCTTTCGAGCAGCTGTCCCTCAAATGACATTGAAGACAGCTAAAACGTTAGATTAAGGAATTGTAAATTAAGAATACGATAAATTAGCTTTACTTTTTCTAAACCTAAAAGGAGGACTACACATATTTTTCAAATCCACCCACAAATTGCGTAAAGTATGTGAAAAACTGAAATTACAAAGAAAACTCATTTCTTTTGATTATGCAATGAAATATATATATATAATGGCACCTAAACTTGCTATATTCAATTGATTTCGATCTTTCGAGCAGCTGTCCCCCAAATGACATTGAAGACATCGAACCTGATCCTCCGACTCAGTTACGCAGTTGCAGCCCGTGCCTATAGCAGTTGCCCTTCGATTTGTTTGTTTATAGTTAAGCTTTTGTTATTGCTACTGTGAAATGCAGCTTCAATGCAGAGAAACAAACAACTTCGAGACGTGTAAACAAACAAACAAGTTTATTTCGCAACTGTCTGATTTTTGTATGCCACTCTATCTTTCGCCTTGTGGAACAGGTAGTCGGTACCAAGTGCAGATGGCATCTCTTTACACTCTGGCCGCACTTCCTGTGCCACGCCCAGCAAATACTGCAGAAGAAGAAGAAAAAACCATTTGCCATTTAAGCCGTAGACCCTTGTGAGGCACAAACACAAACACAAACGGACGGGATTAGCAGCGCAAAGATTGCCGATTATGCTGTAAAAATGTCGCAGGACATTAAGCCGCAAACGGCTCCAAAATAACAGCAGCATTTAAAGTGGGCGTGGCTGTAATGGAGAGTGCGCCCAAAAGCGAAATGAGCAAGGACCGACCGCATGTAAAATTAAAATAAAAACCCGCAGCGCTCAAGTCCTGCGGGGGCAAACAGCTACTGCTGCTCCTGATCCTTACTCCTGCTCCTGCTCCTGCTCCTAGCTCCTGCCATTACTGCTGCTGCTGCTGTTTGCATTGTTTGCTGTTATAATGGCGCGCCCGTAGCGCACAGCAACAACAACAACAACAACAACAACAGCAACAACAACGAAAAGCGCAAGGCATCTGCACGGCGTCCTTTTGTACATTGTGCTGCTCTTTTTGACGACTCAAATTTCAATGAAATTATCCTGACGGTATTTGTGTATGTGTGTGTGTGTCTGAGTACAACAATGCTGAATAAAAATTTCGCTGAAATTATTTGCTAATGGCTTCAACGGCAGCAGCCTGAGCCGAGTCCTCCTGCTCCAGCGCCCGCAGTTCAGCTCAGCTCAGATCGTCCCGTTGCTGTGGCATTTGCATTTATGAGATTGACAAATAGACAAACAAAATGGCGCTGGCCGAAAAGCACATCGATGGCCGCCATTTTGTTATGTTCGCCATTTGGCCATTTCGCCTGGCAACAGCTTTGCTCCAAAACTCCACTCAAGTTACGCCAGTTGGGGCAGAAGCGAACGTAACGGTAATGAGACTGGCTGCCAAGCAACACAGCAAGCAAAAGAGAGAGGGAGAGCGAGAGAGAGAGAGGGCAAGAGTGGGGGAGAGAGCAAGTACACACACATAATAACTGTCAATCACAAAAAAAACAAGTGGGGAATATCTTCGGCGTGCCGAAGATTTAATACTCTTTTCGAACCTATACGCAATTTCACTCTGCCAACTGCAGCACTTTCATCTGTAAAAATTGATATCATATGATATAAATTTGAATTGAAATATTAAATTTATTTCCAGTTGTATGCCAGTTTTAAGATATAGTGATCCGATCCGGCAGGCTCCGATCAATGTGATGTATGTTTGAATAATATGTATCTGTGCAAAGTTTCATTGCGATAGCTTTGAAAACATGGGATTTATGGCCAAAACCGACTTCCAGTTGTATGGCAGCTATAAGATATAGTGTTCCGATCTGGCCGGTTCCGACCAATGTGCTGTCCATTTGAATAATAAGTCTCTGTGCAAAGTTTGATCACGATAGCTCAAAAACTGAGGGACTAGTTTGCATACATACAAACAGACAGACAGACAGACATGGCTAGATCAATTTGTTTTGTCATTCCAAGCGTTACAAACTTCATCACAAACTTAATATACTATTTTCTTCGAAAAGAGTATAAAGACATCAACCAAACCAAACATTAGATTTCTGCACAGTGAGTAAGAGAGATCTACACCTCATCATATACATAGTTGTCTGTCTGGCTCTGACCTACTGCCTTTCTCGTATTCTGGCCAACAATTCCCTTTTGTGGTTTTATTTCTGGTCAAATGATTCGACTCGATCGACAGGATAGCATTGAGGATAGATAGCAGCAGCACAAAAGCCGTTCTTTGCCCTTTTTCAGCTGAACATTTCCCATTTGACTACTGTCTTTGCCTGTCTCTCAGCCATTGTCTGTCGCCTGACAGCATTTAAAGGCTCATTCTCTTCAGCATCTCCATTTGTTCGGGTTTCGTATAAATGCGCAGTAGCCAAACGGTTCGCATTTTGATTTCTTACAGCTCACTGCCATACTGATACTGATCCTTGATCCATCTAGATCTAGGGTCCTGCGCATTAAAGGATTGTAATTACGCGCAAGATATACCATTTCTCTCTTGGGCCGGAGTCAGGTTTTAGGATTTGAGCGCTGCAGAAGTTGAAAAGTTGAGTTCTTAAGAGCTGAGCAGTTGCAAAATCTGGGATTCGATTGTGGGCATTATGCAATATGTGTGTGGTCAAAAGAAATTTAATATAAGTGCAGAGTTTGTAGTAGATCTCAAATATAGCTAAACATATATGTTGGCATGTTTGAAAATAAATTCTATATTTTATGAACGAATGGTTCAAAGTATATATTAACTCATCACTTATATACTCCGAAAAACTTTAGTGAACTTTGTTAAGTTGATTTATTGATTTATTAAAAGGCCATAAATAATGTTAAAATACAGTGGATAATCCCTAATTTGAAATATGCATACATGATAATTGCCATTTATTTCGTTTTTTATTATTATCTTGAAAATTTTCCAATAAAGAAGAAATGGGTACATAAAATACTTAAGTTTAATATATATCATATATAATTTTTTTTTGTATAAGAACATCCAACCTCAAAGAATTTCGAATTATTCGCGAATAAGCGAAAAGTCAAAGAATATACATTTGTTAGATCCAGTAAAACATTTTTGTATTATAGGCAAAGTTCCAGGAACTGTTTTGTGCATACCCCCGAAAGGAATTAGATATGTCGTTATTATAAGTGACATAAGAAGATGAGGAACTTAGATATGGCAAAAGCAGAGCAGAGAAGAAGGAAACCTGAAGCTTAAATAGCAGGGGAGAAGCAAAACGATAAGCAAGACCCGAAAGCTTACCTTGTAGTAATCCAGCGTTGAAAAGTTTTGATAGCACGGCACATTATACAACATATTCCAGGCGTTGTTGTTGTTGTTGTTGCTGTTGCTTTTATCAAAGGAGCATTACGTTGATTGGTGAATGCAAATCACGACTATCAATTCACAACATGAATATGAATATGAACTTGAATTGTTATAATACAGAGAACACACGAACAAACTTTAGAGATTGTAACGAGTGTTGACAGACGTATTAAGTTGTGTAAATTATACTGATATTAATATATATATATATTTTTTTTTGTTGATATTTTTTATTGCACGCGCGCTGCTTAAATTCGAATTGGCGTTAACATTTCAATTTTTTATTTACGTTTGCGCTGTGCTAATTGAGCAGTTCCGTTACGCAAATTAATTTGTGCCAAATTAATTTTAACGATGCAAATTGTGTGTGCTTATGATGATTTTGTTATATTTGTTGTTGTTGTTGCTTGTTGCTTGTTTCATTGAGCCGACGGCGCAAAGCTTTTCCGTTTTGTATTGTTGTAGCTGTCGTCCGCTCTCCCGACGAGTGTCACTTAAAGCTGAGTGTCAACTGAATTTTTGCCCATTTGCCCCATTGAAAGCGTCGGCGTCGGCAACGCGAACGAACAACGACGAGAAGAAGAACACAACAAAAGCAAACTAGCGACAGCGATGTGTGAAGCTTCATTCCACTCATTCCACTCAAAGCGATTGCCGTCTCGCTCGCTTGCCCTTTTTACGCGCGCGCGCTCCCTCTCCCTCTCTCTCTCTCTGTCGCACTCTCGCCTGCGACGAGTGCTGAGCGCTTGAGTGAGTTGTGCGTTGTGTCTCGTGTGTTGAGTGTTGAGTGCATTTTCAGTTGGTTTTAGGGCGGCGCCAGGACAGCTGCTTAACGGCATTTGCAATTGTGCAGCAAGTGGGCAGCGCTCAGCGCTTCCTGGAAGCACTTTCGCTTCCACGAACGGGGCTTGCAGTTCGCCAGCGGTTGCTGCTCCTTTTCGGGCTCCTCTGCAGCAAGTACAGTGTTCGCTCGGAAGCTAGAACGCGAACTTCGTGAATAATTGTGATTGCAATAGCTGCCATTTTGCTATGCAAACGTTTATTATTTATTTAAGATTGTGCAATAATACTTATGTTTATATTTAATTAATTTATATTTATTAAATTGCTTATTATTTTGAAGACCCTAATTGCAATGTCATAGGTCCCATAAACCTTATAGTTTAAATATCTTAATTTTGTGTATATATCACAGTAGTATACAATGTTATTTGGAACTTAAGATTGTTCTTTTAGTATTTCCAATTTCGTGCAACTCGTTAGCTTCTACTAATACTTATGTATGTTTATATTTAATTAATTTATATTTATTAAATTGCTTATTATTTCTAATTTTAAATATCTCAATTTTGTGTATATATCACAATAGTATACAATGTTATTTGGAACTAAAGATTGTTCTTTTAGTATTTCTAATTTCGTGAAACTCGTTAGCTTCTACTAATACTTATGTATGTTTATATTTAATTAATTTATATTTATTAAATTGCTTATTATTTCTAAGTTTAAATATCTCAATTTTGTTTTTATATCACAATAGTATACAATGTTATTTGGAACTAACGAATGTTCTATTAGTATTTCTAATTTCGTGAAACTCGTTAGCTTCTACTAATACTTATGTATGTTTATATTTATTAAATTGCTTATTATTTCTAAGTTTAAATATCTCAATTTTGGTGTATATATCATATTAGTATACAATGTTATTTGGAACTAAAGATTGTTCTCTTAGTATTTCTAATTTCGTGAAACTTCTACTAGTCAGCAATAGCGAGCGATCACTGTACTCGCTTAACCCAATTTGAAAACACTTGATTGGGCGCCAGGCAAACTGTCCACTCGCATTAGGCAACAATGCCGCCTCATAGGTATAATCATGCCATATAGACAGCTACCAAGCCGCTGGTCTTTAGCCACGAAATTAAACACACACACACACACACAAAATCAGAGAACCCGAATCCGAATCCGTTTTCGAATCGGAACCAGGGCAACAGACTGTGCAATATCTTCTTGGGCCTGGCTGGCGTCTGGCGGCCGGCAAACTGGCAAACTGGCGACGATCCCAAGTCGACGATGGCAAGTTATCCCTGCACGCTTCAACGCATCGCGACAGTTGTTAACGTGTTTAATTAGCCCTGCAAATTCAATGAATTGCGACAGTAACAGTTAGGCTTAACAACAGCGCCAACAGCGCCAACAGTCGCCCCAGACGATAATCAAATATTTGCGCAGCCATTTTGAAAAACGCGACTCCTTCTACCTTCCTGGCAACCCTCGCAGCACAAGGCGCATGCGTGGGCACCAAAACAAGACGACAGCGAAGAGCCCAACGCAAAAATTGAGCTGAAATGAGCTCAATGAGCGCATGGGGGAGGATGAGCTTGGGGGCGTGACCAGCTCCTTTTGCTCCTTGGGCGACAATTGAATTTCATTTAAAGCAACTTGTATGGCCCTTTAAAGTTGTTTGGCATTTTGCGTTAGCTTAAATGACATTGCGGAACATTTTTAAGATGGGTTCTTCCATATTTGAGATGTGGCTAGAATTTAATGTTAGCTAGGCAACAATTTCAGTTTTAGTTGCTGAAGATACTATCCTATAATAGTATACTAGAAAGAAATGTTTTGTATAGTGCAAAATAACGATAGGCCTAAGATGATTAACGGAAAAAATAGTGATATATTTACTTTTATTATAAGCCAAATTATTGGCAGAAGAATTATTGATACATGCATACAACTAAATGTTTTAGTATTTATACGCTGAACCCATAAAAAATGGGTAAAAAGGGTATTTTAGTTTTGTGCAAAAGTATGTAACAGGCATAAGGAAGCATCTCCGACCATATAAAGTATATATTCTTGATCAGTATCAACAGCCGAGTCGATCTAGGCATGTCCGTCTGTTTGTCTGTCTGTCTGTCTGTCTGTCTGTCTGTCTGTCTGTCTGTCCGTCTGTCTGTATGAACACGCGGATCAGAGACTACAAGAGCTAGAGACTAAATATTTGGTATATAAGTTCTCGTAATCCCGGGACAGATCAAGTTTATTTAACTTTATCGATAACTCGTCCCGTTTAAAAGTGATCGATAAATTTCGATTTCAGACAAGCGTTTTTGGGCCTTAACTTAAAAGTTATAAGAGCTAGAGGCGCCAAATCTGTTGTTGTTACTTGTTAGTACTTTTCGAATAGACTTAAGATTTATTTAGCTCTGGAAAGCTAATTAAAATGCATTTCATGTCAAACTTGATTTCATTTGCAAAGTCGCACTCTATTTTTGTTCTGGCAGCAATGTTCATTCATAAAATCGAGAATCGAGTCGAGAATCGAGAATCGACAACTTCTCTCGCGGTAATAGGATTATGAGGCACACGTGCTCAATGTCAGAGCTCAGAGCTGGGGCACATTCTGTCCAGATGCAGAACTGCAACTGGCAAACTGGCAATTGGCAGATTCGTTGAGCAGGAGAGGCGAGAGTGGAGAGTGGAGAGTGGACAAGTCGACGCCCAGCTTGGAATGGAATATGGTCAAATGAGAAGAAACTCAGCGCTGACGTCTCAAATGCTCGCTGCCTTTTATAGCCTTGGCTTTTATTATTAGTGACGGATTTCCGAGTCATTAGACAAAGTTATGCCTCGGACCACCGCGTCTGTTTAAGCTACTTAAACGCGCCGCCCGCCCACGCCCCCAAATCCGGCAGCACACGAGTGGGGGGCGGTGGTGGGGCTATGGGGGGGGGCGGCTGGGTGGGGGGTACGTGACTTGCTCATGTCGCAATTGACAGGCGTCAGCTTAAGGTCTTAAACGCTCAGCATTTAATGAAAAGCAAATGCGCGAGATGGCCACAAATGTGGCACATTAATTTGTTATTGTTACGAAAGACCTTTCTACAGGCTGAGCAGATGGACCCACAGCAGAGCAGGCAGCGTTTCACCCACGCCACTTAAACACAAATCAATAACTTTATTAACCAAAGGCAACAACAAAAAACTATATATATACACCTTTGAGCCATGTTTTACGAGCTGAAAAGCGTCTTGTTTAACTGCCGCGGACAATGAGCACCCGCTGTGAGCGTTAAAAATCGCTGGAGTTGGACTTGGACTTGGACTTGGAGACGGTCTCAGGCTCTGGCTCCGACTCCGACTCCGGGTCCTACTCTGCTTACATTGGCCGAGCGCCGTGCGTTTATAATTTATGCCAACGGCTTGCTGGAGCGGCGCCAGCTGACAGTAAGTCAGACAAAGGAGACTCAGCTGGCGATGGCTCACACACAGTTAATATTGAAATGAGTCAGTGGGGGTGAAGTTGAAGGTAGGAGTTAGAATATCAGACAACAAACAGGCACAAGAGCGGAGAGTAACTTATCAAGTCTGCTTACAGCAGGCATGGGAAGAGCTAACTATCAATTGATGATGGCAACCCTTTAACTAAATTACTAAACTGTCAGCTGACAGCGGTTGCCTCAAGAATATATATTTGTCTTACCAATTTATTTGATTTGCATATTTCATATATTTGTAATGCTACAAAATTAACTTATGACACTAGTCACAATTGCATGCGAAGATTTCAAATAAAACTTTTAATAGTATATACTTTCTAATAGTATATACTAACTTATTATAAATACTTTTTTCCTTTTCAATATTAACAAATTACTAAACGAATATTGATTGATTTTTGGTTTGATTGGGTTTTTCTGGGTTTTCCCCAATCCTTGCAACAAATGTGGGAGGACCAATGATTTAATTTTGCTATTGATATACCCAAAACTTAACGTAATTTTAAATTTATATCTTTAATCTAAAAAATTTAATATTTTAAATCATTATGTACATTTTAAAAATACATTTAAATGTTTTATAAATTATTTTATGTCGACTGTCAATAGTCGACAATAAATAAATAAGTAAATAAATAAATATCCTTGGGGAATTAAATTTCCTGGGTGTTAGGCAATTTTCTAATAAGTACTTTCTGAACTTCAAATTTTTTTTTTTTTTTTTTTGTTATTATTTTTATTTAAAATCTGTCTATAAAGACAATCATTAAATGTTCTGGTGTTCCTTGACATTAAACTATTTTATGAGACTGTATGTGATGGTATGGATAGAAATTAGCCTGGGTCTCTGAAAGGAAGGTCTAGAGGGTGGAATCGCTTAAGACGTCTTGTTGTTTGGGTGTTGTCCAGCAGATTTATGGCCTGGTTATTCGTGTGGTCTGACAACCTTTCTATATATTTTTGGCTGAATCGCTTTTATTTCATCCACCACCCAAGGAATCTTGAGCTCCCTGTGTAGCTCTTTGTTGGTAGTTAAAAAGTGAGCTTGAGCCGCTATCCTAAGGGTCTTGCTTTGGAAGCTTTGAATAATTTTTATATTGGAAGTGGAAGCCGTTCCCCAAAGCTGGATGCAGTAGGTCCATACAGGTTTAAGAATGGCCTTATATAGTAGTACCTTATTTATAGTTTTAAGTTTGGAATGGCGACCAATAAGCCAGTACATTTGGCGTAACTTTATGTTGAGCTGCTGTTTTTTTAATAGGATGTGGGGTCGCCAAGTGAGTCGCCTATCCAGGGTTAAACCAAGGTACTTTACTGTCTCACAGTACGGAATAGCTGCGTTGTAAAGGGTGACTGCCGGGCAGTTTCCTCTTCTTTTTGTAAACGTAGTGTGGGAGGATTTATCTGCGTTAACCACAATGTTCCACCTGGTCAGCCACACTGCAAAATAATCAAGCTGCCTTTGAATTATGGTTGATGCCTTAGAGGGGCTTTTTTAGACACTGATATGAATGCAGTGTCATCTGCGTATGTAGCAACTGTGAGTCTGTGATCATTAATAACTGGCATATCAGCAGTATATATGGTGTAAAGTATTGGTCCCAACACGCTGCCTTGGGGGACGCCTGCCCTTATTTCCGTCAACTCTGACTCTTCATCTCCACATCTGACATAGAATCTTCTGCAGAAGAGGTATGATTTTAAAAACAGGTAGTGGGGGGCTGGGAGATTCTTTTTTAGTTTATAAAGTAAACCAGTGTGCCATACTTTGTCAAAAGCCTGTTTTACATCAAGAAAGACTGTGGAACAATACTGCTTGTTTTCTTGAGCTTCTAAGATTTTGTCCACAAGCCTATGGCACTGCTCAATAGTACCATGACCGCGTCTAAAGCCGAATTGGTGATCAGGGATTAAGCGAATGTCCTCCATAACTGGCAGTAATGTATTCAAAAATACTCTTTCGAGTATTTTGGAGAGGACTGCCAATAAACTTATGGGGCGATAGGAAAAGCTAGCTGATTTTCCGGCTTACCAGGTTTTGGAATCAGTATAACCTCAGCACATTTCCATTGCGAAGGAAAATGACCAAGCTGGAAGCAGCGGTTAAAAATGTTGGTTAGAAGCTCGATACATCTTTCTGGGAGGGCTTTTACGGCAGGAGCACATATACTGTCGTAGCCAGGGGATTTGTTACTTTTCAGGAGGGCAATTTCATTCAAGACTTCCTGTGCGCTTATCTCAGGAATAGGCAGGTCCATCTGACAGGGGATGTCCAGGAATTGTTTGGTTGCAATTACTTCCCTGGTGCTGCACTTATCAAAAGGTGAAAAAGCGCTGTATAAATGTTCCGCGAAGGCAATCGCTTTTTCCTTGTCGGAGCGACACCAAGTCCCAGAAAGATTTAAAACAGGGGATAGTCTTTTCGATGGTCTTTTCATAAACTTCGTCGCTTTCCAAAGGTTGTGATAAGGATCACCTGGTTCAGCTTCCTCCAAGTAGGTGTCTAGAGCTTGCTTTCGAAGCGTCACAAGAGAGTTTCCTTTAAGTTTTTAACGGCCCTGTTCAGTGCAGCTTTATCCCTCGGGTTCCTGCTTGTGTGCCAGACCCTCCTTAGACGTCGTTTCTCTGCCACTTGTTGGGCTACTTCGTGCGACCACAGATGTATATCTCTCTTTGAGGTGTTAGTAGAAGGTCTTTGTGCGGGAGTGGCTACACTGGCAGCCTCGTGAATTTTTCTAGTTAGCCATTCGACCACTTCATCTATATCCAGGCCAGAATTTAATTCCACGTTAGGGTCAACATGTTGCTGTAACCAAGAACGGTACAGGCTTATGTTGGTGTTCTTGCGAAATATACTCCTCCGCATGGACTTTGTGGCCGTTGGTATGTTGAGCAGCAGGAGGACAGCACTATGGTCAGAAGAAAGATCTAGGCAGCTTTTAGGCTCTACCTTACTAGTCACAATTGCATTTGAAGATTTCAATTAAGACATTTAATATCGTTTTATGATCATTGGGAATTTCATTTTAAAGTTGTTACAGGCAGTATTTTATAAAAAATTCTTTCTTAACTTCAGATTATTGATTAATTTTTGAATATTCCATATTTGAAGATCATGAATATCATGAAGTCCATATCGCTCATATACTTTTGAAACTAGTCACAATTGCAAGCGAAGATTGCAAATAATACTTTTAATATCTCTATTTTTTCTAATAAATACTTTGTTAACTTCAGATTAAGGATTAATTTTAGAATATTACAAATTTTAAGATTAAAATGTTATGAACTCCATATCGCTCGATATACTTTTGACACTAGTGAAAATTGCATGCGAAGCTTTCAAGTAATACTCTGAATATCGTTTGAGAACTTAATTTCAAGATGGTTCCGGGCAATATTTAGTAATAAACACTTTGTTAACTGCAGATTAATGATTAATTTAATAATATTACAAATTTGAAGATTGAAATGTTGTGAACTCCGTATCGCTCATAATGATAAAGAATATAAAAATATGCCAGACAAATTATTCGTTTCTTATATATTAATGCTGAGAAGAACCCAACTATATATATGACTTTTCACAGCATTGCCTGATCCAATAAGGAATGCTTTGACTTAATAGAGCTGCTATCAATTCAAGCCCAATTATCCTTTAAGATTTCATCTGCTACAAGCTTGCGCTTTAGTTTTATTGGAAGGAAACCCCACACGTTAATCCCCTAACGATACCGCCCGCTGTCAACTTATCACATTCAAGTTTATTGACTTTTGTATATGTATTTGGCTGATGTTTCTTTTTTTCTGCTTTTTTTTTTTGTTTAGCCGCTGGCATTGTAAACGGCGCCAGATTTCGAGACAGTCACCAAGTCAGTGCCTGTGCCGTCATGTACACAAGTCGTTATTATTTGATAGGGTCAAGTGTCGGCCAGTAGAAGAGCACAACAAAAATAAAAAAAAGTAAAAACATATATGTATTTACAAGAAAATAGCAAATTACACACATGAATATAAATAAATGTCTGGAACGTCAAGCATACAAAGAACACAATGACAAATTGAGGGGTCAAAACGTTTAGTGAATAGAGGCAAACCTTTTAATTGATGGCATGTGTAAAATATTAGTTGTTAGAGCTAAGACTGGAATGGAAAAGTGTAGATGATAAGTGGATTAAGTGGAAATCCGGAGAACTTACAGTTAAGTTGAGTTGAATGCTTCAAGATTAATGAAACTACGCAAGGAACTTTCAGAAACAAGAACTACAAATTTTACTTATTCGTAATACGAAAAGTATAAAGTGAATACATATTATCACATTTGAATTCACCTTTTTTGTTGCTTTGTAAATTGATTTGTTCTATTAATTGAAACACAGTTTCCACCTTTAGGCTTCTCAGTACATTCATATCATTTTGATCGACGATTTGTTGAAAGTGCATTTTGGGAAGCTTTTCTTCTGTCAAGTCCAAAATTGAGACTGAAATGCTTTGCGTATTATAATTATAATAAATTCTTATTCAAGAATTAAAGAACTATGTGCTATATGGTATTAGTATGTGTGTAGGAGAGAATGCACTAGCACATAATTCAAAGTGTTCCAAGCTGTGGTCATTAAAAATGACACAACCTTTCGACTTTCAAATTCCGTTAAGAACTTGATCAGAAAGCGCAACTGTTGCTGCCCAATACCAATACCAAAGCCAATTCGAATTCCAAGCCCATTGCATACCAAGTCTTCGTTTAGATTTAGTGATTACACTTGCTTAATGAGGGGCTGAGGCTGAGGCTGACTGCAAGCTGAGCTGAGGTTCATCAGTGTCCAAGGGGTTAGCGTGGCACGTGTAAACGACACCCAAATTAGAGGCAGATTATTTTATTACATGCCATGTCTGACGTACGTTGCTATCTCTGATGGCCGAGCCTTCCAAGAATTGAGCCGAGCTCTCCCCATAGTGAGTGTAACCGTGTGCAGTGTCAGCAGCTACCTTCCCAACTGACTAGCTGACTGACTGACTGACTGGCTGACTGACTGACTGAGTGACTGGTCATTTGATAAGCAGACGCGAGAGCTCTTATCAGAGGCAAATCGTTGGCCAATTGGCTGCCGGGGCCATTGTCATTGTCATGTAAATGCCTGTCGCCCAGCTGGCCAAAATCAATTTGAGACTTGGCGCCACTTTAATGAGCCACAAGCCACAGCGCAGCATGCGCCCCAGACTTCAGAGCTCACAGCTCACAGCTCCGAGTTAATTAAGTTATAAAAATTATATTTTATGCATACGATTTGCATTTTTATTAGCGTCAAATGCAACGTGTGGCGCTTTGATTTATGGCAACTGCAGCTAACAAGCGACACATTCTCAATCTGTGGGCGTCTCAAGCTTAAACTTAAACTGTCTGCAACTGACAAATGACTCAGGTGTGACTTATGACAGTCATTTTGAACGTTTCTCCGATAAGCCACTTATATTTGACATTTATTTTTCGGCTCTGCGACTAGTAAATCATCTCACACATCTACGATTTCAAGGCATGTTTCGAAAAACGCTCAGATTCCTCACAATTCTCGCTTTTGTTTCAGGTATTTTCCATAAACCATATAAAACCGCAAGATCAGCAACGTATCAACCTGGCAACAACAATAACAACAACAACCACACCAAAGATGCACTGCAAAACTAATGCAGAAAAAACTAGCAATTTTTTCATATTATAAAGAACATGGAATAAAATAAGCAAATAGACGGGATCAGATACTCTAACTTCTCTCTTTTTATAATAAAACTCTGTTTTGGATATTTTTTAATCCGTGACTAACTCGTTAACCTACTTATTTGTTATTAATCACACCTAATAAGTTAATTTTATGTTTTATTATTGTTTTTGATCTGATTGTGTTTTTTTATGGGCTTTCCCCAATACTAACAACTAAATTACCCCGAGAAAGTTTAAATATTTTAGTCTTTCAGTTCAGTTTAAAGTTTAATTATTTTCTTGAGCCAACTGATGTTAGTTAACATTAAATAAGAAAGAAATTATAAGAATGTTATACACTAAAGAGAAATTGTTTTTGCTTACTAAACAAAAAAAATTGTTTTCAATAATGAAAATAGACATTTTTCCAACATTTCGAATAATATATTTTTATAAAACAGAGAAAAATTCTTTTACTGAGAAATTAACTATTTTATAAGTGTTTTTGAATATTTTCAATGTATATTAAATGAAAGAAAAATTAAATTTTCAAACTTTGAGATAAGAATGTTATAAACTGAAGAAAAACTGACATTGTCTATTATGCAGAATACAATTTTGTCAATAATGAAGATAGACACATTTTTCTACATTTCGAATAGTATATTTATACATAACAAAAAAATATTCATTTACTGAAAATTTAACTAATTGATAAGTGTTTCTCAATACATTCAATGTATATTAACTAAAAGAAAATTCAATTTGTAATGGAAATATATAGAAATATTTCATGTGGACATTGACAGTCGACAAATGGAAACAATAAGATACAATGTTCCACAATTCAAATGACTATCGGGGATGCAGTTTTACAACTTTGAGAATTAAGCCACAGTAATAATATCCTTTCAGCTGCAAAGAGCCTGCTTAAGTAAGTAGACTTTGTTGTCGACTGCTTGACTGGTTTGTTCGCTCGCAAATTTAGCTTTATATATCATTTTAATATTTCTCATTATTTGTGTTGTTGTTGTGGGTATTTTTTGCTCTCGCTAGATTTCTTTATAATTCTTCTTTATTTGTAGCATGTTTTGACATTTTTATAGCTTCAGCAGCGAGCGTTGACGACATTGCGCATTTCTGCTTTAATGCTTTGCTGCACAGTGCGACAGAGACAGCGCATACAGCGCGCGAAAGAGACAGCGCAGTTGGTGAGGTGGGAAGTGGGGGCAGTGGGGATCGTGTGCCTTTCAAAATGGCGTCGTGCTGTAAAAGCTTTGACATGCATATGTCAAAATTGATGGCACAACGAGCGGCACGACTCGGTTGCCCACAGCAAACAGCGACTTGCATGCTTCTTTCTGCTTGCTGCTTGCTTCTTGCGTGCTTATCGCGCCCAGCACGTTTTGTATTTAAACGTTTCGCAGCTACCCATTTTGGGGGCCTCCTGGCTGCTGCTGCTGCTGCTGCTGGCTGACTCCTGCCCGACTGCTGCCTGGCTGCCTGCCTGGCTGCCTGCCTGCCGAGCTGCTGGCTGGAACACCCATTTAACAAGTCAACTCGAACGGCCAAAACCATAAATATTGGCAATTTAACAGAGTCAACAGTATGGCACTCGACGGCAAACGCTGAATGCTGAATGCGTATCGGACTGGGTCCATAATACACCTTGTCGTACACGATGCTTATCTCTTGGAATTTCTCGTGCGTGTCGCCGTGCCAAAAACAAAAGCAACAACAACGTGTCCAACATCTATAAGGGTATTCACGAATATCCAAATACTCTAGGCCAAGATTTAACGATATAAATATCCATATATGTATGCGTAATTTTAACTTTATATCTTTCATTACATATTTTTATTAATATTTATTTTTTTAGTCGACTGTCATTAGTAGAAATAAATAAATATAAAGGCAGCTTTCGTTAAAATATATATTGGTTTTTTTCAATAAATATATACACAGAGACGCAATTATATTATTATATAAAACTACCTCACAGAATATATGTGTACATTTACAGTGGCTTACAGAAGTTATGTACAATTTCAAAGAATACGCTTGATAAAGTCGTTAAAAATGTTAAAAACGTTTATTCAACTATTGTTAAATGCAGTTTCTTTATCAATATCAAAAGACTGCTTTTTAAAAAGGGAATCTTTTATTTGTATGTTTAATAATTTAGCAACTTATTAAATTATCAAATTAAAATTGCACGAAAAAAAACTTTGAGCGACTATATACAAATTTTTCATATTTTTACTAGAGTTTTAGAGTATATGTATATTATATATATATATATATTATGATTATATCCTTCGTTGTTTTAAATACTTATCAAAAAGTATTCCAACAAAAATTGAAAATAGAAACATAAATAAATGTAAGCTATTATATATATACTATTGTATATTTTTATAAATCGTTAGACGTTACAAACACGCTGAAAGTCTGGGCATACCCAATTTCAAACGTTTGACGACGTTTATAAAAAGCTGAAGTCTGGCCAGGAGCTGTCGCTCGCTGTCGTTGTTGGAAGGCATCGAAGGAGGGAGCAGGAAAGGAGAGGAAAGGAGCAGCAGCAGGAGCAGGAGCGCAACCTGTGTGAAAAATTAGCCGTGGCAAAGAATGTAGTGTTTGTTGTTATTTGTTTAGGTGTTGTTTTTGCTATTGTGGCCTATATCCATTTCTCGTAGTGCAGCTAATAAGCGCAACATGCTCATAAAATTTCGAAAGCTGCCACAGTCTGATTTTATTTCATTTTAAATTGTACGCGCGCTTTCAAGCTTTTCACCTCGGCCAGTTGTTCGAGAGTGTAACGACTTGTGATTTGTTTTGCATTTACATGCATCATTAGAGCCAGTTGTACAACGCGGCCTTATGACAAATTAATAACAATGACATCAGGCATGAAAGACACGCTTTCTATTTCAATAATGGGCTCCCAATGTGCCCATAGCCATTGGCAAGCCAACTAAAACAACAACAACATCGAATACCAAGTTCAAAACGAAGCGTGCCAAGAAAAATTTGGGTCCACGGTTCACCGTTAACCCTTGTGTGTGTTCTTGGAATGAGCTTGTCATTTTGTTCATATCTGAATTGTGTAGAGTCGCATTATTTCATGCAAGTGAAGAGAATGCAACCAAATTTTACAATTTTAGGTATAGTCCGTGTTTGCTTTTTAGCTTATACAAAAGTTAATAGTTCAATATGAAATAACTTAAGAAAACAAGTAAGAGTGCTCTAGTCGGGAGTGCCCGACTAGGAGATACCCTGAACCCAGTTCTGACTTCCATTAATACTTGCCTAATACAAACACACACATACTGCAAGCTTTGCAAGCGGTTTAAGCAGTTAGGTTGCTTTTCGCTGAGCCCCATACAATGGAAAGTAAAATCTTAAATAACTTCTGTGTTTAGTGTCCGATTTTTCTAAAATTTGTAGGACATAACATTGGCTATAAAATGTGTGTTATCGATAACTTTTAAACGGTACGAGTTATCGATCAAATGAAATAAACTTGATCTGTTCCGGGATTAGGAGAACTAATATTCCAAATATGAAGTCTCTAGCTCTTGTAGTCTCTGATATCCGCGTGTTCATACAGACAGACGGACAGACAGACAGACGGACATGGCTAAATCGACTCGACTGTTGATACTGATCAAGAATATATATACTTTATATGGTCGGAGATGCTTTCTTATGCCTGTTACATACTTTTGCACAAAACCATAATACCCTTTTTACCCATTTTTAATGGGTTCAGGGTATAATAAAACCAAATTCTATCCAAATGATAAGTAATAAGGTTTTGATCTTGAATATTATATGGTTATACTCTTTTTTCGAACAAAATAGTATATTCAATTTGTGCTAAAGTGAAAATCCTTAAAATGTACCTCCAGTATGCAAAACAAATCTAAGCTAGTGAAATCTATCTCGAAAAGAGTATAAAATCTTCAACACGCCGTAGATAGTCCTTATCCACTTGTTTTATTTAAGAGAGGTGAGAAATCCCTTAAAAAAAAGACTGTATTAAGAGCCATAATCGATTGAGATACCAAATGTTTAGTTTAGATTATATGCCATTAAAAAAAGAACACTTTTCAAATTGACAGTGCTCTATAGCCTGAGCTTATCATATGTTATTTTAATGCACAATAAGTAGACTTACAGTTACGCCTAATCCCCAATTGAATGCTCACGCTAAGCACATAAGGGTTAATTAAATTGTTTAAGCTGGGTGCTCCAACTCTATGCCGCTTACCTGTTAATTGATTGTTACATTCATTTCATGTGATTCTGTGTGTGTGTGTGTGTGTGTGTGTGTGTGTGTGTGAGAGAGTGTGTGTGTTCCTCTCCCTTTGCCTACCTCTCTCGCTCTTTCGCTTGTTGCTGTTGTGTTCTGTTGGACATAAGACGCAGACGTGTTGTTTTTTATGATGCCCGATTTTTGACAATGAAAATTATTGTGATGTCGCACGTTTTGGTGGTGTAATTTAATTAAAACGATGTCGCCAGCGACCCGCATCAGCGGTCGCAGCAACGACCACCGCCAAGGTACGCTTTCCATGCGGGGTTTTCCCGGAATTTCCCAGCGCAGGTGACAAATGCGCGATGTTTTTTGGGAGTAACTGTATAATTTATAAGCCTCAGAGAGATGGGGTTGGGGAAGGGGGCGGGGGCGGGGACTGGGTCGGACGGACTGTCGAGTGGGAATGAAAGCAATCACAGCTGCTAAAAGGATGCCACTAAAAGTCAAACAAACACTCTTGACTTTGATGATATTTGCACGGGCGAGCGTAGACAGGACTCACGACTCGGGACAGGACTCAGCAGGGCGGAAGTGCAAAGGCAACAACAACAGCAACAACAACAACAAACACAGCTGTTGTCAGTTTGCTGAAGAGTGACAGAGAAATGCTCTCTGAAGTTGCATTTGGAATTTTTCTTTGCTTTCGTTGCTTGACGTTGGCCAAAGAAAGAAGCAGCAGGGAAAGGGGCAGGCGGAAAAACTTATGCGGCTTCTGTTGAGCCTGTGAACCTGTTTGACTGACTGAAACCATGAATGAACGACAATGACTTGGACAGCATTGTCACTGTCAATATAGAAATGCACTCAAGGTAACTTCCTACTTGGCTCAGATCGTATTTCAACATAACCTCTTTTGCTTTTTTACTTGGCAGATTATTGCCCTCACACTGTAGCCAGTGGGCACACCTCTCCCTCGCTCCTACTATCATTATTTAGCGGTCAACTCTGTCAACAAAATGGCCACCAAAAGAGAGCGAAAGAGAGAGAGAGAGGGAAGCCAGCCGACGCTTGTGGGAATTTCCAATATTGATTGATTGACCACCCGAAGAGTTGCAGCAGTTGGCAGTTGCCTCAAAATGGAACGCAAACTAAATGGCAGCAGTTTCATGGGTTCTGCTTGTGAGACAAATTTAAAGTTATATTCAGTTTTAATTCTTGGAATATAGTAAAAATGTTCTACAGTTAAGGCATAACTAATTAGAATTAGCTGGTAGTTAGATTTGTAAATTACACTGCCTTAGATATTTATACTCTTTTCGAAGCAAATAATATTTTAACTTTGTGCTGAAGCTTGTAACGCATAGAAGGAAGCGTCGGATACCCCTAAAACTTACTGCCAGTATGCTTAGAATGACAAAACAAATTGAAATAGCCATGTCCGTCTGTCTGTCTGTCTGTCTGTATGTATGCAAACTAGTCCCTCAGTTTTTGAGCTATAGTGATCAAACTTGGCACAGGGACTTATAATTTAAAGGGCAAACACATTGGTCGGAACCGGCCGGATCGGATCACTATATCTTATAGCTGCCATACAACTGGAAGTCGGTTTTGGTCATAAATCCCATGTTTTCAAATCTATTGCGATTAAAATTTGCACAAATACTTATTATTCAAACATACATCACATTTATAGGAGCCGGCCGGATCGGACCACCATATCTTATAGCTGCCATACAACTGGAAATATGATATGATATACATTTTTACAGATAGTGAAAGTGCTGCAGTTGGTAGAGTGAAAATTGTCTAAATGTTCGAAAAGAGTATTAAATCTTCGGCACGCCGAAGATAATCCTTTCCCACTTGTTTTCTTATAATTTCATTTTTAATACTTTGAACGAAATACTTTTGAAAGCTTATTGAAATTTAACAATATAAAGAGCTAAATTTATATATATTAAACATATGACAAGCACTATTTTGTTGTTTTTGTATAAATGGAAATAGATTTACTCTAGTGTTGAATTACTCCCCAAGTAGAATCAAATCTGAAATCAAAGCACTTGCATTTTTGAGCAAAAGTGTTAGTTCGTAACGAAAAGTAATTATTTATTTATTATAAATTAATTTGTTGCTGCCTTGCATACATACATACCTTGAAATTTAAAAAATTGTATTTAGATTAAATACTGTATAAAGATCTATTTAAAGACAAGGATATGAGATTTCTGCAGCTGCTTGTAAGCTCCAGAGAATTGCGTTTAGCAGTTCCTTTAATGCTTCGCTTTGCAAACAGGCGAGATAAAAAGCAGAAATTTACTGCCGTCAGTTGTTGGCTCTTTTTTTTTGTGTTTCAGGACACTCTCGGGCAAGCAGTTGCTTCGTATTTTTATGCCGCAGCTCCCAGGAGAACGTCGAGCAGCGATTGATGACAGCATTTGTTGTGACAAGCATTAACTAGCGGTTTCACACACACAACACCCCCCCCTACCCCCTCCCTACAAACGAGGGCAGCCCCACTTCAATTAGCAGCCAGCATGCGCCCCTAAAAAGGAAAACAAATTGTCGACAGCCAAAAACTGAAAGACTAGCGTTTGCCCCCAGGGAGGTCCCTATTTCTCACCATTTGCGAGTGTGTGTGGGGAAATATTAATAAAATAATTAATTGTGTGCAGTAAACAATTATTGTTATAAAGTATATATAACTTAACTTCCCACAGGTTTTGTGTTACGAACAAAATGTTGTATATGCACCTTCTGCGTAATTGAAGCAAAGTTTGGAACAAAGTCAGGAGCCGGGAGTCGGGAATCGGGAGAACGCCGGCCATGTTTGAATACGAGTCGCCAACATGTTTACATAAAACGGACTTGGTTTACAAATTTGCTCAAAAAACTCGTCAAACTTAATTCAATATTCGCTGATTTAGCCAAAAAAAAAAAAAAAAGAGAGAAGAGGTAGCTGTGTGGAGACAACATATTAAATACCCTTACAGAGTATAATAATTTTTAAGTGTTACTCATCAAAGTCGTAAAAAAAGTATACAAGTTGCGGGAAATAAATATATATTAAAATGTCTCAAATTAAAAATGATAAATTACAGATTATTAAAAAGTTGAAGTTAATGCCTTTAAGATTTGTTTAAAAAAGCTAAGTAATACACATAGTTGTTTCATTTCATTACATTCTTTTATAAAACAAAAAGGTTTGTCACACAAGAACTCACTTTTCCACCGATTACTTCTATAACATATAAAGATATATTGACTTTATGAGTTTGCAGATTAAACATCTGCGTTACATGTTTTATGTCAGGCCCATAATTGCCACACTGTCAGGGTATGCGTACACAAAGCAAGAAAAGAGCAAAAACTTGGCTGGAATGCGCTACGCTAGCTGCTAAGGTAATTGGATCCTGACCCGCTATGGAGTCTAATCCTCCGCATAGGGCGCATAGCTGCTTATCTGCCGCGCCACAATGTTGAGTATCTCGCGAGCGGCCATCTCTTGCTGCTCCCGGACAATGGCCGTTATGCGGGCGCACTCCTTCACATAGTTCTCCAGCTCACGTGGATTGAGGGTGCGGCGCGCTGGCTCCTTGGACTGCAGCGCCTGCAGGCACTGGCCGGTGATGTGCGCCAGCTGCGAACGGGCCGGACTGAACGTCTCGTCCAGGTCGAACAGCTCCAACGGCGGCGCTGGCGGCTCACTGAAGATGGGCGGAAACGTGGCCAATTGCAGCGGCGGCAGCGGTATCTCAAATTGCGGCTTGATAATTCGCAACGGCTCGTAATTGACGTGCAACTGCTCGTAGGTATCAATGACATCCTTGAGCAGACGATTGCTCAGCGAGCACAGAGTCATATCGAACATTTGCTTAAAGTCCGTAGGCATCTCGGTGCCAATGGAGTCGATCAAGCAGGCCTTGGGCATATCGGCGAGAAAGGCCAGATCCGTGAAGTGCTTGTTGTCATTTAGCTATAAGGAATAGACAGATATAAACCGATCCAAGTGTTAAAGTTGAGAGTACCACTAATTATTGTAAAAATGGCCTCGAGGACTGAAATTTGATAACTTTGACACAGCTTTGAGGGTTTCTAAAGTTTGACAGGTACATATTTCTAGGGACTTGGAAGCGTTGTCATTGTTTGTGTTTAATAAAAAATGGATATTTCGATAGTGCTTCAGAATTTAATACAGAATTATTATAGAGGCAAATCTCATAACTTTTGACAAAGGTATGGGAGTTTTATATACGTGGAAATGTCAGTTCTGAGCACTTTTAACATTATAAGTTACATTTGATTTATAGATTTTTCTCTCTACAGAAAATTAGAGAAGTTTAATCCAAGGAAACTTTTAAAGTTTTGGAAATCGACACAAAGACAGACGGACATGATTATACCAACTCAGCTCTCTGTAGCTTTCTCCCTCTGACTATTACATACATTTGCACTTTTTTAGCATCAATTTTTTACCCATTCATAATGGGTAGCGTATCTATTACCTCGACATCATTAAAGTCCAAATGCGTATAGCTAATATCGACAGTGCCCAGCAGCTGCAGCACATACTCCAGCAGGGCATCGTTAGTCTTGTCCTGCAGGTACTTGTCATGCCACATATAGCCGGAGCCCAGAGCCAAGATCTTGCCACCCTTGGCATTGCTATAGTAACCAGCGAGCGGTCGGTTGAAGGGATAGACAACGGGACCTGTTGTCAGCAGGACATTGGCCGGCTCCGAGACGTTTAGAGTGGCGCCATATGGATACTGAAAGTGTATCTTGTACTTCTCGTCGCTGAAGTCGTAGTCGACCTTCTCAATGTCCCGCTTGAGCAGATGCCGCCACATGGACTCGCAAACGACGCCGCCGCCCACAATGCACTCCTTGGGATGGAAATTCTTGTAGTAATGCGGACGCACCACATTATCGCTGTTGATATAGATGCCGTACTGTTCCAGAAAGAAGTTCACATTCGTGTTGAACTCTGTCTCGCCGCCCTCGCCAAGCAGCACCAGCAGACTGCCGCCCGACTGCTCCACGTACTCCTTGAGCACCTCAAACTCATCCTCGGTGAAACGATCCTGGGGTCCGGCCAGCACAAAGATTTTTGTGCGCGACAAAGAGTCCTTGTTTAATTCACTGTCGCTTCTGTAGATCTCAAACGATTTTTATTATTTAATAATTTATAGTCTAATTCTACTCACTGCTCCACATTCCAATTGGCCTTTAGCTTGCGATGCAGCATCTTGTAGTTGTCCGTAATTTGAAAGCGTTCATTTTTGGATATATCAAAGCATATTGTCGGCTTATTGGTCATTTTCGTTTTTTTTTAGCTTTCTATATTTTATAAATTTGCTGAAATACTTTTCGGTTGCTAGGGCAACAGTGGTCAAAACACTTTAGAGCCAGCTAATCAGTGAGCTATATTTTGATATAGTCTACTTGTTGCTTATAATAAACTTTTTAGGCATTCAATACACAATTATCCTAGTAAAAGTACATTTTATAAATAAATTTCACGTTAATTATAAATATGGCGCAACTGCTATTTTTAAAATATCTGGCAACGCTGCACAGCCAACTTCACGTGAGCGCAAAAACGCGCAGCGCAGTTCACATGAGCCGTATCTTGAACCAGTAGAGCCAGTTCGATATGACTGTGCTCGAACCAGTTCCGAACTGAAATGCATAACTCATGAACAAGCACCTGCCCTGAGTCTCGCTGTGAAAAATTACGAAAGAATTCGGCTGTTCATCACTCCTAAGACCAACAAATTTTTGCAAAACGAACAATGGCATCGATCTGTGGACGCATGGCGCTTCGTGCTGCCGCACGCCAGAATGTTACATACCACTCCGTGCGTACCTGCAAAAGTAAGTAACAAGCGAGCGACCTTCCAGTCACGTCCGCCCTGTCTGTGTGCGTGTGGCAAAGGAGTCGCTTCCAGAGGCGCCTCCATGATCCGGATTACATAATACCCGCCGTAGCCTAACCATCACACCGTGTGCAATGTGTGCTATGGAGTTGCAGTCCAATTGGGGCCAATTGACAGATGTGCAAGTGTGAAGGGGAGGTTATGTAATAACTGCGCGCAGTGCAAATTGTGTTTTTAATGCGTTTTTAGCGAAGGCGGAGGCGGGGAAAACGTAATTCACACCTTGCGGAGTTAGTAATAACTTAGTAATCTACTGATAGCAAGTGAGTGTAAGGCATTTGATCTTTCTATGTGAGTTTTATATAACCAGTGTGCACCCAGCTGACTCGGCGAATGTGTTGAATTTTGAGAGGGGTTGGCGGGGAAAGCGAAACAAATTGTGTGATAAAAAGCTATAAACATATCAATATACAGTGGCTCATAGCTAACTGCGTTAAGATGAACTATTATAACTGTCAAACTGTAGTTCCCAACTGCAAGCAACTCCATCCCCGCCTTATGTGACTCATTTTGGCTTATCAATAGACTAACCTGATACAATTGATTATTTGCAGTGATGAACGATCCCATGGAGCACGCCACGGGCATTGAGAAGCGCGAGCTGCTGCTGAAGGCGGCCGGCAACGATAATCCCTTCGACATGAAGGTGTTTAAGCGCGGTGCGGGCACCAAGGAGAACCCCAATCTGATTCCATCGGCCTTCGAAGCCCGCATTGTGGGCTGCATCTGTGAGTAGCATCTATATAAAAACCAAAGCACACAAAACTAACTTTATACTTCTGTGCAATTGACAGGCGAAGAGGATCAGACCTATGTGCAATGGATGTGGCTACAGAAGGGCAACCAGAAGCGGTGTGAGTGCGGCCACTGGTTCAAACTGGTCGAGAAGGCAGCTGTTTAAAGTTATTATTAATTAATTAAATAAAACAATTAATAACAAAAGAAACAACACAAAAACACACACACAACAACTATTAAGCTAAAAGTCAACCATAATAGCTGTCCAAATAAAACAAACATCAATCCAAAAAATTGAGCAATTCAAAAGTTGATACAATACCAAATGCCATATGCAACTGCGTACGGTTTGTTTTTAAGTTGTTAGCCGAGATATGTTGGTGCAAACGAGAAACGTGTGAAAAACGTTTTCAGAATAAATTAAATGAAAAAAACAAGAGTGTAAATAAT
Source organism: Drosophila flavopinicola (assembly GCA_035042425.1). Lineage (NCBI taxonomy): Eukaryota > Metazoa > Arthropoda > Insecta > Diptera > Drosophilidae > Drosophila > Drosophila flavopinicola. The sequence continues at coordinate 228,063 of JAWNLL010000033.1, read as the reverse complement.
TGCAACTTTAATTGCTCTCACTAAACAAAGTCGATGCATAAAATATTTGAGTTAGACTCGATTTTAAATGGATCTCAGTAGGCAAAGAAATTTCAGCACTTCACTTAGCTGCTTTTCGAGCAGAGCATTTATTCCTTCCTACTCGTCCAAAGGAAGCGGACGCTTCAGAAAATAAACGCATATATTTAATTCTCAAACAAAAATTCAAAAGTAAACGACTCACGGGATGTCGTCGTTTATATCACGACTGCTCAAATCCCCATTCGCGTCCAAGCGACTCGTCTCGCAGCTGACCCAACGTGGGGAAGGGAAGCTCAACGAGCTGCTGCGCCAGCTGGGCCTGCAGCGTATGCTGGGCGTGTTTGGGCGCAAAGAGGGCGTTGGAGGTCGCGCCATATCCACAACGCCAGTGCTTCGGAAGGGTAAGTGAGAAGCATATGAGTGGGGGATGGGTTTAATGCCGCATGACACTGCCACAGAACTAACTGACGACATGGAGCTGGCCACGGGCATCTTCAAGCGTGAACTGATGCTGCGCCAGGCGGGCTGCGCCGATCCCTGGGCCATGAAGCGTCCCATGAAACGCGGCGCGGGCAGAGAGAGCGATCCGACAGAGATACCATCGGCATTCGATGGTCGCCTGGTGGGCTGCCTGTGCCATGATGACCGTGGTGCCAAGTGGATGTGGCTGGAGAAGGGCAAACCCAAACGTTGCGAGTGCGGTCATTACTTTGTGCTGAAGAATGTGCCGGCTGTTTAAGGAGTCAAACACGATATATGGTAATGGAGCGCTGTATCTACACAAACATACACAAAATAACAAGCACACAAAATTGAACTGATCTAAAATAAAACACTCGAACCACAAGCCTATTAAGAAGTTATAAAACATTGCATGATATTATCAAACATTAGGTATTCGGCGTATTTTTAATTTGTTTAATAGTTGCAGACGATCGTTTCAGCATGGACCAACTTTCGTTTACTATCTACGTAATTAGTAATATTTTAGTCTAATGCGAAAGATCGACTATCTCTAATTATTTCAATGTATAGCCAGTCAAGAGGTAGCCACTGTTGCCGCTCATGTTGACCTCGGGATGCGTGCGATTTGGCAGTATTTGATACGTGCGCATCCAGTTGGAGGTCACGTGCAGATTGGTCACCTTGCCCGTCGCCTTCAGCTCCATGTACGTCTCCTGCAACAGCTCCTTGCACGTGCTGAAGACGACAACAGGTCGCGAGGGTTTTACCAGCGGCAGCAATGCTTGCAATATATTCGAAGGATGCTCCTTGGCTGCCATTACCAGGCTATCGAACTGCGTCTGCATCAGTGCAGCGGCGCTCCGGTTCTCCAGCTGCCAGCGCAACGGCGTGCCTTTATTGTTGGCTGAAAGAATACAAGAAATACAATTAATAAAAAAAGTTAGCGTTACTTATCAAAGTCGATTGTAATTTTAAACTATTTCTAACCAATTGCTACTACTTATGATATGGTTTACGGATGTTGATAATATGTTGCCCAATTGATAAGAGAACAACAGAAATAGATCTATGAGAATAAGATTAAGAATTTCTAAAATAATACAATCTTTACTGTAATAGAAAGAAAACTCAATTGATTTAAATGCCATAACAAATTGCTTACACTTGGGTGAATCATCCAATTTGGGTTTCTTCGTGATGGGCTCAATGGTGTCGCTCTGCTCCTCCGTGACAGTATCGTTGTCCTTCAGGGGCGTCTCTGCCGCTGTTTCTGTTGCCGCTTCAATTGTTTTCGCCTCTGTCTCCGCCGCCTTGTCGCCCTGATAGAACTCACGCAGCACAGAGTACAGATTAACGGAGATGCAGCGCAACTGCTGTTCCAGCGGCAATTTCAGTGCGAGGAGTGCCTGCTTTTGCGGCACATTGCCGGGATGCATGTGCACGAGTGTCGCCTCCGTGTCGGCGCCCATGGAGTTCAGCAGGGCAGCCGGCAGCAGACCGTTCGTGCCGCTCTCGTACAGCAGATAGCTGCCGAAGCCAGAGACGCCCGAATAGGAAATGATTTGGGAGAGCGTGTCCACCCGAATGCCCATTATCTTCTCGGCATCCTGTCGATGGAAGATGTCTGTCATCAGACGTATGCTTGGCTGTCTAATTTGCACAAACTCAAAGTACTTTTTCTCCTTCTTCAGCAAGTATTTGTCCTGTGAGTATTCGGTGCGTGTGTGAAACGTCTTGGAGTTCTCCACCAGTTTCTCAATGATCTTGCTGGACTCGTTGCACGCCTCACGCAGCTGCTCAATGTCCTGCAAGTGCAAAGGAGAGTAATCATTAGAAGAGAGTATTAAAATGTTCTACTGATTATAAATATCGTTTGTAACCAATTAAGTTCAATTAAGAATGGGTATTCATTAATATGTGAGATCGGCCTTAGGTTCATTGTCTATGAGAAATCTATGTGAGCGTTCATTCATGCCGATTAGTTTATCAAAGCTCTAACAAATTTTTTGATTTTTGAAGCTAACTTACCGATGATTTGAGTGCTTGTGCCTCGCCGTTGTCGCTGATGTCGCGATTGTCGGCTCCACTGCTGGAAATGTTTAGGACGTCGCGTATGCTGCGCAGCTCGTTCTCGCTGCACAACTCGAGGGTATGTTGGCGCTGGGCGCCTCGTTTGCCGGCTTTCGTCTCCTTGACGCACATCTTGAAGGTGGAGCCATACGGCTGATCCAATAGCGATTTTAGCTCTAGATGTTCCTTGCCCAACGTGGCCGTGGCATCTAGGCTGCCAAATTTTTGCAATTTGGTGTACTTTTGTCGTTGTATGACGATATAGTCGCCTAATTGTATATTCGGTGTGCTGCCCATTGCGGTGAAGAACATAAACAAATGCAATACAACAGGTAAACACGTTGTTTACAACGAAGCGATAACTTTTTGCTATCGATAGTTGAATTGCTCTTCATTTTCTCAACATTAACGAAAGCAGCGCATATTCGCATCGCAACAACATTGCTGGCATAGCATATCATATAAGCTAATTAATGTATTTAAAACTAACAGCAAAAGCCGGAGTGCAACGATAGTTTGCATAATTTAATGATCGATATTTTCCCCTCCAAAAATAAAAGAACTAGTTGAACTGAACGCCATGGCAACGCTGACCGACCACCAGCTGATAAGAGACCAAAGCGAGTAAACCACGCGCTTGTCGACTCGTCCAATCTTAGCTAATCTCTGCATCTATTTTATAACTAACCGCGTACAAATTCAATTTGTGTTATCAGAAGTGCCTTTTCTTGCCTAGAGACGGGTAAACGGTTTCTTGCACCCACGCAAAGCAGGCTTTCGCCCAGCTAAAAACTACTGAAACTGGTGGAACCTGTTGCCAGTCAACTACTAATTAACAGTTAATTGAAGCCGCGCCCGCATATATATAACTTTACCGTTGCCTTTTGAACCACTGAACCGAACAGAAAAACAAAATGGGTGACAGAAAAAATGAGGAGTTGCCTTTCATTGAAAATAAACAGCCAGTGACACTAAATCCATCATGGGAATCGCAAATGAAAGCGGACACCAATGGCAAAGGCTCCGGTTCCATGCTATCGAAAATTGTAGCGTCGCTGCAGCCGCCAGTGGACAAATACAAACTGGTCTTCTTCATATTCGTACTGCATGGTTTGGGCACCTTGATGCCCTGGAATATGTTCATCACGGCCAAGTCGTACTTTGAGGACTTTAAATTAGGTGAAAATTACACAGTTAAATCTGATGTAAATTATCGCGGTAACTTCATGCAGAACATGGGTTTCGCTTCCCAAATACCGAACGTTCTCTTCAACTGGATCAACATATTCATTAATTTCGGTGGCGATCTGACAAGCCGTATAGTTTATAGCATTTTACTGGAGATTGTGATACTTATCATTACGGTTGTGCTAGCTATGCTGGACTCATCTGAGGTAAGCTTAAATTGAGTAATTTCAAAAAATCAATATATATAAAAAATTATTTATTATCGTTGTAAAAAGTGGCCTGGCATATTCTTCTGGACTACCATGACTTCAATTGTGCTAATAAATATGGTGAGCATAGTTCTATAGATTATAATAATTTACGAATTAGTCCTTATCAATTATTTTTCGTTTTCAGTGTAATGGCATTTATCAAAGCACGATTTATGGACTCGTCGCGGCCCTACCTCCCAAATATACGGGTGCTGTTGTCTTGGGCTCGAACGTTAGCGGCTGCTTTGCGACCGTTATGTCAATGTTATGCGCCACGTTCTTCACCTCGATGAGGACATCGGCCATATATTATTTTGTCACAGCTATTTTGGTTTTACTCTTCTGCTTCGATACGTATTTCGCATTGCCACTCAACAAATTTTTCAGGCACTATGAGATGCTAAACAGGCATAACGAAAGGAAATCGGAGTCAAAAACTCAACTAAATGTACCTTATTGGCAGATATTTAAGAAGGCCTCACCGCAGCTTTTCAATGTATTTTTCACCTTCTTTGTCACATTGTCTGTTTTTCCTGCTGTCCATTCGGATATCAAGCGTTCGGATGATTTTATAATTGGAGACAAGTACTTTACGCTCATTACCTGCTTTTTAACATTTAACGTATTCGCCATGTTGGGCAGCCTGACAACTTCCTGGATACAGTGGCCGAAACCCAGATTCCTTGTTGTGCCTGTTGTCCTGCGTGTGGTCTTCATACCCTTGTTACTCTTCTGCAACTATGCACCGAAAGATATTGTTCGAACTCTGCCAGTTTTCATCACAAACGAGTGGCTGTATTGGATCATTGCCATCATTATGTCATATAGCTCTGGCTATTTAAGTTCCTTGGGCATGATGTACGCACCACAGACTGTAAATGCCAAATATCAAGTAACCGCTGGCATGTTCGCCGCTGCCGTCCTGGTTACTGGCATATTCTCCGGCGTAATGTTCTCGTACCTGAGCCCGCTCATTATACAACTTTGAAATTGTTCTTGTTTATACACTGTTGCCAAGGCGACAAAGTGTATATTGTCCGTCCGTCCCTTCGTCACTTCAAACGCATGTTTTCAGCAGTCTAATTTTCGAAGACCACTGATGAGAATGTTTGGCAGCATTCGAAATATCCCTATCTGGTCAGCCAAAAATTTATGGTTGATAGGCTCTTATAGGCCAAGATGTTAATATAATTGCACGTGTAATCACGCACACTACAAATCTTATCGTTTCAAAGTTGAGTGTCTGTTATTGTGGACCACTTATAAATAAACTATTAGTAAATAGAATCAAACACATTGAACGAAGCTAATCAAGCAGCTGTCACTTGGAGCAGTGTATCGCGCAGTCGGTAGCAATCGACTGCAACTTTTACTTGTTAACATTACGTAAATAACACACACAAAAAAGATATTAACTAATGAATTTATTTTTGAACTTTCGGCCAGACAAATTAAGTTATATTAATTGATCAATTTATTTTTGAACATTCGGTCAGAAAATCTAAATTATACTACGTTTTACCTACTAACTGTAAACACGTTTAAATAAAGTTTTTAAACCTTTTGTAGAAACAAATGAACCAATGTATTTACAGGAAAATTATAAACAAAAAATGTTTTCAGCAATGCGATGTGACAAAATTTATGATAATTTTTTTTACAAAAGCAATTTTGCTTTCGCGTTTCATAAATATCGTTGTGACTAGATCAGAATAAATAGAAATAGGCAGAGAGAGCTGCTCATGAAATATATGCACTTAAGGTCATAAGAGGAATACCCTTTGTAAGGATATCAGTATCTCAAAGCACTTCATATTCTATTTACATTTGTAAATAATCTTCAACAGCTCACAGAACTTGGGCGATTCTCGCGGACTGCGCGTCTCCAGGCCCGTTATCTGCTCCAGAGCCACCTCTACGTCGACCACGTTACACAGGATCGATTGCAGGCGCTTTGGAAATTTCGCATCAGACGACTCCAATAATTGCCGCGTTGCGTCCAGCATATCACGCAAATCCTGCGCCTGCACGCCTTGATAGCTCACCACCAGTTCTTTCATCTCGGGCAGCTGCTCGGCAATGTGAAAGCCAAACTGCTCTGCATCCGAGATGCCCAATCGTTGCAGGCGCTGCAAACCGGCTGCAGGCGCTTGCAGTATGGTCTGCTCCACTTTGTGTTTGTTTGCGGTGACATCCAGGGTGGTCAGTTCCAGCCGATCCAGCAGCTCCGCCAAGTGTGCCGTCTCAATAGAGCAGCCGCGGGCAATGAGTGTCCTTAGATTAGGCAGTCCCACCATAAACTTGCCGGTTATGTAGGCGCTCGAGACGCTTAGGCTGCGCAGCATCGGGCAACTTTTGGTTATGGTCTGTATCATACTGTTGTTCATGTAATCATCCGTGACACACAGCTCTCGCAGATTGGTCAGCTCCAGGCGCAGATAGAAGGCAAGTTCGGGTCGCAGCAAATGCCTGCCCAGATACGAATCGAAGGCCTTCTCGTGTACATTCCAGATGTATAGCTTCTCCATGTAGGCGCTGGTCAGCTCAAAGAAGTACATGTAATCTTCTTTGCACAGCGGCGCCAGCATTGCATCCGATAAGGAAACCTCACGATATCGCGGCTTTCGCCACACAATTTGACTGAGCAGTTGCTCGTAGCGCAGCGAGCTGCGCGCCATTGCAATTTGATCGGGCAATGTGAGGTACTCCAATATACTGCACAGGCAGTCGTCATTTAGGTCGTCGAAATCCATTCTCATTGATCAGAGAGATAAATAAAGCGAAACACCTCAGCCACGGAACAACATCAAGCGAACAGCTGTTACAGATAAGCGCCAGTGTGACCACAATAAGTAAGTAAGATAAGCACTCCAAAATATTTGCATTAAAATAATAGCCTAGAAAAAATACTAGCAAATGAAAAAGACATACTGATCACACACACACACTTGAATGCTCTTTTATTACATGAATTTCCACAACCATCAACTAACTGACACAAACGTTAAGTTATTTCAAGCTTTCTTACAAACTTAAGCTTATCGTGTCGATCCGAATGGCAATGAGATCTATCGCACCTACATTAGTGTGCACTTTTTTGTAGTAGTTAGTGTGGCTTAGCGATATGTTATCGTTATCGTTTGTTTTCAATTTTTAATTAAAGCGCGAAATGCAAATTCAAAGCCATATCGGGGGTTCAGCAATGGCATAGTCAGCACAGCTTTGAAGACACATTTTTGATTTGGATGCCGCTTACATATGTTATTTAATCATCATCTTATGCAATACAAACATGCGAAAAATGATAAATACCTAAAACTTAATCGTTTATTAATTAATATTGATACGCTGCGCTGCAAAAGAAGCAACCATAAAACAAACACACCGATGATCCGCTGTGCAATTGTTGACGGCTTACGCAAAAACAAAATAAAAAATGAAAAGCCATGGCTGGCTAGCAATTTACAATTTGGCTTTTCAAGCCGTGCGCAATTGTTAATGTTTATTGAAGACTGCCCCGGCCGCGACCATTAATGAACCACATAGCAAATGCCCACACTCAAGCAACAACTTGTTGTCACTGGGTTGTTGTGCACTGGAAGAGCATGTGCATGGGAAGGTTAAGCGCCTCTTGACATTTCTGTATCTGTGGCTTAACCTTCGCAACTAAAATTGGACAAATGCCCAATAATAATTTTATGCTTTGCCTGCTCTTAAAAATAATCAACTTTTATGGGTCGCCTGGCGAAAACAAACAAAAAAAAACACAAACCAATTTTAACTCATTTGTGTTTTATTTTTCTTCGTGCCACAAAAAACCAGAAATAAACAAGCGAAATGTTTGCTGGCGCCAGCGACTTTCCAGCGCACTGGAAGCGCTGCCCGCTCAGCTTATAAAAAGCGCACGGCGCCTGCGCAGCCGAATCATTACAACAAAGCTCACGCACCAGGTAAGACAGCATAGATTGTGTGTGTTGTGTGAAATTGAAAAGACAAAAGATAAATAGAAAAAAAAAACTATCAATAAAACGTGCATATTTTGCAGTATACAAACATGAAATTCTTCGCGCTGTGTTCGCTGCTCTCTGTGCTGCTGCTGCTGGCTGGCAGCGCCAGCTCCTTGCCACAGACCCGCGAGGGTGCCGCCTATACGAACGAGGCGATCCGCCAGGCACAGCAGACGCTGCTCATACCGAAGGATGCGCAAATCCAGAACGTGCAGGAGGGCATCGAGCTGGGCGCCTACGAGCAGATACCCGGCAACCAGCGCATCAATCTCTTTGACATCCTTGGCGATACGGTGCCCTCGGAGGTGATTAACAATCTGCAGTCGCAGGTCGATCAAATTGGACGCAATTAAATTAACTGCACATTCATTTCACATTTTGTTAAGTTTTATACAAAAAAAAAAGAAGAACAAAAAACAAAAAAACTAAAATAAAAACACAAAAAATCATTAAATTATTAGAAATGTGAGTTTTGCTCTTTTTCCCCACATCTAAGTTCAAACGAAAGCGAAAGTCTAGCTCCTCCAAACCAGTTGAGTCTAATAATGATCGAGACGAAGACGCTGGCAAAGACTTTCTCCCGTTGAGATCCCGCGGCGCATACGAAATGAACCAAAAGTTCGCTTGGAGCTCCTCAACCTTGTTACATAAGTCGAAATAACTTTTATTTTTACTTTATTGTGCATTACAGTTCAATATATTGAACGCAATTGCTGTTGTTGTTGCTGCTGCTGTTGTTGTTGTTGCCCGAGGGGTAAGCTGAGTGGTTGTTTGTGGTCTCTGCTGTTGCTGCTGTTGTGGCAACTTTTGCCTGCTGCTGTTGCTGCTGTGATGCAACAATCGTCGTTGCCGTTTGTTCGTCGTGATGTTTGTTGGCTACGTTTTGTTCATTTAATTTCTTGGTAATTGCCGCCGCATGCACTTGCATATTTAATGAAACGTCATGTTGTTGTAGGTGTGTTCCATTGCGCAATTGCTGCTAGGACAGGTGTGCGTACTACTACGCACTACATCTCAGCAGTTCAAGTTTTTTTCAAACCCAAATAGACCTTTCTATGCGCTTCTCACGCGATTAAATTCACTCACAACTTGTTATACTATTTATAATCTTTTATTATTATTCGTACACTTGAAAATGAACTTGATACTAAATTTACGCTAGTTAAAGTACACTTTTATTTCTTTTCATATCTTTATAATTTTTAAAATATTTGTGCGTCTATTTTATGCTTTACATAAATAAACTTTTGCGCACCTAAATAAATTATTTTGTATTTCCTTTTTTTTTAGTTTTTATTTATTTCATTTAATATATATTTTATCTTAGAAACTAAAAAATGACTGCGCTTTTGACACTTTTTATTATATATAATTTAATGTTGGTTATGTATTTTATTTTTTTTTCCTTTGAATTTTTCGTTTATTATATTTTAGTAGTTTATAAATTATATATAAAGTAGTTAGCTTTAAATTAAAACTTTCAATACTCAGTCTAAACTTAAAAGCTTTTCAAATCGAAGAGGACTATATAATTTGCATTAAGAAAACATCACTAGAGCATTTGCCATTTGTTCTTTTTTTATACTTTTCGTTTTATGCAATAAATTAAATATTAAATAAATTCATAGTAAATAAAACGAGTTAAATAAAATGTGTAATAATTTTGTGCAATGACAATTTTTTTGAGGGCGCTTCATGTACGTGAATGTGAGTGTGTGTGTGTGTGTATGTATGGGTGTGGAAATGTGAAATGTATTTCATTTTGTGTGCTCTTAAAGTACAAAAAAGATTTGTTTTATTTATATGAAAATAAATAAATTCTATAACTACGAATTTCTTTTTGCACACAAAGTGCAAATAGTGAAAAGTTAATAAAAATATATATTTATTGCATTTGGGGAGCCCAGCTTTACATATTGATGTTGTGTTTTCGTCAATCATTGTTTGCATGATTTGCATATAATTGTTGCTAATTATTAGTGGCTTATTCTCTAGATAAATTCAAGTTTTAGTTCGCATAACGCTTGAGTAGGATTTGCATTAAAATTTTAATTCGCAGTCTATGAAAATTATGTATTTTTAATGTTGCTCTCGTTTCTTGCTACTTAAACTAAAGACTTTTTGTTAGATTTTGAACGGCTCAATAAAAAATCGATTTTGATACTCAGCTCTACTAGGTTTAAGAGCTGCAATAAATATATGTTTTCAATTACATACGTTAAACAATTATTTCAGTACACAAAAAACTATTTCAATTACTTGAATAAGGCATATCTATGATTTCAATTACTTGGTTGATCAAGTTTAATTACCATGGCGATTACTTAATTATAGTCGCAATTACCTGCAATGGTTTGCAACATTTTCCATACACTTTACTCAAGCACTTGCAATGATCATTTGTTTTTTAATTACTGAAGTAATTGTATTGGTAATTGTTAGGGTAATTTGCGAAATTACAGCTCTGCTATATATTATAGTATATATACACCAAAAATTTGTTGTGCTACCTGTGTTTTGCGGATCTCTCAGTATATTCGCTGCAGATAGAGACGCTCCAGACGCTGCTGACCCGTTCCCGTTCCCGCTCCCGGGCCACTCTGCTCCTCGATACTCTTTTCGGCACGCGCCGTCAACTTGCGACCGCTGTTTGCCTTGGCCACACTGTCCGCCTGCTCCTGGCTCTCGTCCAACTTGAGACTCTCGGCATCTGCCTTGGGATCCTCGGCGGTGCCTTGTGCCTGGCCAGCGCCCGAGCCGAGCTCATCGATGTCCAGTGCCGGAACGCGTGTCGCCCGTGGCGTTGTTGGCTCACGCAGCTCATCGCCGCTGCCCAATTCGCCGCTGGTCTCATTCTCGCTTTGCCTGGCATTGATCCTGGCCAGCTCGCTAACGTTCTGTATGCGCGTCTCGGCGGAGCTGTCTTCGGCGCTGTACATCAGCGGCACCAGCGACATGACCACCTCCTTCTGGCCGGACGCCTGGGCCAGCATGTGCTCCGTGGTTGAGCCCAAGGACTGATCGAACTCCATGTCGCCGCTGCCGCTGCCGCTGCCAGCGCCGCTGCCATTGCCACTGGCATCCAGGCCGCTCTCGGTGACCAGCTTGTGGCGCTTGTTGTTCTCCCGCTCGAAGGGGCCGGCGATGCTGCGCTGCTCATCCTTGTTCTCTGCCTCGACTAGTTCCTCCAGCTCAACAAGCGGAAAGTTAACATCGCGCAGACTGAAATCGTCTTCGGGCAGTGATGGATAAGCGGGATTTGACTCCACTTGCGGCACTTCTTCATCCTCCATGTGGTGCACGGAATGTGCGGTGCTCGATGCTGGTGATTCACTGCTACTACTGCTGACAGCCATCATGCCCTCTGTGCTCGAATCCATCTGCAAGGTGCTGCTGCTGTTGTTGTTGCTATAATCATATGTGGAGCTCTCCTCTGAGATGTGCATGACGCCCTCAGTGCTCAGTTGATGCTCTGTGCTGCTGCTGATGCTGCTGCTGCTACTGCTGCTGCTACTGTTGCTGCTGCTGCTCGGTCCTTCTGTCGTCGAGATGATGTGGTAGATATTATCGCTGCCTGCTGTATCGGGCTCCAGTTCGGCAGCAACACTGCCACCATTATTATCCACCAGCGACACTGTTTGTAGAAATGTGGAATCTGCGCCGACGGCCACTGCCACGCCCTCTGTGGTGTACTCCCTTTTGATGTTCACCTTGCTGGGATCGTTCTCCGCCAGCGGCTGCAGTCCGTCCGCCGTGTAGCTGACTAACGGCTTCGATTGCTGCCCCACAAAGTAGTTGTTGTTGAGCGGTCGCTCAATGTAGCCCACAGAAGCAATGAGCTTTAAGCTCTCGCTGCTGTTGACTGGAAGTGCTTTCTGGTTTGTGTCCGAGCTAAGCGCTGACTTTGGCGTTGGTGTTGCTGGCGTGTCAGTTGTTGTGGCCACAGCAGCTGCAGCTGCAGCTGTTGCTGTTGCTGTTGCTGGCGCTTCAGTTGTTAGCGTTGCTGCTGTGCTGCTCTCAGCAACAGTTGCTGCAGTTGTGCTCGAGGCGCTTGCGGTGCTTGTTGCTGCATTTGGTGGCTCTGTGCTGGGCACCTTGCGTGTGGGTATCGTCTGCTTGACCTTGTGATTGTCATCCGTTATGCGTATTTCCGACGGCTTCGTTATCTCCTTAATGGTAATATTCCAATTGAAACCAGCGGGCTGTGGAGCAGGCGTAGGTGCCACGCTACTTGATTCGCTGCCCGGTGGTGGATTGTTGTCAAGAACTACAAGGGAGAGAGAGAGAGACAGAGGGAGAGAGAGAGAGGCAGAGGGGGAGAGTTGATGGTTAGAAATTGTGCGGCTTGGGCTATGATTTGAGTGCGCCACTCACTTGGACAATTGTCATACTCCGGACAGCAACGGCCGGGCACGTATTTGGGCATGCAATCATCGCGGCGGAAACAGGTCACTGAGCTGCACACAATCTCCCCGCCTGCAATAATTGAAATGTACCTTAATTAAGTGGTGCAGTGGTTTCGGATGCTTCGCTTGCCTCTCAACTGAGTGCGTTGATGTAACTAGAAACTTGGCATTTAACAGAGCAGTCTAATATGCCATACTTGCAGTTCGCAAAGAGGTTAACAATTGTTCTTAGAGTGATTCACAGCTTTGAGGGAATCAAAACTATGCTGTTGAAATTTGGTATTTAAGATGACTTATATAAAACAGTAGCGAATATAAAATTATATTATGCATACAATGGTAGAACAAAATTGTCTGCAATGTTAATTTATTACTTTTGAGCCCTTAGAAATGCCGTTTGATGACTTTAAACTCGCATTACTTTGCCTAAACTCATCCAAATTTGAAGGTCGAGGTCAATTAGTTCAAGGGATTTTCTCTAAAATTTATTCAACATTTAGTTTTTAATCAAATTTGAAATAGCCATTTCCTGTGTAATGATGCGAGCATTGAATATTTTATGCATTCCCTGCTAATTTTAAATATACAAAAACACATACATATATTAAGTATACGTCTATTAATTAGTCGTCGAGTATCTCGCTCTAAAATGTATGAACTTTTTCCTTTTAACTCGTTCTACTCTTGTGCCTTACCTTTGCAGTAGCAGACGGTGCATGGTGTATCCGGATCAACCAATTTATAACCATTCGCATAAGTTTTGCCATCCTTTTCGCAATCTGCGGAAGAGGACACAACAACAAAATGGTAAAAGTTAATCCCAAAAATGATGCCTGCGTGGGCAGTGGGCAGTCTACAGTGGGGCCTGCGTCCATTTGCATAAATGCAACGAGTGGCAACCTCGCTGGCAACTTACCGCATTTATAATCGGGACAACAGTGTCCTGTGCGCTGGATGGCGCGGCAGCTCGTCTGCTTCTCGCAATGCACTGTCGTCTCGGGCACCCAGAGGCCGTCCAGCAGGCATTGGCCTATAAACAATTGGAATGCGGCATTGTTTGGTTTTCTAGTTTGGGCGATTGCCATAAATGGTGGCAGGAGGAGGGCAGCAAGCGGAGATAAGTCCTGGCACTTACCCTGCGGCTGTTGTTGCTCCACCAGCGATTCGGTTGTAGGAGTGAAGGCTGTGCTGCTGCTGCTGCTGGAACTGATGCTACTCGGCGTGACCGCGACCGTGACGATGGTAGAGGATGCGCCGCTGCTGCTGCTATCGGTGGGCACTGCAAGAAGAAGCAACAAGAGGCAAATTGTGTAATGAGAAGCAACAATGGTGCTGTGTGGGTTGCAGGAGCAGGAGCAGGAGCAGGCAGGAGGAGGCACACTCGAAGCCAACGATCCTTGGCCCCTTGGTACATATTTGAATGAATGACATTTTGATAACAGTTGTTTTGTTGTTGTTAGCTGTTGCTGGTATTGTTATTGTTATTGTTGTTGTTGCTGCTGGGCAAGGTAAAATGCCAACAAAATACGGCAAAAGTTAAATGAGTTTAGTTTTAGTTTCGGCTTTTTTTTCTTTCTTGCTTTCTTTGTCCACCATACACAACAGTTGGGGGCGTGGCAGTCGGAATGTTGCTGGGCTTTGTCAGTTGCACTCAATTGTGCCGTGTGTCCACAACATCTAATTCTGTTTGCCAGCCCGTCAACTGGGCCCCAGCTCTTTAATTTCATTGGACATTTCGCCTTGAGGGCGTCTCTCAAATTGCTGTCTCCTTTTGCCAGCATATACTGTGTCATCTACTCGCCTGTCATTTCGGACCATGAAAAATGATTAAATATTCGCCAGCATTAATCATACGCACTGTGTGCCATACACTTGTATTTTTGTAGCAACTCCTCTCATTCCGGCCACGCTCGTGTCCCAAAATTGTTTTGCTAGCTGCCTCATTAGGCCACTGCAAAATGCGACTCATTGCTACACATTGTTTTCATAGTTTTGTGTGGGTTCTCAGCGTTGGAAAGTAAAAACACGTATTTATCTGGATATCTGTTTACTAGCCAGAAGTGGAAACGACACACAGTTGCTGCCATTCGAACAGCTAATGTAATTTTCTTGCTAAATGACAACACGAGCCGACTAGAAACTACACAAATGGAACACAAGGCAATAAAAGGTACAATCTAACTTGATAAATGTTTAAAAATAATCAAATTTAATGTTCATTCAATTAATTAAGATGTTAAGCAAACTTCAAGAAATAAATACGAAAACATTTTTAAATTTATATATGTCCACTAAAAAGCGAATTGTTTGATAATATACCGCAATGGACACAATGTTCATTATTTGATGAAATTTGACTACTTCGATTGCATTATTGATGAAAAATCAAAAATACTCATATTTACAATCATTACAAATTAATGATGCTGATAAAGTCACTTCGATGGAATTTCAGAGATTTATTCTCATACTTGCTTTCAATAGATGGAAGCAGATAAATTATGAAGCTATTGTTTTTCGTGGGGATATTTACTGTGTTTATCGATCAATGCCAATTAAATGCCTTAAGTACTGAGATTTAAACGAAATATAGACCATATAAAAATCTAATTCAAAATCCATTTCAATTAAAATACAAACAATTTAAAAATTTGCTGTACGAATAATAATGATAAGCCCATATATAGTAAAATCTGAATATAATGCTAAATTGTCTCATCAATTAAAGTATAATACAATTGCAATAGGAATATTCCGACAAGCTTTCAACGAGCTATTAAAGTTTTTGCTTAGATGCGATTAAATCAATTAAATATGTGTGACTGTAGAGCATTAAATGTTTATCGCCCCCTTTAGTTCTCACTTGCATTTGATTGTTAGCTCAATTGCTAATTACATATCTAGTTATGCGCTCCATATCACTTCCTAGCTAAACAATTTCCTGATAGTTGAGACCATTCCATGCTTGAGCTCCCTTTGCACAGTATCTGCACATCGGAGTGTTCTCAGACGTGTTTCAGTTGATTTTACTATATACGTTTTGTTCTTAGCGTATGTGTCACAAAATGTTGAAATGATTTCGTATGTCGGGCACTTGGTTCGTTCGGGTTTTTTGTTATGTAACACGCGAAATTTGAAACGTTGCAATTAGTTGAACAGCTTCCCGTTTTCATTGTAGAACGCAACGCTAAGCTCGCGACTTCCCATTGTATTTCGCTCTTTCTTCTTTTATTTATGGTGCCCGGCGACGCGTCGCATTTAAGCGCTTTACTCGCTGTGTGTTAGTCTGTCTGAGTGTCTGTCTGTCTGTCAGTTTTTGGCCGGCCAACACGTTTTAAATGAGCGAAATTATTATGCGCATTATGTAGAACAGCAGCAGCAGCAGCAAAAACAACATCATTTTTTGTTGTTGTTGCTGTTGTATTTGCCACAAACGGTAATTTGAGTCGTGCATAAAGCAGCAGCCTGAGATTACGTATACGCCACCGCAAGATCTTATTTCAGATGTGAGCTTCAGCCGGCGCTTCTTTATGATTGCCCGTGTAAGTTGTACTTAAGATTGTCGCCTTTGTCTCAAACAGATTTATTGTTGCCTGTGGAAATCGCATTGGAAATTAGCATTTGATTGTTTTCTGCTCAGTTTTATTTTCTGTTTTTTTTTTGTTTGCTTGTTATCCACACACATTTCGTATGCAAATCTTACGATTCATGGTCATCTCACTGCACTGACTTTGCCGTTTTTATACATTTTTTGTTGTTGTCAGTCTTAATTTGCCGCATGTGATAAATGATAAGCGCAATTTGGCGCAATTGTTATGAGCTAACAGGGATGTGCGCAATAAACAGCTGAAAATTGTGCTCTAAACCGCACTATTAATAATACTTAAGAAGCCACCACATTGATAAATATGGCAGCAGTTAAAAGCAAGCTATAAATGTGCAACTACAAACAGCAACAACAAATCACCAAACAATTTCAGGCCTGTTAACTCGAGCAGCGTGTCTCCTGCGGTTCTTTCCCCACAGCGTGGGAATTGTCTGTCTGTCTGTCTGTCTGTCTATCTTTCTGGCTGGCTGTCTATGTTTCTCACTCTTTGTGCGGCCACTTCATAAACTACTCAAGTTTAACTTAAGCTGGGCAGGACAACGATGTCGACTTTGGCGCCGAGGCCATTATTAGATTTTCAGCAAGTGGCTCGAACTGTCCACCTCTGACCCAACAACAAGACGCAATCCCAATCCCCTTTTGAGGCCACCCACAGTGGCCAGGACAAACTTCCTGTTAAGACCCTGCCTAGTGGCTGGCTTTCCACTTAAGCATTTTGCGGTTAGTTAGAACGAGCAACTGTTTTGTTTATGAAGTGCAAGCGGCTAGCTGTGCTGTGAAGCAGGCAATGCGAATGGAATTATATATTTGCGTTGGTTCATAAATTATAATGCCGAATGCAACAGTAATACTCAGAATTTATGTGCTGTGAAACAGCAAGCTATATAGACAGTCTCAATCTGAAATATGTATCTCAAGTCGTGCACATATGTATGCATATATATAAAGCTATTGTTATTGTTGCCGCAAAATCAGCCACGCGTAAGTCGGCAGCTGAAATGCGATTTGAAATTGATGCTTAAAAGCCAGTACAAATGCAAAAAACAAAAACAACAGTAACAACACAGACAGACAGACAGACAAATGACAACAAATGAGCGTTTTGAGTGTTGTCAACTTTTCGTTTTATTTGTTTGTCACACTGAAAAATGATAAATGAGCCGCTTGCCGAGTAGGTCTCTCGGAAAAAGCTGGCCAGAATAAATGCCAAGTCATCGGGCAACAAAAGGCAGAGCTAACAAATTACACGCTTAAATGGCAGGTGATACTCGTACGCTTTAAGATACATTTCCAGCAGTGGGTGTTGGCTTTGACTTACAGATTATTGTTCTATATTAAACTATGTCTAAACACATATATTGCATAGAGTGTAATTTAGTTAAACAATAGAGTCAACAGCCCAACGCATTAATCAAATTTAACTAACAATCGGTTAACATTAAATATAAATATTTGCTCACAGTATTTCCTATATTCATTTATTTCCTATAGTCAAGCCAACTTTAGAGGAACTAGTTCATAAATTGTCGGTAGCACCGAAATTATGCAAATTACTTTTGTAAATCGCAAAACTACGTGCTCCGACATTGGAAAATTGCCAAATGCTGGCGTTTTCAAATCACTTTAAGCAACTGGTAATATGGTAATTTTTGCAGTAAATGAGAAACTGAGTAGCGTTTACAATTGTTTTAGCACTATTCAGTAACACTCAATAATTATTCTGACCTAAAAAATTAAAAATATGGCTTGGGGTTCTAATTCGTAGAAAAATACAAAATTCACTCATGCAAGTAATCAATTTGATCAGTCAGAAATATTATTCTATTAATTTTGTATTTAAATTCCACATATAACGAAGTAGTTTAGTAAATTGTTTACAGATATTTCAAACATTAATACAGTATTTTAGCAAAATCTATAAAATGCACAACAATTATTGTTATTTTTAATTAAATTGTACTTTTTTATTAGTAATTTTCACAGTTGCATAAACTTTTACAGCATATCGCAAAATATAATATTTTTTTCAGAAAGTATGGCGTCTTCTCTTAATGATATTATAAAAAATGACTGCCTTTGAAAGAGCCGCCTTCTGCAAATGAACCAGTAGCTCATCTAGTGAGTTAGTTCACGAATAATCGCAAACAAATCTATAAAACAAAACGCTAACAAACTGACACGCAAAGGTATTTATTGGGCATTGCTTTACATTTCTCAACTGTCAGCGAACTTATCAAATAATCAACCGGAGCAATGTGTGAAATGCTGCTATTGTTATTGTTGTTTGCTATTGTTATTGTTGTTTGTAGTAGTGTTGCCCGTGGGCCCCTTACTAATTTGAAACTACAAATACCTATCTGTAGCTGTATCTGTATCTGTATCTGTATCTGTTCATATCATGTTCATCTGTTAACATGTTCATTTGTCTGTCTGTATTTTCCTGCTCGACATGCTATTTAAATTAATAATGCCGCAGTTTATCATGGCAGACGGCGACCAGCGTCTGTCATTAGGCGTATTATCAAGCATTAACAGATCTATTGTGCGCGAATACTTGCCTAGTAGATACCACAACGCAAATTGCACGTGCCACAGACAGCTGCCAAATTGTAGCTATTTGAATACTGGTAATATCAAGCGAGCAGCATCTACATTGAGCTGCTCTTAAGGTTTCACAAGTGCACACACACACACACACACACACAATTCATGAAGATTAACTATCAACAATGCGGCAACAAAATATTATTAAATAAACAATCAAATTGATGGCGCTCATTGCTCATACGCCATGTAAGCCAGCGACAATATTATAAGACATACACATTGCTACATCGACTTATTGACAAATTGCATAAGCGCACAGACTGCTGGCTGACACTGTAACACAACAGCAGCCACACAATTAGCCGAAAATGCAGCGCCAGACCTCAGGCTTAGGGTTTGACTTTATTTGCAGTACCTCTACCTCTCTCTCTCTCTCGCTCTGTCTGTCTGTCTCTGTCTGTCTTTGTCTTGCTGTAGATCGGTGTTGAAGTGTAACACCACATTAAACAGATGCCTGACTTGAACGTGACCACAATATAATTACCCGCAGCGAGCCACATGCGCCACTTGTTGACTCTCTGGGCCCCAGTTTGTTGGTCTTTAAAAGCTAATTTACATGCCCGGTTCGCTTGCCGGGGCTCCAAATGGCCCCAAAAAAATATATGAATAAAAGCAGCAGCTCCAAGTTACACAAAAAGCGTTGAAAGTAAAAGTTTTAACACTTTTCATTTTAGAAGTAACCCCCCGGCACATGTCTCTCTGTACTATACTATCAAGCCACTTCTCTCTCTCTCGAGCTCTCGAGCTCTCTATGTCTGCCTGTCTGGAACTCTATGGCATTATATGGGTCTGTTTGCTTTTCGTATTAAGCTCAGAGACGTTAAACAAATTATGAAGCCTCAGCTGTCAAATGAAAGTGAATTTTTTTCTTGCTGCTGTTGTTGTTGTTGTTGTTTGTTGCTACTGGTATGAGTTGTAGTGCTGGAATTGCTTTTGTAATTGTTTTGAACATGAGGCAGCAGTCGCAATGAAGTTATGCATTTACCATCTTACATGCGCTTTTTTCCAGCTACTTTATTTTAATAAGATTTGCTGTTTAGCTATTTGTTAATTAATTTTATATTATATGTACGGTTTTTAAGTCTCCTCGAAATCAAGATTTTTATAATAATTGACTAACTGATTCAATACAAATTAATATTTAGTATTAAGATGAAATATTTTGCACTATATATAGTATTAAAAAATATAAAACAATATGTACATAAATATATAATAAACTATGATCTAGCTATTAGGTTAAATGCTCTTTTAATCAACTTAAATGCCCTCCTTGTTGCTTTAAGCTTTTGTTTAACCTTTTGCTGTATGAAGTCAAGAGCTTTGCAAATTATTGACTCATTTACAGGCCCCGAGCACATTTTGTGATACTTTAAAGATACCATAAATATACACATACACACATGTACACAATTTGTTACACTAAGAGCATTATACTGGCAAACAGAGAAACATGGCAAAGGATCTGAAACGCACACGTAGCAGCCGTACGCAGGAGCTTAGCCAACATGCAGCAGGTCTGTGGGCAATTGTTGAATCAGATTCCGGACTCCCGGCTCCAGACTCCAGCACCAACAGCAGCTGGTTATTGTCTAAACTACCTATCATAATACGTGCTCCATATGCGCCAATAAGCATAATAATGCCTAGACCAAAACCAACACAATCCGTACACAAAAGTGCAGGCCACAGACAGTAGTAGTAGTAGCAGCAGACCCGGACAGGCTTAGTTGGGTTTCGGGCTAGGGCCAGGTTAAAAGGGGCTGCTTGCCAAATAACAAATCTGAAAACTTACAAGCGACACTTGGCCAAACTTGCCCCGCAGATGCCAGAGAGCGAGTGCAAAGTAAAATTGTGTGTGAAAACGGAAAATGTGTCCCCAAGGAATTTGCCCAAAAAATGAGAAACAAAACCAAAATTATGAACTTCGATGACGAGCTGAATTCTTGCTGGTCTGACCGAGGCACGCATTTTGTTATTGGCCACTGTTGCCTTTTGGCATGCGGCGATTGTTTGGCTGGGGAACGGCAGCTTAAAGCGGCTTTAACTGCTCATGAGCACGCCCCACTGAACTCGCTCCCACTCCCACTCCCCCTAGCTCTTCACTAGCCACTCTCCACTCAGCCACTCTCTAAACTGGCCCGACTAGCTGACTGGGCATACGCGTCGATATGGCTTTCGATGGGGCTGCCAGTTAGCGTAATTGTTGGTCTATTCCTGGTTCTGTTGTGGCTCTGTTTGCACTGCTTTGCATTGCCAATTGGGCAAACTGTTGCTGTTTTCACTGCCACAGCACACACACACACACACACACACAAGTTCGGAAAAGCTGAAAAGTTGAATGCATTTTGTGTGCAGTATTTTGCGAAATAAGGTAGTTTTGATCGAAAAGTTTCAACATGAGGAAAAATTCAACAGAAAATGTTAAGTATATGGCTAAACACATTAATCAGTATTGCAAACAAATGAACTTTAATTATGTTTGATATTTAAGTAATCTGACTGTATTTACAAAAAATAAATTGAAAGAAGCTAAGAACATATATAAAATACTGAAAATTTTAATTTAAAAAATTAGTTACATACTTTTAATGCAAATTTTAACTATTTCAGTAATCTTTTTTTCTATGCATCAAAAATATGGAGAATATCATAAATTAAATTGTATGCAATTTTATAATCAGATTACCCAGAAAACTTTCAGTCACGCCACTTTGTTTAGTTCTATTTTTTGTTTGCATCTAAATTATGGTTTTTTCAAGTTTAACGAATATGATATATATTTTCTTGCCAAAACTTTATGACCAGACGTGACTAGCTGCCTGATGAAGTTCAGTCTGTAGGGTAAAACCAACTTTAAATTACAAAAAATATTTTGACAGCTGGCAGAGGAACACAGCAGAGCGTGGCCAATTTCTCGCTTTAATCCCAATTGTATTGAAAAATCTAAGAAAAATATAGAAATGGCCGCAGCCAGTGTAAACAAGCGAATGGAAGTAGCGGATATTTAAGCCACGTTAATAGGAATAGATTTAGCTTGCTGGAAAAACTTTGCAGGTAGCATAAAATCAGTGGGCAGGTTGATAAAATGGTAAATTGAATGCGCTGTTTAAATGGCACTGATAAGATAACAACTATGCGCAGCTGATAATAATGTGCGAGTTTTACCTTTTTCTTTTTCTTTTTTCGTCCTTTGCCTCCATTTGCTCACTGACCAATGGCGACAATTTGTTGCCGCTGCTTTTTTACGGCTGCAAAGTGGCGTTAAATTAAAGGATGGCAAACAGTTGAGTTGGGGCAAAGACTGATGGCACGATGGGGCAGAATCGTTTGGCCGACCCGTATTCGCCTTTATTTTACGCCGTTTTGATTTTTGCCCTCACTGTCTGCTCTGTTTGCTGTCGCCGTAAGACTCCATTAAACAATTCAATTAAGTGCTGCATGTGGTACGGGCAAAATATGCGACATCTTTAAAATGTCAAGCATGCTGAGCGGAAGAGGGGATAGGGGAGGGGGGGGAGAGAGTTCCAGGGGCTTTGTCTACCGTCTCGGCGCGGAATTAAAACATTTTATGCAAATTTGTATTGCTGTCCTTGCCACTGATTTTCTTTTAATTTTATTTGCTAACTGCCGACTTCTGTACCTTAAAGTATTTACTTTAATTTATTGTAAGTATAAAATAAAAGTAGCAAAAGAAAACATCAACATTGCGTAATTAAAAAAAAAGCAAACACAAAAATTGCCTAAAAGCAGGCAACGCTCGAAAAAAAAGGTCAAAGCGGAAATTAAAATATTTCCGGTTTGCTGAAGAATATACTTATACATTTTTCTTTTTTGTGTAGAAAACTTAAGAGCTGTAAAAGTGGCACTGGATTTTTAATGCTAATTGAAGCGTCACACTTGGAAAATTGTTGTAGGTGGGTGTTTTAAGACCTTGTTTCTTATTGTGTACGTTCTTTAACAATTATAAAATTGTAAGAGAAATTGTATGAAATTAGGATGATTATGGTATAATTGTTAGCTTTTTAAGTTGTTACATGTTACATTTCTTTTAATATTATACTTGTAAACTGTTTTATGAAAGTATAAATGAAGCTATTTCAGAGTAACTTTACCAGCTTTGACTTATGAATATAATAAATATCCACATTTTTCCCATCGTTTGCTTAAAATATATTAGCGCAGCATCATTTTATCGACTGATTTAAAATTACCAAGCCACTTTTATGATTGTCGCCAGTTTAAGTTGACTTTCTCAACTGCCATTCAACTCTCGACTCGGTTTTATGACTTCTAATCTTGTGGTTATATTTATCATTGCTCGTTTACTATCGCCAGGCCATCTATTTTGTAGCCATAGACATACAGTACAGGACATTGCATATAAATGAACAATAAATAAATTGGGGGCGTGGCGACTGCCATAAAAATTGCATTTGGGAGCCAACGTAGCGTATACGCAACATGCAGCAAACTGTGGCATCCTTCGAAGTTCTTAACGGTTTTGTGGCAACTTGATAGCAAAGTTATGACAAGGATTTATGAAGTATGCATTCAAAATGAGCAGCTAGGCTACGATACTCAGAACTCAGCCATTGACAAGATGCAGCCAAAATCTTAAAGCTTTAAAATATTGCACATTACTGTTTACAGCTAGAGGCGCCCTCAAGACGTTTGTCTTTCTCACGATGTTGAAACAAAAACATTTTCATGTATATGCTCAGAGTTTGCCGTTGCCGTTGCCATTTTGTTTGTCTCGCTGTCTGACTGTTTGTATTTCTGTCTGTTATGTTCTGTATGTTTGTTTGCGTTACCCAGTTTTGTTTGCCTCCAATGCGCAGACAAGTCGGTGACTCTCCAAAGTGTCCCTCCCATTGCCCACCCACAAGGGCCGTGGCGGCAACGGCAACAGGCTCCCGGCCGTCTCGTGCCGCCTGCCAATGTGTTACGTGCCACCTTTGGTGGCAACATGCAAATGCCGCATATAAATCAGCGCCACATTTGCCGCTGCTCCATATTACTTTGTGCCGCTTTTTACGCTATTGGCACCGCCATATGTAAACATATCGTTATTTGCCCATTTACCCATTTACCCCATTCGCTGTGACAAAGGCAAAGCCCGCAAACAGACGCGCTCTTGGCTAGCTGGGCGGGCTGTTTAGGATCGCTCCTAATGGGAGTACATGATGTGGTTGTGGTTGTCGGTTCTCAGTTCTCTGTTCTCGGTTGTCGCTTTTCTCAAATACACAGACAAATAATGGAGAGAAAAACAGAAAGTAAATGAGAATGCTACAGTCGAGAGCAATCGGCTAGAAGATACTCTGTTTACAGACTTCAATTACATTGGCTCAAAACATTTATCGACTGATGAAAATTAATAAGCTTAACTATCTAACTTTTAGTACTTCCATACAATAGTTAATGTTAATGTTAATGTTAATGTTAATGTTAATCTTAATGTTAATGTTAATATTAATGTTAATATTAATGTTAATGTTAATGTTAATGTTAATGTTAATATTAGTGTTAATGTTATTGTTAATGTTAATGTTAATGTTAATGTTAATGTTAATGTTAATGTTAATGTTAATGTTAATGTTAAAGTTAATGTTAATGTTAATGTTAATGTTAATGTTAATGTTAATGTTAATGTTAATGTTAATGTTAATGTTAATGTTAATGTTAATGTTAATGTTAATGTAAATGTACATGTAGATGTTAGTTTTAGTGTTAAAGTTAATGTTAAAGTTAAAGTTAATCTTAATTTAAAATAAAAGAACCGCTTTGTTAAGGCTTTAGAGTATGTACACTCTCTTACAAGGTATATTTTCATAAACAAATTAATATTTATTTGTAGCTCAAATAAATTGCAATTACCCAAAAATAATTCCATCAAGCCCTTGTAAATTGTAATTTAAATGTTTGCATATTCTGTTTATGCTCAATTTGTAGCAACGAGTTTGATCTGCTTGAAGTGCAAACATGCATCCCCAAATTGACTCGTTACTAGAAATGTCCTTGAAAATATCAAATCGAACATTCTAAAGTTCAAGCAAATTTCAAGAAATATTCAAAAATTTCTTAAATATACATATTTTTTAAATTTACTAACTTATATATTATTTCTTCTAGCTTGAGACCTAAATAAATGCAACGCTGACTGCTGCAGCTTAACCTCAGTAAGCCTGGCACACCTGAAATATTGTTAAATTCTCTAGTGTGGATATATAAAAAGCTCTTAAATACGCCACATGAATATAAATCCAGTCGCCGGTTTGTAGTCCGTATGTGGCTCATTATGAAAAACTGCGCTGTGTGACAGGCAGACGATAATATTTTCTATGCACGATGAGCTCGATTTTCTTTTCATTTTCGTTTTCATTTTGGTAATAGCGCCACTCGTTTACTTGACAATTTTCATGTGAACTAGCTACAATTTTTCTTCGTCACCGCTGTGTTGGCGGTGGCAAAGGAGCAAAGGATGCAGCCAGGACCTCAACGAACTTGGCTGCCATCTGCTTGCCGTGGCTGCCAACTATCAGCAAGTGAAAAGATTTTTCCAGACATCCACACACAACACAGGAACAACAAGAGCACTTGTAGGGCAGGAACTTAAGCAGGAAACAGGAAAAGTAAGTTCCACCATTTTTGTGTGCTACGTGACGTCTTTCTCTTGAGACGTCACAAGATTTATTGTATGCAAGTTATGTGGGTGTATTGTTTGCACAACTGTACGAGATGTATGTCCCTCTCTCTCTCTATCCCTATCCCTCTCCCTCTCTCTCTGTTTTCCTTTTGTGTGTGTGTGTCTGGGTGCAAAAATATGCAAATCGGTTTTGCACTGCTGACGACTTCTTCACAGCAGCTGAAATGTGCTTAAAATTTGCAAAATTGTGGTTCATTTTTAGCTGCTGTCGATGTTTTGCTTTAACCTTGCACAGGGTATTAACATTGGATCAGGAATTATGTAACGCTTTGATATTATTAGAAAGTCATAGTTGATATATCAGTCATATCATTTGTTGTTCACTCCACAATCAATAGTTTCGCAATGATTTGTTTTTGGTTGCTAGGACATAAGTTATTATCTGACTTTGCAGCATTGCGCCATTCTCTAAAATGATTATTATTATTTTTGCTTTTAATTTGACTTAAGATCAGATTATTTATGCATCTATTATGCCAGCAAGGGTATTTAATCTATCACACCCCTCATAGTAAATGCTCTATCTGATGTTTTTTCACTTTGCTGTCACACCTCGACAATTGTCCTGTGTATAGTTTGTTGTTGGTCCTGTGTAAAGGATTACTTGGGTTTGTTATTGCACTTTGCATATTTTTGCCCGACTACGTGCATTTGATTTGACTTTATCTCCCATTGCACCCGTTACGCTCCTTTCTACTTCCTTCTTCCGTTTACCCCATCTGTGATCAATTTAAATGCACTTTTCACGACTTGACGTTGCTTTTGTTTTTCCACTTCTCTTCACGCAGTTTTGAGTGCCTTTTGCTTTTGTTTATGGTCGTGTCAGGTACATAAAAAGTACCGTTAAACAGCTCGCACAACAATTACTCAACGCTTTTATCCTTTACACTCCATTTTTAAGTAGATTTCTCAGCAGCTTATCGTCTTTTAATGGTAGCAAAGCAAATATATATTTTTCATTATTTTTTATTCGTTTTAAAACGTTATTTTATGTTGAGTTGTTTTGTTGCTTTTAATTAAATTATGTGTGTATGTTTTTACTACAATAAACTTATAGAGTACGTACATATTGGCTTTAAAAATATCCATGCATCAATTTTTTCCATTTTGCTTTTCCTTGTTGGCCTGCATGTGGCAGCTCTTTTTGCTAAAACCGTTAAGGTAACTGGCAGGATTTCTAACAATTTTACAACTAGGCCTTTGGACATAATCCTTTGTGTTTGCGAGCCGCTTAATAGAAAATTAAAAAGGTTTCGCCATAAAAAATTAAAATTAATTTCGTGACGCTTGACCAGAAACGTAAAAAAAGACATGTACGAATGCTGATTGCCGGCTACTGGGTACTCTGTTTACAGTGCAATAAACGTTTAAACAATGTGGACGTGAGAGGATAAGGATGTTAAAGATATTTCAAGAATTAATTAGGACGTGGAGTAAAAAAGGTATAGTAAATCTGAAATTTGCTAGATTTAGTTGAATCGTTCATACTGATAAACTAACATTGCACAAAACAAAATAGCTCGTTTCACCATTGGCAACAGAGTATAGAAAACCAACATTTGAAAGAATGAAAATCAATTGGGTCACACAGGTTGAAACCAGCAAAAGGGTTATAAAAGCGCTTAAAGCCCAAGCATGATTTGCTGTAATTTTGCAGTTTTTAATGAGTGTTTATAAGTTTTTTAAAAATTGTTTTACTAGGCCGCAGGATTTTGTCGGTTGTGCCTGAACTTTTCCAACACTGAACTTGAACACACAAAATGCAAAGTGGGCAACCAAATTGCAGTTCCACAGCGCCAGCTGCATTGCAAACACATCCAAAAACCGCAACAGCCACTTCCGCGAGCGCCAGCACTTGCCACATGACCCCCACCCTAGGTGGGGCATGCCCCAAACCCAGTTGCCTTATTTGGCGGCTGTGAGACACTAAAACAGGAAAAAAAAACAACAACAGCAGCTACGCCAGCAAAAATGTTTAAAACAGCTGGTTAACACACAAAGGATACAAGCACATGTGTGTGTTTCTGTGTGTGTGTGTGTGTGTGTGTGTGTGTGTGTTTTCGGCACAAGCGCCTAAATGCAGCTAAGCATTTAAAGCGCTTTTCAAATTTGCGCTCGGGTATATTTTTTGGCGGCTGTTGGTTAAATTTGTATACTCTTTTCGAAGAAACTAGTATATTAAGTTTGTGCTGAAGTTTGTAACGCATAGAAGGAAGCGGAGACCCCAAAAGTTAGTGCCAGTATGCTTAGAATGTCAAAACAAATTGATCTAGCCATGTCCGTCTGTCAGTCTGTCTTTCTGTATGCAAACTAGTCCCTCAGTTTTTGAGCTATCGTGATAAAACTTTGTACAGAGACTTATTATTCAAAGGGACAGCACATTGGCCGGAACCGGCCGGATCGGACCACTATATCTTATAGCTGCCATACAACTGGAAATCAATTTATTATTTCACTAGAAAATTTAAATTCATATGATATCAATTTTTACAGCCTATGAAAGTGCTGCAGGTGGCAGAGGGAAAATTGTTCAAAAACTGTATAAAATCTTCGGCACGCCGAAGATAATCCTTTCCCACTTGTTTTTTTTGTTTAAGGGTCGCCGTTGCCGGGCGTTTATTTTGGCTACGAAAACGGTTGTTAACGGTTGCCCTGGATATGGAGAGCTTGGGCAGCAGGGCAGGAGCAGGAGGGAACAGTTGTGGGCATAAGCAACTCGGGAGCTAGCTGCCAAAGTTAATGTTACGCTAGTGTTAATTTTGTTGCTAAACTGCAGGCAGCGACAAGTTCATTTTCATTTTCATTTTCCCTTTTGTTTATTTGCCATGGCACACAGGAGTTGTTGTTGTTGTTGTGGTTGCTGTCGCATTCTGCTGACTGTATTTTTTTTCTTTTGGGGAGCACAGTTCATTATCGGATTGCATATGAGCAATGTGAATGCTCTAATGCACTTTAAACATACAGTTGATAACAATTTACAGGCAAAGATGCAACAACCATTTAAAGAGATATTTCAGTGAAGTTCTTGTAATCAAAACAATATTTTTATAGTATTTTACTGAGTAACAATATTGAATAATTTGCTGCTTTTGCAGGCAATAATTTTGAATAGATGCTTAGCATAACAAAGTTATTTAGTTCGAACAACTATTTGGGATAGAGAGAATATCTCGTATTTATGCATTTTCAATTAGAACACATTTACTTCAGTTTTTTTATTATCTTATATTTATTAAATAATTAATTCGTTGTAGCTTTTCATCTACAGTTAAATGAATAGCAAGCAAATCAATATAAAAATTTCAGCGCTTAATGATGTACAACATTTATATATAATCCTTTGCCTTATAGTCTTGTTTCGCTTCCATTTTTTGCTTATCAACTGCAGCTGGCACTTCGAAATTACCCCGATAATGTAAATGTGACAAAAACCCAAGTAAAACACATTTGTACACATTTTTGCAGTCAGTTCAACCACATTGAACTCCTGACCTCCAAGGAAAATGAGGCAACAGAGTTAGTGCCAAAGAGGGGAGTAAGCCAAGCTCTTCGGTCACAGTCAGAGCTTACCATATTTCTTGTTAGCTGCTGCTGCTAAATTGTTAAATAAATCAAAATCAAAATCACAATCACCGAACCTCAAGCAAGCTGCCAGGCAAAGCCCCAATTGCATTTGCCAAGCCATTGGAAGTGGGGATGGGGGTGGGGATGGGGATCACTTGAAGCGCACAGCATTCAGCTAGTTAAGGGGGAGTGAGGCCAGTGTTATTGATGTGCTTTTAATTGAGGTTTGTATGTGTGCATCTCAGCCAACACATGTCTCGTTCCCATGTCCCCTATGCCTCCGTGCTGTTGTCTCGTTGCTATGTCCCGTCGCATGTCAAGTCATTTAAGTCATAACGGAAATTTTATTAGTATTTCAGCAGGACAACACTTACCGGCATTCGTGCTATGTGCCAAGCAAATCAAAATGGCCAAATTGATGGACCAACAAAAAATGCCAAGGACTCCTCCTGCTCCTCGACCTCTGCCGGCTCCAAGCGTACTCCCATTGGCAGTGGGAATGGGGCTACGTGCCCATCGTCGTCGTCGACGTTGTTGGTTATTTTTTTGGCAATTTTTGCCTGGCATTTGCAGATTTGTTTCCATTTCAATAACGTCTGCAAGCTCTTGATTGGAAATACCCAAATCCTGGCCGAGCCTCAGCTGCGATTGCTCCACATGTTTTTCACTTGAATGCATCTTGGTGCTGCAATTGTATAAAAACATTCAAATAGAAAAAGAATACGTTTTGCAATTTCTTAAATTTAAAAACATTAACCCTTAACTTATGAAGAGCGTCAACCCGTTCTGCTACGAGACAATCTTGAGTACTGCCTCCTGCCCAAGTCATCTATTTTATGTAAGTGCAGCAAGTTGCGAAACTTTTTTTCATAGGTTTATGCATTTTTCTTAATTTATGCAAAGACTGACACAGCAGCAGCAAAAGTTTAAGTGCAAAATGAAATTGGCAGCAAAATGAATTGAAGTTTATGCGCCAAGTTGATGTGATAAATCGAACAAAAATGGCCAACTAAATCAATTACTGAATCAATTACTAAAAAAAATATAAGCTATAGCTATTTAATAGTAATATAAGGGTCGTTATTTAATTAGTTCGCTCAAACGAAACCTATTTACTTAATTAATTTGTATTTATATTGTTTTGTGTCAATAAACTACTAATTTTGATTACATTTTATTAGTTTTGTCAAATCAAACATTTGCTAATTGTTTGTTTGCATTTGTTATAATTTATAAAAACAGCCTTTTTATATGTTAACATATGTAAACTTTTAATTTAGTGCAATTTGTTCTTGTTATTTGTAACACATTAAAGAAGACATATCTGTTTTAAAGATGCATTGAAAATATATTAATAATAATGATTTTGAGTAAATGTTTAGGTATTTTATCTAAAGATAAAATCATTTCATATATATACACTTAAATATTAAATACTTGATAAATTTACATAAATCAAACAGTTGTGTTTTTTCCACACATCACAAATCTATATTAATCATCTTAGTGCTTTGTTTAATTCTTAGAATTTTCGGTTAGTTTTCGGAATACACTTGTAAGGCAATCGCAAAGATTAAATCTAAAATGATGTGATTTATTGCGAAATATGTTTGCTGTCAATGTGACTTTGTTTTCAGATATTATGCATCTATTTACGTTCATAGAAACAGACGTATAGACACACATTGCACAGCACCAATATACACGTTTTCCATTTTTGGACAGTGTATAAATACACACAAAAATTAACAGACAAATTGACGAAAATGAAAAACACAACATAATAAAAGAGAATAAATAAAAGTGATTCGCATAAATTTCCGATTATAATTTGCTTGTCAGAAATGAACGGCTCCTATTTCAATTCAGCTGCCATTACCGTTACGCAGGTGTCCAGGGATTCCCCGAGTTGAGCAAATGACAGTCGAGGCAAAAAGTTGACATTATTTAGATTAATGAACAGAACACAACTTGTCAGACGGCCTCTGGCAGTGGATTCACTTGTCAGAATGCGTTTTGGGTTTCAGTTGAATATATTTTATAAATGACTGACTGAATGAATATAGTATATGGTGTGTGCCGAAATCCGTGAGATGTGGTGCATGGCATCTCATGTCATCACAGCCAGAGAACAATGCAAATTGGCCAGTGTACAATTTGAAACAAATTAAATATTAATTATTGTGTCGTGTGCATTCAATTAATATTTTTTGCGCCCTAGGTGTTAATCATTAATGAGCGTATGTTTTAACTATTGACTGCCTCTGGGCAACAACAGAAGCTGCTGATTTGACTCGATAATTACGTATGTATATGGCGAATACAATGTAATGAATAAATATTTAACCGATGTGTCAATTGTGGCGTCTGGTAAAAAACGTATTATTCATAAAAATGTAATCTTGAATGTTTATAGTATGCCATGCCAAATATTTGAGTTCCTTAAAAGCAAAGGCAACCAAAATTATGTACTACTAAATAATTTGTGTGCGAGAATACATAACCTACTAAATTTTTGTGAAAAAAAAACACTGACAAGTTTAAAAAGGAAAAAAAAAGATTGAGAACAAATATTTGAAAACAGTTTATCATTGCTTTTATGCTCGTACAGATATCGGAATCTGGTTGTAAGTTTAGTCATTCTGCTATCGGTACACATTTCGAAAACAACTGAAACAGAACTCCAAATTATTATAAATAATCCAATATTCTTCCCCGAATGTAAGACGTAGTAATAAAACAAAATAAAAAAAATTACAGAAAAATCATGCCGAGACCTTCAGGTAAAAAGAAATATATGCATATAACATACATGTATATAGCTTTACAGATATTCATATATATATATATATATATATAGGACCTGGACCCGCTGCCTATACTCTGCCGAGCACCTTTGGCTATGAGAAGTGCGATGCACGCATGCGACGTGGTCCACAGTATTCGTTTGGACGCAAGCCGGCTTTGCCCGCCTTTAAGAAGTCGGGTCCCGGACCGGCCGAATACCAGATCGGGCAGATAACGCGCTTTGGGAATGCTAAGGGCCTCCAGTTCTCCATGCTGCAACGGGGTCAGTTGAACAAGCCCAACTCGGTGCGCTATGATTGAGTGGAATGATTTTGTACGGGGAACGATAATGGAAATGTCAGAGTTGAAATGTGGAAATTGAAGATATTCGATTGTAATGTTGAGCAGAATTGTTTATGATCGTTATGCATTAAAGTGTTTGCACATTCTACAAGCAAATCATGCAGCAGTGCAATTATCATGAAATGTGACACCCATAAGCTGTCACATGCGTAAGTAGGGTTTGGGGGTAAGGACGTTGGTCAGTGAAGTGAAGTGACACTCGGCTATTTAAGAGTTTAAAGTGCACACTTGAGTTGTTTGGCTTTGTGTCTGGGGCTCGTAATGAAGCCGGCGCGGCCTTAAGTTGCCAAGCTCTTAAGTAACTTACTCTGCCTCAACTGACTGACTGACTGACTGACTGAGCCAGCATTCTAAGCAAAAGCCTGTTATTTTCATGCTGCTTGTAATAATCACATAGCAAACAGGCAGCAGGCAGCAGCAGCAGGCAGTTGAGAAGGCGCAACAGGAGCAGCAGGCTTTGGCTTTGGCTTTGGTCGTGAGAACGCAGCGGAAAGCAAAGAAAGGGCCTCGACTGACTTGCCTCTTGGCTCACATTGTTGCTGTTGTTTGCTCATGTTGCTGTTGCTGTTGCTGTTGTTGCTGCTTGCCGCAAGTTGTAATTGCAACGTCAACGTAAATGCATAGCACGAGAGTAGCGCAGGAATTTCACGGATGTGCGATGTGCGATGCGTGCATTTTGCAGATGGCCTCGTTGGACACTTGCATTGGATTGGGTTTGAAAGCTAGGGGCTGGGCAGGGCTGGACTGGACTGGGCTGGACTGCACTGAAAGCGGACCACTGTCCAGTGCTGGACACATCACGTACGCATTGCACAAACACTTACATGAGCGCACACACACACATACATACATGGGCAACTATACTTCAACGGCTGCACTGAGAGAAAAAGCGAGCGCTGTGAGATATAAAGTTAATGTATAATCAACAATAATAATGTCTCTCTTTGTAACTTCTTCTACTTCAAATATCTGTAACTGGCAAATAACAAACAATATTCAACTATTATATCATGTTGATTACATAGTTGCGAAAGATAATATTTATATTAATTATTTGATTTAGTTCTGAGTAGCTGGACTGTGTTATACAATTACAAGATACAAAACAGGGCAAGCTTCTGCCTTTACCAACCATATTTATAAATTTAATCTTTAAGATATTCTTCTATCAACATCTTTAACTGGCAAATAATGATCAACATTCGACAATTATTGCTTATTGATGCCATAGGAACAAAAGATTATATTTATATTCATTTATATCAATAATTTTATTTAGCTCTGAGTAGGTGGACTGTTTTCTACAATATCTAGGTATATATATTACAAGATATAAAACAAGATAATCAGGCATGCTTTTGCATTAATCAACAATATTTATAAATATAATCTTTAAGATATTCTTCTATCAACATCTTTAACTGGCAAATAATGATCAACATTCGACAATTATTGCTTATTGATGCCATAGGAGCAAAAGATGATATTTATATTCATTTATATCAATAATTTAATTTAGATATGAGAATATGGAATGTACTTAACAATTTCTAGGTATATTATATATTATTATTATATATTACAAGATATAAAACAAGATAATCAGGCATGCCTTTGCTTTAATCAACAATATTCATAAATTTAACCTTTAAGATATTCTTCTTTCAGCATCTTTAACTGGCAAATAATGATCAACATTCAACTATCATATCATATTGATCCCATAGAAGCAAGATAATCAGACATGCTTCTGATACGAAAGTGTAAGTTTTACATTATAATTTGGCCAATT
Source organism: Drosophila flavopinicola (assembly GCA_035042425.1). Lineage (NCBI taxonomy): Eukaryota > Metazoa > Arthropoda > Insecta > Diptera > Drosophilidae > Drosophila > Drosophila flavopinicola. The sequence continues at coordinate 194,229 of JAWNLL010000033.1, read as the reverse complement.
ACTATATTGAATCCGTAAATGGCAGATTTTCTTATAAAAATAATGTTTGCACAATAGTACGCAAAATGTATTCAATTTATACAAGATCCAGTTATAGTTTCTCACAGTGCACGCATTTGATTGCGTTTTCGCTGGACTTGGCCATCAGCTTTTTCTTCCTCTTCCTCTTCCTTGCCGCTTTGCTGCAGGGACCGGGCACTGGACACTGGACACTGGACACCGGGTGCAGAACCTGAAGATTTATCTGCGCGCGTTTATTTTAATGTTACGTTCTGGCATCTTTTGCCTTGGCCTCTTCTTCTGTTTGAGTTTTTGGTGGGGCTAAGCAGCCGCTTTCAATGCATTGCCCACTGTCTTTGTCTTTATGGGGAGATGCTGCTGCTGCTGCTGCTGTTGGTGATGCTGTGGCAACATCATCATCATCCTCGAAGAAGCTGTGGCATTCTTTGGTACGTGGTACGTTGACCGCTTGGAATGTTGATTCATCTGATGCTGGCAGAAACTTCTTTTATGACTCCACTTGCTCTTTATGTCAATCAGCAGCAGCGGCAGCAGCAGGCAGCAACAGAAATGTTGCTCATCGTTTATGGGCCATCATCACCGGAGCAATTCTTGAGCAGGCTCTAGATGAGGCTGATGCTGCTGCGACTGCTGCGACTGCTGCTGCTGCAGCATTTGGATGTGCTCGTAACTATTTTTAGTGCATATCGCTTTCCTATTCTATTCTTAACTTGTTAGATGCGCAATTTGCAGGCCCTTACGCCATAATGGGGCAAATTACATTTAAGTGCTGCTGCTGCTGCTGCTGTTGCCCTTCTCTAGACTTGACTTGTTCGGGCATTTGGCATTTATAATGCGTTCTTCGTTATTTTTAGCACGATCTTGCAGCCAGACTTGGCATCACATGATCTCTATAAGCTTAATTATAAGTTTCGATTGCTGCCAGGCGCATCTCAGTTCGTAGTTGGTGATTTTCTTGTTGGGTAATTGTAAATGGTCATAGTTAATTGGCATCGCATTTAATTGCATATTTAAATACCAGCTAAAGTTGAACATTTTGGCTGAGCTAGCTGGCTGGCAAAGCAATATCTTAACCCTTATGCACACGCCCACCCGTTGCGTATACTTAATATGCCGCACAACACGTTCATTAAATGGACTTTGGCCAATCAATGAAACAGCCGCAAATATTAGTTATGTTTTACCAGTTAATTTGACAGCCGCAGGCAATTCAAAGGGTCAATATATATATATATATATATATATATATATATATATATAGACCTGCTCAATGAGCAGCCGGAGACAAAAACACGCAATGTGAACTGACCTCACACGTAATGAATTTTCGTTATTGTTATGTTTTTCCTATTTAATTCAATTGATAGAAGTGCCTGCTTCATTTGCTATTGATAGACTGTGTGACATTTGTGCTACTGCCATGTAAATCGAATTCCTTAACTTAGCCTCCCCTTGGTGCAGACCCTCACAGAACGTGACTCGCATTTGCTGATTGCCCCCGGACTCTATTTAACTCTACGCACATTTTTTCGACACAACCAATTTGGCTTTCAACTACTGCGAAAATTTGCACGTTAAATTGACCAAAAAAAACCCAACAGCAAGCAAATGTTAATCAAATGAATTTCATTTAAGCGGAGAACATCTTTTTTTTGTGCACGCATATATTTTGCATTAAATTCAAATGTTTTTTTAGTGACCCAATTTTGTTTAATGCTCAGCTAGATACGAATTTTTTGAAAATTTTCCTAAGCCAACCAATCCCGCTTAAGTTGTCGTCCAACATTTACCTCATGGGCCAGCTTAAATTAAAGCCAAGTAAAGTCGCTACTCTTAACAACTTAAAGCCCACACTTTACGTATGTCCAAAATGGCAGCGAACCCAAAAATAATTTCATCTTCCTGCTGTTGCTTCAACAAAAAGTAGAGCAATGCCCGAAAAAAAAACTCGTCACGTATACGACTTCAACAACAACAACTATAATAAAAGTGCATTCACATTTTGAAAGTAAAGCGAGCGAACTTTTAATGTTTTGTCAATGATGAGGGGTATTTGGTGTCAAATGGAGCCAAACGCTCTCCTTAAAGATACATTTGTATCTGCGAGCTGCAATCGGGCAGCTTTAAGCTGTAATCGTATCTGGGACATGCTAAGCTCAATATTTATGTGTTCCGCATGGCTATAAACGTGTTGCCAACAGCATCATTCTCTTGGCAGTCAATTACTTCATTGTGCGTTGGTCGGGCTCGGATCTGCTAAAGCACCCCTCGCAAAGCATTCCCCTGCGGTCGTTGTGGCTTGTATCGTCTTGTCTGTTGTCTGTTTGTCGTCTGTCGTCTGTCTTCTGTCTGCCGACTGTCGTCTGTCATCAGGTGAAAGGCAAATAAAATGTCAATTTGTATTGCCAGTTGTGTCCCTTTTTGTGTGCTTGTTTGGATACCTTATTATTCATACGCATATTACACATTCAGATTTATACATACCCTCCTGTGTCCTTTTTGTGTCAATAATCATTTACATGTTTATCTAATTTGTGTGGATTTTGCGGGCAGGTCGTCAAGCTAACCTCAAACATGAATAAAAGCGAAAGCGACAAGAAAATTAAAGCTGTGCAGAAGACTCAGAATTATATTGCTGACAAATGTGGGCCACATACATACACACACACACACACGAGAGAGAGAGAGAGAGATACGCTTGCATTGCGCTACTTTAAGTTCGGCTGGCAGCCAAGGCGAACTCATAAAATCATATGAATTTCGCTTGGTTTTCAGCTGCCGCCAAACGAGTTGATGACCAAGCCACAAAAATTTCAGTAAAGCTGTAAATCGAACACCAAACAGAGCCATCAACACAACAACAACAACAACAACAACAGCAGCAACAAAAATCCCCAAAATGCGACCAATGCCAATCGAGCAACATTGTAGTTGTTGCTGTTGCTGTTGCTGCTGTTGTTGTTGCTGCTGTCATTGCAATGTTATAGCTGCAATTATTGTTATTTCCGTATGCGCAAATTTCATTTTGTTGCCCAGTGACAAAGGCAACAAACCGAATTTCCCACACAAATGCACATAAAGGGTGTTTCTACTCCAAGCAATATTCGTAAAAATTTGACGATTACAACAGCTGCTCCCTGACTATATATATATATATATATATATATAGAAATATGTGCAATAGGAGCGGAACATCGGTTTTAGATAGTATCATTATTGAATTACACAATAGTATATATAGAGATAAGATTATTCATTTCTAACTCAATTGCACATTTAAAGCTGTCAGTAAACAATTTAAGATTTGAATGCACTATTTTAAAGTAAAAGCGACTTAAAACTTAAACTTAAAGTTTGCTCACTTGTTAACAACTATGCATGTACCCTGTACTCTTTTTTATGCATTTCATGAATAAATTAATTAATTAAAAATCAAAAAATTGCTCTCACGAGTCAAATCATGAAATTCTCACTTCACGCTTGGCTGTTCTAAATAAATTCATATTTCATTTAAACAGCTCCCAAATTTAGTAGATTCTCTTTATGCATGCATATATTAAAGTGTTAAACTCTAGAGATAACATTTTAATATGGAACTATTAACGTTTTTCGATCATAAATAAGAACGTTATGAATACAATGAAAATTTTATTAGCTTTAACATAATTCAAACCTGTTTCCGGTATTTCTTTTGACTACGAAAAGTATTTGAAATCCATTCATATGTTAATAAGACTTGAGCATAAGTCTTGGTGTTTAGCTATTAATAGTCAGCCAAGTAATTATACCCTGAATCGAATAAAAATGTGTCTAATGGGTATTTTCATTTTGGTATAATGAAGTCGTGCAAAAGTAGGTAATAGGCATAAGTATATATATATATATATTCTTGATCAATATCAACAGCAGAGTCGATCCATGTCCTGCCTCTCTGTCTGTATAAATACTCTGATATCACAGACTTTAAGCCATAGAGACACTTGGAACATAAGTTCTTGTAGTCCCTGGTCAGATCAAGTTTGTATCATTGTATCGATAACTCTTCCCGTTCAAAAGTTATCGTCAAATTTCGATTTCGATAAAACTGACATAGCTTTGTGAAAACTTATCCGATTTTTGATTCCAAGGCAGTTTTGATCGTGGCTTGTGCTACTTACTAAATCTGCATTTAAATTTCAAGCAGTTTTGAATTTTCGAATTTTTATGAAACACAACCCAATATAAAGTATAGATAGTTTACGGTAATACATTGAAAAATACCTAAGATTCCCATAACTTTGTCAAAACCAATAGATCACCTCGATAACGATACCTCCAACTCAGTTTAACTAGCGAAAAAGCAAATCCCTTTGCATCAGTCAAATCAAATCAGAGCATTCTTACTTGTTTTAGTTTACTATTCTAAATGTATAACAGATCAATCTTCCAATGCATAAAAACAAAAATAGTTCTTTAAACAAGCGAATTTCTTTTAGTGTGCGCAACAGCTTTGCAGCATCATTTTGGCATATATACTAGCTATAAATAAGCGTCTCAGAAAGTAGCCCAACATTTCGGCAAATATTCAACAATCTGTCTGCAGTCTTATCAATGTCTATCTCATGCTTGTGTCTATCTACATAGCTACATAGCTGAGTATCTGCGTATCTGCGTATCTGTGCGTATTCGTGTCTTTGGATGTCACGTTCCACACTTGACATTCGTTGAAATTGTTTGCTGTGCATTTTGGCTGCTTAACTCCCTGCAGACAGTTTATGGTGTCGTCTCTCTGTGGACGACAACTGGCAAACGCCTTCAAAATTTGCGCTTATTTGACACAAAAGTTGATGCGAGTATGTCAGTTTAGTTTGCCCAACCCAACAACCCTAAACTCCTGAATGTTGCTGCCACAAAATGCAAATTGTGCGCTACCCATAAAGGAAGGGCGTTGGGGCCTGGTCTTTGTTTACGCTATAACAACTTTTTTTTGGGGGGGGTAGTTGGTAGTCTTGTTATGAATTTAGTTTGCAGCACAGATACAACAGTTTTGTGCCACTTGGCTACACGAGCGCAGCTATGGCAACAATTTCTAGGCAAAATCAAACAAGCCAAAGAATTTTCATGTACATAACTGCTGAAAAGTTAACTGCACTTTCTGATTGTCCTGTGCATTCAATTGAGGTCAACTACGGCTGGGGAATTCCAAATTGCTGCCAACCCTGCCCAAGGTAAATATTTCTATATATAAAGCAATGATGCCAGCTATGAATTGCACATAAGATTACAATTATAAAAATATGGGTATTCATTATGGTTAGTTTGACAAGCTTTTTGTGTGGACAACAATATTGCCAGATAAAGTAATGTGACAACAGTTTCAAGATTTGGTAATCAGAATAGTGTAAGCTTACAAAGCTTCATTTTTACATGTTTATTATACTCTTTTCGAAGATAATAGTATATTCAGTTCGTGCTGAAGTTTGTAGCGGAAGCGTCGGAGACCCCCCAAAAGTTACTGCCAGTGTGCTTAGAGTGACAAAACAAATTGATCTAGCCATGTCCGTCTGTCTGTCTGTCTGTATGTATGCAAACTAGTCCCTCAGTTTTAGAGCTATCGGCTTAAAACTTTACACAGAGACTTCTTATTCAAGGGGACAGCACATTGTTCGGAGCCGGCCGGATCGGACCACTATATCTTATAGCTGCCATACAACTGGAAGTCGGTTTTGGCCATAAATCCCATGTTTTCAAAGCTATCGCGATGAAACTTTGCACATATACTTATTATTCAAACATACATCACATTGATTGGAGCCGGCCGGATCGGACCACTATATCTTATAGCTGCCATACAACTGGAAATAAATTTAATATTTCAAGGGAAAATTTAAATTCATATGATATCAATTTTTACAGCTAATGAAAGTTATGCTGTTGGCAGGTTAAAATTGTCTAAAGATTCGAAAAGAGAAGTTCAAAAAACGCAGTTTTGAAGGTACGACCTTGCAATTTGGTTTGGTCACACATATTATTGACAATTGTTTGCCCCAAACATTTCAATAAGATCGGACAATAAACATAAAAGTTATTTAAGATTTAACTTTCCATTGTGTGGGGCCCAGCGAAAAAGCAAGCTAACTGCTTAAACCGCTTGCACTGCTTGTACTGCTTGTACTGCAGCATGTGTGAGTTTAGAGTAGTGCGAATGATTGTAAGGACTGGGTTCAGGGTATCTCGTAGTCGGGAAGTCCCGACTAGAGCACTCTTACTTGTTATTTTTATTGAGGTGTTAAACTAGAAAATTCAAAGGGCTTGCCAAAAATGTCTTATCTAATATTAAAATAAATATATCTTCGAATAGGATTATGAATAATCATAGCTTTTTTTGTGAAGATTAACATCTACCGGTACTTTGCATTCACTTGCAACAACTCAGCCCGTCACATCCTTGTCTTACTCTCTCACATTTGCCATCTCACACGAGCGTGTTCATTCGCCTTATATCATGTTATTTCGCACCGTCACTTCTGGCGGCTACTTCAAGTTCAACCTCAACATCGATTAACAGAAACTGACGCCTTAGCGCCAATTTGGCGTTTAGCTAAATGGGCAATCATAAATTGTCAAAGTGTGTGTAGACAACAAAAAGCGAAAAAAAGCGCGCCAAAACTAGTGATCCTTCCCGCACTTAACTGGCCATAAGGTAAAACGTATTATTAACGTTGATATTTTTAGATATTTGTTGTTGCCGCCGCATGATTAATGCTGGCAATAAATGAGAAAAACCCGACACAGCAAACCAACTGAAATGAAATGAAATGAAATACGCACATATGTATGACTCAAATCGAGGCTGGCTAACAGCTCAATTGGCATTTTCGATCGATATGTGGTAGTATAATATCGAAATTGAGGCCGCAACGTGCGAAATCATATATGAATTTTACAGATTCGCATTACGAATTTCTAAAAACAAAAAACACCATACACAAAACAAATTAATTAAAATTACACGTACGTGTTGAAGGCTGCTGTGGCTGCCCAAATGGGCTCGAATACATTTTTCATGGCATTTTTTTGCTTTTGTTTTGCGTTATCATAATTGTTATTGCCTTTTTGTTGTGTGTGTGCTCATGTGTGTGTATTTTCCAATACTGACTGACTAACTAAAGTCGCGTAATTAGTTAGTTGCGCAATTTGCCCACATTTGGTCAGTCAGTCAGTCAGTCAACTCAGTTAGTCAGTTTAGCCGCTCAGCAGGTGATCTAAGCCGACCTGAACTGACAGAATTGACAAATTTTCAAATCGTTGGCCAAAAATAACACATCATTTGTTTTGGCTAGTCCAAACATACAAACATATAAGATTTTGCTCGCTCATTCATTCATCCATTTATTTATTACGCTGATGTTTTCGTTTCGTATAATTTTTAATTTCAATTTTAATAATAAGCGAATCACATACAAACTGGTTCTGCCATAAAGATAAACAACAGCTTGAGAGACACTTGTGAAATTCTCGCTGCGCTTCCAACGCACCTGAGCGCTAAAAACAATATCATACGAAATTCCAAAATAAATAAATAAAAGCCTCGTGTAAGCTGTCGCATTTCTGCTGAAATTCACAATGTTTGATCGCGCATCTGGGGCTAAAGTCGGTTTTCTCTGCATTGTCGTCAATGGGCCAACAAGATGCGTCACCAGAAATACTCGATATGGGCTCCGGAAATGCGGTAAAGTTCCCCAACAACAACAACAACAACAGCAATAACAAACAGATCAGAGCACTGCGAAATTTCCAAGATAACAGGTGCGTCAAGGCGTGAATTTCCTAGTACCTAAACTACGACGCATGCAGTTAAGAGATTTCACTTCTATTCACATTTTTAAACATTTCTTAACATTTATATTGGTTTTCAAATATATCAAATAAGAACGAAACGAGCGAAAACGAAATTTTAAGCGACCTACAGCTAATTTTTTTAACGGAGAATGAAATTTTTCTTCAGGTGTAACATCGAATAGAAATCTAAAGCTTATTTAATATTATTTTCCTTTCTCTTAAACTCAGAATTTCGATACACGCATAGAAGATAAAAAAAATATAAAAGAAACCTCTTTTTATTTTAAACATTTTATTAGTTACAATTTAATAATTTTTTGATTTTGTTTAATATTATTTTCCTTTCTCTTAAACTCAGAATTTCGATATTTCAACATATATAGAAGTTATAATTAAATATAGAACATATAATTCTTTTTCCTCTCTCTTAAACTCAGAATTTCGATATTTCAACATATATGGAAGTTACAACCAATTTAACATAGAAAAATGTTTGTTATTTGTTATTTTATTTGCTACAAACTAATTGAGCAACTAAAAATACCCTCTGGCTTGCATCAATTTGCTATTTGTGATACACAAATCCGCTAACCAATGCTCTATTTGAATTTGAATACTATACAACCGAAGAGAAGTGAGGGGTAAATAACATCAAAATAAAACCCATGTTAAATGTATCTGTGCATTGGGCACAAATTGGGGACAGAGGCTACGCTTCTTTTTTTTTTGGTAGCATCATTGCGACGTTTATTTTGTTTTCATTAAAAAAGATTTGCATTTATTTTGGTCGACTGCGACGTTTGTCATTCAGTCAACAAGTTTTATATTCATATTTTCATATTTATTTGCGCCACAGAACAAATATGCCAGCACTTTTAAAACAGTGCCCACAGGTAAAATGCATAAACCAGTCATTTTGTAATAAAAAAATGATTTAATGGGTATCGAAAGATCGAACAACATATCAGCTTTTAAAACAAGTAGTGAATTATACAACAATCTGTAGAATGTTTATAAATACTTCTGATATGTATATTAAAATTGATTTATTTTATATTATTCTAAATACGTTCGCTATTAAAATTATAGGGTAACTTTCGGTCCATCATATAATACAGCAGTCTTTTGTGCAAGCTCAGCTGATGTTGAAAAATATCTACACATTTTTTGCTCAACTTACCTCAAGCTGGGAGTAGTCAGAAAGCGTTGCAAAAACTTTTTTGTATTTGTGTTTATTTTCCCCAAAAACTGTTTTTGACGTTTTTCCAAAGAAATAAAAACAGTTTCCTGGTGAATCGACTCACGGTAAATTAAACAGTTTATTATTTTTAATCGAATTTAATGCGTTCAACTGGTTAATTATTTAATGTTTGCACGTTTGAGGCTGCTGCGAAATTGTATTAATTTTCTTGCTCACATGCTACCAATGTATATTTAATTATGCATTCGATTATAAACATATTTTTTTGTTTTTGGATTGCACGAGCAATTTAACAAAATTAAGCTGAAATTTGTGCAAAATTTTCGTTTGATTTTTCTTGCTTGGCTGTTTGTTGCTGTTTTTGTGTGTGTGTGTGTGTTTGTTTGTGTGTGGGTGTGTGGGTGTGTGTGTGAGTGTATCTTTTCTTGTAACTGCTAGCTGAGATAACAATACCAGCTGAGGTGAGGCGTGGCGGGGGCGTTGCACACAAGCCAGCGCTTTCAACTTAATTAAAGCCAATCAAGTCAGGATGAGGCAGTGAGCAGTGCTCGACTAGCAGTTATCCTGGAAACAGTTTTAAGTGCACAGCACTTATTGTCTTCAATATGCAACTTTTAAGACCTATCTGACTAAATTGAGTTATCAACTTAAAATATTTCAAATATTTGCTTAAACTTTTTGGCTTTGACAATAGTGAACAGCACTTTAATGCCCAGCTCGTTACAGGGTATGCAAATATTTGCAAATATTTAGGTGGCAATTGGGCATGCATGCCGTGTATCCGTCAGATACTTTTCACAACCCAGTACTATTCGCAATGCGAATGCGAATTCAAATTCGTAACGTTAGCGTTTCATTCATAAGATTCGAAACATATTTTTTTTGTCACTTCTGCACCAGTTTAAATGGGTCCACGTGCCGGGCTTATAGACGAGGTAGGGTGAGGCTGCTACGCTTTGGATTGGATCGACTTGGGTATTGGTTATTGGATTTGGCTTTGGCTTTATCGTTGGCTTTGGCTTTGGCTTTGGCAGCTGTGTGCGGTAATGAGCGCTTTTAAAATGCGTTAAATGATTTTTCATTTTTATGATTTTCTGCTGTTTTGTTTTGCACGTTTTAGCTGCTTTTGTGTGTTCGACTTTGCTTGCCATTTTTTTGCAGCGGCTCGCCAATTTCTGCACCTCTTCTCTTCTCTTCTCTATTTTTTTTTTTCGTTTTTCATATTTGCCTATGAATGAAGTTTATTTATTGTGGGTAACGGCTATTTGTTTGCCATTCGTTTTGCTTTGTTTTTTCGTCTGCTTTGGCCGCTGCTTCTTCTTTGGCCGAAGCGCATTTCTGCTTTTTGGTACGCAGGAAGTTTTATGGCTCGGCAGACAGACAGACAGACAGATAGACAGACCAGACAGACAGACAGACAGCAACAGCAACAGGCAGTCGTCATAGACATTTGCAAGCCACTTTGGCTCTGACTCTTGGCCAACAAAATGTGTGGCCCAGAGAGCGGCAAGTGAAGTGGAAAAGCGACTGCAAGCTCAATTTAACTAGGTGGCAACTCAAGAGCAGGCCAACAAATTTTACAAAAATATATATGTATATATGTATATCAGATTCCAATGCTGCTCAGCTTTGCGAAGATATAAAAGATAAAGATTTACTCAAGAATTTTCTGATTAAAATATTTGTTGTTCGACTTTTTTTTGAGAAGCAGACATTTGTTAATACAGAACTGGCTTATTTTTGGTGCAAATTGCTTAATTTCCATGAAGAAAAATAAGTTTTAGCTCGACTTTTGTTAGCCACATATGTAATTTCAATTAAATTTCATTCTATAAGAGTTAGTTCACTTTTTAATAACTTTCAATATTTATACAACTATTTCATTGAACAAGGCTCTTAAATTAAGATGCGAAAAGTCTCCTTCCTTTTAAATATAATAAATCTTTAATAACTTGCTTAGAAATTTAGATTACTTCTTGGAGTGTTTTCATGATTTTCATACCTTCCTAAAGCCAACAGAAGTTGCTTATTTTTGAAGGGTTTTATTATACCCTGTAGCCATTAAAGTTGTGCAAAAGTGTGTAAATTCTTGTTTTACTATCTTTCTTTTAAATGTACCTCCGTTTTGAACCATTCAAAGCCAATCTCTTTCACAATCCCTCTTTGGCAACTGCTCTCAGTTTAGTCCACAGCATGCTCTCTGGTGATATCTGCCCTATATAAGCTAGCATATGGCACGATCTTCCCTCTCGCTATCGCGACGACCCGTCTCTTTCTCCACATTTTTCTCGAAACACACGTGAAAGATATTTAATTGTGTTAAAGTATCACATATAAATATAGAGAAGCATTTCGCCTAATCTCACGTAACAAATAATTATGGTGGTCTATCGTTCCAAGCGGCCAGTACAAAAGACTTTTCGTACGGCAAACAGCAAATTATCTAAACGGCCATCCTTAACCTTGAACTTAGCCATTAGCGCCACAAAACTTAATAATTTACAATGAAAACAAGTAAGCGCAAACAATACTGAAGTGAGCACAAATAACAAGCAGCTGACCGACTTGCGAAGTTGCGATATTTCATACGATATTCGCAAGCCCAGAATCTATTGAGGAATTGAGTAATCAGAGACGCTTTAAGCCGTATCCAATTTTAACACATTTCTCTGGCCAAACAAAAAAAGTAAACAAGTAAGAGTGCTGTAGTTGGGAGTGCCCGACTAGGAGATACCCTGAACGCAGTCCTTGCATCCATTCATACCAACCTATCAGTGTACATACAAAGGATCACACACATACTGCAAGCAGTGCAAGCAGTTTAAGCAGGCTAACTTCTTCGTAAGGCCCCACACTATGCAAAGGTAAATCTTAAATAACTTCTGTGCTTATTGTCCGAATATTTCAATAAGAAATTCAATGATCAAAATGTGTGATCAAACCAAATTGCAAGGTCACACCTTCAAAAATACTTTTTTTCCACTTTTGGGGGAATTGGTGGGTGGTATACAAAAAGTGAAAAATTTTTTACATGATATGTATGATATTCGAGATTATACTTGCCAAAATTGGGACCTCTAGCTCTTATGACTTGTAAGTTATAGCCCAAAAACGCTAGTCTGAAATCGAAATTTACCGATAACTTTTGAAATGGTCGAGATATCGATAAAAAGAAATAAACTTGCACTACGAGAACCGACTATATTCCAAATATGAAATCTCTAGTTCTTATAGTCTCTGATATCTGCGTGTTCATACAGACGGACAGACAGACGGACATGGCTAACTCGACTCGGTTGTTGATACTGAGCAAGAATATATATACTTTAATAATCGGAGATGCTTCCTTATGCCTGTTACATACTTTTGCACAACTCCATAATACCCTTTTTACCCATTTTTAATGGGTTCAGGGTATACAAAGTAAAACACTTCAATACAATGGACAGCATGTGGTTTTGTATACAAATACAAGTGGAAATTAACACGCCTGTTATCAGACAACGAAAAAGTGCCAAAAAGAGAGGCAAAAACCAAAATGTGCACAAGCCATGGCTAAAAGGCGGAGACGGCCAAAAGCGACACGCGCAGCGTTGGCGGCTTCGTGTGTCAATTTGGCATGACATTTTCTTGCCTGTTGTTGCTGCTGTTGTTGTTGTTGTTGCAATTGTTGCTAACAACAATGCCATTAAGCTCAACGCTTTATCATCTATACAAGCGGCCTACAACGACTAGAAAAAAGCGCATAAAACAAAAACAGATTTGCGACAAGTAGCAATGAACCCTGGTAAGGTCTTGGCTGCTGTACATAGTACATAGGTGCACATAATAAATCTCATCAATTTTTAATATATTTCAAACGTTTGCTGACAGTTGCCATTAGACTCAGCCGACAACCCCTCAATTCAATTGAAATTTAGATAATAATAATAATTGCTCAGACTTCAGTCGTTTTCAAGTGCGTTTCAAGTGTGTAAAGAAGCAAAATGAAAATACATCTTGATGGAAAATTCTTTTATGTTAGGTAGCTGACCCATTAGTGAGTGGACAGCATTTTCAATTGCTGCATCATATATTGTGTTCTTACAAAGACTCAAGAGACTTGGCGATGAAAAAAAAAAAAAATAGAAACACAGAAATTCCCAGTAATTCTATTTAAGCTAATTATAATAATTGCATGTGCTGCTGCAGATATTCCAGGAAATGAGCAATTGGAGTTTCTTAATAAATGTACAATTTTGTATGCTAAAGAGCTAAACAAAACAACAATCCGATAAGTATTGAGGATATCATTATCAGTAATAAGTATGCTTAAGTCTTAAATGGCTTAGTTTAAATAATGTTTTACCTGAATTTAATCAGTCTCAGTTTCTGAAGTCTTAGCGCGAATTTTCTAAATATTGATGGATAATGAAGAAAACTCAGCTTGATTATTATTTCTAAATTAACTTTAACACAACAAATTAGCTTAATGCATATAAAAATTCATTTAAAAGTAATTAACTTTGACTTTTAATGGTCTATGCAGTTTGAATAGAATAGAATAATAGAATAATAATAGAATAATTTACTAAAATATGTTTAATTTAAAAAAAACCATTTAACATTTATTGCATATTTGTTTTTACATTTTTTTTTAAATTTTAAAATAAACAAATAAGCATAAAGTAAAATTTTACAAGCATTTAATTTCAACCCAACAACATTCAATTATAATTAGTTCGCTGCTTTTGCACTTAGTTATTTAGAATAAATTTATTTTTTTTGCCTATCCCCTGCCCTTGGCGCCCCCCCTAGCAAGAAGCCACCCTACTGAGCCGAAACAATATATTGTTCAATAATTTCACTCTTGGCAACCAAAATCAACAATTAACAACTTTGCATTAGTTTTGTTGCTGTTGCTGTCATGTTGTTGTTGCTGTTGTTGTTGTTGCACTGCATAATAACTGTCGTGCTGTTTGTTGTTACTAACATACACAAACACACACACAAACACACAGCTATGGGGGGGGGGCAACAAAATATTTCGCGCTTTTTCGAATGTGGCGCGCAATGGGCTAAAATATTTTCTGATTAACGTACTTAGTTGTTGTTGCTGCTGCTGCTGCTGTTGTTGCTGCTGTTGTTGTTGTTGTTGTTATTGCTGGTCGCTGGTTTGCTCATTGGCTTTAACACGTTTCTTTGCGTTTTCTTTTGCGTTTTGTGTTTTGGTGCTTTTCCAATTTCTTATTCACTTCATGTCTGCACAACGCGCTCCAAACACAGAAGCACTTTTAACACACACACACACATGCACACACATACACACACACATACACGGCTCAGTGGTGGTGTCAACTAAGCGAGTACGCACTGTGGCTGAGCTTTTGATTTGGATTATTCAAGCGCGCCGCCAACGTTGAGCGCTCGAAATCTCGTTACTAACTAAAATATAAACGACGCGAGGCGCGCAACCAAACTGAAAATACCAGCAGCAGCAGCAGCAGCAACAACAACAACATAAGTACAATAAAATAAACCATACACACAACGTTGGCGCAGCGACGTCGACGTCGACGTCAGGCGCTTGTGTTTGTATTGTTGCTGTCGGTAACTAAAACAGACACTCACAGCACACACAGACTAAGTAAGCGCGCTCTCTCACACTAACACACACACACACACACAGACGCACACCTGCATAAATGCTCATGAGCGCGACTTTGGCTCGAGCGCAAGTTCAAGTCGCAATGTTAGCTTGAGCCGGCTGCGACGCCAACAACTGCAGAGCGTGTGCGGAGAGAGAGAGAGAGAGCGAACGAAAGAGCGATAGAACATTGGCCGCAGAGCATTCACATTTTAGTGCAGTGCTTGTAACGTTAGCATTAACGATTGCATAAATTGCATGCTTGCTTGTCTCAGCTCGTAAAATGCAAGCGCAAAGTTGCAAAACATTAGTGGCAAGAGTATATATACTTCGGTGTGCCGCTGCTTGTTCTATGCACAAGTTCGAAGCGAACTTTAAGTCAAGCTCGCGCTCTAGCTGAAGCCGGCTGTCGTGCTGTTGCTGTTGTTGTTGTTGCCGTCGCTCAAATTGGCAATGTTGCAGCTTGCGCTGGCAACATGTTGCTTCCGCTCTGTGGTCGCAACAAATTTGTACAATTTAAATTGTGTGTGTTTTTTTTTGTCAGTCTGCTGCCTCATCGCGGCTTTTGCATATTTTACGTTGCGTTTGAGAATTCAAAATTCCAGCTTTTGTTGTTGTTTATTTGCTGCCCCGTTGTCTTTATGGATATTTAATGTGCGGCCAGTCGGAATTGTGTGTTTCTCCTGCAACATTTGCTGTCGATTGGCCAGCGGCAGTTGTTGTTGCTGCTGCTGCTGTTGATGACGTCTAATTTTGAACCGAACTCGTTTGCTTACTCACACACGAAATTATGTCAGGAATGTTGGCAGGCGGCAGCGGCAGCGGTTGTTGTTGTTGTTGTTGCTGTTGTTGTTGCTGTTGTTGTTGCTGTTGTTGTTGTTGTTAGCATGCGTTGAAAGTCGGTGATTAATTTTGTGAGAGCAAAAGCCGGTTAGCTTTTTGTTGGCTCAGACGCGTGCCAAAGTCAAATTCCTGTTGCTGCTGCTGCTGCTGTTGTTTTCTTAATGCAACTCAGAGCTTTAGCACTTTTAGCTGCATTTCCGATAGGCGTAATTCGAGCTAAGTTCGATTAATCATCGCCTTTTTGTTACCAATTCATTATACTCTTTTCGAAGAAAATAGTATATTAAGTTTGTGCTGAAGTTTGTAACGCAAGCGTCGAAAGCCCCCAAAAGTTACTGCCAGTATGCTTAGAATGACAAAACAAATTGATCTAGCCATGTCCGTCTGTCTGTCTGTCTGTATGTATGCAAACTAGTCCCTCAGTTTTTGAGCTATCGTGATAAAACTTTGCACAGAGACTTATTATTTAAAGGGACAGAACATTGGTCGGAATCGGCCGAATCGGACCACTATATCGTATAGCTGCCATACAACTCGAAGTCGGCTTTGACCATAAATAAACAAGTTTTCAAAGCTATCGCGATGAAACTTTGCACAAATACTTATTATTCCAACATAACGGATCGGACCACTATATCTTATAGCTGCCATACAACTGGAAACAAATTTGATATTTCAAAAGAAAATTTAAATTCGTATAGCTAATGAAAGTGCTGCAGTTGGCAGAGTGAAAATTATCTCAAGGTTCGAAAAGAGTATAAAATCTTCGGCACGCCGAAGATAATCCTTCCCCACTTGTTTTTATTTCCACTTCTAGTTGGAAAAAGATCACGCGATTTGGGGTTTCTTGAACCCCATTCACATTTAGTGCTAACTGCACATTTTTAAACTACTTTCTGCCTTCTCAGCGTGTTGCTTATCTTGCTAACCATGTCATTAGCACCGCGATCCCAGTACCGATTCGTTTACTAAGCATAATGTTAAGCGAAGCTAACAGAACAGCACTTTTGTTTCACAGTTTTCAGAACTCAGAGTTAAGAACTGAACAGGTCAGTCGTTTAGCCACGCGACTGCACAAATTTCAACAGAATTGACAAATTTGTGCAATAATGCAACTTAATGATTTCTTTTGCAAAAGGTCAGTGCATGTAGAAATCGTCTGTTAATGCTAAATACACTCTATACCTATGTTATGATGCTTTAAGCATATTTCAAAAAAAGTGCTTAACATATGAAATGAGAGCGTGCCGCAGACAGTGGCCAAAAAAAGCAGCAAAATTATGCAATCAATATAAGAAAACACATAATACTTGACTAATAAATATTTTGCTTGGTTTTTATAGAACATCTATAATTGAAAAGTGGCTCAGATTTGAATGCAAATTTAATATAGATGCCAAACCAAGATCAAAATTGCCTTGAAATCGAGCATCGGATCAGTTTTGTCAAAGTTATGGGAATTTTAGGTGCTTAAAAGGCATTTCAAGTGACTTGGAAGTATATCTTGAGCCTTATCTTGAGTAGATTTTCATAGAAAGTCGAAAATTACTTCAGATTTGATTTTATTGGAACCCAAACTAGGATCAAAACTGCCTCGGGATTGAAAATCCGACTAGTTTGGTCAACGTTATGGAAGTTTAAAACGCTGGAAAGGCATTTCTAGCGACTTGGTATCCATATCGTGCCTTATGTTTAATATAATATCGATAAATCAATTATGGCCATTATTTTTAAATAAAATATAATACTATTTAACTTAGTGAACCTAACACAATTTAGAAATTACAATTGCTATAAAGCAAGATTTGAAAATGTAAGCTGTTTAAGTGTTGTATATAGATACCTTGTTGAAATTTGTACAACAGATTTCGACATATTTTTTGGTTGTTTACCATCCATCTGCTGGTGACATATGTCAAACCGACTGCCTGCCCGCCTGACCGTGAAATATGAGGCGAGACTGAGAGATGCGCACCGAAGTAATCCAAATGTCAATCAGAAGTCAAAACCGCGACTCTTCAATAAAATCCCAATTTCCGATTAAAAAAAAATTGTACAAAATGTTGGAAATTCTTCAAACAAACCCAGCACCAAATGGAAGCCAATTCAATTTCAGCATTGAAATCAGATACACGGCGAGGAATGGAATGGAAACCCAACCAACCAAGTTAACCATAGAGATACGCGACTGGAGATGATGACGATGGGATGGGATACTTTTGTTTGAAATTTAGCGTGAAAAGCTATTGACGCTTTGAAATCTTAGCGCAGCGGCGACCACAGAACCAATAGACAAATTGACTAACTCTATAGTATACACTCAATGGAATGTTGGGCGCAGCCGCAAGTTGAGGATTTTGTTATATATAGAAAAATCGAATGCAAAGTAAGCAAAATGCGGAAGCCAGTCGAGGGAAAGTTGATATGATTTGGGTTTTACTTTTGGCATTGAGAGAAACAGAGACAGCATAGAATACAAAAAGAATGTAGCAAGCAATTTGAATATCTAAATTTATTTATTATATTTTATTGAAGTGAACTTATATCTTTAGACAACTAGTAAAAATAATGAGTAAAATTAAAAATAGTATTTGACAAATTAATAAATTGCTTATCAAAATAAGATGAATTTAAGTTAAAGTGCTGATCAGGAGTAGTCTCATCGTTTTGCTAGATGGAAGAATAGCATAAATAAAATTGTATCTAAGTCCGGTAGAATTTAAAAAAGTACAACCTTTGCGACTATTCGATGGCAGCGACTTTTCTCAATTGAAATATCCCATTGCCTTTTTATAAATTGCATTTTATGCACAACTTACCTGCATCCAGCGAAATCCGTGCAATCAATTGACCAGTTTCATTTAAATTAAGCCGCTTAGCCAATGTCAACTGCAACGTTTTTATTTTTTTATCGCATTGGCAGCAACTTTGCAGCGGATTTTTTTTGGCTTTGACTTTGACTGTTGTAAAATTGATTCGCAATTGAAAGCGCATTCGATTGGAAAAACTTGGCAGCTGCTTAGCATTTAGGGAGGCAACACAAATGGATATTAAAATTCAAAGCATTTGATTTGATTTATTGAAATATATATATATATATATAGGTATATTTAAACATTTAGATTTTTGTAATTTTGATTTGTTTGTACATGAAAGTCGAGAGATTTAATAAACTTTTGTATTTTGTGGGTATTTTTGGTAGTGAACAAAGCGTAGATTTTCGATGCATTTATTTATAAACTAAGAGAGAAAAATTGCAGATATTTTATTTAGCATATTTTTGGCTATAGAACCAGAGTGAAACTCAACTAATTGTAATTTTTTAGTTTTTCAAAATATCTTTTATGAATTTACAGAATGAAGCTTAGAACAAATTTGGGCAAACGGTGGGCAATAGAAGTTTGACTAGGCGCGAAAAAGAACGGTGGTCTTAAGCTTTTGTTAACACTATATTCTTTCTCAAATAACAGAACTTGCAGCTTATTTTTAAAGTTACATATTTGTAGGTATTACATAATTTCCAACCTAAACAAAACTACATAAAATGTATATTCAAATAATTGTGAATTGCATTAGTTAACAATTATAGTAAACATTGAATAATACTTTGTGCATTTCGATCACTTTAAGATTATCATGCCTTAAGCCTTGTTAAAGCAAAACACATTCCTTTTGCCGCTTAAAAGCTGAGATATTTCTTGTTATCCTTACTACGGCTGCGATGCCATACGAATCCTTGCGGTCGCACGTGACTTTGTGTGGATCTCAGCTGTGCGCAACGTGATGCCAAAGATGTCCTCATGATAGCGACTCTCGTCCTGTGTGTGTGTGCAAGAGAAAAACAAATATGTTTGTACAGTGATAGAAATACATAATAAAACACTCACAATAAAAGTGTAAACGTCATCATATTTGTGGCTGTCGAGAGGGGCAAACAAACCAAACAGTAAAATAAACACAGAGGTGGAAGCACTATTAACTCAGTGACGAACCATCAGATACCCCTTACTATATATTTCTATATATAAATTTATTTG
Source organism: Drosophila flavopinicola (assembly GCA_035042425.1). Classification (NCBI taxonomy): domain Eukaryota; kingdom Metazoa; phylum Arthropoda; class Insecta; order Diptera; family Drosophilidae; genus Drosophila; species Drosophila flavopinicola. The sequence continues at coordinate 174,680 of JAWNLL010000033.1, read as the reverse complement.
CCTTACATTACTTTATTTAAGCAGAGAGTGCGAACGCTGAAGAATAGCTCTCCGTCTGTTATCCTATATGACTGAAACCTTTCTCTAGTTTTTATACTCTGATACCGAAGGTACTCATAGTATATTGGTTTTGTCGAATGTCCGTCAGGCCGTCCGTCTGTCCGTCTGTCCGTCTGGCCGTCTGTCCGTCTGTCCGTCTGTCCGTCTGTCTGTCTGGATGAACGCGCGTATTTCCGAAACGATATTAGATAGACTCTTGAAATCTTTTGCGTTATGATTATAGCTATCTGCTTCAGATCAAGTTTATTCCAAATTTATGCCACGCCCACTGGGAGGCTGGCAAATCGATAACATGTCGATACACCTCAAATCACAAATCGATTAAACGTGAATAACTCCCACAATTTTGAAGCTAGAGTAATCAAATTTGGTAGGTATATTGCTGGTAACCTCTCGAAAAAAATTGGATCCTAGGTTAATCGGCCACGCCCATTATTACGCCCACCAGCCCCCCTCCAAAATTAATTTGAAATGCTTATATCTCCCGCAGTTTTAGAGCTAAAGCCACCATATTTTGGAATATATATTACTGGTGACGTCCTCTACAGATTACAGAAACAAAATTTCGACCACGCCCACTCCCGCCCCCGTAATCGCGAAAATCGATATACATGAATGCACAATTCGATAACACATGTATATTTCCCGCAATTTTGAAGCTAGAGTCCCCAAATTTGGAATTTAGACTAGGGCTGACCAGCCCAAAAGATTGCGTCCTGGATTTTCCGGCCACGCCCACTAGAACGCCCCCCAGCCACCCCGCCCCCACGAAACATGGAAGCCTATATCTCGCACAGTTTAAGAGCTAGGGCCACCAAACTTTGAGGGTAGACTTCTGGCCAAGTCCTCTAAAGATCGGACAAAAAATTTTGGGGCCCCGCCCCTCCCGCCCCCAAAAATCGCGAAAATTTATATCTTCCACAGTTTCAGAGCTAGAGTCATTAAACTTGGAAGATAGAATTCTGGTCAGCCCCTCTAAATATCGGTAAAAAAAAATTTGGGGCCACGCCCCATCCCGCCCCCAAAAATCGCGAAAATGTATATCTTCCACAGTTTTAGAGCTAGAGTCAAGAAATTTGTAAGAGAAATTTGTAAGATAGACTTCTTGTCACTCCCTCTAAAGATCGGCCAAATTTTTTGGGGCCACGCCCCCTCCCGCCCCCAAAAATCGCGAAAGCTTATATCTTCCACAGTTTTAGAGCTAGAGTCACCAAAATTGGTAGATAGACTTCTGGTCACCCCCTCTTAAGATCGACCATGCCCCTCCCGTTCCCAAAAACTTGGAATGCCGATTTCGGGTCACCCAAACACCAGCAAAAATTTTCTGTTCACTTGCTTTCAGCTGTTCTTAAAATGGTATCAGAGTATTACGCAGTCGGCTCCGCCCGACTGCAACGTTCTCACTTGTTTTTTCAGATATTACTAATTATCTAGAGAGAAGATTATGCATTTTATTATCTCAGTTTCACATTATATATATTACTATGTTATATCTAAGTTCATTGTATCATTTAACCCCTATTAAATACAAATTTGCATTTATAAAATTGCAGTTAAATTCATGACTCAATAAATTTGATTTATATTCTTGAACTTGTTTCTGCTTTATACAAAATTCATACAAACCTCAGCTGAATATACCCTGCCCAGCCTCTTGCCCCAGCCTTCGAAACGGGGTATGTGCAGCTTAGCAGCTGTAGCTGTCGCTAACGTTTGCATTTTTTACAGTAAACTGCATTTGTGCAGCTAAAGGAGCCGTAAACTGCCGACAAAGTTCGCCTGCAGGCATCAACCCCTCACGTTGCCGCCATCTCCCCTAACGACTAAGGTCAAATAAAGCGCGCATACGCCGCATGTGACGAAGGAAGCGGAAAGCCTTGCACTCAGCTCAACAGACTCGCACTTGCTTTATGTTATTTATACGTGCAGTTTAAGTTAGTTTAGCTGAAGGATACTTACGCGCAATGTGAGTAAAAATGTCTCAACTTCCGCCTCGGTTTTTTGCTCCTTGCCAGCTATGCATTTCCTGTCAATGAAAAAATGGTACAAAATAAAATGAGCAAAATGCACGAAAGTAAAACGCCTTTGCATATTAAAGTGAGCAAATTTAATAAATACACGCTAATTAGCAGCAGTTGTGGCAGCTCCGGTGGAGCTATCAGCTTTTTTAATTGCTGTTTAGCTGCCCACACTCAGACGAAATGGGACCTAGACCATGGTCATGGTAAAAACTAAAAATATTATATCCACTTACTTAATATAAACTTTAAAAAGAATTAAAGAAAGTTATAAAAACTAAATATTTCTGGTATTAAAAGCGAGTTAAAGAGTTTAACCAGAAAAATAAGTTTCAATTAACTAATAAACTATTTATATACAATTTAAATATTATATATTTGTATATTATACTAAATTCTGCAAACAAAAAAGAAAGTATAATTATTTGATGTTCCATTTTGTATTGGAATATTACACTTTTTAAAGTTTACTCTTCAGAAACATTCAAAATGCAAATTAAATAGTTCCTGCAAAGCGTGCGTGTAGTTTTCTACTATTTTTCTTTAAGTGTACCCATTCCGTTTCCAAAGAAATTGTAATTAGCGTAAACCGCTTAAGATTAGATACGAACACTGAGAGCTCTGTGCAAATGTATTGATATGAAAAGCACAAGTTGTGATGACCATATCCTGTCTGTCTCTACGCACATGTGTGTGTGTGTAATCCCCTCCTGCTTCGACTGCTGGACGCATATGTCACAATAATGCTCGTAATCAAGAGCTCGTATAGAATAAAAAGGTCAAAGAGCAGTGGAAAGCGAAAACGATGCCAAAACGACCGCAAAGCATTTGAAATATAAATTCCCTGCAGAGCAACGCCCAATGTGCTGGGGGCACGCCCCTTTTTCGTCCGATTTTGCCCGCCCATGGGCCGCAGCACAAAGGCAATCAAGCACAAGAGAAAACTAGAAACTAAACGCAGTTCACTCACAACACACACAGCTCAGGACTCACAACTCACCTGATGGTCTGGTACACATGCTCGGCCATTGTAACATCGCCACAGACGTACACATGTCCCCGCTCCAGTACAATCAAATTGTACAAGGAATCAAATTCCTGCTCAATCAGATCCTGTACGTATGTCTGCAAGCAAAAGAAATAAAAGTACGGTTCGTATCAACTGACAGCCAGGCAGAGACAAACTGCCGCAGTGCATCAAATGTTAGTTTAGGCTAGAAAAAAATGCGAAATGTGAAAACTTCTATGGCATCGAATCAAAGTGCCAGCAATTCCAGTTCAACAAATCATTTACCATAGCTCGACAAAACGGTTGGTAATGTCCTATTTAAGGCAGTACGATGTGACACAACCAATCAATGACGACAACCGGAAATCAACAATTGTTTACTTTAGCACATTTCTGTCGTCTTTCAAAGGATTTGTTTAAGTTGAGCTAGTGTTGGCAATGTTTTCATTGTCTTTACTATTGTCAATAGTATTGTTGCATCAACTAATAACATAAATATTTGCGAATGTGCTATTCAATATTTGCTAAAAGTATCTAACAAATATTTTCATTTAAATATTATATTTACGAAATGAAAATATGCATTTAAATTTTAATATATTTCTTCACTTCACTTAAGCTCAGATTTAATAATTTGCGAAAAGGTTTTTTTTTATTGACCCTAAAGTTTTCTTTGTCCTTCTGGTTTATTAGTCCTTCTAGTTCACTTTACTCCAGCTGGATATTTATTCGTGTATTCCTCATTATTGCTACTGAATAAATTTGTATAGCTTGCGAAATATTTTAATTGCTAATACGTAAATGAAAATCTATTAAAACCACTTTAAAACCGACAGATCTCCAGATCTGCTAATCTGATCATGTTTTTGATGCCCGCATCAGTTGCACTCACCTTGGGTATATCTGGCTCCCTGGAGAGTGCCAAGAACACACGATCCATGATCTGATCCTGCAGCAGTTGTGCCTTCTCCTCGGCATACAGATCCACATCTCGATTGCGACAGCCAAAGAAGAGCCAGAGCTTGGGCAGCGCCGTTGCCGTATCCACTTCGCGCAGCACCTGAAACTCCTGCCAGAAGGAGCGAAAGGGCGCTATGCCCGTGCCGGGACCAATGAGCACCACCGGACGACTGCGATCCGTGGGCAAATGGAAGCCCAAAGCGCTGCGCACAAACATGAACAGATCGTCGTCGGCTCGCAGTCCGGCCAGATAGTTGGAGCAGACGCCGAAGCGCTCATCGCCGTGGCCATCCTCGCAGCGATACTTGACAATGGCGACGGTCAGGTGAATCTCATCGCTGACGCGGCGTGGCGACGACGAGATGGAGTAGAAACGCGCCTGCAGTGGCGTCAGATTGGCCACCACCAAGGAGGCAGGCGGTCGGCAGGAGGGAAACTCCTCCAGCACATCCAGCAGATGCGGCAGACGCCAGTGGCGCCAGTCCTCGTAGGCCGACGAATCGGTGACCAGCAACTGCAGTCGCTCCGTGTCCGCATTGTCCTCGCAGAAGCCGGCCAGCAGTGTGAGCAACTGCCTCGATGGCGGCGTCGTCAGATCGAAGAAGCGCGCCAGCAGATTGCGCAGCGTATCGGCGGGTATTTTGTCGTGCGGCTCCCAGCACTTGAAGATGCCATTGGAGGTCTGCTTCTCCTTGAGTAGCTGCAGCTGCAGCACCTCATCCGGACTCTCCACGCCCACCAGTCGCCCCAGCAGCCCCTCGACCAGCTGCATGCTATTCGCCGGAAAGATGCCCACATGATCGCCCGGCTCGTACTCCAGACCGGGTGCACAGATCTCCAGCAGCATGGTCGTCTTGGCGCCCTCGCTCAGCTTGGTCAGATTGTGCGGCTGCGCCTTGATCTTGCAGCAGTGCACCTTCTTGTTGTGGTACTTGGAGAGTGCACTGTCCAGCGAGACCTTGCTCACCGACGGCACCAGACGCACCGTGTTCACCGTCAGCGACTCGTTTTGCAGTGCCAGCGATGCATCCGACAGGCTTTGATCCGGATCCAGGCAGAACGTCTCACAGGCTAGCTGCAGAACAAAGGAGAGGGGGAGAGAGAGTGAGTTATGTGAGGTTCCGAGTGCATTTGAAGCTTCTTAAGAACTTGACATAATCAAATTAGAAACCAAGTAAGAGTGCTCTGGTCGGGAGTGCCCGACTAGGAGATACCCTGAACCCAGTCCCTACAGTCATTCATACCTATCAGTGTACAACCATACAAACACACACATACTGCAAGCAGTGCAAGCAGTTTAAGCAGGGCAAGGCCCCACTCTATATGAAGGTAAATCTTCACCGCCTACTATGCTTAGTGTCCGATCTTTGAGAAATTTTCAGGACATAAAATTGGCTATAAAATGGCCCATCAAAGCAAATTGCAAGGTCATACCTTAAAATATTTTCACTTTTTGGGGAATAGCGTAACGGTATCCAAAAAGTAAAGTATTTTTTACATGTGTATGCTATTCAAGGCTATACATACCAAATTTGGGACCTTTAGCTCTTATAACTTTCAAGTTATGGCCAAAAAACACTAGTCTGAACTCGAAATTGATCGATAACATTTGTACGGGTCGAGTTATCGATAAAATGAAATCAACTTGATCTGTCCCGGGACTACGAGAACTTATATTCCAAATATAAAGTCTCTAACTCTTGTGGTGTTTGATATTCGCGTGTTCATACAGACAGACTAACGGACAGACTGACGGATATGGCTAGATCGACTCGACTTGAAATACATCATAACGGATTATTATAAACTCACCTTGAACACCTCCGGTGCCCACTTGCGGAACGACTGCTCCTGTCCGCACATCTCATCGCCATAGGCGATCTTCAGCAGCCGCTCGCCGCCCAATTCGCCCAGAATGTTGTCCACATACTGGCCAAAGGCGCAGAAGTTCGGATAGGCAGAGGAGCCCAGCGCAAAGACAGCGAATCGAACGTTGGAGAGCGGTCCAAAGGTCTCATCCGTAAAGGTATCCGAGGTGGAGCCACGCAGCGAGTCCCAGCGGTCGATTTTCTTGACTTGTTGCAGCGGCAGCTTCATAAAGTCCTGCCGCGAGCTGGCCTTCATGAAGGACTTGGATGAGCTGACACCCATGCTAATCACAAGTAGTTACAAGCAGAAGTGAAATGGTGAGCTACTTACAAATTGAAACGCTGCTATTTATACTCTTTTCGAAGAAAATAGTATATTAAGTTTGTCCTGAATTTTGTAACGCATAGAAGGAAGCGTCGGAGACCCCCAAAAGTTACTGCCAGTATGCTTAGAATGACAATACAAATTGATCTAGCCATGTCCGTCTGTCTGTCTGTCTGTCTGTCTGTCTGTCTGTATGTATGTATGCAAACTAGTCCCTCAGCTTTTGAGCTATCGCGATAAAACTTTGCACAGACACTTATTATTCCAGGGGACAGCACATTGGTCGGAGCCGGCCGGATCGGACCACTATATCTTATAGCTGCCATACAGCTCGAAGTCGGTTTTGGCCATATATCCCATGTTTTTTAATCAATCGCGATGAATCTTTGCACTGATACTTATTATTCAAAGAAACATCACATTAGTTGGAGCCGGCTGGATCGGATCACTATATCTTATAGTTGCTATACAACTGGCAATATATTAAATATTCTTATATTCTTATATTAAATAATCTTAAATTAAAAAAAAACAAGTGGAGAAGGATTATCTTCGGCGTGCCGAAGATTAAATACTCTTTTCGAACCTTTAAGCAATTTTCACTATTTTTCCGTGACTGCTTATTTAATTCGCAGATATTAATGTCGCATACATATACCCCTACATATAAAATAAAATATATAAAGGTATTCATGTAAACTGGGACGTTTCACTATCCGCAGCTCGTGGACGCGTCCCTTAGCATTCATAAGTGCTACCGAATTGAACAATAAACAAGATTCAGTTTTTCCAAAAAGTCAAAACTACATTACATATGTATACTACAATATACATACCAAATTTTGTGCCTGTTGCTCTTATACCTTTCAAGGCTGCTGTCGGAAATTGAATTGTCATAAAACTTAATCTGAACATACGAGAGCTTATATTCAGAATTTGAGATCCATATTTTTTTTCGCGTGGCATTGGTTTTGCCAATGAATTTAAATTTTTCTTTTGAATTATTCTATTAAAGCTACTTTATGTATGAAAAAAAAAATTAGAAACAATTTAGGAATTTGAAAATAAATGAATTTGATTACAGTTATTATATATTTGAAAAGAAGAATAAGAAAAAATTAAAATAAATGACCAGTCGCCGCTGGTCTTGAACCCAGGACCTCTCGCTCACCAGTTCGCAACTTTACCCCTTACGCCACAAGCCGTTTTGATGATCGCTGACAATATTGCTTGAAGAGCCGACTGTTACAAATTTCCTTGTTTTGTTTTCCTGCAACCTGCAACTCGCGTTTGTCAGCATTTGTTTTTTCGCGTGGCATTGTTTTTGTTCTAAGCCATTGGAAGCAAATTAATTTGATTACAGTTATATATTTGAAAGGAAGAAAAAGAAAAAAGTATTAAATTAACAATCAGTCGCCGCCGAGGCTCGAACTTGCGAAACCTGCGTTCGTTAGCGCGGCTCTTTACGCCTTACGCCACAAACCGTTTTGATGATCGATGACAAAATACCTTGAAGAGCAGACTATCAAAAGCTTTCTTGCGCTTGACTTTGTTTGCTCATATGCACCTGTTTTTTCAAAATATTTAATGACGCATATCTTCGCTGTTTATGACTCAATCGATTTGCGATTTTACCCATTGATGAGTTATAAGGATGTTCAAGGATGTACAAGGAAACTTGAGGCAATTGCTTTGAAAACATCGGATTTATGGCCAAAACCGACTTTGAGGTGTATGGCAGCTATAAGATATAGTGGTCCGATCCGGCCGGCTCCGACCAATGTGCTGTCCCCTTGAATAATAAGTGTCTGTGCAAAGTTGCATCGCGATAGCTCAAAAACTGAGGGACTAGTTTGCATACATACAGACAGACAGACAGACAGACAGACAGACAGACAGACAGACGGACATGGCTAGATCAATTTGTTTTGTTTTTATAAGCATATTGGCAGTAACTTTTGGGGGTCTCAGACGCTTCCTTCTATGCGTTACAAACTCCAGGACAAACTTAATATACTATTTTCTTCGAAAAGAGTATAAATATGTTACGCGACAAAACGATTTTGTTCCGCTTATGAAATTTCAGTGGTGCAGTTGGCAGAGTGAAAATTGCCTATAGGTTCGAAAAGAGTATAAAATCTTCGGCACGCCGAAGATAATCCTTCCCCACTTGTTTCTTGCTAATTTTGCCTGCTCAGCTCGTAACAAATTTCGACAAAGGCGGCCTAACAAAAGGCGAGGGCGAGGGCGAGGGCGTGAGCAGTGCGCCTCTTGTTATGCAATGACAAAGGCAAAGGACACGAAGGCAACAATAAAGGCAACGCATATACATAACTGACAGCAAAACATTTATTACGCTTGTCATTTGATGTAGCCAAAGCAGGAGGAGCCCAAATAAAATGGCCGCTAGGAGGAGGCCTCGCCTTGGACAGCGACTGCGACTGCGACTGCAACTGTAACTGGAACTGGGAAAGCAATTGCTAAAAAGCGTAATCATCCGCTCGTCAGCAGCTCGTCAGGAGCAGGCAGCAGTAAGAGCAGTAACAGCATGTGGGGCCTGCCTGCAGCCAACTGAAGATGCCCTCCTCCCCCTCCCAGTCCGCATCTTACGTCGCCTTGCCGCGTTGAGTGATGATTCAACAATGAACAGTGGCAGTTTTTTAAAGAATATAGCACAGAGAGATGAACTTAAATCCCGACATGCAGCTCAAATCCGGCCGGCCCTGCTCTTGGTCTTGGCCTTGTTCCTGGGGCGAATGCGTTTAAAACTATTTGAGCTGCTGCTCAGCTTGGCTTTGGGTCAAAAGTTTATGGCTTTGGCGCGTCGTAAAAACCTGTTGGCTCTTACATAATCAGCTGCCAAGTGCGGGCAAAGTCCCATACCCTTAGCACCCTTACATCAGCTAAGGAAGAGCTTACACGCTGTAAGAGCGTGTTAACAAAATGTTGCACACTGATGTCTGGCCTTAAGCCAGCGACTGGAGTTATAAAGAATTGCATTTGAATTTTGCGTGGAGTTCATTGAATTCATGCAAGTGGGCAATATGCCAATAGAAAGGCAATATTTGAACTTGTAATTTGAATTTAGCTATAACTAAATTTGTCTTCTACAAGATTTGACAAGCATGAATTTAGAAATTTTACGTTTACCTGCCTAGATTATGCAAAAAGAAACAAGCCATTCGAATATTCAATAAAATCATACAACATCTTAAAAATACGCTTAATATACGAGTACAATATTAATAAATTTAATTGATAATACTAATTCATTTCACACAATATTGTGTTATTGACAATTTTATAATATTACAAAATAACTTGTAGGACTATAAATATCCTGTTATACATCTATTTCGCTTTCGCAGTCAGACAGTCTGAAATGCAACTCAATGACGTTCAAAATTAATATCTTCTATTCAAAGTTTACTCGAACCACTTTGACACATAAACATGTATTAAAAGTGGAGCAGAACTGAGAATGTTAATTCCAAACAACTTGTATAAATAAGGCAATCAAATTTCGATGGAAACGCAAGTGTGCTGTGAAACTTTTGCAAATATTACGCTATTTATCAGGATTGTTAAAAACTCGACTGAAACGAACTTCTGGCCATATTGATTTATAATTAAAAAATATAATTGCTAGCAATTAAGAATTCCAACTAAGACTAAGATTATATGCTTACGTTATCTTCCAATTAAAAGTGTTAGCAACTAATATACTTGTGTGCTCTCATACTGAATTGTGCACGCAATTTAAGCTGTTTTGCACCACAGTGCCAACTAAGTCCATGTGCAATTCATCAAAGCGTTGAGTTGCGAAGCTGCGTGCCACTTGCTGCGTGCTGCCTATCAACTTAATCGCAGCAGCAGCAACAGCAGAAACGAGCTGAGCAACAGCAACAACAGAATCAGCACACAGGTAGAGCAAACAAACAGACAGACGGACAGACAAACAAACAAACAAACAAACAGACAAACGACGCAACGTTATCCTTGTTACATCTCGAATATCGCTGAAGCACAGGATAAAGCTACTGCTGCTGCTACTGCTCTTGTTGTGCATTGGACAACCCAAAAGTGCAGCTTGGCGTGAAAAGAGTGTCGTAATTTACAGCTATGCAACAGCTAAGACAGCAACAAGGACACCCGACAGGTGGCAGCTGGCAGGCAGCGGCAGCAAGAACAAAACACCAGGCAAACAGCGAAAGTAGAAAATTACTGTGTATGATGAGCAGAGAGAAAAGTGCCCCCCCACCCGACTCCAGAGGGACTGTGGCGTAATTAAAGCGTTGGCAAGCTGTACTGTAAATTGGCTGCTCCTTTTCCCGGACTCTCCATCATAAATTCGCCAAGTGCCCAAAAGCAGGCAACACTTTTGTTCTTCTTGTTGCCTTCCTCTCGCTTGAGTCAAGTGCACTCAAAATGCTGTTGAAAAGCGTTGAAGCGCTTACTATTTCGATTAATTATACCCTATAAAGGGCAGGCATATAATAAAAACTTCTCTTAAAAGTTTCTAGAGCTTTGGAATAAATAAGAAGCACGGGTAACTAGCATAAATATGATATATTTATATTAATTGTGCATTTATATTGGTCTTATAATAACAAATAATTACGCCTTCTTGCTATTTTTCTTTCCAAAGAATTTTGAACGGTTTATTTAATTTAGTTGATTACCTTTCTAAAAATGCTTAGCTCAGTCTTTCTTAATATTCGTGAGTCCCTGAAGCCCTAAATATCATACTTTTGAAATAATAATAATAATAACAATAATAATAAGCCTTAAATACATAAGAGTATTCATATTTCGAGAGTAAAATGCATTCTGCTGATTATAAAAAGTTTTAAATGCTGGCACATTCAGAATTGAAGTAAATATGAAAAGCAATTGAGAAAGTCATAAGAGATTAAGAGAGAAAATAATGTGAGTAGTAAAAAAAAATTAAATAATTGATTGGCAATTGACACAACATTTCAAATCAACTTGAATACTCTTAGCTCCATTTTTTTTTCATCACCTTTTACAAGTGCAGCTACCTCAATATTAATGCTAGGGTATTTGATCTGCGAGACCTTCGTAGTTCTTTTCTTGATGTTTCTATTTGCAATTTTATTCGAGTGTCTTGCTGGCTCATTATGCAAAGTGAAGTAATTGTGAGTTGATAGGTAGCATCATCATAAAAAACTATTATGACAACATCTGTGCGTTCTCATTCCAGCAACAGCAGCAGCAGCGATGATAATAATGATTATGACGTTGATGATGATGATGATGATGATGATGTCTAACTGGATGCTGGTTGGCTAAGTGCCACTTGTGCGCTCAAGCAATGGCAGTTGCAGCTTGCAGGATGCGGATGCAGCAACTACTCACACCATCTCACACACACACACACACACACACACCCATACAAGCATAAGATTAGCAACCAACCTGTCCTGGGTGACACTTGAAAGGACACTTACAGGCGTTGATGGCATAATAGACAGCAATTAAGTGAGTCACTTAAGCTGACAAACACAGGAGCTTTGACGGCGACAAGGAACAGGACAAGGCCAACAGCCATAGCTGATGATTGTGCACTTTTGGGTTATAGCCAATGATTACGTGCTATGTTTATTTAATGATTTGCAGCTTGTTATTAGATAGACTTCAATTAATTGACAAATTGCGCAGGCCACAAAGATCAGCGCTGGGGGAATTGCATCAAATTTAAGTTGCCGAAATGCAATTTGCCAAACAGCTGCGACACTCAAACTATTCGTTAACTATTAAGCAACAGCAACTAGTTTGTAAAGTTTTAATGCCAGTCAAAATCTTGCCACATGCCAGACAACAAGCTGCAACACTTGAGACATCGTCCAGAACTTGCAGCACAACTTTTCGCATTCTTGACTTTAAGCTTGAAATCAATTGGGGCAAACAATTAACAGGCAAGCAATTTCCGAAGCGACAAGCGCCCAAAGCACTCACTGAACCGGAAAAGAAGCCAAAGAAACTCACAAATTAGCCACAGGCGAAGGCATCTGCTCAGCTGTTGCTCATACGCAGCGTATGCCCGGAAGACAAAGCATAAAACTGCTAAGTGCTAAGCTCGTCCTGCAAAATATGTATAATCAAATTGCCAAAATATCGATAAAGCATATATCTAATTGCTAAGCTAATGATGGGGATATTAAATCAAAAATATGCCCGCTAGCTAATTAACGCCTCTTAACAGCCACTTTGATTTATTTGGTAGAATCCCGGAGAGATCATTAGAAAGCATCAATAAATCATATTAATTAGTTTACGCTTAACACAATAAAGCAGCCAAAGAGACTTTAACCTTTGTTAACATCAAATACAAATTGATAAACAGGCCAGATAAATACAACAACAACAACAGCAGCAGCACACACACCAAATTATGTGCGTATTAATTTGATATTCTTAATATATTTATGTGTCGTATAAAATAACATACGCCAGGGTAGCATTTAAAGTCGCAAAGCGACCTATTCAAAGCAGCCGCAGGACATTTTTCTAACTGCTGATGCTTATCAGGTTTTATTGAATTGCCGAAGCATATATACATATATGTATATATGTGTGTGTATGTGTGTGTGTGTGCGTCTGTCAATGTATGTTACACAAGTCTAGGCATCTCTCATATGAATTTTCAATTTCGTCTTCAAGAACAGCAGCTCTCATTGGGTATAAATTTAGACATGTGCGAGTGTGTGTGTGTGTGCGTGTGTGTCTGAAGGAGTGTGTGCGTGTGTGTACACTAAGTTGTCAAAGCTGTCAAGCGGAAATCCCCTTTACATCATAAAAAAACACGAGTATGCAGCTGTTGAGGCAGGCTGACTAAAATATACCCTACAAAAAGGTAATAAGCATAAAGGAAAGCTTGAAATGTAACTAAAAAAGACATCATAGAAGTACTCAAAGTAAAATTATTATTAGTTAAGCACAATTATAATAATATAAATACTTGTAGGTTTAGAGAACATAAAACAATTTATAGCTTAATCACTGTGAAATCCTGAAGCAATCACTTTATCATTAACATTAAAATCTGTAAGCGATTTAAAGAACTCAGTTTTTAGTTATCCTTTTAACTTGAAGTCAAATCTGCAGGACACGACTTGCCTTTTAAACTATGAAAGCCTATATTTAATAAAAAACTTTAACCAGAGCTTTCCATGACTTTATGCTACGTCATACGCCCTGTTGTCCTTCTTTTTTTAAAGCGTATAACTCATGTCATATATAATACGTACACACACACACACACAAGCACACACGCCTCGGAAATATCGAAATAACAAAATTATTGTTATTGTTTGGGGCCTGGTGCGGTGGCCAAAGGAAATTGCGCGGATTTGGCTGCGCTCCCAAGCGGCACACACTTAACTGTCGCATTGTGTGTATGTGTGTGTGTGTTAGTGTGCTTTAAAGCATCTGGTAGCATGGTTACAAAAATAAAATGAATTACGTAACAGCCAGCAATGCCAATTAATAATAATATGAAAATGAAACATGTGTCAGCAAAAATGCGACCCAAACTCAGCCTAAATACCTATTCATAAATTATTTATAAATGAGTTTCCAGAGCCCAGCACAAATATTTAATTAAAAACATTTTTTACTAGTTTTTGACTCAGCTATGTACATTAAAAAAATTAAATGAAATAAATAATTATTACATTTAATATATAAGTATATTTAAGACAATAAATAAAACAAATTTACTGTAAAATAAACAAATATAGAGAGTAAAAGCTAACTTAAAATTAACAAGACGCACTTTTCAAATTGCAAATTGTTAGCGAAAAGATAATAAAAGGCAAATGGCTTACAAATTATGCAATTCTTGCTTAAAAAGCAATTTAGTTGCGACCTTTGCGGACCCTCATTTATTAAACTGAACAACCTCATTCAGCTAAACTCCGCTTTTGCCAATATTGAGCAGGCAGGCAGCCAAATTGATTTATATGAAATTTATGCAGAGCCGCAGTTAGCAGACAGGCAAGCAAGCAAAAAGAAACAAGTAGCCAACAAAGGACCAAGGGGGCCAAAGTTAAAGGCCTGAACATTTATTGACTCTCAACACTCACCTGGCATCCTGCTGGCCGTGTTCGCCCGACTCCTGCACACGCATGGCATACAATTCCTGCGAGAAGAGCTGCAAGCACATTTGATGTCATTAGTGCCGGAACTCAACGGCTCATACATTAATTAACTAGTCACTTAGTTAGGCGTTGATCAATTGGCCAAATCGAGGATAACTCACCTCGCCATTTTCCGGCGGATCTCCATTGCCGAATGTCGAGGCCACAACAATTAGCAGCGCCTCGTGCTCGATGGAGGATATATCGTAGTCGGACATGCAATATATCTAAATGAATAAACAAATTTAGTGTCGTAATCGCCATCAACTTGCTTAAACCCAATGCTCTCTTGTGCTCATTAGTATTTTGACCCGCCCAAAAACACGCAAACAGCTTAAATGAGCTCACGCTATGTATGTGTGTGTGTGTGTGTGTGTTTGTGTGTGTGTGGCTTGTCACAGGTGCTAGCAGCTTATCTAGTTTTCGTGGCAATGGACAGCTGCTTTTTATGCCCAGCATCCGCTTCCGCCCATACACACACACACACACACACATACGCATACGCATAACAGCCTCCACTGGACACTGAGCTGCCAAAAATTTCGAGTCACATTTTGGGCTTATGCTAATTTGTGTAATGTGGCATTTACGATAGGTCGCAGGTTGCAGTTTATTTTCGGATAGTCCAGAGCGGCCTTTTTAATGTCAAATTAAGGCTGCTACTGTTCAACATGATGAATGCTTGATGTTTGCATGTGCTCATTAAGTTTGATGCTCTTGATCATTTGTCTAGCTTTAAGTCTACTGGGAAATAATTTAAATAAATTCTAAGCTAAAATTGATATTCTAAATGATTATTTTTAAATTTTGTTTATTTTTTGCACCATTGAAAACTCTATTTCTAAATTTTCTTTGATAGTAGATTTAAAATTTATTTTTTAATTTTGTTTATATTGTTTGCACCCTTGAAAACTGTATCTCTAAGTTTTCTTTGCTAAAAAATTTTGAATTACTGATTTTGTAATATTACTATTAATGTTTGTTTCTAGTCAATATTAAATAAATACAAATAAAATAAATTAGGTATGTAAGAAATTCTAAAGAAATGCGTATTGCTTTGGTTTTACTCAAGGAACTCACCTGTGCATTGAAGGCGTGTCCCAAGAGTTCGCACAATTGCTTGGCATATTGCTCCGATTTGCCCGTCTCTGTAGCATATAGAACCGTTGCTTTGATGCGTTTCGACAGAGCGCGTCCAAATAATTTCGATGTAAATTTCACAGCACTGCAAAGAAGAAGGACACAAGCGAACGTGTGAGCTATTAGAGCATCTATCTATGTATACTTTCTATGCATATTCATGCAGCTAGTTACGAGGAAGCCGAGCACTTTAAGCCCAGTCAGCAACTGAGGCATCATTAGACTTCATGGAGCCCCCCATAACATTGCCATAAAACAAACACACACAGCACACCCATAAGAGCTGCATGATTGACATGACATATAATTGGAAAATAGTCTTGAAGTATAGCATAAATTGCTTAAAAGACGTTTGAGGCACACACAAACACACACACACACACACACACACCCGTAGTCCTGTCAATAATCAAATGGCTGCAACACTTTTATTGCATGGCAGCAGGCCTTCATAATCATAGCAGCTTCTCAACTTGTTGTTCTTGCCTTAAAGGGCAAACACATGAAATTTTAATGCATAGTGCAAAAATGTGAAACAAACAGGATAAAGGCACCGAACGTCTGCCAGCTTCCTTCTATCACAATTTACAGGACTCTCACATATCCTAGGGGGGGCCGAAGACTTCCTGGGGCCGTTGTTGTTCAGCTGCTGTTCGTGACGTGCGCTGAACTACTCGGAATAGCACTGTGTATGCGAATGCTTATAGGCCGTTTAACTGTAATTCAAAATGGCGTCGGGGCTCACATTTCGCTGCATACTTTTGTGCGCAATATAATTTGATTTTCATAAAGTTGTCGATGTCAGCGCTGATTTAATTCCATTTCATCAAGCGCCGAGCAGTCAGCGCGTGCTGAAACAATTAAACTTAATTATGGCACACACACACGCACACACACACACATACATGTATATGCATTTTGCAATTCATTTAAGCATTGATAAAAAGTTTTTGCCAAGCAACGGAAGTGCTCGTTTTAAATGCAAAGTATCAGTATATGCGCATTCGCATAAATAACGATTTCAACACGTTAATTGACAACTTTTTAATGAATTATGCCATTTTGGCTGCCGACTTCACAATGCCACCAATTGCAGTGAATTAAAATAAATTAGCTTATGAAAATGTGTGCAAAGTGTACAAGTGCGCCAGCAACTTCATTAATTAGTAACGATTTAAAGTGCGGTCATTAAATAATTATTGTATTTATTTTTTACAATTCATTAAGCAACAATCTGTAGTGTGTCGTTTTGTTTGCTTGTGTTTGTTTATTAATGTAATTTATTTTACCATTTAAAGCTGGCTATTGTGTTTTTATTATGTGATTTTTATTACACCAAATTGGGTCATTATCGAAGCTGTTCCCAGCTTAATTTTTGCAGGTGTTTATTTAATGAAGGTTTGAAGGCTAAACGCTTTTTACCATGACTCACGTAAGGCGCCAATTAAAGTTTTATTTTACTAGGAAATATTGAAATTTGTAAAGTTCCAAAGCAGATTCTTAAAACAACGAAAAAATAAAGTACTTATTGCTAGTACTAAAGTACTAAAGCCTTTAACTTTTTACAAACTTTCAGTTAACGTTAATTTATAGAATAATTCTGAATCAGTCAAAAGTTTAAAATGACAATAAAGAAAGTGTGAAAACGTCAAAATGCACTGAGTGTCGTAAGAATTTCTGTATGTTTATGCATTTCAGCTCACAAATTTTCGATAATGAGCATATAAATTATTATATATATTATTGCTTTATTGCAAACTTTGGATTGCAAATGAATAAATCTGAATGTATTTTGTGCTTAGTTATGTGCATCTTTTTAGAATTTCATCATGAATATTTTACAGCATTTATTTTTATGTGCACATCAGCTTGTTATTGCCAAAACGACTAACTTTTATACTTCCTAAATGCTTATTGCTGAAGCCTAGCTTAAAAATTCAAATAGTTATTATAATCCACACAAGCAGTCAGCTACACAGCAGCTCGCTAGCAGCTAAATAAAGTTTACAGCTAAAAAAAAACAATAGCAAGTAGCAAAATCCAAACAAGATGCAATGCATCAAATGTTCCAAGCGAGTTGACGTTGCTGACAAGCGATGGGGAGAATGAAAACTGGCAACCGGTAGCAATAAACCAGAATCCATGTAATCCACTTAAGAGCTAATCCCTGCTGATGCTGTGTCGTGTGACACGCTACACACACACGCACACACACACACACACACACACACGCAGAACCCAACTACATGGCATGATGAGTATGCACATGAAAGCCAAAGATATCATCAAGCAGAGGTCGCTGAGCTTAACGGTAAAGGTAATGGCAACACTTGCGTCAACATTGAGCACTCGTAAGCGTAATCGTAATCGTGCTCGTACTTACCGAGCGATTTGTTTGAAATTGAATTTACGTCTTGGCTTTTTGCCTTTGCTTTCGCCGCGGCCCTTTTTCCAGATGTGCGTGCGCCAGGCGGGATCCTGATATTCGAACGACGGCTTCAAATAGTACAGCGCCATCTCCTGATGGAACACGGGCGTTATGGACCCAGATAGCGGCGGCACAATCCATATCCAATCCGCTGGGCAGCCATTCCTAAGAGAACACGAGAAAGGATGAAAATCAAGTAATTGCCATAGTCGCTGTTTTGTTTTTGCTTATTGCGTGTAATTGATAAACGCCACAGAGCACCAGCTCCAGCTAATGGCTGACTCAATGTTGTCCCAATCCTTTATCCCACCCTGCTTAATTGTAGCCAACAAGCGAGCTGGCAGCATACCCAACGCTTATCTTTTCGGTTACGCTTTGTGTAGCATTAGAAAATGCAAATTGGCAGTAATTGAAATATGGCCACGTATTTTTAGACAGCAAATGGCTTAAACCGAAGCGTATTTTCAGCATTGGCTTAACTGTTTTTGTCTATTTCTTGCTGCTGCTAAATATACTTAACTTTTAAATGAACAGGACTTAGCAGTTTAAACAATGTAGACAAACTTTTCTTAAATCACTTTATGCCATGACACGGTGAGTTAATCATGCAGCGGTAAAGTTTGTCATTTACTGTTTGGTTTTTGGTTTGCGACTTTAAGCAGACTATTAAAGTCAATTTTAAGTTAAGTTAAAGATATTCTCATCCTGCCCTATATACATAAAATAACAATATAATAAATTTTCATTAAATAAACATATTAACCCTCTATCGAACATTTGCTGAACTATAAATAAGTAAAAGCAATAAATTGTAATCAAGAATCATACATTTGAAAGCGAGCTTTCAACAGATTTTTTTTCAATATTTTCAACCAACCAACTGTAACAAAAATCTATAATTAAAATGGCTTTACACCTGTCAGGAAGCCGACAAGTATTGGCTTATAAATAGCACGTCGGGCCAATAAATGGGATAAAAAAAACTCCCGACAACAGTTGCGCAAATAATATATGAAAAATGATAAAATAACTTTAGCGAAACCAAACTCTACCCGCATCCCTCACTCTGCGCTCGGATAATCCGCAGCGTACAAAGTTGCTGACATATGTGCGGCATTTATGTGTCTCCTGTGCACTTTACATAAAACGCCAGCGACAGCAAATTGAAAACAATAAATTTAATTCGCACCTGAGAAAGAGTTCCCCACAATGCGCCAAACCGGAAGTCAAATAAAGCACGTTAAGCCATAAACTTTCGCTTCTGATGTGCCATAAGAGCCGCTCGCCGGCATAAACATTGCAATACTGCGCATACGCCCCATGTGTGCCACAAATCAAGCGATCAGCGACTGAATTTGAATGCTTACCGCAGCTTCGACTCGTTCTCGAAATGCTTCATAAAACTCTCGCTGGCCGTGTGATGATCCACAATAGTCACATTGCGACTCTGATACGAATGCAGCACCGCAATATTCATTTCCACAACGGCCTTATCCTTCCACAACGATGTCGGCGTTCGCGTATCCAAATTCATTTTCAGCGCCACAGTCTGCAAGGATATTCAATACACAAGTTCCAATTATTATGCAATTCAATTTGTGCCCGATTGAAAGTAAGCAAAGTGCTCCACACTCCCACAGATCTGACGTTGTTAATTTTCGATTACAGTTTTTGGTTTTTGTGGCCAAAAATTGATAATTACTATGCCTACCATTGCGCCCGCTGGCAACAAGTGGCTGCAAACGTTTGTTTACGAGCCCATTGCGGTCACAGGACATCGGCCTGACATCATTTATCGATTCCGCTGCCGGCCATATAACATACATTAGAGTGTGCATTACAGTGGCTCTCAATTATGCAAAACTTTGCCTACAAATTTGTAAAATGCAATTGCAGATGGCGACTTGAATATGTGAAAGCTGAGCATGTGCTGAATAAGTGGAACATAGTAGACCATGTACTGAATGGGTAGAATTTTTAATATTAGCCTGCCTGTAGCCTGTGTATTCGATTTGACTTTCCACGACTTTGTCTTCAAAATTTATAGAATAAAATCATAATAAATAAAAAAATTTATCATAAATGAAAAAGTCTATATATGAAAAAGTCAAAAATATATATAATTCTATATATATTTTATTTAATTAAAGTAATACAAATACTATCAAAAAACTAGACCAATGTGCGTATGCAACTTTCCAAACTTGATATTTGTTAGTGCAGCAGGTATATTATATGCTGTCATCAAATTGAATCATTTCATTTGTGTATGCTAATGGCAAGTTCGTGTTCAAAACTAATTATACCAGCAAATTGAAAGTGCAAATTTATCAAAATTTAATGCAGTTCAAATAACTAAAATATAGGCCTGCCTGCAATTAGTTAGTTCGTGTTTATAGCATAAACTATTACTCGAATGCATTAGTGAGTAAGTTTCAATGTTGCACCTTGCACTCTCATGAATCTGAATTTGCCTTAAATGCGGCTTGAGCGGCTTTTAAATGGTCTTCCTTGGCACACACATAGATGCATTATTTGATACTCGACTATCCTGACAACCAGCTATACACACAAGCTTTCTCACACGCACACAGACACAGAAGTATTTTTCAGAAAAACGCTTTATGCAGGCGAAGTAAAAGCGATTAAAGCCATGATAGAATGCTGACATGGACTAGCAGATACCCATTAATCGGGTGTAAGTGTATACTGAGACACTTTCTTATATAAACACATATGTATAAATATTTATATATAAACTTATAAATAAATACTCGTTTTATGCTAAGTTCTGTTTTAATAGTTATGAAAATATATAGCTTGTGTATCAAGTTGTCAATAGTTAGACAATATTCAGGCTATGGAAAAGAAGTATTTACTTAGTTTTATATATTTTCGAGAAACATTTAAGATAGACTTGCTAAAACAACAATATACTTATGTATAGCTAATATGTTCCCGAGAACCTTACACTTTCAGTATTCTTCATTTTCACTCAGCTAGTAACTCAATTTTTAAAAAACATTTTGACTGGATTGCTGGGTATATTTAAAAGGAAAAATCCTTATGGAAACGCGCCCATTATGTGGTAATAATGAAATAAACGCCGGAACGCAGCAGCGCCGGCGACAAAGACATCAAGGACATTACTCAAGGACAATCGCTGCGCTATCAATAACGCAATTACAATATATGTATGTACACCAACGTTAATCGGAAATTTTAAATGCTTTAAAGTTGGCAACTTACCTCCAACATATTGCGACGATTTGTGTCGCATAAATTCCGGCAGCCAATCTCCGTGGACATGTACCAACCGCTGAATGTGGTGGCCGTAAACTGTATGCCACCCACATCGAACAGCATGCTGGATACGGCGGGCAGAGCATACCAGCGTAAACCCAAATCCGTAAACCACTCAAATCTGCAGGGGGTGAGATAGATGGACAACAAAAGAGAGTGGGAGATGTGTTAAAATTTTTCGTTTGCCCTGCTGATGCAAATCCGTTAAATACACTTGTCATAACTCTCCGCTGCATGACTATTCACTCACACACACACACACACACACTCACTTGGGATGACTCAGCGGCACTTCTAGTATCAGTTCCAGCGGGTAATCAAAGTAGTCCGGATCATGACCATTGGCCGACACCACCAGCGGCAAAATGTCCCATTCACTGCCCTTGCCCTTCCAGCCCAGTTTTGTGCAGACCTATAAGAAAGAAAGCACAAAAAAAAACGAGACAAAGACACAAAAACAACATCAAAATCGAATATCAACACGAGAGCTACATAAAAAGTGACATGTGCACAAATATATGGCATACTTTCGGGCGCTTTTGCATACAAATACATCAGAGGCCGTATCCTGGCAACATATGTTTCAATATCTGTGTGTGTGTGTGTGTGTGTGTGTGTGTCTGTGCGTATTTATTGACAGCTCGGTTGTTTGTTCGGTTTACATTTTTTGCCGTATTTAAAATGCGATTTATTACATGAAGTTTATACAACTTTTGTCCTGCCCAACACACAAAAACACATTTGTTCCTGTAATTTGTTGTGCTATTGTGGATTCAGGGATTTTTCAACTTGTTGGTTTTACAAACAGCACCCAATTTGTGCGCCTCGTTTAAAGGCCAGCAAACAATTGAAGCCATATATAAATTTATAGGTAGATTACAAGCAATAAATAAACGCCAATTCTCCAATAACGTTAAACGACTATACGAATTGCTTCCATTTCTATGGGATACTCAGCAGCTGTTGTGGCAATGACAGCTAGGAAACCGCTCATGAGTGGCTCAATGTGTCATTTTTCCACCACTTTATCCACAACTCTTTGCACTTTAGATTGAAATTGTATGTCAGGTAGATTAAAGTTGAACTTAAAGTTGGTTTGGGCATAGAACAAAATGAGTCAAATCTAGTTTCCATATTGTAAAGAATTCCTATTTAACAATATTTTGGGATAGATCTCGTTGAAGGAGTTTTTTTATACCATTATGGATTAATTTCTTTGAAAACTTGCCGTGAATTTATTTTAAAATACTATAAAAACCTTCTGCCGTACTCTCGATTGAATTCTAATGTCAATATGGATAGTGTTATTTAAAAAGCGAATATTAAAATAGTGAACATTTAGTTACTATTGATATAATAAAAGACACGCGATAACGTTTTCCCGTAATTTACATTTAATTAAAGTTATTTAATTTTAGTTTATTTTTATTTAATTTTATTTATTGCCGACTATTGACAGTCGATACAAAATAATCTGTATAGAATTATAAAACATTTAAAAATATAGAAAATATTTAAATAAAATTTAGAATATTAAATTAAAGATATAAAGTTAAGTTTAAATTCTGTGTGGCCTTTAAGAAATTATAATTACAAGATAAACCTATAACTTACCTCTGTAAACTCCACATTCATGGGATCCCCAATAATCTTGCCTTCGGCCTGCTTATAGCCAGCATATGAAATAAGCTGACTGTTCCATATGCGATAATCGTGTTTGACATCGGTGCGTTGTGGAAATATTGTGATAGCAGATCTGCAGAAGCATGCAAAATATAACTGTAAATATATATTGAACTAGTGGAAACGATAAAGTTTTGAGCACAAATAAACCAAGCTAGAGGCAACTACAAGCTAAACAATTTATGTGCAAAATTTCGATCGGGCTTAGTCAACTTAAAGTTCACAAAGTTTAAACAACTTTTGGCAACATAAGCGGCTTCTAGCGTTCACAAAGTCAAAAGTGCAATTGATAGTCAGGTTGGAGCTTTGTTCGGGCCACCAAATTTGCAAATATTTACCAGGCAACTTTGCACAACACTCAACTCATTGCCAATTAGCAGTGACCAAAAATATTTACTCGCCATTTTGTGGCGCTAACGCTAATAAAACGATTAAAGTGGACTATTTCGTGTCGATGAAAATTGGAAATATGTATTTTCCAAATAAACAGCATATACAAATTATCTGCGGATTAAAAGTTTGGCAGCGTCGAATTGCAAATTGTGAGATCACAAAATTTGTTTTCGCTAATTAGTGTAAGCTGGCAATTAGCGGTGTGCATGTAATTTATTTGAAAACTACACAAACTAAAAGTTAAAAATTCCTATTACATTTGTAGCAGCTCATTAAAATATGTAAAATGTTTTTACAACTTACCTTAAATTGCCTTTATTAGTTGCATATTTGATGTGATTGCAAATTGCTTCAAACATGCCACTTGTGGTGGTCACATAACGACAATCAAATACCTGAAAAGAGAGTTGTTAAATGCCATCAAATAGATCTTATAGTGTGCCTTTAATATCCCAACAAACTTAAGCCAACATTTATAGTTTTTGCCAAATCCGAGCTAAGCTCTTAAATTGGCAATCCTTGGCAGGACCCAAGTGCAATCAAAGCTGCAACTTCAACTGTGCAACAGCCAGTTCAGAAGTTAAAATTAACTAAAATATTCATAGCGCTTTAGCAAAGACAACAACAGAAATTGCACAGTAAAAAGTACAAGTTACAATTGATAATGCATGACTATAAGATGCCCTGTATTGACTATGCTTTAAAATTGATGAATTGTGATATTCAACTAATAATTATTAGCAAATAAAGAGTTATATAAAATATGAATTATTAAATCTGACAGGCAGCTCTAAAGTTGACTTTTACAACAAAATTCGTATATGCTTTCTTATTTGTGTGATTACAGGGTATCGAAACGACAACAACTGCCGAAAACTAAGCGCCATAACAATTGTACTACATGAATTTTAAGTGCGGCCAAAGTTTGCAACAGCACTGAAAACAGTAAACTGTAAATGAAATCAGTTCTGTATTTATATTTTTTTGCTCTATTCTGTTTCGTTTTTGCCCGAATCACATGGGGCGTATGATAAATGTGAAGTAATACGCTTTGCTTGAATTGTTGTTTTTGTGCGTTGCGATTGTACAAAGAAACCCTTTTTCAATGATTTCGCCTCAATGCATTTTCTACACATTCCCATTTTACCAGCTCATCTCTCTATTAACTGTGGTCGAACAATTGTTTGGGCATTTTCACACCTGCTGCTGCTTTTGCCTCTGCTTCTATTTGTGGCTTATCAATGCCGGGTGCGAGTGTCTACACTTGGCTTATGGGATTTCTGTGTTGCCCACTTGAATCGGAACACACTTCTCTAGCACACAAATCATTTCATTTTTCCAACCCCCCCAGCTTTTTGGTCACTTTCATTTGATTTTCTGCTGTGTTGGTTTTTTGTTTGAATGCTGAACGGGTTTTTGTAATTAAGTTGGAACCCTTTTTCAAGTGAGGCGCCCCATAACCCATTCATTTATGCATGATGCGTGCATTTCATTTACAGCAAACTTTTGTTTTTCAAGTATTATTAGATAACTTTTTTGGAAAGTCATGGCGTAAAATGAAATTATCATACACGCAAAAATGTTTATGCAGCATCATTTTTAAAGCCAAACTATGCTTTGAGTTTGCTATATATCTTTTGACAGTAGAACAGGAGTTAGTGTTTAGTATTTTTAGCTTGGCAGAGATATACTCTTATCAAATAAAAGCTATACAAGTTATTATTGGAAAGTATGAATAAGACGAAGAATTATTTCTTATGTTTTCTATACCTTCATAATTTCCATAGTCGATATTTGCTATCAACAGTAAAATGACCATCGATTTAAATAGTTTGTTATCATATTATTATTTTTAAAATAGACTTCATAATTTCCATAGTAGATATTTGCTATCAACAGTAAAATGACGATCGATTTAAATAGTTTATTAACATATATTATTATTTTTAAAATAGACTAGACAACTGTTTATTTAATTATTATTTCGGAGAATGTAAAACCAAATTTTTGGCGATTTGGATTAACAATAAATATGTAGAATTAAAATGTTTAGGTATAATACTATATGAGGAAATTAAACTCAACTTATTGAGCAACATTCTAACTATTCGTCAGATTCTATTGCTTGGAATGAGCATGCAGCATATACTAATTTTAAAGCCAATGCTGAGTTGGCCATTTCTTTTGACATATATACATCAAGCAGAGAGTCAAGCTACATTAAATATGCATATATACACGTGTGTACAATAAATAAATTTTTGACGCTAAGTGAATTTTCAAGGTGACTTCACAGACACCGAATTGGAAAGTCGTGTATGCTTTAAGGCTGTCACTCAAACACACACACACGCACACGCACACACATGTAAATCATTGATGCGTGAATGCAAATCTGTTTCACACATTTCTAGGTACACACACTGGCATTTTGAAATGCCAACTACTGATCATTATAAGAACAAAATATATATATATATATGTGCGTGTACATGAATAAATCTCTGTGTGGCAGACACTGAAATTTTTGTAAATTAAAATTTACGAGGATTTGCATTTCAAATGTGCACAGTGCTTGCTTTTGTCTCTATCTCATTCCCGTTCTCTCTCTCTCTCTCTGCTTTCAGTTGCTGCCTTTTTATCGCCTTCGGGTACGCGTTTTGCACATGTCATTTTGTTGAAACACACATAAATCTTGAATAATGTTCCTCAGACACAGACAGACACACACACACACACGCAGAGATTTGCATATAACTACTTAGGCCACCCTCGCTGGCTCGCTGCCTCTGTGATTTGTGCGCTGACTAATTTGCTCGACTATTTTGCGTATCTTTCCAAATTTTTGTAAATTACCCACATTTGCCTAATGTGTGCTGATGAATTGCTGCGCTGGCTTATGGCAAAATATGGCAATGACTAACAAATGCATAACAGCAAGCTAATGTCTGCTGAGATAGGACTCGAGCTCGGAGAGTTTTAAAGAGAATTTTTAGGGCAAATGGAGTTTAATATTTTACGTAGATTTAAAGGGACTTTTTGTAATATAATGATGATGATTAATGATTAATGTAATTATAATTATTATTATTTTTGCTTAACGTCTTTAAAATAATTAAAATATTTACTTTAGGAAAGAATCTCTTAGTATGTTTAAAAAAAAATGTTTGAAATTTCAATCATTTTCTAAAAATTATATTTCCAATTCTAACAATATAATCACACACTTCTTAGCAAACAAAAAACAAACTCTAAAAAAAAGACCTCTCATTAATTAGCATATCTTAACATTTAAATTTCGTTTCTGTTCATAAAAGCGATTCTATTTAAATGTGAGCCCTAAAAACGTTTAAAGATAAGTCATTCATAAATTGTGCGCTGGAATTTCGCATTCATAAATCAAAAGCGAAGCTCACCTGCAGCTTTGACCATTGGATGCGACCAATGCAGCGGGAAGAATTGCGCCAGGCCAATTTGGCGCCATAAATTAGCTCCGTCTCAGTTAGCTGATAATGTCCCGTTGTCTCAATGCTCTGGCGCACCTGTTTCCAGCGCGTATCGTGGGCGGCGGATGAGGAGCTGCCGGCGGGACAATGGCAAGTGGAAGTAGATGTTTCATTTGTCATTGGGTCTGGCAGAGTGTTTGTAGCTTACCGCTTAATGGAGGTGAAGTACTGATCCAGAAAGTCCTTGGCGTGCTCCAGTACCAAATCCGATTTGCGGGTTTCAACGGCAGCGGTGCCAATGTTCATAATGCTGCTCGTACAGGTGGCCTTCGAGCAGGATAAGATCTGGGGAAAGCAGCAGCACGAGAAATCATAAATAAATAAGTCATCAACTTGGCACAAATACGACATATGTTGGATGTGGATGTGGATGTGGGTGTGGATGCTGCCCATCTTAACATTGTGACAATTTAATTAAAAATTTAATTGCTTATCTGGGTAATTAAATTTTTGATTGCTCATTTCGTTCGCCCTAATTGCAGCGGCAAATGAAGATGAATGACAGAGCTGCCAGAGCTGGCAGAAAAGCTATAAAAAAGACACCCACAACTTGTTGCCTGCAATGAAAATGAAATTAAACTGCAAAGAATCACATGAAGCAGCTGACAAATTCTCGCCTTAAGCAAAAGTGGCCAAGAATTTAGCTACCTGTTTCCTGTCTTTTGGCCACGTTTAAAAAGCATTTCACTGTCAATTGCGGATGTTATTCTTTTTTTACTTTGCTTTGCTTTCACAATGTGTTTTTTTTTGTATTCTTTATGACGCATGTCGCTGTAATTATACCCTGTGTGCATTAGCGCAGAGACTGGCGGGTTGATAGGACCATTGGCCCATTTAGCTGTGCTTTGTTAACCCACATAGTGTTAAGACTCAAGTTACATGTAAATAAAAGACATTGGTGTTTACTATTAAACTGTAAGCTTATCTTATGGAACATAGCAAACTGAAAAAATTATATTGAAATTGAAAAAAAATCGGTTATTTATGGAAATACTTTTGAGTACCCATTTAAAATATATCCATTAGTCTCAAATTTATACGGAGTTTACTCCCATTTACACTGCTCTACAATTTCTTACAGGGCAACTCAGAGTTGAATCCTCTAGACTATAACCTTCCTACTGTTTGTCGTTTGCTCTGCTCATGCAACGCTCAATTTATCTGGCTCCCCTGCCCACTTTTCCCCGCCACTGACAACTGTGAATGCTGTGCTGCTTTTCTTTACCTTGGCTTACGTTTGGTTTTCCACGACGGTTTAATTTACTCAACGCCAACGCCAACGCCAACGCCTTGAGGCGCCAGGCAATGCCAAAGCTACCCACGGTCATAATTAGTTTGTTTTTACAGGCAGTTGAGCTCTTGAATAAGCTGAAGAAAAGCAAATTGGCCCCTCATAAAAACCCTCAAGAGATTTTACCTGCTTTTTGTGGCTGTGCGACAGCGACAATTATATCACACATACGCCGTGTAGCCACTTGAGGTAAATTTTTTGTTTACTTATTGCAAATTATGCGCTTTTTAAATACTGGTTGAAGGATATTCATTAAAATTTTAAATTATTGCAGATTCGAGCTAATTTCAAGTTTGTTAAGATGACTTGCAAAGAGTTAAGAAACCTGGCATGGACTTTTACATTTTGACTTTGAAACACTATATTTGCATTCAGCTAATATGTTTTTGCAATTGTTGGCTACGTTGGTCAGTCATCTGTTAAATAATGTTGCTAAGTGGTCAGCACATGTTTAATAATAGCGTGTGTTAAATAAAACTGTATGTAATGAGCAGAGCACAAAAGACAGCATTCTACCCTGGGGTACATCAATACCTCTCAGATGTCAGAAAATACTAACGAGCACATAAATTCTTATTTACCAACTGACTATAAATTGCATCAGCAGATGTACCATATCAGATGTGTCCTTCTAAAACTTGTGGGAGAGAAACTAGCATTAAACTAATTGACTAATGGTAAATTCTTTCAATAATTTGCAATAGACTAATGTGCGCAAATCATTTTATATATATTCTTTTCTACTATACTTAAGCTTGTTTTGTTTTTGTTGAGTAAATCCTTGATTTCATTAAAAAGTTATATAAGCAAATATAAAAGCTCCTATTTTGACAACCAAATCGATTTTACAACAATCTAAGTTTTCACATATTTTAGTTTCTCTTTCTTTTAATTTGACAACTTTTTGAACAATCTAAAGTTAATACAGCCACACAGTAAATTCTTGCTGTCATTTTATGAGCCCCTCAAGCAGTTGAACCACAATAAACTTCAAGCCCAAACCACACACATATTTCCCCTAAAAAACAAAATAAAATGTTCACACACGGTACGGGTATAAACTTTGCCAATTTTTGCCCAACTGCACAGCACAAATTTATGCACAATGCAAACAGCAACAGAAGCACCAGATGTAAACAACACAACACTAGCTCACTCTCACACACACACACACACACACACACAACACACACACACCACACGTGGGATATATTACAAAATTTATTTGCAACAACTTGAGAATTATGATTCTAATAAGCAAGACTGCCGCTGGCTGCCACGCCCACCGCTCACACATATTGCACATTCGCACACCTCATTATGGTAGACCAGTGTGTTTACCAAGTCCCAAAATTAGCTTCAAAGACGACAAACACTCAAAAGGCAAACCAGCGAAGAGCTAAAATTTGCGGCCAGGCTGCTTTTCATTTAAAGTGATCTGCAAATGAATTTTACTGCCAGCGTCAAATGCAAATAATTGTGGGGCTGCTGCTGCTGCTACTGCTGCTGCTGCGACTGCAGGCCACGCCCATCAGCCCACTTTCCTCACCAGCACACAAAGTTCTTCCAAATTGTTTTATGTAAATACAAACACAAAGCAACGACGCGACGGCCGCGAGTAAAGTAAAACTTGCCACTGCGCCGGAAACGGAAATTGTTGCAGCTGCAGCGCGTCAAATAAATACATATACAAGCGCACACTCTCACACACACACACACACGCACACACACACACACACACACACACACACACACACACACACACACAGCAAAGCGCTTAAAGTTTGGCGTGTAAGTTTTGGTTTGCTTCGGCACCACTCGGCTAGGAGTGGGGCTGGGAGTGGGGCTGGGAGTGGGGCTAGGAGTGGGGCTAGGAGTGGGGGCGGTCTTTTCTCTGGCGTGCGCCAAATTTGCACTTTTTTGTAAGTTCTCCTTTAAAATGTTCCCTTTTTTTGGAAATTTATGCGCCGCTAAAGAAGTAGAGTGTAAAAACTGCAGCCAGCTGCTGTTGGAGCTTAGACGAATTGCAAATGCGCTTTTATTTCAAAATTTATTTGAAATTTTTTTATAATTTATAACTTCAAATCACTTTTCATTTATTACATTTTTTTAAAATTTAAAATAATCATTATATTTATGGCACAAAAGAAATCAATTATATTTTGTGTTCACATAATTAGCAGCCAATTGATATGAAATACTCAAGTTAGCTAATAACATATTAGATGTGTATATTATATTAAAATATGGTATATTCCATAGTCTTTTGTTTAAGCAAATCAAATTCAAGCACTGATGAATCTAGTTATTTACCTATCTACTGTTTTATTGTCATCGAACAATTAGTTTTGAATTTTCCGAAATTTTCAACACTTTCTGTTACCAGCTAACTTACTAACTCCACAAACCTAAAGTTGACTCACTTTGCATGTCTGCAACTGAAATTGTACAATAAATAAAAATTATTTGTAGTTCTTAACTTCACTTTGCTACTTTGCCATGAACTTTTGTGCCCTAAACATTCCCATCTAGCATTTTGCATCTCACTTCGCTCAAAGAATATTGCAATTGAAATTGCATTAAATGCAGCATATAAATGAAAATTTAATTGAATTTATGGCAAACACAAAAGTGGCCACAACAATTGCCAACATTAATGACACTTTAAGGCCGCAACGCATAAATATTTCACACAGGGTATTAGTTGAAAGTCATAAAATGAAATAAGAGCAGAGATCGTATTTAAGATACTCCTTAAAGCACTCTAAGGTAAGGGGAACTTTAGGCATTGTCTTTGTTATATAATAATTCCAAAGGTAGCTAAACTGGCTGATAAAATTTGGCAGCGAATTGAGTTAAGGCATTAAGAATATATATATATATATATATATACAATTACATACATTTTAACAACTTTTATGACACCCTTGCCTGCGAATTTAATAGGTAAAACAAAGGGTGCGATGCTCGCATGTGGCTTAAAAACAAAAGCACCGCACATAAACATAAAACTTATAAAATCCGTACGCTCAACATTGTGGCACATTTGAATGGCCCGAGGTGTGAGCTCACAGCGCAGGACATCGGGTTGAATTCGCTTCCAATGGCGCCATAACAACTGTCAGCTTACATCTATAAAAGCAGCTAGAGGCCCTTTTGCACGCCCCTATTCTAATTAGCAGGTGCCAGAAATTAGCATGAGAAGTGGCAAGTTGAGCGCTTTCAAGGTAACTAAACTCGAGGGCGCTACTTCAACAAAATGGCGGCAAGCGCAAATATTTTGAATTGCATAATTTTATGCGCTTAGCGCATTAAAATGCATCGGTGGGGCCGAAAGCAATGCAATGAAATTTGATTGCGAAAAAAAACGGATTCGTAGCGCCATTTCCGGTGCTGGCTGCTGTCGACGCAGACGCAGACGCTGACTTAATTAGGCAGGCAACTGCCGCATGGGGCAGCTTCAGCTAATTGAGGTTAGTTGCCAACTTAAATGCCAACATGTCGACGTCTTTTCCGCTTCTGGTCTGTGCGGCCTAATGAGTTTTAAATCGCAGTCGCCGTTGTTGCACTTTGCAGCCCCAAATCATGTGCACTTTCTAAATTATGCAATGTCCAAATATTGGGACAAATAAGTTAAATAAATGTAGTGAAAGCTTATTTACATTAGTATTAAGAGCATTTTAAGACTCACGAAAAGTCCAAAAATATTACTGCTTTTAAGATCTCATGAAATTCGAATGAAACGCAGACTAAGCTTAAGTGGCAGTAAAGCTTACTGCCTTCATTTCATCCAGCTAACACATTTATAGTTATATTTTAAATTAAACTAAGTTTTCAGTTACACAATAATAATGTGGAATTTAGATGTTTTTAACTTTCCACTAAAAATATGCTTCACATTTAATAGCACTTAAAGCTGGTTGAACAGAGAGCACATGTCCATCTTCCTCTTCTCCCCCTCTTGTAGCTTAAAAGTAAAGCGATTGTCCTTTAACAGGGCATATTCGTATTTTTTGCTGTAATTCTCGTAGATTTTATCCCAAGCATGTAATTTCAATATAAAAAATAGTTAAGTCTTTAACTTTAGACCCTAAAAAGTTACCTCCATTATGTTTAGGATGTCAAAACAAATTGATCTGTCCATGTCCGTCTGTCTGTATGTATGCAAACTAGTCCCTCAGTTTTTGAGCTATCGGGATAAAACTTTGCACTGAGACTTATTATTCAAATGGTAAGAGCATTGGCCGGAACAGCCTGGATCGGCCTACTATATCTCACAGCATTTCCTTGCATACTTGAGCATCCTTATAACCCCAAAAGTTACCACCAGTAGGCAAAACAACTATAAGCTAATGAAATCTATCCACAGACTCTAAAAGAGTATAAAAACTTCGCCACAGCGAAGATAATCTTTACCCACTTGTTTAATTTAAGACACAGCAAGTATTACTAAAACTTGAATGTCAAGCTAAAGGTTTCAATTGCTAAATACCACTTTATATTGCTTGCCAATTCAGACTTAATAACAAGTTGTTTGTTTCTTTGGGTGTTCTTATTCAAATTGTGAAACTCGTACTTTAAAAGGTTTTAATTTCATAGAATTAAACAAATCCCTTTCTCGTATCTCAGACCGTTGTCAAAGTTGGCGACACCAGTTTTAGCTCAAGCACAAGTGAAAACTTCTGACCACAACACAAATTACAAAAAACAACAATGGACAATTTAAACTGAATTTTGCCGCACGAACACTTTGCACAGCATCTCCCACACACACACACACACACACGTACACACGCACACTCAGCTGGGTATAATTTTAGAGCACTCGCAGACATACGTATGTATAAAGAATTTCGCAGCTACTTCATTACGCTGAGCACACTTGGCTCTTAGCGTCAATGGCGCCGACAAATGCGGGCTCCTTTAATCCCGGAGCAGGCACGCACTCCAACAACTTTTACATAACAAACTGCAGTAAACGTTAAAATTGCACATATGGCGAGGGAAGCAAACAGGCAACACAAACACTAAAGCACGCACACGCTCAAACAATTACATGGCCAACTAGCAGCTTCATGAGTATTAAATAACTCCTACAAGTATGCAATGTTTTTTCTTCAGCATTCGGCATTTCAACAAAACTTTTTTTATGCACTCAAGAAAAAAAGGCGAACATGCTGCAAATTGTTTTACTGGCTTTTTATTGCACATTCATTCGTGCGAATGGCTTTATAGTAGGCGTATGGGCAAGGACACAGTAGAGCTGCTCTATCTCTCTTTCTCTCTCACTCACTCTCTCTCTCTCTGGGCTAATTATGATCTGTTGAAGTTAATAAGACTAACACTGAAACGTGACCTACCTCGCGTCCCTTGCTGTGCAGTGTGTCATACACCTCCGGTCTGCCCTCGATGTTCTTCAAACGCATTGGCTTCCGGCTCAGCAAGCTGCGGCCCTCATCATCCAGGTGCAAGAAACTGCAATTAAACATTAATTTATTGATATTAGAGAAAGAAATTGTATCACTATTAATATACAATAAAAAAGTTACTCAAAAACATTACGAGTCGGATATATATTGCTAAAATACAAATGGAATAGTAAGGTCTTTAGAAGTCTTCAATGCGAAATTAACACCATAATTGGCATTCTAGTAAATGTAGGTAGTATAATTATAAAGGTATAAATAAAATAACTATAATGAATTTTACAATTTATTTCATAGAAAAATATCAATCAAAAGTTCATCAACTCTAAATGTTAAGGACAAGACTCCAGCTGGAAAATTGACGGTAACAAAGCATTTTAATGTTTTTGTACTCTTTTCGAAGAAAATAGTATATTAAGTTTGTGCTGAAGTTTGTAACGCATAGAAGGAAGCGTCGGAGACCCCCAAAAGTTACTGCCAGTATGCTTAAAATGACAAAACAAATTGATCTAGCCATGTCCGTCTGTCTGTCTGTCTGTCTGTCTGTATGTCTGTATGTCTGTCTGTATGCAAACTAGTCCCTCAGTTTTTGAGCTATCGTGATAAGAATTTGCACAGACACTTATTATTCAAATGTACAGCACATTGGTCGGAACCGGTCGGATCGGACCACTTTATCTTATAGCTGCCATACAATTGGAAGTCGGCTTTGGCCATATATCCGATCTTTTGAAAGCTATCGCCTTAAATTTGCTTGTACACTTGAACATCCTTATAACTCATCTATGTTCAAAATTTCAAATCGATTTAGTTATAATGAGCAAAGATATGCGTCATGAAATATTTCGGTGGTGCAGTTGGCAGTGTGAAAATCGCCGAAAGATTCGATAAGGGTATAAAATCTTCGGTACGCCGAAGATAATCATTCAAGCTGCTATCAGAACTTCAAAGAAAGAAAAAAACCAATCTAAAGTTCATCAACCTTAAATGTAAAGGATCAATATCTGTTTTGAAAAAGTTATGGAAGCTGGCAATCTAAGAAGGTCAAAAATATTCTTAATTTCTTACATTTTAAACACTTTTCTATATCAAATATATATTATAAACCCCCTATAAGAACTCTGCAATAGTCTGTGCTCTGATAAAGGATATATTTATTTGAGTCTTACCTGCCGGCACGCGACCGATAGTCCTGTGACATTTTTCTTGGCTGCTGGCTCTTGGGTGTGGGCGAAAGTTCGCGTGAACTTTTGCTGGATGCGGTGCCACTGCCCGAGGCGCCAGCCGCCGCCGCATTCACGCCAGCGCCCCCATCCTCCAGCTCCACGACGATGCTGGTGTTGGTGCCGCGACGCTCGCGTCCTGGCAGCGGCGACGTTGTCGAGATGCTGGTGCGCTTGTGGTGCTTCAATGGCGTGCCGCCTGCGCCACTTGCTGCAGCAGCAGCAGCAGCAGCAGACGCGCCTCTGCTGTGGTCCACTTCGTGACTGGCGACGCCAGCGATGCCGTCAAGATTTGTGCTCAAGAGCCCATTGCCGTTAAGCGTTGGCGTTGGCGCTGGAGTTGCCTGAGCTTTGGTTTTGGCTTTGTTTTGTTCAGCGGCTGCGGCGGCTTTCGGTGTGGGCAGCGGCGATTGTTGTTGCTGCTGCTGCTGCAGCTGTTGTTGTTGCTGCTGCTGCGCATTTGAAGCACGTTTGATGGTCACAAAGCGCAGGTTCTCGAATATCGATGTGAAATGCTGCGACATGTTGTTTGCCTTGTTCGATTCCCGCCAAAGACTTTCTCCCGTTTTGATTGCTTGCCTCGTTTATTTAAAAGGCAGCCAGCACAGTTGAACTTGCAATCCTCTCGAGCTCTGGCCAACGTTTGATTAAATTCTCTTTAACAACAAAAATTAAAGCACACAAAAATAAATAAAAACTTTAGCTTGTTGGCTTTCTGGGAGCTGGCCGCAAATCAATTGGTTTCCAGTTGTTGCTTGACTTCCTGCAGATTGAAAATGTTAAGCGAACATTAGTTAAATAACCACAGAGTTTAACAAAAAAACAAGTGGGGAAGGATTATCTTCGGCATGCCGAACATTATATACTCTTTTCGGGACTTTGGATAGATTTCTTTCTGTCTGTCTGTCTGTATGTATGCAAACTAGTCCCTCAGTTTTTGAGCTATCGTGATAAAACTTTGCACAGAGACTTATTATTCAAAGGGACAGCACATTGGTCGGAGCCGGCCGGATCGGACCACTATATCTTATAGCTGCCATACAACTGGAAGTCGGTTTTGGCCATAAATCAAATGTTTTCAAAGCTATCGCGATGAAACTTTGCACTTTTACTTATACTTATTATTCCAAATGACAGTACATTGATCGGAGCCGGCCGGATCGGACCACTATATCTTTCAAAAGAAAATTCATATGATATCAGTTCTTAGAACAAAAATAAATAAATGCCATGCGATAAAACGAATTTTTACAGCATATGAAAGTGCTGCAGTTGGCAGAGTGAAAATTGTCTAAAGGGTCGAAAAGAGTATGAAATCTTCGGCACGCCGAAGATAATCTGTTCCCACTTGTTTTGGCTTGTGCTTAGTAGCAAATCGAAAATTCGAAATGGCTTAAAACTTAAATGCAAAAATATTACACAACGCAATAATTTTGAGCAAAAAATTCTATTTCATTTTATATTTATGTTAAGAAACAAGTTGAGCACTAGCTGCCAGAGTGCAGAGTATATATTTCCAGTTTATCCATTAGCCTGAGCTATTAGCTTGCAAACTTGCCTGCAGATTAGCATATTCAGTTACAATTCATGTGAACAAAAATAAATTGCAGCTGCGATTGGATGCGCTTATTGAGTGAGCTTCAGCCGCTTAACAACGCACTCAATTGTTAGTAAGTTGTATGACTTTATTGCTGGAGCTTCCTGCCGATGCCAATCCACTTGACTTGTAGTTGCTACACTTTTAAATCCAGCAATGCGCAGCTCATTAACTTTCAAATCAAGCAACCTACATTTACTTTTCCAGGACAACAATTCCCGCAACTATAACTCAGCTCCGGGCACATCGTTTGCCGTTGCCTTGCCGTTTGCCTTTCGAGACTTTCTGGTTAGCCAACTTTGAGAGTTTCATTTGCCTTGGGCTAGATAAGTGCGATGTGCGCTCTGACGGCACTTAGTAGCAATTAAAAGTATCTTTATGGCAATTTCCCAACGCCAACCACAAACTAAATTCCCACTTTCCACTTTTCTGCTGTGGCTTAATTATGTGCGGCTGTACATCAATTGTTTAATCAAAAGTGACTCCAACCGTGACTGTATGAAAATTCAATTAGTACACCTTTAAATTGTTCGAAGATGGATTAATTTATAGCCATGTTTCCGGGCAACAGCTGGGGAAGCCTTTCGCTTTCGCTTGCGCTTTTGGCTAAGCTGTATTTGAAAGAGCTGAGCCTTAACCTTCGCATTAACATCACATTTGAGCGCTTTTCACGCCCACTTGGCACCAGCTGTTGAAGTTTCTGAGACAAGCACAAAATTGCCATCACAAGCCCTTTATTTTGTTAACTCATTCGCGCCTGGTTCCTTTCACTGGCCGCAGCTGTTGTCTCGAATACATCATCAACAGTTGGCCAGGTAAGGACTGGGTACAGCGGCTCACAGCAATACATAAAGCTTCTAAGCAGCTCGAGAAAAGCAGCTGAGACTTTAATATGCATAGAGAGCGACTGTAAGCAATCAGCTTTGGAATAGAGTCGGCTATCTTAAAACTCTTTAAATAAATGAGAACAGATGAAGCTGGTGTTTGAAATTATTTATACAAGCTAATTGATAAGAGACTTAAAGAACAAATGCCGTTATACGCATATTACTATCATTTCTGCTTTAAAAGCTATACGATTTTGTAATTCAATCCACTTTTGTTAACTTGCTTAAAGGAATTTCCAACTCAATTTCGAACCGTCTATTTCAATATATGTTTTTTTTTCTTATATAAGCCACCAGTAGTCCTATTTGCTTACATGCCAATATATTATGATATTTGGTCAGTGTTATTATTTAAATTTTGCGTGACAAATACAATCAACATTAGCTAAAAGCATGCATGCTACCAATGCACATTTTATAGCCTATTTTTGTGCGCCAATATCAGACCCGCTGATTTGTTTGGGTAAATAGCACATGAAAAATCACATTAATTCACATACACTCCTGAACACACTCTCGCTCACTGTATGATGGAGCAGTCTGTCTGAATCGCCATCCATTGACCAAATTTCGGTTGGTATTTGATTTCATGCTGGCAGTGTCGAGTGTATGCGTATGTTTTCTGCTGTCAGTAAACAAAGTGAGGCGGCATTCGTATTTGGGCCCAATGCGCACTCGACTCGCATTTAAATTCAAATCACAAGCATAAATATTCACTTTGATTTGCTAACAAAACAAATACACACGCACACACACACATATCTCCCTTCTTTTATCCTGGCTCTTCTACTTCATTGCGTTTGTTATTGTTGTTGTGTTGGCCTGCTCGAATTGCTTAAGCAAATGAAAATGATGAACCGCATTTTGGTTTATTTTGTTTAATTTGTTTTTGCTGTGTTGTGTTGTGTTGTGTTGGCCAATGAGCTAATCAATCAATCAATCAATTAATTGACCGGCTTGATATGGTCTATTTTTATTGCTGATTGCCCAACAGTTGTAGCTATTTTCTTAGCTGTTGGCCATTTTGGCACTTAGTCAAAGTGATTGAATATTGTCCAAGTCGATCAGATGACAAAGTCTCAGTGGGTATTTGGGCATCTGCTGGCAGTCAGTCAGCCACTAGAAATGTGCTCATAAGAAGCAATAATGCTGTGTTACCTTTACTGAAATTATGCCAGAAGAAAATCACACAAATTTAAGCAAGTTGATATCATAATTGTAAAGAAAACAAGTAAATTGCACAGACGCTAAGATTTTATTTCGAAGCCGTAGACCGGAACAGACCTAAAAGCGTCTGGTCGTGCAGCCAGACTCACATCTCCCCTTTCTGAACTGTTTGCTCCAGTAATGAAGCTAACTTCTAAGCAAAAAGAACATACATGTAACCACTTAAGCCCCAACACGTATTCCAAACCACTTAACACAACTGCAATGGCAGATTTCTCAATCATCGCTTCAAATCCAATCAATGGCTTTAAAATAAACTTGAATACAATCAAAGGCGAAGGCAAACAAAAGGACAAACGCTGCAAAGCCTGAATGCTTTTCGTATTATCTCAAATGACAACACAGAAGCGACAAACAAACAACAACAAAAAGAAACCAACTACATAACATGAAATCGCAGCAATGGAAAGCGTCGCACAATTGGAAGACAAAGGCGAAAGCAAAGCAGCTGACAAAAAAAAAAAAGAAAACCACACACCCGCAATGCAAAACGAAGAGCGCAAATCTGTTAAGAAAACCCATTTAAATGTTTGGGCCAGTGCCAAATAACGGTAACAGTTAAATAAAAAAGTGTTGCATGCTTTTGCGGGCGGGTCGCTAGTAAACTGTTGCCTGCTTTTCCGAACGGGTGGCTTAAACCAGCACAAATTTATAATGCTCGGCTGTCATAAGTATAACTCAGGCTGGAGATCGTGTTCAGTTCATTTGGTCCTTATGCAAATACACAAATTGAAAAAGCACATGCCAAAAAAAAGAAGAAAATGTGCACATATGAAAATAAATAATAGAATTGTAAAACGCCATAAAGTGCTGGACGTTCGTTCATAAGCAATAGATATGGCACAGCAAGGAGCTGCTGGCTCCTCCTTTTTTCGCGCCAAGGTAAACAAAGCTGGCCGTCTAACTGACTAACTGAGCAATCCGCTGCACAGCTCTCTGCGGGATTAACATATGAAAGGATGGCGCGCAAAAGGTTCGTCCTTTGAAGGCGACCCCCGTTTGTTATCAAGTGTGCGTACTTGCTGCTGGAAAACACGAAGAAGAAATAACTGAATATTATAAAAAATAAATATTCGCACTTTGTTTGGCTACACACACAGAAATAAAATCCATATATGCCATGCATTCTTGTATCATGTCAGTAGCAGCTGTGCCTCTTTTGCTTGCCCTTGTCAATATTTATATATATTGTTGTTTGAAATTGATATGTAAAAGCTGACTCAAAACATTCATTATACCCGTCGCTTTAGCCGTCAGAAATATCCTTCGTATTTGGCTTACTAAAGTAGACTTTAGAAGGAATAAATTATAGAGTAAACAACCCACAAGGAAATTTGAGATGTTTGCATGGTTATGAATGAATTTTTACATTTCTAAAAACCTTCTTATGGCGCTCAAACCTGAGAAGGTATAACACTGTAAGATTTAAATATATTTTGTATTCTTCATTAATCTAGAAATTGTTGCCTAATTAAATAAAAAACAAATACTGTGTATATGCTTACACTCTTACTTACACTCACTAATTAAAGCTGACTGTCACTTCGAAAAAATTCGATAGATGTTAACTTACAAACAAGTAAGAGTGCTCTAGTCGGGAGTGCCCGACTAGGAGATACCCTGAACCCAGTTCTGACATCCATTCATACTTGCCTTATAGTGTGCATACATACAAGCACACACATACTGCAAGCAGTGCATGCGGCTTAAGCAGTTAGCTTGCTTTTCGCTGAGCCCCACACAATGGAAAGTTAAATCTCAAATAACTTCTGTGTTTATTGTCCGATCTTACTGAAATTTTTGGGACATACAATTGTCAATAATATGTGTGACCAAAACAAATTGCAGGGTCGTACCTTAAACTTTTGGGGGGGATTGGGGGGTGGTATCCAAAAAGTGAAATATTTGTTAAATGTGTATGCTATTCGAGATTATGCATGCCAAATTTGGGGTCTCTAGCTCTTATATCTTTGAAGCTATGTCCCAAAAACGCTAGTCTAAAATCGAAATTTATCGATAACTTTTGAATGCGACGAGTTATCGAACAAATGAAATAAACTTGATCTGTCCCGGGACTAGGAGAACTTATATTCCAAATATGAAGTCTCTAGCTCTTATAGTCTCTGATATCTGCGTGTTCATACAGACAGACGGACATGGCTAGATCGACTCGGCTGTTGATACTGATCAAGAATATATATACTTTATATGGTCGGAGATGCTTCCTTATGCCTGTTACATACTTTTGCACAACTCCATAATACCCTATTTACCCATTTTTAATGGGTACAGGGTATAAAAAATAGTTGGCATAGTTGCTCTTTTTTGACACATTCGAACTTTTCACATGGCACATGGTATCTGAAAGTCAAGCCTTTATTTCACTTACTTTTATTGCAAAATAAATGCAAGCTGTCTATTTAAATACTTGTCATGCACTTTGTAATACAAATATGAACAAAACTTCTTTGTAACTGATGACTTGACTTTGAAATGCAAATTAAATTAAAGTGTTGACCACATTTGGGTTTGGTTTTTCTTAAATATTTATGTGCGTTGTGTTCGACAACAATTAATTGTATTGAGCTTCTAGATTGCGTATAGGTTTTTATTGCAATGAAAGAAGAATAGATTCGAAGAACTGTCGCTGCAAAACTATTTTTTCATTTGTATTTTAATATACAAATGGCAGTGAAGCATTTTTAATTTAAGTACAGCCAGCTCGCATGATAATAATGAGACACGAGAGCGACAAAAAAAAAAGCGCGCAGTCTTCACACACACACACACACACACAGACACACACCCGCTGTTCTGACAAAATGAACGTAGACAGGAAGTGGAAGTTGAAGTGGAGAATGAGAATGAGAATGAGAATGGAAGGCAGCTGCCGCCCTTAAAACTGGAGCAAACTTCGCTGAGTTGTCTCAAAAATTTAATGTGTTCTAATTGTTTTTCAATTTATTCAATGGGGCTGCAGAGAAATCGAGTTATGAACATTTCACGACTTGTTTTAAAGTTAATTATTGTTTTAATTAATGCTGCAACCCTTTTGCTAAATGTTTTTTGCTGATACAGATTTTCAATTTCCAGAGACCAATTGCGGCCACAGCTAAGTGCTGGCCAAGTCTCAGGCGCTTGACATCATTGTAAATGATTTATATCATTCTTAATTAATGACTTCATTAAAACAAAAACAAAAAAAACAATTTGCAGTACTCGTTTTGATTGTCACAGCCCTTTTCAAAAGTCCAATTTGCAGTCTGGCCAATTTCATTACAGTTTGTGATTTATTTAATTGGCAACGGCAACATTAATCAATTGCCTTTTGGGGATTTGTGCACATTTGAGTGAGTGATTATTGTAGCTCAACAATTAGGCAATAATTATGCAATTAAATTTAAGTGTTACACAGTTTGTGGTTCATTTACAAAATCTAACAATTATGCAATAGGTTATTACAAGATTTTAGAGTATTATTTCTAACTATCTCAGCTTGGCAAAAGAGCAAATGTTGGCTGGCGTATACTTAATTAGTTCTAAGTAACACGAAATGCTCCAGTTTATGAGCCCAACTATTTTATTTCTATAATTAAATTGAGCCAATGTGATGGAAGTAAAATTTGGCTTTATTTTTACAGTCTATAAATTAGAGGCTCTTGCAAACTAAGACAGTTAAAACATATTTTTTTACTTGTCTCATATTTTGTAGTTGCAATTCTTATCAAATCTAAAGTATTTTTAAGCCTCAGATAGAATTAAAAAAAAAAACAAAACAAAATATTTATGACCACACAGGAAAAAACTGTTGAGCATTCTTAGTTCAGAAAAAATATTGAGAAAAAAAAACTTTAAAAAAATTAAATGCTTTTTTGCAAATTAAATTAATATTAACCAAATTTACTCTTATTTACCTTAAAAGTTATAAAGTTGTCGGTTTAAATTAGTTTTTATGAATTTTTTTATTTGTCTTTTTAAATGTATGTATGTATATATTTGTTGTTCTATTTGATGTAACTCAATAATAAAAGATCACACGACATCATATTAAATTTGTTTCCAATTCCACATATTTTTATAAAGTTTTAGTGCGTGTTTCTATTTGAATAAATTTTTTTTTTTATGTTTAAGATTGTTTAGTTGAATATTTTATTTGTTTTTTTGTTTAGTTTGATTTTCAATTTGTATGCACTGCACTGACAAATTTAAATTGTAGTCTGTTATCGTTTGATTATCATGTGTTGGTCCATAGACAGTTTGAGTTTTATTCCTAGATATTCAGCTCGATCCAACGAACTCAAGCGCCGCGCGTTAACTGAAGCTAAGGCAGCAACGCAGCATCCTTAAATAGTAGTCGCTCCCTCGAAGGACCGACACACGGTCGTCACCAAAGTCAACAACCAGACAGCATCCGTTCATCATTGGTGTAAAGCTTGGCTACCCACACAAATATGTGGCTGGAATAAAAATCAACAATGGTTGTGCGACTCGGCTAAAGCTTCCCACTGGAAGGTTTGTTTTGACGGCGGCAACAAGTGTTCTTAGTTGTTGTCGCGTTGCAGCAACACGTGGCTATTTCAATACCTGTAGGGAGCGAAAACACCTTCAATAAGATTCGACACAATTTGGTGTTTATTTTATATTTTCAAAGCGCGCTTTTTATTTCACTTATTGCGTGCAACGGACGCATTTCTTGTAATTTAATGCTGAAAATGCGTTGAAATCCTAAAGCGATTTCAAGTTGCTTCTTTTTTTCAACATTCAAAATTAAAAGAACAACAATTAACCTTAGCTTAGGTGAACAACAAAAAAGTTGTGCTTAAAATTAGCCTAATCTATAAGAATAAATATACCCTACATGCCCCCCATTAAACAAATCATCTAATAGCCAATAAATTTCTAAGTATAAATTTCGTACTTTCCATCGAAAATATTCAATAATCTCACTACACATACATATTTTAGTTGTTTTCTTTTTGGTTGCGACTGAGTAAAATTGGAAGAGCTTACAAGTCCCAAACAGTTTCTGTTATTGCAGCACCACACGACGTGAAGATAACGCTTGGACTCCGCCGGACGATAGTTGTTGTTAGAAGGAGTATATTTTTGCCGTATGCCTTGCGACGATTCTCTCCATGTTGTTGTGATTATTGTTCTTGTTGGTTGCGGATGGTATTGTTGATGTTGTTGTTGTTGTATATATACAGGTATACAATAGAGAGACAAGACATTAGTATAAACCTTTTTCAATAATTTAAACAAATAACAAACTTTACAGCTAGAGCTTAAGACTAATCTAAAAATAGATGATAAAAGTGGAAATCAAACAAATGTCGGCGCTATGGCCATTCACAATTTGTTATGGCCTCTGATGATTGGCCAAAGGTTTTTTGTTTCTGTGTTAATTGTTATTTGTTGTTGTTGATGTTGATGTTAATATAGTGGTGGTTAATTGATTGATGTTTCTGAACAGAATGGTTGAATGATTTGGAGACATTCATTCTGGATTCAAGTTCAGTTGAGTTTAGTTGAGTTCAGTTCAGTTTTTTGGATAGAGTTCACATTTTCACACTTTTCACCTTGCACTTTTCTTGTCTTTTCTTTTAAGTGGCAAATCGATTTAAAAGTTGTATTCAACTTTCATGTGGATTATTTTTATGGAAGGCGATTTTTGCAGCTGCGTTATGTAATTTACACTTTCGCAGACCACTGCTAAAACCTGAAAATATGTTTCGTGTCTATGCTGGCCTTTATCCCTTGACAAGAAAAGGTATATCACATTGTTAAGTTGCAATTCAAAACGGATTACGAAGCGATTCACCAGAGCAGCCATAGTCCAACCAGGAGAGTCTTATGAAACTCAATCCCGTCGTTCTCGGAAAACTCGTAGTTTCACATATCGAGTAACATCGTTTTGTTTCTTAACTCTCGACGGAACAAAGCAGCATTCAGTTGATTGTTTTATGTTTCTGAAAATGTAGCGAGCAGCATCCAATGATATGATCCGTTTGTTTATCTTTGGCTGATCCCAGGAACGAGTCTGCTACCGTGTTACTCCAACTGCCGAGTCATTGCAGACTTTGAGCGTTTCCAGCTCCGATAACTTTGCCGTACCTAAATCGCTATAAAATCGAAGGCGCGGTCCATGATGCTACCGAGTGGAGATAGTCCATACGAAGTATTCGGTATTCGACGATATTCAGCAAAAACTGAGCATTGACGACCGGACGTGGAATTATGATGAATTGTTTAAGTGCAGATGAAAAATTAATTGCATTAATTCCATGAGAATGTAAACTGACGACGTGTTTTTGGCGTATTGATATTTCAGCAGGGTGGTGTGAGTTGAACCAGAGGCAGAACCGAACTGAGTTACATATGTGTAGGGGCGGGAAACCGAATGTATATAAAACATAAATGTAAAAAGCTAATAAATATTT
The DNA here is from genome assembly GCA_035042425.1 of Drosophila flavopinicola. Lineage (NCBI taxonomy): Eukaryota > Metazoa > Arthropoda > Insecta > Diptera > Drosophilidae > Drosophila > Drosophila flavopinicola. Next base: position 129,734 of record JAWNLL010000033.1, on the reverse strand, counting down.
AGGGATATGTAATACAAAAGTATTACATAAATTCTACGCAGGGGCACGCGCTAATAATGTAAATGTAAAAAGCTAATAAATATTTAGGGATATGTAATACAAAAGTATTACATAAATTCTACGCAGGGGCACGCGCTAATAATTAAATATGTACAAATACGCGCGAAGGAAAGGATAAAAAAAACAGAGAGAAAGGGATGTGAAGTAACCACATCGATTCTGTAAGAGGCTTGTCCAGCTTGATCAGCTTAACAACTTTCAAACGGAAATCGAATGTGGGTCTTCTGTTGTGTATTGCCTTTAGTGTCGCGCACGCTAGAGCTCAAGACACCACGCTCCACACACGATTGTATTTAGATTGAAACGCCCAGCACACAATTTAAGTGGCTTCAAATGGCAATGGCAGCTGCATTTTTGCAATCAATTTGAGCGCCATCTGCGGCATAGGGTAAACTGAATGTGTCTAGCCACTCTTTGCACTTCTCAGTGCTTCCGAAGGCCAACACGTTTGACACATAGTCGACGCTAATGTTGGGACGATATCTGCAGGTAGAACATTAAACTCAATTATAGTACAAATTATTAAACATTTTGAGTTTCAGCTACTTACGATTTAATTATTATGCGAAGTGCAGCCTTGCGCTCTCGCTCCAGGAACCATTCAATCATGTGGCCCGTCATAAGCGGTGCTTTTTTATACAACTCAAAAAGTTTACAATAGTTGCCCAGCGACCAAGCCGAACGAAACTGTAATGAGTGCGCAATGACAGGATTCTCGCGTTGATCAGTTGTTATCGAACGCAGGACAGTTGTGATGTCTACACAGCAAAGCGTAGAAGTATACATAGATATATTAGTGATGATGTACGTAACATCTTTCAAATCATGCAAAAAACAAAACTTACCCAAGGTATTTTTCGTAAAGATGTAATAGATAATGCGATATGCTGTAAACTCGAGCGAATTGCTGCTGTTGCCCAACTCTAGGTAAAGCATCTTTAGCTGTGTCTGGCACTGATTGAACTCTTCGTGATCGCCCTTCTCCATAGCAATACGCGCATGCGTCTCGTATACCTCGACGGTGAACTTATCGCGTATACCTTGAACCTGCAAAACACAAGAAAATTAAATCATTGCAACTATTAGAGGACAACTTAGTCCTGCGACTTACAGTCAGATCCTGACGTATGGACTTCAACTGATCACACGCATAATGATAATCCTGAGTGGTGCGCCACTTGCCCTTCACATTGGCCAGCGAATGAGTGAGTACCTCAACCGGTCGCACCTCGGCTGCTGCTGGCGCTTTGGTTAGGCGCAAGAACGACTTTTCTAAATCCCTACATGTGCCTACAATATGCAAATCGAGTAAATCTAAGCCTGCGGCACCCGCGCCCGCTTCATCCGCGTAGAACATGGAGCGTGAAGACGCCGCTGCCGAGGCCAGCAATCTCTTCTTGTGCTTGGCCGTGGTGAGACCAAACGGTGAGCTTGCAATTGCGACGACAGATTTCTTAGACGAGCCACTGCTCGACTGTGAGAAACGTGCCGCACGCTGTTGCAAGCGCGCTGTGTCATCATCAACGGCACCGCCCACCGACGACGAATGCGTGGCATAGAAATGTGGCGTCTTCTTTTTACCCCCAGCTCCACCAGCGGCAGCAGCGGCGGCGGCAGCTGCCGCACGCTTATTCTTCTTCATCAGCATTTTCTGCTGTTTCTTTGACATGTTCGAATTGATTGGGATAAAATCGCTGCAGAGCGAATCGTTCGCGACCATCTTGCGCTGCACCTTACGGGCCGGTTGACTGCTGACACTGCTGCTGCGCGAACGCGAATGGGAACGAGAACGTGGCGAACGGGAACGGGAAAAGCGCTTCCTGTTGTTATATTTCGACGCTGACGACGTGGACGATGTGGGCGAACTGTAAAAATTAAAAGCAATACAAATTGTAAATTGTTTAAAAATCTTTAGTTTTGTAAATACAGTATAGGCTCGATAGTTTTAATAATAATTAGAGATTGGAAACTTACCGTGATCGGCTCCTAGAGTACCGGGATGACGCTGGTTGCTGATGTCCGTAACTGCCATTGGCAAACTTGTTAAAGGCGTTGGCCTTCTGTTTGAACTGATTAGCAGTCGGCGTCTTTTGACTCGACTTTTGTGGAGACTGTTGATGCTGCTGCTGCTGCTGCTGCTGCTGTTTTTTGTTAAAATAATTGCTGCGCTGTGGCTGCGGAGGGGTAACATTGCTGAGCACCACATCGATTGCATCGCGTTCGCTGTGCACCGTCGGCATGGGCTCATTATCCCAATCGCGCGTCCACAGCTCATTGCGATTGGCAGCGGCAATTATTTTGCCCTTAAGACAGATATCAATCTGGTCCTTGTCCAAGTCGGTTGTGCACTTGGAATAGCAACGTGCCACATACTGATTCAGTGAATCGGGCCACGAATCATTCGATGCCATTTGAAAGCAGCTATTGGGACGCTTGAATGCTGATGTTGTCGCAGTATTTGCTACAGCGGCTGCACACACCGCTGCTGGTTTCTGCGCCTCCTGTTTTTGCGGCTCCAGTGCCGGTGGTGGAGATAATAGAGCTGGTGGTGGTGCAGCCGCAGCCGCTAGAACTGGAGACATTGGGGGCAGGGGGGGTGGTGGCTTGCTTAAATCCGGCGTAGTCGGCACTGCGGGCACAGTAAATGGATTTATACCAATACCAACAAAACCAACTGAAGGCTGTTCAAAGGAACCCGGTTGATGCTGCTGCTGCATTTGTTGTTGTTGCTTATTTACGCTGTTATTGTTATTGTGGATGTTGTTATTGTTTTTGTTATTACGCTTGCGCTTCTTTTTGTTGTTAGCATTGTTGTTGTTGTTGAAATTATTGTACATATTAAGTTGCATATTTTGATGTTGTTGTTGCTGCAGATGATGCTGCTGTTGTTGTTGCTGCTGCTGCTGTTGTTGTTGCTGCTGCTGTTGTTGTTGCTGCTGCTGCTGCTGCAGTGGATTTGGCGCAGTTGCCAAACGTTTCTGATTCAAATTTAAATTGAAACGAATTCCACCAAAATTCTTTTGCTGCTGCTGCTGCTGATGATGATTTTTATTACCTGGCTGCCCAGGTGGCGGCGGCGGCGGTGGTGGTGCGGTAGGTAGCGGCGGTGCTGCCAGCGCATTGCTAAAGCCAGGCGGCGCATTCGACGCACTGACAGTCGATGTTACCTGCTGTTGTTGTTGCTGCTGCTGGTAGCGCATGTAGTATTGATAGTATTGTTGATATTGCTGCTGATATGCGGCCGTATTGCCGCCATGATGTTGCCACCAGGCGTAGTTGCTCCATTGCTGCTGCGCATTGGCCGCGTTGGCGGCGGGTGGTTGTTGCTGCTGTTGCATTTCTTGCAGTTGGGGTATTAATGGCGGCGGTGCGCTCATCGCATCCGACATTTTAATACCCTTTATGTGTTTTGTGGGAGCACCTTAACCTTTTGGAACTTACCTTTACTTCAATATGCGTGTTTGTCACACCTTTTTGCGTTGCAAGAAATTAAAAAAAGGAGACAAAAGAATAGTGAAATTGCCAAATATGATACAATGTGTGGGTGCGCGAGTGTTTAATTAGTCAGTGTTGGCATGTGCACTCGTACGCCATTTTGTTTTCTGCTTACCCAAGAATCTTGCCGTGGCCTATATAATTGCAGTTTCAAAATCGACGTGGGAAACTGTAGAATTAATGGAAACACTTGAATAACCTAACGCGCACAATTGTATGCTGGCTACACAAAATAAAATATTGTTTTTTGCTTATGAGAAACACAAATGAGATTTTTCAAATCACGTCTACACAATGTCTGGTGAAGTTTTTTTGTGACATAGACAATAGACAGGGTCGCTTGACACACAATGTCGATACCACAGAGTTGAACTTATCGATACCATAGACTTCAAGTACTTATCAACATTGAAAAGAATATACTTCAAATTAAATAACTTAATATATAATACAGCGATACAGTAAACAAATATTTGGCATTTAATCCTAGCAATTGTGATATGTTCATTTGTAGTTTCTGTTTAATTTGAATTTCTGGCAGTACTGATACAGGGACCTCAGGTATCGAGTATAAATTACTGACTAATGAGTAGTATCGAGCAAACAAGTAGACATTCGAAAAAAACGCGCAAATGAAAGCGACGCTACATTAAAAACCTTCAGTAATAATTACTCGTATTTCACAGTTGTTTGCATTGGTTTATTAAAAAAAGTGTAAAATGGCGACTCGTACTAAGCACGCAACACGAACTCATTTGCCACACTTAATGAGCAATGTGCCGGAGGAGCATCAGGAGCCAGTCAAACAAATGTGCCTTAAGATGATGTCCCACGATGCCTATGGCAAGCCGTAAGTCTATAATGAAACAACGAAATATATGAATGTTAACAAGCATGCATTGATGCCGCACAACAGCTATCAGTGGACTTCGCGCGACTTCGACATGGGCGCTCCCTTGGGTCGCGGCAAATTCGGGCGCGTCTATTTAGCCCGCGAGCGTCATTCCCAGTACATGGTGGCCATGAAAGTGATGTTCAAGGAGGAGCTGCGACAGGGCAATGTGCAGCGTCAGGTGCTACGTGAAATTGAGATACAGTCGCGACTCAAACATCCACATATACTGCGCCTGCTAACCTGGTTCCATGACGAATCTCGCATCTATTTGGCCCTGGAAATCGCCTCGGAGGGAGAACTGTTCAAGCATCTGCGCAATGCTCCCGATCATCGCTTTGACGAGCCGCGCGCTGCTAAATACACCTATCAGGTGGCCAATGCCCTCAACTATTGCCATCTCAATAATGTCATACATCGTGATCTGAAGCCCGAAAACATACTGCTAACGGGTACAGATGACTTGAAGCTGGCTGATTTTGGCTGGTCGGCGCATACACCGAACAACAAGCGCAAAACGCTGTGCGGTACCTTGGACTATCTGCCGCCAGAAATGGTCGATGGACGCACATATGATGACAGCGTTGATCAGTGGTGCCTGGGCATCTTGTGCTATGAATTTCTCGTCGGCAACCCACCCTTTGAGTCTAACAACTCGGAGCTAACATATGATAAAATCCGACGATTAGATATCAAGTATCCATCGTACATGTCATCGGGTTCAAAGGAACTTATCGCTGGAGTAAGTTGACACTTATATCTACTTATCAATTGTACACTAGAACTCGAAATTAGTTGACAATATCTTAAAACTTGAGCACCAAATACCTTCAAGGAGGTTTAATTATCTAGCGACAACTAACCTTATACACCGAAGTAGTAAAATAACATCATATTAATGCACACCATAATTTTTAATAAAATTTTTGTTAATTGACACTCTTATAGCTATTGCGTCGTCAGAACCAGACAAGGATCAGCCTGGTGGATGTTATGACGCACCCGTGGGTCAAGGACGGCATGGCCAAACGGAATGCACAACTGCAGCAGCGCAGCAACGAGCGCGGCAAGGAGAACTTTGCCAAAAATTGAGCCAGCCATATCGTTTCTTGCTTTTCACTTGAATAGTGTTTTCGTCGTAGATTAATAAAAATTTTATAACCAAAATTTTTGATTTAGTCGTTCAGACTCCAGGAAACACCAATTTTATGGCCGCCTTTAACAGGAGCGTTGACATCGAAGCCAACGTGGTACATAATCTCAATGTTGTCGCTGATTGCGTGTTGGAAGACACACCCAAGAATCCCATCATCGCGCACCTTGGCCTTGATCATTGCGGCATCACTGATCTGGTACTGACACCCAACGGAAACCTGCTTCGGCTCATCCTTATACAGATTCGTTTTTAGTGCCACGGCCCAACGCGCGCCAAGGCGCTGAAAAATGGACCCGCGCATATCCTGGAAATTTTCGCTATGTGTGCACAACAACTGAACAACTGCGACAAAAAGACGATTTGGTAAAACATGGCTTACAGCTTAAGGCCCAGTTCGGTGCTGCCATTGTTGTAGCCCAGAGAAAAGGCATGCTTGTCAAACCCCTTGTTGTCACAATCGTAGACCATACGATAGGCCAGCAGATAGTTCTCCGTCGGCTGCACGAGCACATAGCCCATTAGCTTAGGCACTCGCAAAATCGGTACAATCACCTCAAACCTCATCGGCGAACGCTCGTAGCCGGAATGCAGTTCAACTTTAACGCCGACTCTAAATGATAAATGATATTGTGCACCCATTAATATAAACAATATACTTCCGATTCTCGCCATGGCGCCCATATCAATTATGCTTATACCTGCTATGTGGAGCATATGTGGCCCGCAATATGGCATTCAGCAGTCCGCTGCCTGCCTTTGTGCTAACACCCAGCGTTCCTAATATGCCATCGGTTTGGCAGACCTGAGACATTTGTAGAATGCCGAACTTCTCGCGTATACCCACGCCACCCGAAACTGTATGAAAATCGGGTTTACCTTGGCCAAAACTGTAGAATGTAAATTGGTCACTGGCTTTAGTAGTGCAATCAATGTGCCATGTGCCGATCTTATAACCGGTGACCAAGCACTCCTTGGCCCAGCCACCGATGTGAAAATATGTTGGAACTTGGCCTTCATAAGGCGGCGGTGGCATAATCTCCTCCCCTTCCGTTCTAGTAGAGCTATTAGGGCTATTGGAGTTATCGGAAGTATCTGAGCTTGGCACATCCTCGTCCCGGCTGTCTTCTTCGACTTCATCAGTTCCTCCATCTTTCTTCTTTCTCCGGAAGGTGAATCTTCGCTTGTTAAAAACCGACATTTTGTTAAAAAAAAAACAAGTAATTTAAAAAAAATATCAAAAAACATCAAATTTGTACAAAAAATTTAATAATTAAACTGCATAATTGGTTTGAAAACTTGTTCAAGGTTTGCTTGAAAACAAGGCTTAAAATCAAAAATAATGTTTATGATCGTAAGCAACTTCTTGACAACCACTACTGAATTTTTGTGTAAATTTCTAATCCAAACTAAAATTTGGTGGAGAAAACTTGAAAATAAAAATGTCCATCATACATATAGAAATTGATCGTCGTGGCAATCAACCTACATAATATAGCTAAGCGATCCACGAAATTCTGATTGTAAACAAAAACGTACTCCCTTTATAGCTTTAGTATACTTTTGGTTTGATTTAATACACAGATACATATTACTTATGTATGGCTACTGTTTAGCAAGACATAAACCGCGAAATAGCAACAAAAAAAAAACTTAAGAATGGCGACTAAAGCAACTAATTTGGTGGCGATAGAGACAACTGTTTTTTAACACTCCAAGGACAGGCCAACGCCAAACTTGTGATTCCCATCAGTTAGGTTCTTGCAGTCGAGAACAGTCGAAACGGACATGGTGATGCCCTCGCGTAGCTTCTGCTCGTAGCCGAGACCAAGCTCGACTTGATTGTTGATTTTGGCACGTATTAAGGCGTCACCTTCCAAATGATAGATCATGCCTAAACCAATATTCATATTGGTCTCTTGCTCTTGTGGCTCTGCACCTTCTTCGGGTGGTGGAGGTGCAGCTGTACCAATCTCAAAACCGACATCAACTTGGTCGTTAGCCTTGTGGAACAGCGAGACTAGCCAGCCCTCAGCATTTATTCTGTTTGGGATAAGCCGTTATTAAACAAGGGCAGCAAATTCAATTTTAAATGCCACTCACAATTCAGCGTGTAGTGTCGTCGCTTCTTGGGTCCAGCCCAGAGCAACCTTCCAGGCCACGGCGCCGCCATTTATATCGAAGTCGCAGGCAGCACCGCCCAGGAATTCATCGTGACCCAACACCAAGGACAGACCCAAGATGGGATTTTCCTTAATATCAATTCTGCCTACAACATTAAAGTTATCCTGGGCGTAACGTGCCGTAAATTTGCCTTCTTTGTCGCTATATATATACATATATATATATATATATATATCAATAAGTATTTACGCATATCAATTCGATGCTCACCCCGATGACGGCTGAAAACGTCCTTCCAAGGCCAGCAGCAGACCCTCAGCTAATTTGTCGCGCTGCGAGATCTCACCATATAGCAAATTATCCGTATTCCAGCGTTCGGTGAGCGTGAGGCCATAATCCTCGATTTTATATTTGCTCTGCAAGGAGCCCATCACTTTGCTGGCATCCTGACTGGCAAAGCCAGTCGTAAAGAACTCAATGCCCGAGCTCGTCATGGTCTTGCAGTCGAGCTGCCATAGACCCGGATGATAGCCCCGTTTGAACAGGTCGCGGGCCAATTTGCCCAAATCAGTATAAATCGGAGGAGGCGCCATGTTTGGCCAGAGGAATAATTTGTAGACTTCGAGCGAATTATATTGTTTCGGAATTTTTAACTTTAAACAGTTGTTTTGAATCACCAGAATTTCTTTGAATGTGAATATAGTTATTTTGTTAGTCGTTGTTGTCTGTGAGCAATTGAAATTTGAAGCAACGTATACTTAGCTGACAGCAGCACTTTATTATAAAATATGAAATCTGTAATCCCAAAAGCTGTGCTTACAAATGGACAGTCCGACTACACGACTCGCCTGTCAATACAGATATAGGGTCAAAATACCTCCTTCAATACGTTACACATCCTATGAATGAAATCGAGTACTAAAAGTGCAAGCATCGATTAATGGTTGGACGATAACAAGCATCAATTCGATATTTTCGATACGCCAGCAATAACCGCTGCACAAAATACATTCACATTATTTATTTGTAAAATGCACAACGCCTCACTTTAGAGTTATTATATTTATTGATGCCTTGTCTGGTGCCTTTGTTTCTACACACTTCACTTCAGTGCAAAAATAACGCAGAGCTTGTTTAACACTTTTGTTTGTTTTTATGTTTTAATAGGTAAATTATGTATTTCACTGTTTGCCAACAATAAATATGTATTTAGCTATGTACTAAACAAGACTACGTCCAACGAACGATAGCAACGTCCGGATCCGGGCCGCCTTTGTTGGCAAATGCTTTGCTAAACATGAAGATTCTTGTGTGTTGTGTATTTCTTGTGTTTTATTGTTGTTACACTTTTAATTTGTTTATTTTGTTGTTGTTGTTGGTGTTGTTGTTTGTTGTTGGTGTTACTTTTAGTACTGTACGCATATTGCTGGCAGCGCATTCAGCTTGAAATCTTGAACTAACTTAGGCTTCCAATTCGAGGCCAACGCCAACCTTGTGGTTGCCGGCATTGAAGTTCTTGCCATCTACCAACGTGGAGAGCGTCAAAGTGATGCCGTCGCGCAACTTATGCTGATAGCCCAAGCCCACCTGGCTGGCATTGTTCACCTTGGCGCGCACGCTGGCATCATCGTCCAATTGATATTTGGCGCCAATGGCGAACTTGGTGTTGCTGGTGCCGCTGGCCCACGACAGCTGAACGCCCACATCCAGTTTGTCGGAAGTCCGTTGGAAGATTGAGCCGCTGAACTCCTGGCCATCATTCCTGCAAGCCAACAACAAATATATTTAATAGATATTTCAGCAAATTAATTAAAAAATATAGCACATTTATAAAAAAACTATAAATGCGGTAAATGGTAGCGGTTTTCTGTGAAGAATTTTTGAAAGATTTGATTTCCAAATATTCTTAACAAAAAGTTTTCAACTACAACAGCAAAGATTGCGGGCTGCATACAAAAATGATTTTACTTACACGGCTGTGTGCAGGACAAAGTCCTTGGCAGAGTAGCCGAGGGCAAAGTTGTTGGTGGTCAACTTGGATTGTTGTGTATCGAATGCGGTCTGATAGCCGGCCAACCAGCCCTGGTATCCCAGCACAGCAGAGGCGTTGATCAAGGGGCCCTTCAGATCAATGTTGATGTCCGAATCGGCCTTGACATTCTCATGGCCGTACGCAACCTTGAATTTGCCGTTCTTGTTGCCAGACTGGGGGGCAAAGTTGCCCTCCAACGACAGCTTAAGGCCCTCGAGCAGCTGATCCTGTACAGCGACCTCGGTGAAGAGCGTGTTGTCTGTGTTCCATTTCTCAGTCAGGGTTAGGCCATAATCCTTGACCTTGTACTTGGTCTCCAAGGAGCCAAAGACCTTGCCAGACTCCTGGTTCGAATGGCCAGCTGTGTTGAATTCAATGCCCGACGATGTCTTGGTCTTCAGGTCCAGCTTCCACAGGCCAAAGTTGTAGCCTTTGCTGAAGATGTCGCGAGCCTGTTTGCCCAAATCGCTGTATGATGGAGGTGCCATCTGTGAACAGACAGATACAATTTATAAATATAATTGAACAGTGTTTGCAGACGCATATTTATTAATAAACAATTTCGTTTATATAGACTGCAATTGCGTGAATCTAGCGATTAGATTCACAACTTGTTATCTAATCTCAGCTACTTTTCATCAAAGCAAATATTGTTATACATAGTATTAGGCACTGTAAAAGATTATTTTTAATAGGGAAATTTCGCTAATGTTTATAGAGCTTTAAACTTTGTTTGCGGTTCTTTGATCGCTGTTCTTTTAAAAATAAACGCTAAAAGTGAAAGAACTTTGCAGACAGTCTCTTTTGCTGCATACTTTGGCTAAATGTCAATTTCTGTGGGGAACTAAAGCAGCATTCAATTGAAATTCGTTTTCAAGGTGGCGGGGCCAATGCAAAATGTCTCCATTTGCCAAGTGTGCCCAAATTTGGCAAAGAAACTGCACCACTATCTGCTCAACGGCTCCCTAAATGTGTGTGCATGTGTGTGTGAATGGGGGTCAACGTACGTCTGCTGTGATTTAGTGAGAGCGAGCAAGAGCGAGCGAGCGCCGAGAGGCAGCTGCGAATGATCGTGCAATTGATGACGCACAGTGTGCCACAGTCTATTGAACAAGATCGCTATTGATTTCAACAGCCCCACAGGTTTATACAGTGCCTGGCTGTGAGTCACTGTATGTATATATCCTACCTCTTTGCGTCTTAGATTTGCTTTCAAAATCCTATATGTCCAATATTTTTCGCCATGATCAGCCATTTTTTTCAGAAAAAATAATTTACTCAAATAATTATTTATGAAATTGAATTGAGTTGAATAGCACTTGGCCTACTGTGCAGCATATGTCGCCGTCTGTTTACATTTTGTTGTTGCTGCCGTTCCGTTAATTACCAGCCAGCAAAACGTTCATTGACCAGTTGACGCAAATACATACACGCATATACACATACATATGTACCGTTAACTATACATCGCTGCTTTGGTCTCTGCACTATTTGTCGTCACACATACATACATGCATCGTTCAACTGTGTACACTCGTGGCGTAAATAATGATACAAGTTCTACATAGAAGCGGCAAAATATGAAAGGCAGCAGGGAAAACATTTTTATCGGCTAGGTTGGACAGCGGCCAAACGGCGCGGAAATGACCAGCAACAAAAGAAAGCTAGACGGCGCGTGAAATTATGCGCGAAAAAAGACCTGAGAATTGTAGCAAAAACTATGAAAATCGTGAACACGGAATAAATATGCGCTGTGATGTAATAGGCCAGAAGCATGGAACATCACGTTACGCATAACCATGTACATACATATAAGTTTGCAGGTACGTGTGCTTAAGCAGGTGCTCGTATTTCATCAGGCAAACGAAAATTTTCATCTTGACCTTGACACAGTAGATAATATTCCAAATTACAGAGGTACACGCACACATGCATACATACACAAGTATTAAGTGACTATGTATGTACATAAATTGCATATGCGTGCTTTGTTTGCGTTCTCATCTGCAAATAGTAGGCGTGGGCTGTTGCGCAACACTATCCAGCAAAAAACAAATCATATTAAGCAGAAAGCGCACGTCAAAAAGCAAAAGGTGTCGCAAAATAAGCGATTTATCGATTTTACGTGACGTCAGCCACCCACCCCTAGCTCAAATTAAATAAACTACAAATGTTGCTGCTCTCGTTACTCACATGACCAGCTGCCAGAAAAAAAAACAAAACAAAACCATAATAAAGCAAAATGCAAAAATTGATAAAACTGCTCAGACAGATGCATGTGATAAAGCAGAATAGAAACAAAAAGGTGCGTTTCGATCTAATCAAAACAAATTTCAGTGCAGAACAAGCGACATGTTACGTAACAGGGAAGTGCGCTGTTGCCGGCAGCTGCCGTCGTGCGAATCATCTGCAAAACTCTATGCTCTTTTCGTGTTTCTCTGTGTGCGTCTGTCTGCCGGCTGCTAAATTAATTTGAATGAATATTGACGTGCTTATCAATTAATTGATATTTATAACAGTTCCTTAGCTCAGCAGCACAAACATGACTGCAAGCCCTTTACAAGTGTTTGTGTGTGCGTGCTTGTATGATGGCTTCGTGTCTACTTGCAAATTTTTCATTTGGAGGTTATGAAATCACTTGTAACGATAAACCAGTTACATATACGAATAATCATGCACTCTTAATGGGTATCATAACGGGTCACACTTTAATTATGACTTGGGTAAGTTTTACTTACTTTTAATGAGTTTAGTTAGGTTTTTAATAATGCGAAACGCAGGAACAAGACGACCACGACCACACAACGTACACCACAAAATTGATTTGCAACTGAATTCCAGTGTGACCAGCTGAGATGACGGCAAAAATACGATTTCCATACAGCGCGAATATACCAAAGAATATAAAAACAATCAGATTATAATTTGCTGCGCTATAGTTTGCATTCAAAATAGATCAAAAGATGTATAATTTAAGGCTTGGGGTATTAATAAACTTAGGTAAATTTCTTACGCTTACAACTAATATTTGTTTCTTAAAAGAGGTAAGGTGTTCCATATAATTGTATGATTGACATACCATTTATAACGCAAAATGCAACTCTGTGTAAAAAGCATCGATACTTTTCGACATGATTTTTGTTGGCGCCAAACTAAATTTGCTTACAATCCTTTTACCGTTTTAACCTTAATAAAATTAATAATTTCGAATGTAGTAATAGCAGTAAGGGTATATTAAAAACCATAAATATTTATAAATATATAAACAAATTTTAGGTTTAAATGCAGTCTGTGATCGGAATCTAACTTGTGTTATCTGCTATTTTTAGCCATCCACTCGGGCAATGTGAGAGAACATTTTCTCTGTGTACAGCATTACAGCTCATGTGCATTACATGAAAATCTTGCATTTGGGAGCGGCAGCGGCTGCATCATGTTGAAAGCGCGCCTGGAATATGACGCAGTCTACGGCCGTTGCCTGGCAACATCGGTGGCAGTGGAGCGTGGCGATGTTGTCGTCGAGGAGTTACCCTTTGCCTATGGCCCCAAGCGCGAAAGTGGCATTGTCTGCCTCGGCTGCTATCGCTACCTGCAGTTCGGCGATGATGGCGACTCTCTGGATCGCTGCGAGCTCTGCGATTGGCCGCTGTGCGGGAGCTGTTTGGATGACGCCAGCGATCATCGGGGCGAGTGCGAGGTGTTTGGCAAGGCACGTGTCACGTTCGCCGGCAACGTAAGCGAGGATGGCGTCTGTCCGCAATTGGATTGCATAACACCATTGAGGTTAGTTTGTGGATGCCACACGGGCGCACCGGGTTGCGCGGGGCCGCACATGCCACTCAAAACACCACACACACACACACACACACACAAAAAGAAATAAAACAAAATGTTGACAGTCGAATTGAACGTCGGCCAACGACACGAGCAGCTGGGCGACTAATGCCGCTGCTGGCCATCTTTTGAGCCTGTGCCAAATTTATGCGTATGAATATGAGCCCACAGGCGCATCAGTCAGCAAGATGACAGCGCCACCAACGCCAGCGGTACAAGTCAATCGCACGGCAGTCGAATGGAGCAGCCTCTACGGACGCTATCTGGTCTCCAGCGAGGCAGTGCAGCGCGGTGGGCTGCTGCTGCAGGAGCAGCCCCTAGCCATTGGGCCCAAGTGCAATGGACCTGTGCTCTGTCTCGCCTGCTATCAACCAGACGTGACCGAACGCTGCGCCCACTGTGGCTGGCCCCTGTGCAGCGCATGCAACGAGGAGGCACACAATCTGCACCAGCAGCTGGAGTGCGCTGTGCTGCAGTCGGCCAGCGCACGTTTCTTTGAGATGCCCGCCGGTAGCCGGCATTGGCCACAACTGGACTGCATCATGCCGCTGAGGTGTTTGACAAACGAGCATAAAAATAGCCAAAAATGCATGAGGAATTGTGCCAGCTTTTGACATGCATGCATCAAAATATATGCACAGCTTATTAGTGTGTATGTAGTTGAGAAAATGCTTATATGACGCAAATATGAGGAAAATATTCAGACAAGACTGTTCAACAAACTCAACATGAATGAAAAGAGGAATGGTTTTATGTTTATGCTTAGTGCAAATTCAATTTAATTTCAATCAATTTTTATTTGCATTCAAATGCTAGAAAATATTGATTCATGAGACTTTGTGTACGTATTTGTATAAATAACATTAAATTATATGAATTTTATTTAAAAATAACTCATTATCTAAATCCTATTTATGTAAAAATAAATCATTCCTTGACGAATTGAAATAGTTTTTAAGCTCCTATTTTTATTAGCTCCTAACCATAGACACTAATTTATTTGTATATTTCTTCCCCATAGAGTGCTGCTGGCAAAAGAGGCACAGCCGGAACGTTGGCTCAACGAGGTGGCGCCAATGGACCACCATGAGGCGGCGCGTCGCGAGAATGCGGATATCTGGCACGCGGATCGCGTGAACATAGCACAATATTTACGCGGTCCGTGCCAACTGGCCGAACGCTTCAGCGAGGAGCTCATCATGCAGGTGGTGGGCGTACTGGAGGTGAACGCATTCGAGGCGCGCACCAGCCTCGGCTATCCGCTGCGCTGCCTGTATCCCTACACGGGCATACTGGCTCACAATTGTGTGCCCAATACGGCGCGCAGCATTCATGCCAGCGAGGGCTACAAGTGAGCTTTAAGTGGACTTTAAGCATGCCGGCAGCGGTTGGACTTGGTTTTTCGCTTATTTTACAGAATCCGACTGCGTGCTATGGTTGCCCTGGAAGCGGGTCAGCAGCTGCAGCACTGCTACACTTACACCTTGGACGGCACAGCGCAGCGGCAAACGCATCTTCGCGAGGGCAAATACTTTCAGTGCAGCTGTGAGCGCTGCTTGGATGCCAGCGAGCTGCAAACACACTTCTCCAGCTTAAAGTGCGGACAGTGCACGGAGGGATGGCTGCTGCCCAAGCAGCCAACAGGTAGGCGGCAGCTCCAAACAAGCACTAAAAGGGTACAGTGGTCTTCCACTGAATATAATCGTTATTTGTATTTCATAATCTAAAATGCTTTTAAGTTTTTATACTCTGTACTCAAAGAGATCCATAGATAGTGTATTTGGTTTTTTGGTACTGTCCGTGTCATATAAATTGTGTGGTTGATTACTAATGATCTCCATTAGTATTCCAGGCACGCGTACAACCGTGCGTATGAAATTAGTCAATTCAAATCTATAAAATCCATTTAATTTTCGGTCTTGAATAAAAGTACTTAAAGATTTTATAACTATTTACGGGTTTGTAAGTTCTATGACCGTCCGTATGAATACAAAACACCTGCTTAAACACAAAATGTATAATAAAGATGTACAAAATTTATAGAGATTAGACCCGGAACTCCAAAATCAATTACTTATTTTAGACCAGCTTTCGTTTACCACATCTTGCAGATTATAGGATTTTGTATTAGTACAGCAAACATACATATATGTACACATATATCACTGACTGTGACACACTTGCTAATATCTGCTTCCCTTCCATTTTACAGCTGCAGACAGCAGCTGGAACTGCCGCGCCTGCGACTACAGCACAAGCAGCGAGGAAGTGCAGCAAATTGTGGGCGCACTGCAGGCCGAGGTGAATGGCGTGCAGGCGCTGGAGATGGGTCCCAAGCGGCTGGAGGAATCGGAACGTTTGCTGCGCAAGTACAAGTCGCTGTTGCATCCATCGCATTACATAGCCACTGGACTGCGGCAGCTGCTCATCGAGATGTATGGCCGTGTGCAGGGATATGAGATGGTGCAGCTAACGGATCAGCTTCTGGAGCGCAAGTCGGTGCTGTGCCGCGAAGTGTTGCGTGTGCTGAACATCTTTGAGCCGGGCCTGAGTCGGACACGTGCGATGAATCTCTATGAGCTGCATGTGCCGCTGGTGCTGCTGGCAAAGAGTGGCTTCATTGCCAGCAGTCTGAGTGGCGGCGAGCTGCGGGCCCGTCTGGTGGAGGCCATTGATCTGCTCAAGGAGTGTGTGGATATATTGCAGCACGAGGATCAGTACTCACAGGAGGGCATCCTGTGCGGCGTGGCCAAACAGGCGCTGCGACAGTTAACGATAAGCGTTGAGGGTTTGGGCAGCGAACTGGATTAAGTCAATGGAAGTCAACGGAATTTGTACTTATTCATATGTATATCATTAGATTTATTGGAAATTATGCATATAGTTAGTTATATGTATTGGTTTTGTGGCTTCTTGAGACCATCGAGATAGTTGCCTGTTCAATACAAACAATTCGCTTAATTCTCCAAATGGATTCTGTGTTTTACATAATTGCATATTAAGGCGTTGTTTAGATCAGTTTTAGTCGATAATGCTGCAATGACATTGGCAATTTTTCATCCCAAAAATTATCAAAGATGAAAACCATTTGATTTGCATAGACAGTAGTTGATCAAAAATTAAAAAGTTCTGATTCCAGATTCGAACTGTTAAAAGTCATTTTTTTCTATGCAATCGATTAAGAATGAATGTTTTTAATGTAAATGTAACTATTTCCATAGAGCAATTTCATGCTGTTTTCGAAGTTTCTATATTAAAAGACTGTTCAACAGCAGAAGATTTATATTCATGGCATTGCAAATAACTATTCAATACTCTGGAAGTAATAATTTCTTTCAAGTTTGTCTTTGCATCTAAAGGGAAATAAAATATAAAACATGGATAAAAATATATAAATGTTTTAATAAGTTTTCTGCTTCACCTGATTCATGATAATTAATTTAAGAACTTAAAAGCTACATGTTGTAAATGTGTTTGCCAGGCCATTTTTCATTTTAAACATTTAATTGCAGCAAAAAAATATTGCACGTGTCATTCCAGCATAAATCGAATTGCAATATGTTGAACTTGACCAATTAAGTAAAATGAGGCATATAAACAAAATTACAAAAGTTCAAACAAACAATATTTCGCTTTTGTTTACAATCAAACTAATTAGGTCTTATAAATAATACGAGCTATTACCGCATACACAATTGCCTGGCATGTAATGTTTATGTTTTTGGTATATGAACTATTTTGCTCTTAAATGCTTGAATGATATTTTGTTTTGTTTTTTTTACACACATTTATATATATGGAGATATATATACTATATAGCTAAATATCTGGTCTACGTATGTATATGAAATTACAGTTTCTTTTAAAAAAATATCGAGTTTCTGTTGAGTATGCTTCGGCTCGCCTGTTGCAATTAATTAATTATCAACTAAAGTGTTAATTAAACATTGGAATCTTTTCATATATAATACACACAAACAAAATTATTTAACTGGAGTCAAGGTAAGGGACATGGGGATAGCTGGGTGGGCGTTTCAAATATATATAAAACAAACAAAATCAAGACTATTGTGGGTCTGTCACATACACGCAAATACAATCATAATACATACAAAATGACAATTATCACACGCCTTCTAAACATCGTGACTGAGCAGCGGCGTGTCATGATAGCGTGAGGTGTGATTGAGAGTGGCGCAGGGCAGTAGCCAAAGCGCCGGATGTCCACGTCCAAACACATCTGCCAGCAATTGATATTTACGTCGATTGGGCCGATAGGCGCCCTTCTGCTGTATCGCCTCGACGGCCGTCTCATCGTACAGTATGGCATGCAGTTGATCTACCATAATCGCCGTGACAAACAGGCCAAAGAGCGCAGACTCCAGCAGCAAAATGACCGAATGAATCCTAAGTAAACAAAGAGTACTTTAATCGCTGGTATACAATGACATATAATATGATAAAGAACAGATCTATGCACAATAAGGTAAGTCTTTTTTACAAATCATGATCAAAAAGGCATTGCTTTTAAAAATCGGTTCAGTTTTGACACAGTATATAGAATATAAAGGTTTGCTACTAGGTTTATATAAAAAGTCAAGGCTTGAACTTACATGCGTAGCTGAGAATCAATGACATTCTGACTGCATTCAGTGCAGGGTGATACCCATGAGCCGAGTATCAGAGCCACGGAATAGAGTGAAAGTAGGCCCACATAGACGAGAAATTGTAGAAAATACTTTTGATTGCGCTCGCCCACACAGTTATTGATCCATGGACAGTGATGATCCATGCGGCGTATGCAACGCTTGCATATACGACAATGGTGGGCACGTGGCGGCCTGTATGTCTCGCAGCGGGTGCACACTGTCCATTCGCTGTTGTGGCCATTGCTGGAGCTGTGTTTCGTGCCGTTAGTCGTGGTATGCAGATCGGAGAAGTCCAAGCGATTGGCGGGCAGCGGCACAATGCCCGGATCTGAGAAGACAGCCTTCAAATGTGACATGCCGAGCAGAAAGACGACCGTATTGAAGAGCACCACATGAAAGGGCGCCCAAATACTAAAAGCAAATCATAAAATATGAGTAAATTAAACCATTCTCAACATAAACTGACACTCACCTCATTGGCATTGTCGTCAATATAATCCAGCGCATGACCACATAGTCCGCATAGATAACGGCGCCATAGGTGACAATCAGGCAGGCAATGCCACAGGGATCGCGTATGAAAACCATATCCAATATATCGGCTTTTCAGTTTGTTTGTGTGTCTGTGTGGCCGTAATTGAATTACAAATCGAAGCTGTCTCCGTCTTCACCCCTTTCCATTTACCGAGCCGTATTAATACTATCGTTGCTACACTGCAGCTCTGCTGCTGGCAGCAACTCTTAACCAATGTGCACTTGTGATTTTCCACTAGTGTTTGCTGTGTGTCGGCAAATATTATTTAGTATCTCATTTTAACGCGTTTGAAAGTTTCATTTATTTGTTGCTATTTTTCGATTACAAAGTTTTCACCCCGAATTTTTTAGCGGTCATACACGATACAATTGGTAAACAGTCTGAGTTCATCATTACCCATGCATCATACAACTAGCTGCACTATAACCAATCGCAGCTTGTTGGCCTTATTTAGAATAGTTAATATTTACAATTTTGATCTGATCCTTTATAAAAACAAAAAACTGAACTAACAGAGTGAACTAACAGAAAATTTAATTTATTTCAGAACATTACGATTGTTCGTAAACTAAATCAGACGATTCGTGTGTGGGCTGCATGACGGACTGCAATTTCGATATATTATGGTGGTGGTATAAAATACCAATATCAATCGTATTCGGCCCTGCTAGATACTACACATCGATAACTGTTACACATCGATATTATCATTAGTCATTTTTTACACAAAAGCAAAGGAAAAACGGTGCAAGTGATTATTCAGCAAATTCGTTGCAGTATTTCGATTAATTAATGCAAATTACAAAAAATTTCGAGTCGCAATAAGCCAACAGCAGTGCGCTGGCAGCTGCCCAATTAGGGGAACTACAAGACAATACGGGATTACTGTGTGTGTGTTGTTGTTGTGACGCATGAAAATCGATTGCGTAGCAGACAAAAACACCACACACAAAAGTGCAAGTGCAGCCACAATAACAACGAACCCCAAAAAAGAAAAACACGCTGAATTGACGACGTAATTGAAACAGAATTACAGCAATTACACAAATAATTAATAGGCAGCTGAGTGCGCGTTTGGTCAAGGAAATGGGCATATTTGGGCAATCGTCGCCATTCGACGCCGATGTGGGTAAGTTTTCCCCTCTCAGCGTACCCACCTCCCAACTCTCTCCCACCCATGCTTTTTCCCATTTGTTAGTGCAACAAGAAATCCAATTGGTCATAGCACAGTCCGCTTGCTACTGTTGTCTTTATCTAATCTCTTTGCCGTATAGCAACCATCCCACTTCCACCCGCACCGTCACCCTTCCTAAGCACACAGAAGACACAAAGAAAACAGAAATCCAAATCGAGTCACATGCGTCGCTCTGTCGGGATGCTGCTGCTGCGACCGACTGCGTCTGTTCATTGAACTTCTTTGAAGCTCCGTTTGAAGTCGCTGACCTTGAAGTCGGCAGCATAAACCCTACTCCCCCCCCCCCACACGCTCACAAGGCTCCCAGACAAATTCTGCTTTTCATTGTCCTTTCCGGGGGGTAGCTGAGAGCATTTCAGTTTCCTGTCTTTCTTTTAGTCACATGGCACAGTGGTCGCTTCGAGATGATATCCCCTGCAAATTCGAATTATTTATAAATAATAATGACTTGTTAATCGAGATTTAAGTCTACGATCTAAAACTTTTTTGAACAGCATAATACCATTAACTATATGGCTAAAATTTTTTGATTTATTATTATTATATCATATATATTATTAAACTATAATTATAGGACAATATAATTTTTCGTTTTTAAACGCTTGTTATTCAGCTTTTATCTTCAATTTCCAACTGAAAAGATTTTGGAAAACAAATAATACAAATATTTCGAGCATTTGATAATAATAATACAAAATATTCAACCTCATGCTCAGCAATTATATTTATAAAATTTACTTTACTTAAACGCGGACTAGGTTCAAAGTTCAAGAATTCAACAAGAACAAAGACAGCAAACTAAGCTACATCAGTTAACGAAATCTATAATTGCGATAGTATATATCTGTATCTGTCGCTTTGTATACTGGAAAATAATATATGTACTATGCTTTAATTCAATTTGCTGTATTTATTTTTATTGATTTTGCTATGATTCTTTGCATTGCTTTTATCGCTCCCCATAGTTCGCGCTGTGAGTCAGCGCGCTGATTGCAATGACTTGCGTTCCATTGATAAGCAAATGACAAAAAAGTCGTTGCACTGTTTGTTGCTTTTACTTAATTAGCGTGATAAGACTGCTAATCCAGAGAACTATAATAAAACGTTTGAAAATCTGTTGATTATTCACAGAGAAAGCCACCAGCGAGACGAATACGAATGACAACTGGTCCTTTATACTGGATGTGTGCGACAAGGTGACGAACACTCCGCGTCTGGCAAAAGACTGCCTCAAGGCGGTAATGCGGCGCATGGGCCACGCAGATCCGCATGTCGTTATGCAGGCTATCACATTGTTAGATGCGTGCGCCAACAACTGTGGTAAGCCGTTCCATCTGGAGATCGCCTCGCGGGACTTTGAAACCGAGTTTAGGCGCCTGTTGAGCAAAGCGCAGCCAAAAGTCTCACTGGTAAATATCCAAATGCCAGAATATATGCCCAATTTTAACATTTTGCTTTGCAGAAAATGCGTCAAGTGCTGAAGAACTGGGCAGAGAGTGACTTCAAGAACGATCCGGAACTGAATCTGATACCCTCGCTATATGCCAAGCTGCGCAGCGAGGGCTATGACTTTAGCAATCTGAACGAAAAGAGCAGCGCCAAGTCAGCAGCAGCCAAAGCGGCTGCAGCTACTCTGGCCAAGGATCCGAATGTGGTCAGCAGCCAGCAGGAGGAGGATGACATTGCCAAAGCTATTGAGCTGTCGCTCAAGGAGAACAAGAGCAGCCCCAAGCAGCAGCAGCAGCAACAAAGCGGCGCAGCAGCTGCCACAACAACCAGCAGTGCCTATCCCTCGCTATATCCCTCATTTGGTGGCAGCTCCTCGGCCACACAGAGCAACGGCAATGGCAATTCTAGCAGCAATGCCGCCGCTGCACCACGAACTGTGCGAGCCCTCTACGACTTTGAGGCAGCCGAGGAGAATGAGCTGACCTTCTTTGCCGGCGAGATAATACACGTGCTGGATGACAGCGATGCCAATTGGTGGAAGGGCTACAATGATCGCGGCGAGGGTCTGTTTCCCTCCAATTTTGTCACTGCCGATTTGTCCGTGGATCCCGAACGCTTGGACATCAATCAGCAGCACAAAGCCAATGCCCAGAAGCAGGCGGCCGTCGACGAGGAGGAGGAGGCGCTGCTGCAACAAAAGACTGAAGCGGCTGCCGCACAGCCCGTCGAAATTGATGAGGCCAAAATTGATCGTTTGCTGCATCTGCTGCACGAGGCCAATCCGGAAGATCCCTCGCAGGACAGCGATGAGATGCTGCGCCTCGAACAGCATGTCCATCAAATGGGTCCGCTCATCGATGCCGAATTGGAGCGTGTGGATCGCAAGCATGCCCAGCTGACACAACTCTCCAGCGATCTGGTCGATGCAATCAATCTGTATCACTCGCTCATGCGCGATGATCGTGCCGTTGCCGCACAGTTTGCCGGCGCTGGCTTCATGCCGGGTGGCTTTCCCGGCGCCGCACTATACGGTGCACCCGGCTATCCCAGTGCAGCTGGCTTTCCGCCGGGTCAAAGCTATCCAGGCATGCACTCGCTGCCTTATGCGCCACCACAGGGAAACAATGGGCCACCGCCGACAACTGCAACGGCTGTGGGCTATCCAGGACAAGTGCCGATGCCATACCAAAACGGACATGCGCCCCAGTTAAATTGTAATTAAATACAAAAGAGCAGTCATCTTCGGTGCGCCGTAGATTAAATACCCTTGCAGATTAGAGTGGAAGTACAATCGAACTTACATGAGTTGTTTAGCGTAAAAGTTCTATGCAATTTCGGGTTCTCATAGACTAGAACTTTTCTTGAGACAGATAGTGGTTCGAGTTAGAGAAGTTCGACTGTAATTATCCGATTTGGTCGGCTAAAACATATAAATGCTTGCGGCAAAAACACTCTGCAAGGGTATAATATATTTAATTCTTATTGTACCATATTTATTAAACACAATTTTATTTCCTGCAGCGCTGCCGCCACATCTAACCCAGTCGCCGGCCCATCCCAGCCACCCCCAGACCATCTATAATGCCCAGCCCACACCAGTCACTACTCAGCAGCAGCAGCAGCAGCCACCCACAAATTATCACATGCCAATGCCCGCAGAGCAGCAGCATCAACAGCAGCAGCAGCAGCAAATGCCGACTTCGACGCTTCCGCCGCAATTTGGCGCCGCTCCACCAGCAACTACACAAATGCAACAGCAGCCGCCGCCACATGCATATATGTCACCGCAGCATCAACAGCAACATCCACAGGCGCAGCAGCAGCAGCAGCAAGTACCGCCGCAGGGCTACTTGCCGGCTGGAGCTCCGGCGCAGCCGCCGCAACAGTTCTATGCTCCAAATGGAGCTCCACCGGTAACACAGAGCTACATGGCGCCACAGCAGCAGCCACAACATCCACAGCAACAGGCACCACAACAACAGCAACAACCCCACAATCACAACGATCATTTTAGTCAGCTACATCAGCAAATGGCAGCTATGTCGATGGCGCATCTTGGTGGCATGCCACCGGCAGCGGCAGCTGCTGCAGGTGCGGCGCCTGCATATCATATTCAAAACGATGCCGTCAAGAACAACATTCCTATCTATCAGCAGCAGCGGTAAAACCGTCAATCTGTCATCAGCCAGCAATAGATTTCTTAACTTGGTTCGCTCCGATTTGTCTACAAGTCTTTGTTTCCCCAATTAAATTGAACAAAGTGTTCAAATATTATTAATATAAACACCATTGCAATTTTGTTTGAACGTAAATATTTATACTTAACTTGAGTTTTGTAATCGATGCAACGGAGTTTCTCTTTTGATTGCCAAACTTTCTACTAAAATGGAAATATTTGATGTTTTTTGTTTTTATACTATTTGGAAAATCTCTGTTTATAATCTGTAAGAAAATGTCGGGCAAACATTTGCATAAGCGCCAAAAACTAAGTTTTTAAATAAGTGAAAAAAGGAAAAGGAAAGAACATGTTTTAATGCTACTTATAAACATATACCATATAAATATTCTATATTATGTATAACTCTATAATGAGCGTTGAGCAAGGAACACAGTTTGGCGGAGAATCAAACAAAAGAATTCACTATTATTATGTATTATGTTTATTATACTATTATAACTATACGATGATAAAAATAACAAGCAAAACGAATCACATTCATTATGCAACTTTATGCAACCATTAAATGTTGATCAGCTGCAATTGCTGATTAATCAATACAATAATTATAAGCCATTTGCATATGAGTTTTTTGTGTCAGCGCGTGCGCAGCTTTATATAGCGCCTTATGTAATACTCCTCATCAATCTTGTCGAGCATTAACAGACGCAACTGGAGCACCTCTCTGCGATGCTGCGATTCCAATGCGCTCATATTGGATGCACTTAACCAGCTTTGCACATCCGTATATACGTCAATGTATTTGCGACGCGTTTGTATGAAATGTAACGGTACTTCGCTCATGTTGTTTATTGTCCGTGAGTCGTTTGGGAACTGTGCTAACCAGCTGGCCATTTGAATTTACGTACAATTAGCAAGTTGCTAAGAATTCGCAACTTGCAGTTTCAGCACTGCAAAAGTTTTCCAGATTGTCGACCACCTGACGAGCAAATCAGTCATATATAATCATTTAATTTAAATTTGGTGTAGTATGTGAATATAGAAAACAGTTTGTCCGAACTGATTGACTGGTGAGCAATGCACAGCTCAATCCGTGAGAGCTTACGGTATTTCTTTCTAGGATCCTACGTCAATTTATTGAGCTATAATTATCACAAGTTTTTCGACAATCTATAGCTACAAATCTTGGGCAAAAAAAGTTAGATATTTGAGTAAGTCAGGATGAGCTGCTTCATTTATATATTGTTCAAATCAATTGTGGCTATACAATTAATAGAAATGAAAAGTCGATCATATAGTGCTATAAAATTCAGTTACTTTGCTTTTGCTATAAAATCGACTGTTGCATTTTTAAACTGTATTGACTATCGATAGCGTCGTTTTTCCTTTGCCATCACTTTATCGCTTGTGTGACATCACACAACGATATTTGAGGTTTTACTGCGCAATCTTCTAAGTTCATTGTATTTGTGGCGCCTGCGTAATCAGCTGTTCGTTTGTAAACAACATTCATTTTCTATTGCGTAGAAATATTAACTGTGGCATAGGCAATCACGTAACTGCACACAGTTGGCATGTGCACGCTACACATCGAGGAGGAGACCCACCTGGCGGCCATGGGCAGCCGCAGCTGTACGCGAACGCCCAGTCCAATGCCAGAGCGAAGGTTTCTTAACGGCAAACTGACATTGTTCGACATTAGCTGGGACGATGTGCTCATACCACAAATGTCCACCTACCTGTCGCTCAAGGACCTCTTCAATGTGCGCAGTTGTTCGCGCACCGCACAAAGATTTGCGGAAGCGGCGCTGGAGAAGCGCCAGGAGCTGCACCTATCCGGCAATAATACATGCAATATTGAGCTGGGCTTTCGAGTTCTGGCCCGATGCTGTCGCCGCCTGGAGCACCTGCATTTGGCCAGCTGCAAATGGCTGACGGACGAACTATTCCTGCCGCTGCTGGAGAACAACAAGCAGCGACTGAGCGCCGTCAATCTGAACGAATGCGTCAACATCACAGCCCTCTCCCTGCAGCCCATCATAGTGCAGTGCAAGGAGCTACGCGTCCTGAAGCTGTCCAAGTGCCAGTGGCTGACGACAGGCGCCGTGGATGCGCTGACGCTACATCAGAGCAAACTCGTCGAATTTGATATATCGCATTGCGGCGCCATTGGTGAACGCTGCCTCATCATCTTCTTTCGCAAGCTGAACAAACTCACGGTCCTGTCGCTGGCCAACACACCCAGCGTCACGGATCAGGTGCTCATACAGATTGGCAACTATTGTCGCGAGCTGGAGCACATTAATCTGATTGGCTGTGCCGCTATCTCCGACTATGGCGTTCAGTAAGTATGCATTTTTGAAATACACTAGTCGCTCGCTAATTAGAATCTCCAGAAATGCGACGACATGCATTATGTTGGGAAAGTTGTTTAAGAATCAGGCTCCCATACCTTAAAAATAGCATGTGGATTCTGGAGGACCAATGGCCTTTTGAAAACTTTCAACTCACATGACAGTGCCAAAGCTGAACTAAATTTCCAGCTCAAGGCCCGTTTTAGAATCACGTGTGTAACTGCCGCATTCTAGTTTGCGAGCGACCACTGTACCGCGGTCTTAGTGCATGTGCGTCTATGTCCTGTGTGGCGTCCTCCGTCTGTGACTCTCAACTGCACACAAAACTCTGCATCTGCATCTCTTTCAGCGGACTCGGCGTGCACTGCAAACGCTTGCAATCGCTGCTTGTTCAACGCTGCCCTCGGATCACGGAGCGCTCGCTGGCGCCGCTGCGTCAGTGGGTGCACATTGATCGACCACGTCCAATGCAGGATGTGCACAATGCCCACAACTTAAACGATTTCTATCCCAGTGATTTTCTTGTTTACTAGTCCCACAACGCTTTCTCTCTCTCTCTCCCTCTCTCCAACTTTCGCTTCTGCTGTCGACTGCAGCGCGCTAACCAAAAGCTGCCCTAAGCTGCTGTCGCTGATGGTGCAACGCTGTCCTTTGGTCACGGAGCGCGTGCTGGCGCCTCTGCGCGGACGGCTCCACATCGATCGTCCGAGCATGGGCTACAACATGCCCGCGATGCATCATCGCCTGTTCCTGCAGGTGTAAGAAATGGCGAAGAGCAAACAAAACCCACCCACATCACTCAGAGGCTATCTCTATAACTGGAGGCTGAAGCGACTTCTATGTAAATATGGACGCCATATATGTAATTTAATTCAATTGATTAGCTCAAGCTTACAGTTGTTAGCATAAATGTAGGCTATACAAATATAATATAGAAACTAATATTCTCTGACAAAAAACGTTTTCTTAATTGAAGTTTAAGAGTCAGCTTAGTTGCTAAAAGCTGTATAATTTCTGTTCTTTCATTAATTGTGAGTCAACATTGTATTTATATCTTTGAAACAACATTATGCAACACAATTTTCTGTTCACATCAGTAACTATTCTTTTTCAATGCCTGAAACCACAATACATCATATATCCAATTTGAATAGCAACGTTTTTTTAAATAAATAGTATTATTTGTTTGTTAAACAAAATTTCTTTGTATCTCAGAGTTAAGTTATCCGATCAAGTTAAACAATCATTTGTTTGAAATTCTGATATCGAAAAAACTTAGATAAATTTAAACCGAATTTAATCAAAGCTTTCCTAATAAATTTTAAGCGTACAAAAGAAAATTAGGTATATATTTCTTAAAAAAGTTGATTCTCTTAATTGTACAAATTATTATGACAGAATGAGCTTTATATTGTAAAACTAATACATTTTCAAAAATAAAAACTACCATTCGATCAAGCATTTTACATTATGTGACATTTAAAAAACGTATTGGTTTTCAATTTTCTTTGAGTTTTTAATTGGGACAATAAAAACTTGCAGTTTTATAACAGAGCTCTGTTAACTGATCAACACTGCTAGCGTAAAAGCTTATTATACTGTAATACTACATATGTATATTACGCTACCCGTTCAATATGTTAAAATGCAACTCATATTTAGTAATAGTTTCCAACTGTTCTTTACTTAAATACCACATTTAAAAAAATGTCTTAAAAGCGTTTGCAAAAAATACGGACAGTAAGCGTACAAACTCAAATTGTGTGTGCGTTAAACATTTCTTAAAATTTACATCATTGTGCTGTTATCAGATGCGAAGAACTCGAGGTAGTCTTGGTGCCACTTCTCCACTACGTCTGCCAACTGCTAGCTTCAACTGGGTGAAGTCATTGGTGAGGCCGCTGATGTTGCCCCGCCAACGTTCGTGCAGTTGGCCGAGATGCGCATAGGCGGCCATGGAAATATTCAGGCTGGGCATAACATCGCTCAGGCCTGGCTCACCCATGAAGGCCAGTCCGCAGAGGCCCAGGTACGTGTGGAAGGGATCCGGTGGGGACTTTGGCCATTTGGCAAAGCCGCCAACCAGTTCATCCTGTGTGCTCAGTATGTATTCACGATTCCTCGCATAGTCGGTCAGTGTGAAGCCGTCCAAAATGCGCAGCGCGGCACCAATCCAAAAAGAATAGCACGTATCCTCGGGCTTATTGGGGCGCCCCTGAAATCCATCCGTTTGACGGAAGAGTAGCCAGCGCTTGATGCGCCCCACCGTCGTCGCGTCCAGACGATGCAACTGACCGCTTAGGTGCAGGGCGGCGAGCGCACAAAACGTAGTGCCGCCATGCGATTCACCCTCCAGCTCCTGACTGAAACCGTAATCGTAGCGCAGGCTGTTCATTATAAACTGAAACATGGTCTCCTTGTTCACACTGCCCCAGCAGTCGAGCATGTGGCAAATGGTGGCAGCACAATACACAAATCGCATATCATTCTCGCTGCCATCGATAGCCGCACTAAAGCTGCCATCCGCATGCTGCACAGCCGCCACACCATCGACAATGCTCTGACGGTCCAGTCGCGAAAGATCGTCGCCCAGCGTGACCAGCACTGCGAGGCTGGTGTACGTCATGGCCAAATGTCCGCATTGATACGCGCGCATACATTCCAGTATCTCGGCATCCTCGGTTTTCGGTAACATGATGCGGCAACCCTGTAAGCGACAACCCACAATTAATTGCTATTGATATGTACGTATTCACGCGGTGTTTACAAAAGTGGCTATGCATGTCGCTCCTGCTGATAAACACTTGACGTAATGATAACAATTAGATAAGGGCCAACGTCTCAATACCCACGAGCCCGCCTTGGAAGCTGCTGTGCAAATACAGCACCAAGTCATTATGGATAAGAGTAGGTGCTCAGAAAGAACAGCCAACAATATACATATAACTTATCAAACCTGTTCCGGTTGTTGTTGGGTTTTACAAATTGGAATACCCAAGACGAAACAAATTTTATAATAAAAGCGCATCTGACTGTTACAAACTTAAAAATAAGAAAAACTTGTCTATTGTCTGAGTGAATTAATGTTTTCTTTAAATGACTAGTTGACGTAATTTAGCTCCGTGTAATTTATAACAGCAGCGCATTGAGGATAGATAGAGCTGAGCGACTGTCGCAGTGGCTGCTGCATCGCCACGTAAAAAGATAAAGTCGGAGACGTTTCAGTTTATTTGCCATTGCGTAGCTGGTTTGTTTGACTATCGTATCTCGCTGATTAACAATTATTTATGCTCACCATAAAACCACCGCGTCGCTTTTCATTGTCGCGTGGCACAACAAGGCCGCCGTAGGTCCAGTCGACGATGTCCTTGCGCAACTGCGGACTTATCAAATCCAGCGAATTCAATACATCCATACCACAGACGGAAAAGAAAACAATTGTGCTCCTGTGCAAGGGATGAGGAGGCAGCTTATTAAGAACTAATTTAGTCAAAAAGGATATGCTTGCCTGGTGTTGTCATGCGAGGCCATACGGGCCGGCAACAAGTGCAGAAAGCGTAACAGATTTTTGGCGTGCTTGGCGAGCAGCACAGGCTCTGGCTCGGAGGGATCCATCATATCTACAATGTGGTAGGACATGTTGCGGTTATTTCCTTTTGTTTATCTTTATCGGTGTATGTATGAGTGTTGGCAATGACTAAGCGCCGTCGTCTTTTCATTAAGAGCTGATGTCGGCGCCGCAGTGCGCTGGTTAATGGTTGTGCTCTGGCACGTGTACTCATTTAAATAGCCAAGTTACCTTTTTGTTTTTATAAGCCGGTTTTTTGCATCGCTCTTGGGTAAAAGGGCTAGAAAAAACGCAGCAACTTTGCTTCTTTGCGTATTTTATAGATGCTGTCTATCGATAGCTTGAGTGCACAATCGATGGTAACATAATCGTTGTCGCCCATCCACTGTGAGTGTCGAAAACCAAACAGCTGTTCTCAGCCGCATTGTATAGTTGTTTTTTCTGTAAATAAATTACATTTATATTAAAAGCATTTAAAATGCGTATAACACAATACCTAGCTAGTAAATTGAAAAACTTCTCAAATCTGCCCAAGGAGTACATCGAGCGCAGCAAGAAGCAGGCATGCAACATATTTTTTCAATAAACAAAATTTATAGGGCTCACGTAACAGCTGAACTCTCAGTGGGCTTCCTGCTTTATTTTTGTTATTAATAAATGAAATCCACGCAGGTCTATTATGAAACACCACGCGAGAAAAATTACATACCGAGCACCGTTGAGCGCAAACGTTTTCGTTATACCACAAATCGACCATGGACGGGACAATTCCGGCAACAGAATATGCCGGGCACGATGCGAAAAAAAGTGTTCATAGAGCCAGTCGGTAAGTAGGCTGCTTTCGTATGAAACACTCTTGAAGCCATGTTTTACCTTTGCAGAGGACTGGAGTTTCTTCCGCGGCGATCGCATTGAAGTACTGGTCGGCAAGGATAAGGGCAAGCAGGGCATTGTCACCCAGGTGATAGCCGAGCGCAATTGGGTTATTGTGGAGGGCATCAATTGGCACTATAGGCGCGTGGGTGCCGAAAAGGAATTCCCCGGCATAATCATTAAGTCCGAGTCGCCGCTCAATGTCACTAAAGACATACGTCTTGTAGATCCAGCCGATCTGCAGGGCACCGAATTCGAGTGGCGCTTCACGGAAGAGGGCGAAAAAGTGCGTGTATCACTGCGTTCCGGCCGCATTATACCCGTTCCGGAGACAAATAATCAAACGCATGATTTCAAAACACCTAATGCGTATATTGAGCGCGAAAAGGATACACCAGCAGCCGTCGTGGGCGAGATCACCTTTACCCCGAAGTTGTCTACGTTCGAAATGGATATTATGGAGGAAATGAACATAAAGGAGGAACGCACGCCGGCCAAGAGCTATTGGTATTAGGCATATTTTACATGTTTGTTTAATAAAAAATATAAAATATAATTAAAAGTATTTTTATTTGATTCGCTGCCAACATATTATTAAGCGAGCGCAACTTGCTTAGTTTTAATAAAATGTTGGTGAAAACTTTAAAAAATTGCCCTACATTTTTAAGATGCTTTAAGTTTAATAAACGGACGATACTGATAAATTTCTATATCGATAATAATCACAATTTCTTCGCAAATATCGAACGACAGTAGTAACTGTTACTTTCAAATATCTACTTATGTTCGTTACAATTTAGGTTAAGAATTTACTGATTTGCGAGCTGCACTAAAAATTTCTTCGCGATGGTCGCGCAAAGTTCTGGCCAAACCTCGCACTGTTTCCTCCGCCTTGTCGAAATCTCCACGCAGCGTTTTATTAAACGTATCGTAGAGCCAAGTGCAGGTCTTGGATATATTAGCCTCATAGGTGCTGAAAACTCGACTCGTATGCTCGAAACTATCAAAGAAATAGCATGATGAGCGAATTAAAGAAGATAACTCGAAGAACTTACCGCGCTGCATTCGCAATGTCCGTGATCAGATAGGTATTGCAATGATTGACCGCCAGCACCTGCCGATTACTCATGTACTTGAGCTCCACATGCGGCAGGGCCAATTGCGCAGCCTCCAGCGACGTCAGTGATGCATGCAACAAGCTGCGACAGTCCAGCGCTGCTTGCAATTTCTGCTTGGGATCGCTGCCAAAGAAAATTACATAAATAACTAGTTCGCACATAAAAAAAAAACATTGATGATTTTGCGACATTCACTCTTAAATCAAAATGGCTAACATTCTATAGTTTCAGAATGGTTATCGAAAAAAATGTGAGTTATCGAAGCAGTTATTTTTAAATATTAATAGAATCAATCATTTCAATTTACTGAAATTTGCATAGGTACAATTAAATGTAATGCTGATATGTACTCACATTAGCCTGGTCAGCTGCCGCCATTGCTTCAGAGCTTGCGTGGATGAGTTTGCCGCTGCGCGTAGTAGTAGACCGCAGATACGCCACTGTTCTAGAGCACTGCCCAGTTTGTCACGTGTATCGCGCGCCACCTCCAGCTGCTCATCTATGCTCTCCTCCAGACGGGTCATGTAGGTGCCGCCGCTTATGTACGCAATAATACCATCCTGGTTCACATAAAGCTCATTCAGTTCCGCATAGCTGGCGCCCAGCGTCTTGAGGCGTTGCTTCGTATGCTCCAGGACCTCGCCATAATAGCGTATGCTGAGTAGGTAGAGAGCCGATTCGCTCAAATTGGCAAAGAAGTCCTCGTGCATGGAAGCCTTGCGTGGATCGCCAATCACGCCTATGTTATGCGCCAGCTAGAGGTTGTGTATGTAATTAGGCAAACGAGGTCACAATAATAATTATTCCAATTGTGATTATAATACAGTGGTCACTCGCTAACTAAAATACTTTTATGTATCGTGAAGTTATACGAGTAGAAAATGGATTAATTGTCCGCATATTTGGATGGAATACTCTCTATTTTTATCTTCTGTATTATTTAAAATAATAATACCACAAAGCTCCGTTGATAAAAAATTGATTTAAAAAATGGAAATATATTTTAAAAATACTACTACATTACTTCAATACATCTAATGCATTAAAAAGAATGATAATAATAGTTGGAAGTTATATTATCGAATGACCACTGTACCTTTCATAGTTGGGGGCGTTGAGCACGTGCCAACGCGCTAATTGTGTGCCACTCACCTGTGCCAGGTCCTTGGTGGGCGTATTGGCGACTATTTCATTGCCCCTACGCTCACTCCCCATTGTCAGCGGGTAGCTGCCTAATTGAAGTGCCTCTCCCTCAGCCCGTGCCGCGGCAGCCTGTGTTGTTGGCCGCACTGTGTGCTCCATGCCGTCGAGGCCCAGCATGGCATCCCGCTTGGCCTGCAGATGCTCGATCCAGGCCTCGGCGGTGGCCATGCGCGGACCCGGACAGCTGCCCTCCAGCTTGCTGATCTGTTCATCCAGGCGCACGTATTGCTGCACAATATTCTGAGCAGCAATAGAAGGAATACATGAGTAACCGGCTGGGTGGCTATTGATTCGGAAATTACCGTTGCGCGCTCGCCAGCATTTCCGTGCGGACGCAGCGCTGTATTTGGCAACTGCTCGCTAACACTTATCGGCGTCTCCATGGACGAACCGCAGCCCATCATTCACCAATGGGTCGCACCCAGCACTGATGGCATTTTCGTCAGACCTTGCAATTTCATACACTCTCCCACTGTGCTTATGATTTATTTTTATACACACGTCCGTTACGCTCGCCTGCCACATGGCGAATGCGCGCCACTGTCCGTCCGACCCGTCCGTTTCGCCGCGTCCAGCTTGGGAGGGGAGACCACTATTTTCGCGTTACATGTGCAAGCACAGGCCAAAAATGCGCCCAACCGCCCACAATTCGCCCACCGGTCAACCATTCATATATTCATTTGACCATTCACGCTCCACCATTAATGCTTATTAGTGGGCTGAGATGGGCGCCGTGAATAACTTTGTGCTTTGGGGCGGGGGCTGAACCAGTTTTGCTTGTGTGTGTCAACAACATGTATTTGTTATATCCTGTACCCATTACAAATGTGTATCAAGGATATACAAAAAGGATGTAAGTGTAATGCTTGAAAGGCGACATTTTCGATACCATAAAGCATAGGAATTCAGATTTGATTCTCTCCCAGAGGGATCTAAAAACAAGAGAAGGTCTAACAATAAGTTTTCTAGACAATCTCAATCTCTTTTTAGATATATCAACTACAAGTAGACAACAAAATATCGAATTTTCAGAGGCATAGATTTTATTTATGTGTTATACCAATTGCACTAAAATTTTCACACATATTTTCGTCAGAAATAATTATTGAATAATAATTTAATTTGGCTCAAATTTGAAACTTTTTCCAATAAGTAAGCACTTAAATATATTTTATAGGGCATCTCCTAGTCGTTCCCTCTCACCTCGAGCATTCTACATTGTTATTTGTTGGCTTGCATGTCTGCCTGCCTGTCTGTCTGTCTGTCCTGTTGTTATTGTAAATTGGCACATATGTATACTCAGAAGCTTATATAGTAAACTTGACAAAACAAATAAGAATAACAACAAGAACAACAATAATAATAACAAACTATAATAGCTGCTTAAAGCTAACACCAAATGCTAAGGACCAATATAT
Source organism: Drosophila flavopinicola (assembly GCA_035042425.1). Classification (NCBI taxonomy): domain Eukaryota; kingdom Metazoa; phylum Arthropoda; class Insecta; order Diptera; family Drosophilidae; genus Drosophila; species Drosophila flavopinicola. The sequence continues at coordinate 95,603 of JAWNLL010000033.1, read as the reverse complement.
GAAGTGGCTTATGCTTCATCATCACTGCCCTGTCTAATAGGTCATAACATAATCCATCAACAGGATAAGCATCTGGAGTTTGATAAATTAACCGTAAATTATAGGCTTGCAGGACTTGTATGTGCTTACACACACACACATATGTGTATATAAACACACATACCAACAACATAAGACATGCATGATTTTATACAGTTAGAGTTCTATATAAACATTCGTTATTTTCATATTTACTTTAATGGATAAGTAAACATTTTAATTTCAAAGATGAATGATATTATATACAAATCAGTTTTAAAGTCTACATTTTCATTTAGATTTCACTTTGAATTAATAGTTCTCAATCAATCTTATCGTTACATTGTTGGAATACGAATAGTTTTGTATCTTTAAATGTGTTCTATGTTTAATCACCCGCATGGAGTCAAACATATAACACATAGCAACATTTTCTCGACTTGATATTAAATGATATGTATGTGTGTATACCTTCTATGCCAGTACATCGAACGGGCGCTGAAAATAAGTAATTTTTTTTTGGGCTTATGGATGAGCCACATTAACAGCACCTGTCGTTGGCAGGTAATTGCTTGATTGGCTTGTGCCGAGACCTTGAACAAATCCCTGGAGCCACTACATGTGTCTCATAGTTGTTGTTGTTGTTTGGTCAGAACGGTTTTTGACAACTGCATATGTGCCACGTTTACAATGGGGCCTTTTCATTGTTTTCGTTGTAAAACTGAAAGATGTCAAGGAAAAACAAGTAAGAGTGCTCTAGTCGGGACTGCCCGACTAGGAGATACCCTGAACCCAGTTCTGACATCCATTCATACTTGCCTAATAGTGTGCATACATACAAACACACCACACATTACTGCAAGCTGTGAAAACGGTTTAAGCAGTTATCTTGCTTTTTCACTGAGCCCCACACAATGGAAAGTAAAATCTTAAATAACTTCTGTGTGTTTAGTCCGATCTTTTTAAAATTTGTAGGACATAACATTGGCTATAAAATGTGTGACCGAACCAAATTGCAAGGTCATACCTTCAAAAATGAGTTTTTTGAATTTTTGGGCGAATTGGGGGGTGGTATCCAAAAAGTGAAAAATTTGTTACATGTGTATGCTATTCGAGATTATACATGCCAAAATAGGGGCCTCTAGCTCTCATAACTTGTAAGTTATAGCCCAAAAACGATGGTCTGAAATCGAAATTTATCGATAACTTTTGAATGGAAAAACATATTTTATGCCCACAAAAAGCCAACAATTTTAACATTTAAATATTGTTTTTTATGTAGATTATTATACTCTTTTCGAAGAAAATAATATATTAAGTTTGTCCTGAAGTTTGTAACGCATAGAAGGAAGCGTCGGAGAATGACAATACAAATTGATCTAGCCATGTCCGTCTGTCTGTCTGTCTGTATGTATGCAAACTAGTCCCTCAGTTTTTTAGCTATCGCGATAAAACTTTGCACAGACACTTATTACTCCAGGGGACAGCACATTGATCGGAGCCGGCCGGATCGGACCACTATATCTTATAGCTGCCATACAACTAGAAGTCGGTTTTGGCCATATATCCCATGTTTTTAAAGCTATCGCAATACAACTTTGCACAGATACTTATTATTCAAATAGACATCACATTGGTTGGAGCCGGCCGGATCGGACCACTATATCTTATAGCTGCCATACAACTCGAAGTCGGTTTTGGCCATATATCCCATGTTTTTAAAGCTATCGCAATACAACTTTGCACTGATACTTATTATTCAAAGAGACATCACATTGGGTGGAGCCGGCCGGATCGGATCACTATATCTCTTAGCTGCTATACAACTGGCAATGAATTAAATATTCTTAGAACTAGAAAAAAAATGTTACGTGACAAAACGATTTTGTACAGCTTATGAAATTTCAGTGCTGCAGTTGGCAGAGTGAAAATTGCATATAGGTTCGAAAAGAGTATAAAATCTTCGGCACGCCGAAGATAATCCTTCCCCCCTTGTTTTGTTTACATTTTTGTATCATTTTTGAGTATTATAACGTTCATAAATATATTGTTCATCAATCAAAAACATAATATAGATATGTAATATATACATGTTGGTGAAAGAAATCCGGAACGCCTGGATAGTTGGCCTAGTTGGCTACGATGCCAGTCGCATTCGTCTACGATTCGTGTAATCAACGGCACCACGACAATTCGGACAGCTGTTGGTTATGTTGAGCCATATGGATAGACACTTCTTGTGGAACCAGTGGCCACATGACAAGCGGTAGCAAGCCGGCAGTCCTTCTTCACCCTTGGCGTTATCCAAGCAAATTGAGCATATGGCGTTGTTTGGCAGTCGGTTGAACTCCAATATCAGCAAGCGGTAGCCAATAAATGCCATGATTCGGTAAATTGTCATTATAACAATAAAAATGGCCGGAACAATAATAACGCCAAGGAGTCCCGTGATAACAAGCATATCGAATATACTCATTTTGGATTGTTCTTGTATAATTAATAAAAATAAATGTTTACGTTGTCGACTTTCATATGTTGGAAATGCGATATTTTTATAATTATTTTGTGAGTCATTTCAAAGGTGATATGATTATTGAAAAACTTTGAGATTTCAAGTACACTTTTTTATTGCAACACTAATTTATCTTGTTTAGCTACTGCCTTTAAATTATCTGTTTAGATTTTAAACTATAACTTTGCAAAGCTGAACCGATATGGTTATTAGGTTTGTCCTTTGAACTAAATTTGAATGTAAGAGTTTTTTTATTTCGATTTTTTTTTTAAATATTGTTGTTAATTATCTCTAAATTTGAATGTAAGAGTCTTTTATATCGATTTTTTTTTCAATATTTATGTTAAATATCTCTTACTCTTTTTTGAAATATATATATTTTTTAATTTACGTATTATGAGGAAATGCAAGCGTTGTATTTTTACCCATTCATTTCGGGGATTATGACAAAACGCATTTTATCAGGCCTTATCTGATTAAACTGCTCTGTTATCGGAGGCACATGTGAGCTGGCCAGATAAGCAGTACAATCAACCCAAAATATAGACAGTTAGTATTCAATACGCGTTACGTTCAGCTCGACGGACAACATGTAATCCAATAAAGTTAAAAAAAATTAGTAATATGTATTAAAACTAAGAGATGTTCTTCAAATCAGCGACATGAGAGTGAGAAGGCAATTTAATGTCTTACTGGAAACACGTTCATCCATTGGCTTGATACTTTGGATGACTTTCGTTCTGGTACTATACCTATTGATACCGAATAGTGAACGGATAGTGCCTGAGCAGGATATCATAGCCGATATTAGCACTGTGTACAGTGAAAACCCCCAGCAGCTGATTGACTTGCACAACTTTGATTATCTGATTGGACAACCTTCATGCGAATCCCATACTCGGGCGCTTATCGTGGTACACTCGGCACCGCTGAACATTGATAAGCGCTCGGTTATACGTCAAACCTGGGGCAGTAAGTCAGTCATATCCGAGATTTTTCCGCTGCGCCTTCTCTTCCTCATTGGGGCTGTTGATGATGATGAGCTGCAATCGTCGCTGCTGGCGGAGCACGCGCTCCACGGGGATCTGCTGCAGGGCAATTTCCTGGACGCCTACTACAACCTGACCTATAAGCATGTGATGGCCCTCAAATGGTTTCACACTCGCTGCGAACAGGCTCAGCTTCTGCTCAAAGTGGACGATGACATCTATCTCAACACGCCGCAATTGCTGCAGCATCTACAAGTTCCCGACCAACAAAGGCCACTGTCAGCCTTCCTGCAGCGACACGAGGAGCTGCTGCTGTGTACCAGGATCGATAAGGATCGCGTGCTACGCACCTACGCATCCAAGTGGCGTGTCAGCTTTAGGGAATACGCCGGCCGTTACTATCCGCCCTTCTGTCCAGGATTTGCTGTTGTCTACTCATCGGATGTGGTGCGGCGCCTCTACTGGGCAGCTCAGCGTTCGAACTTCTTTCGACTGGATGATGTCCTAGTTACCGGCTTGCTGTCCAAGCGCAGCAACATCAGCATAACAAATCTGAGGCCCTATGTGCTGTACCCCAAGCAACTGAAGTTGCTGCTAAGCGGACGCACTACATCAGAACCGTTGCAGTTTCTAGTATCCTGGCACAAAATGACTTCGCAACAGATCAAAGGACTGTGGCAGCTATACGGCATAGCAAATACAACAAAGCCAGCAAATTGAGACTGCACTAGCAAGTGGCCAAAAGCGGCCTGGTCTGCCATTCCTTACATGCAAGCGCTTCCTTGTCCTTCAACATGGATTGGAGCCGAGTGCATTGTTTATACCCACTGCTGGATGCTCGATGGATAAGACAGAACAGCAATAATTTCTTGAGCTTAGAATGAACCGAGTCAGCAAATTTTACTAAAGTTTAAAGTATTATATTTATCTTAACGTTTTCTGTTTCGTGTTATGATTTCAAGCATATAAGAGTTTAAAATACAACTAATAACTGTTCATACAGCAAATAGTTTTTATATGGTATATAAAATAACTACAATAGGAAAAGTTCCGTTTAAATTAGGCGCTTTCTTTGGGAACGCTGTTTTGTCTGCTGCTAAATGCAACAAAAAATATACAAAATTTTATAATGGGTTTCCTAGAACAATAAAAAGAGACCAAACAGAACAAATAAACAAACTTACTTAAAACAATGTTTGTTTATAATCTTTGTACAACACTCTGCTTCTGTTAAAAAGTTTGCGTATACAGCTGATGAATTCTGGCATCAGCTGTTGCTCGTTTCAGTGTTGTTAAGCTTCCGCATGTTACGCTCAAATTGAACCAGCTTAGCTCATTTGTAAGTAACCAGCTCACGAACGAATGCGAATATGCGCATAAAATAAAAGTGCAAAAAACGCAATAGACTAGAATAAAAACATTGAAAAATGTCTGTGCTGCGTTTTCTGGTAACGCGGCAGGCGCTGGCGGCTCTAACGAGACGTCCAGTCGTGTCGATGGAACACAATTACCGCACGATTTCATCGCTGGTCAGCAACAGCAGCTACAATAGCGACACACCAGCGATAGCAAGAACCGCAGGTGGTGTTGCATGCCAGACGCAATTGCAACAAACGCGAGGACACAAGCGTTTTGGCCATGGCGAGGAGAAGACTCCTCGGCTGACGAAATACTTTCACCTAATGTTGGCCAGTTTGTTTGTCATCTCGGTGCTGGACTGGGGCAAGTGAGTAGCTGGCATAACCAATAAAAATCGCTTGATATGTAAACAGCGTTCTATTTTTAGAGTGAAACGCTTGCTCGTGCCCAAAGTGGACGCAGATGCGGGCCAGCGTCCATCTGATGCGGCCGGCGTAAATGGCGATAGCAGCACTGATAGCGACAGCGATAATGATGAGGAGGATGATGACGCGTCCCTCAATCTGCGCGATGGCAAAAGGATTAAGGAAAAAGTTGGTTTCCGCGAGCGCAAGGTATGCGAAATAGATCCAGGCCACTGAAGTTCCAATTATTGTGACTATGCAATGTTGTATATACATCTATGAACATACATATATAAATATTTACTTATTTACTTAAGTTTACTTATGACTTTCGTTTCTCTATTTATGTTGCCCGTCACATTTTCTGTTGCTATTTACACACAACATCAAAAAACACACACAAACCAAAGATAATCGAGTACGAGAATCGCATCAGGCAATTCTCAACGCCAGATAAGATCTTTCGCTACTTTGCGACGGTGCGTCTGCAGGATGCCACACAGACAGTTGTATGCATGACACCCGAGGACTTTTTGCGCTCGATCTATCCGGGCATTAAGCAGCCAGATGGTAATTGTTGCTATAGGTTTATTCTAGACTCTAAATACTAACACGAATTGCTCATAATTGCGTCTCAGTTTTATGTTGGCGTCAGCGCTTAGTTTTCCACTTTCTTATAATTTCCCCATGCTTCTGCACTGCCTGCGTTTTAATCTCTATGCTTAAAGAAAGTAATTGTAATCTTCCTGAACGCTTATTGCTTAGATCATTGAGTATGAGAATCGCATCAGGCAATTCTCGACGCCAGACAAGGTATTTCGCTACTTTGCCACCATCCAAGTGCCGGTAGCCGATGATCGCCATGAGGTCTACATGACACCAACCGATTTCTTGACTAGCATGACGCCAGGCATGAAACAACCAGATGGTATGTGGCTTTAACCCCCCGTTATCAATTCCACAGCGATCACAAAACTAACAAATCTGCCAATATACTGAAAGAAATGTGATATACAAGGTTTGCTCTTTACAGGTTTAGGTCTGGATCAGTATCGTCGCTATGATCCCAAGGTTAGTTAAATTTATATAAGTATTAATGTTGCACAAAATTAATACATTTATATTACAGTCCGTGGGGGAGCAGTTAAACTTGCAGCTCGGAAAGAATAGCATATTCTATAAGCTGGGCTCCTATGGTCTCATCACCTTCTCTGACTACATTTTTCTGCTTACCGTACTTTCCAGTAAGTCCTTGCATATTTAACATTCATCTTATGTGATCAACGTATTCTAAATATGCTCGGCTTTAGAATTTGTCGAATCTAACACAAAAATCACTTAGTAATTTCTCAAACGTCTTATCTCTTTCAGTCTCACGACGTCACTTTGAAATCGCATTTCGCATGTTCGATTTGAATGGGGATGGCGATGTGGACTGCGAGGAGTTTGAAATGGTAGCCACTCTGGTGCGCCAGCAGACCAGCATGGGAACACGACATCGGGATCATGCAAACACCGGCAACACTTTTAAGGTAATAATCGTTTGAATGGATTGCGCTCGCTCAAGAGATCCGTGCAGACAGCGAACGAGTTTTTAGAGTGCCATACTTAACGATCTTTTGTATTGTATATTCTCTATGTCTTTTGGCTTTAATCCTTTTGAATACGCGTGTCCGTTATATGCGTGTCTAACTGTGTATATAAATACTTCACTTCCTTTATTTGACTACTTACAGTCCTTGAAGGTACTTTTGAGATAACCAAAAAACGCTTTTCAGCTTTCGTTTTGCTACCACACCCCACACCCTATACACACACTTTATTCAACTATATATACTGCACCCATTTTGCATCCAGTTGGGAAACCTGCACACGCCCACAGTTTTCTATTTGTTAAACACAATACACTTTTGCTAGACTAGTATAGAGCTGCACTAAAAGTGTATTTTGTGCATTTCCTCAGGGCGTTAACTCGGCCCTGATAACGTTCTTCTTTGGCCCGAATATGGATGAGAAGCTGACGATTGAGAAGTTCCTCGACTTCCAGGAGGCGCTGCAACGTGAAATACTCTCGCTGGAGTTTGAGCGCAAGGAGCCCAACGACGAGGGCAAAATAACCGAGGCGGACTTTGCCGAACTGCTGCTCGCCTATGCGGGCTATCCGCCCAAGAAGAAGCAAAAGAAACTGAAGCGTGTGAAGCGCCGTTTTCGCGATCATGGCACGGGCATATCCGAGCAAGATTATCTCGACTTCTTTCACTTTCTGAACAACATCAATGATGTGGACACGGCGCTGACTTTCTATCACATTGCGGGCGCCTCGATTGATCAGCAAACGCTGCAACATGTGGCCAAAACTGTGGCCATGGTCAATCTGTCCGATCACGTTGTGGATGTCGTCTTTACCATATTCGATGAGAACAGTAAGCGTGGCAATTTCACTTGTTATAAACTTACCTATTAACTTTATCCATACTTTACAGACGATAATCAGCTCAGCAACAAGGAATTTATTTCGGTCATGAAGAATCGTGTGCAACGCGGCTTGGAAAAGCCGAAGGATACGGGTTTCCTTAAAATGATGCGTTCGGTGTTCAAATGTGCCAAGGAAACAAAACCTGTTCTATTGGATATCTAAAATACTTCCAGTTTGTTTCATTATTGTGGATTCTCGTTTGTCTAGTGCTCAAAGCGCGCTGCTTAGTCATTTTTTTACGCTTGCTTATATTTATGTTTAGTTAAATTTTACTTAAACGCCTTTAGCGCAATTCAACACAAATTTTGTGGGGTAGTGCAAACTATTTAGGAATGGGAAAAAAGGGCTGAATTACTAAAAAATTAGCACCTTTTAATGTAAAGACATTTGATTAGGATTGAAAATTTAAAGCTCGTCCCTATAAGATAAACATCTGAAAAAATTTAACATGAGCTAGCCAACATTTAAATTCTGCCATTATATAAGCATTAGAGTACCATTACATAAAGAGTTCATCTTTGTCGTATTGCTACAAAGGTTACAGCTCCTGCACATTGTCTACCCCAGATTTGGTTTTATAATACATTTTCTTGTATATTTAAATACATTTTTAATATTCTTTGTGCTCTTAATACGTTTTTAAGATACATAATAATATTTATGATACTTTTAAATAAGCAAAAGCAGAAAGTTGTTTTTATTCAAACGTAAGTATTTATGATCATTACCAGAATATAAGCTCTCGAACCAACGATAACTTTATCAGTTATGCAGAAAATTGTGCTGAATGAACAGCTTTCTGGTAATACAAATTTAGATAACAATGGTAATAAATAAAACCCATAAATGGTGTGTGTAAGTTTATCGATAGCTTTAACAGTTATGCAGAAAATTGTGTTGAATGAGCTTTCTGGTAATAAAATAGATAACAATGGTAATCAATATATAATGTGTTATTAATATGCAGTTAATTAAACCCATAAATGGTGTGTGTAACTTGATCTACTCATCAAATTAGCAAATCAAATACTGCGCTTCATCAATAAGCCTTTTCAGAGTGTATTAGGCGTTCATCCAATATGTATACCAACAAATTGGAGGAGCAGTGCTCCACTCATGATACTGAGCATGATAATTGTCAGGATGAGTGCTGCGAATCCTATGGGTCGTGTGGTCGGCGGAGCGGATACCAGCATCGAGAAGTATCCCTTTATGGTGAGTTGACTTTTCAGGATGTTAACGCGGAAATATAACGAAACATCACATAGGTAACACGAATCGACGGGTTGATTGAACTGTGCTAATCCGCTCGAGCTCTGCTTAGACACAGGGCGTGCAGCAGAACACATTGCAACTGGTCCAGCTGATGATAATTCCGGATAAGGAATGTCTGTTGCAACACGATGGCTTCACACATCCCAACAACATTTGTGCAGGGGAGAACGGCAAGGGGCAGTGCGATGGTGACCTCGGCGGTCCCTTATTGTATAACGGCACTCAGCTGGGCATCGTTTCCTGGAGCTACAGACCCTGCGCTGAGAATATCCACTATGGCGTTTATACCAGAGTCGCTAGCTATGTCGATTGGATACTACATCAGCAAATGCTGAACGATTGATTTATGGAATTAATATATAAATATATAAGTTTATAGTTTAATAGAGAAATTCCAGCATGTGGAAACTCTACATTTCAGTACAAAATTGTAGTTCATAACTTAATAAGCGAAATGTTTAACAATTGGAATGCTGACATGTTTCGAAGCTAGTTGCCTTTTAGGCCACATCTACATCCGGCTCCTCATCGTCCAGATCATCGACACTCATGCCGTACAGCTCCAAATCATGCTGTTTGAGATGCTCCGTATAGTCATCCAGTTCGGTGAAGCGACGCTGGCACTCACAGCACTCGAGCCAATCCTCAACAGAGCTCTCGCCATCCTCGCTGTCTGACGAATGCTGCCGGATACGACCATTCGGATCCGCCTCCAATTGCGTCTCCAGGCCATGCGTTGCCTTGTGTTCCGTGTAGTGCAGATAGTCCAGGTACTTGGCGGGACACCTGAGGCACTTGTACCAGCGCTCACGCACATGTGTCACCATATGCTTCTTGAGCGTGGAACACTCGCGGAAGGGCTTGCGACACTTGCTGCAGCTGAACGGCTTCTCGCCGGTGTGGATCATGTAGTGGCGCTTGAGGTTGTGACGCGTTCCAAAGACGCGCTGACACAGCGGGCAGGGATAGGAGCGGCGATTGCGTGACCTGGGCAAACGACTCGGTCCCGTCTCGTTGATTAGCGAGGAGGAGGAGTTGGCGCTGCTGCAGCTACGTGGCAGTGGTGGACGGGAAGGCGCACAACGGGCAGGATTTGCTTCAGGCGGCGCGGCAGTGGAAGGCGGAGGCACAAGGGTCACCAGCAACATGTTTGGCTGTGTGGCATTTACTTCCTGAGCTGCTGGTGCAGCCTCCTCTTTGTCCATCAGAAAGTCCTCCGGCTCCAGCTCCTGCTCCTCATCCGTTTCCGGCTCCAGCTCAGGAGTCGGCTCTGCATTTGGTTGCTTTTCAGTCGCCACAGTTTCACAGCCCTGCGGACTCAGCAGCAGATTCTTGCCCTCGCATTCCGCACAGCGCGTGGAGTCCTGCTCCATGGGCGGATGCTGGCGACAGATCATGCATATATAGCGTGAATCGTTCATGTGGCGTCGGCGATGCTTCTTTAGATCGCTGAACTCGCGAAAGCGACGATCGCACAGATCGCAGGGAAACGGCCGCTCACCTGGTTGGCGGAAGAATAAACACTGATGAGTAATTTGAAACTTTATAATAAACACCGATACGCACTTAAATCATTAGGCAAATTTGTATCTATGCTAACTTAAGTTATTTTGCAGAATTTTCGCATATCCCTAATGGTAGCTTAGTATGTGGAAGTCCTTTTTTATACTCTGATACCGAAGGTACTCATAGTATATTGGTTTTGTCGAATGTCCGTCAGGCCGTCCGTCTGTCCGTCCGTCCGTCTGTCTGTCTGGATGAACGCGCGTATTTCCGAAACGATATTAGATAGACTCTTGAAATCTTTTGCGTTATGATTATAGCTATCTGCTTCAGATCAAGTTTATTCCAAATTTATGCCACGCCCACTGGGAGGCTGGCAAATCGATAACATGTCGATACACCTCAAATCACAAATCGATTAAACGTGAATAACTCCCACAATTTTGAAGTTAGAGTAATCAAATTTGGTAGGTATATTGCTGGTGACCTCCCGAAAAAATTGGATCCTGAGGTTAATCGGCCACGCCCATTATTACGCCCACCAGCCCCCCTCCAAAATTAATTTGAAATGCTTATATCTCCCGCAGTTTTAGAGCTAAAGTCACCATATTTGGAATATATATTACTGGTGACGTCCTCTACAGATTACAGAAACAAAATTTCGACCACGCCCACTCCCGCCCCCGTAATCGCGAAAATCGATATACATGAATGCACAATTCGATAACACGTGTATATTTCCCGCAATTTTGAAGCTAGAGTCCCCAAATTTGGAATTTAGACTAGGCTGACCAGCCCAAAAGATTGCGTCCTGGATTTTCCGGCCACGCCCACTGGAACGCCCCCCAGCCACCCCGCCCCCACGAAACACGGAAGCCTATATCTCGCACAGTTTAAGAGCTAGGGCCACCAAAATTGGAAGATAGACTTATTGTCAGCCCCCTAAAGATCGGCAAAAAATTTTGGGGCCCCGCCCCCTCCCGCCCCCAAAAATCGCGAAAATTTATATCTGCCAGTTTCAGAGCTAGAGTCATTAAACTTGGAAGATAGAATTCTGGGTCAGCCCCTCTAAATATCGGTAAAAAAATTTGGGGCCACGCCCCTCCCGCCCCCAAAAATCGCGAAAATGTATATCTTCCACAGTTTTAGAGCTAGTCACCAAAATTGGAGGATAGACTTATTGTCAGCCCCCTAAAGATCAGCAAAAAATTTTGGGGCCCCGCCCCTCCCGCCCCCAAAATCGCGAAAATTTATATCTTCCACAGTTTCAGAGCTAGAGTCATTAAACTTGGAAGATAGAATTCTGGTCAGCCCCTCTAAATATCGGTAAAAAAACTTTGGGGCCACGCCCCATCCCGCCCCCAAAAATCGCGAAAATGTATATCTTCCACAGTTTTAGAGCTAGAGTCAAGAATTTGTAAAATAGACTCTTGTCACTCCCTCTAAAGATCGGCCAAATTTTTCGGGCCACGCCCCTTCCCGCCCCCAAAAATCGCGAAAGCTTATATCTTCCACAGTTTTAGAGCTAGAGTCACCAAAATTGGTAGATAGACTTCTGCCCCCTCTTAAGATCGACCAAAATTTTCTGTTCACTTGCTTTCAGCTGTTCTTAAAATGGTATCAGAGTATTACGCAGTCGGCTCCGCCCGACTGCAACGTTCTCACTTGTTATAAACGTTAATTGGTATAGAAAATTACACTTAAGATTTCGGAAGTTCTAAGTCCGAAGCTTGCAACTTCCAACTTTACTTAACATTGCAAATATTCGATTATACATTCATTATACACCAAAATGTAGTTAGAGATAGTAAGCTATGCGAAGTGATTAAGTCATTTCTTGCCTAGGTCTTTTAGATTCTTCTCTGCTTACATCTTTCCATTGCAGACATGCCCGCCGATTAAGTGGAGCACTCACCTGTGTGTATCATCATGTGACGCCGCAGATTGTAGTTGGACTGCACCTTCTTGCCGCATGCCTGGCACTGGTAGAAATTGCGACCGCGTCGCTTCGTGTATGGTCGTGGAAGTCGTTTTTTTGTTGCAGCGACTTTCGGCTGCTTGTGCTGGAGGAGCTGATCGTCGTCATCCGACTGCAGTACAATGATCGGCGCTGGTTCGACCAGCTCCAGCTCGCAGCTTACAGCAGCCAGCGGCAAATCCTCATCGAGATCATCTCCACTGGCTGTCCGACGCTGTCGCTCGGCATCCTCACACTCGCTGTCGCTGTCGCTCAGCTCAATCCTGGCCACAATGCGTTGCGGCTGCTCTACTTTTCTGGCAATGAGTTGTATGTCCGGCGAGGAGCGTTTCGCTGGCTTCAAGCTGCGTTCAGCAGTGATCATCAAAGCCGCAGGCTGTGCCACACTTGCCTCATCATCGTCCAACAGCTCAATGATCGCTTGTTGTTGTTGTTGTTTTCGCTGCTCTTCTTGCTTCTTCTGCATTTCCTGTTGCTGCTGTCCAATTTTGAGCAGCAAACTCTTAATCTTGGCATCATCGATGGAGACAAAGTTCTCTTCCGGCTCGTGGTATTCGTAGCTCATGGGATCTGGCGGCCGCAGCTGGCAGCTGACGTCGCAACAGGGAGCATCGCAGCAGCCAGTTGCTGTGCAGCAAGCGGGCGCAGCGTTTGCGCAGTCGCTGCAGCAGTCGGCGCAGCCAGCGGTGGCAAGCTCCATGCCCTAAGCGAAGAGAGATCAAAGAGAATGCAGCAACTTCGCAGAGAGAGTGAGCTGTTGGAGAGGGAGCGAGCTTTTGCGCCTGTGAATATGCTATGCTTATTAAGCTAATTGTCATACACATCCTTGCGCAAGCAGCAAGCAGCAACAACTACAACAACAACAACAACATACCTTGCCGCTGTACATGAAGAAACAGCAAACAATTGGCAAATAAGAAGAAAACAAAGCCAAGCAGAGGGAAAAGTATTTTTTTGTGACGGACGCTGCTGCTTTTTTTTTGCCGTGGCCGTTTCGCGTTGTTAGCCGAGGCCGAGTGAAGAAGAAACTGGATTCGCAGCTCGCTTGCCCGGGCTCAGCAACCTCGACAAACGCCAAAAGTCGAGTTTCTGTCTGCCCGCTGCCGCAGTCGCTGCTCAGTCTGAATCAGCGAAGCGAAGCAACAACAACAAGCAGAAGCAGCAGCAGCAGCAGCAGTAGCAGCAGCAGGCGTAGCAACAACAAAACAGCGGACGCAACAGGCAAGACGACAGCGACGTCGACTGCGCCGCAGGCTTTTTATTTTTAATGCACGCGCATAGTGAACAAAATGAGCGTTGGCGACCCGGCAAGCTGCTGCTGCTGCTATTGCTCCTCCATGCCCCCGTCCCACACTCTGTACCGTTGCGTGCGTTGGCTGTTAACTTGATTTTTCTTCAGGCACGAAACCAAAACGAAAAACAAAGAAAATGCGCAGGGCGAACCGAAAGCAAGGCCCCAAAGATGTATGTATGTGTGTGTGTGTGTGTATGTATGTATATGTACAAACAACAGCGGCGGCAGCAACAACGATCGCGCGCACTGTGGAGAGCAAAAAGAAACCAGCGACCGTTGCGCGAAACTCAACTCACGATTTTCAAGATTACTTCGAGCAGCGCGAGCAGCGAAGCAGCAGATGCCGACAATAGCGGGGCGAAGGCGAAGGCGAAGACGAAGGCAAAGGCAAGCTACATTTAAAGCACGACCGAAGCGAAGCGGATCGTGGTCCCAACAACGACAACAATAACGACTGAAGTGGCTGCCGAGCAGCGTGAGCTCCGTGCGCAACCATTTCTTGTTGCTCTTTTTCCTTTTTTGCCTCGACAGCAACAACAACATGAGCACAGACTTTAATTATTTGCCATGTTTTGTTTTGTGTTGATTTTATTGCTTGGCCGCTGGCGTCGGCAGCAAAAGTTTAGTATAGTGGCGCTGCGTCAGCCTTTCGACAGACAGTGTTGAGCAACGACACAAAAGGGCGGTTGACCTGCGCCAACCGTTCATTTGTATGCATTCGGCGTGGGTGGGTTGCTCCCGAACTGATCGCACGTCACCAACAGCCGCCGCCCATCCTCTCCTCATGCTCCTCATTTCGCCAGTCGACTGAGCGATGCGATCGTGACTGCGAGTACAATAACGACGACTTTGAGCGTGTCAATGAAACTTGTTTTAGATCGGCGCACGCCCACTCGCCCAGCCTGGGCAACTCGTGTGTTCTGTCCATCGGCTCAAATAGAATCTTAAAGTGCCTGCGCCAGTGGCTGAGTGTGGAGCAATGCTCGGCGCTCCCAAAACCAGGTGTTCGAACTTTTTCTGAGCCAGATATGCCCACATGCATATGTACGTATGTGGGTATGTACATACATATGTATGTATGTATGCGGCTGGGGGCTGTAAAGATATATAGTAAAGATATATATAAATTTATATATATATAATATAGATAGTCTTATATTACTAAAAATAAACATTACCCCATACAAATAATGCATACGTGTGCGTGTAAATTTATTATCAAGTAAAACTATCTCAATAAAATGTATTTATTCACAAATTACAAAAATAACCCAACGAATAAGCGAAAAGCTATCAAATATTCAGCATGCAAATCGCTTAGGTTTTTTTTTGATAAAGTATAAGAGTCGAAGGACGAATAACATAAATATTATCAATCAAAACAAGTGGGGAAGGATTATCTTCGGCGTGCCGAAGATTTTATACTCTTTTCGAACCTATAGGCAATTTTCTGCCTTCCCGACTTCGAGTTGTATGGCAGCTATAAGATATAGTGGTCCGATCCGGCCGGCTCCGACCAATGTGATGTCTCTTTGAATAATAAGTATCAGTGCAAAGTTTCATCGCGATAGATTCAAAAACATGGGATATATGGCCAAAACCGACGAGTTGTATGGCAGCTATAAGATATAGTGGTCCGATCCGGCCGGCTCCGACCAATGTGCTGTCCCCTGGAATAATAAGTGTCTGTGCAAAGTTTTATCGCGATTGCTCAAAAACTGAGGGACTAGTTTGCATACATACAGACAGACGGACATGGCTAGATCAATTTGTTTTGTCATTCTAAGCATACTGGCAGTAACTTTTGGGGGTCTCCGACGCTTCCTTCTATGCGTTACAAACTTCAGGACAAACTAATATACTATTTTCTTCGAAAAGAGTATAAATATCCTATAATACAATTTCTTTCAACATACTCCAACAAATACTTCAATTGAAAACTTAAATCGCATATAACCGAGTCCGATGAGAGAGTACAAGTAGAAAATCTGAGAGTTAAAGAGGAAAACTGAGAAAGCGAATAAGAGAGCAGGAGAAGAGAGTGATCGGACTAAGATAACCGAACAGAATCTTTAAAATCAGCACTAAAGCACATACTAAGTTACCCACCCTACTTAATTTCTTGAGAATCGTGAGAATTCATTTTATGTTTCATTTAAGCCAAGACTAGGCGGCTGGGCAGCATGGGATATGGTATCTGTCCCACTTGCATGTTAGAAAAATAGAGTTGTCTCTAATCTTTTGAAAAAAACTTGTTTATTATGTTTTCTAGTTCATTCTAAAATAACATTTTGAAGCTAAGTATTTAAATTCGCATGCTGGATCGTTGGACAAACTGTAGTTAATTTTGGATACAAGCAGATATCCATTATAAAACGATCGAACTTGAAACGTAGCATAAAGTACATACGTAAATATACATATATTAGAAACATATTTGGCAAAATTGGATTGATACTATAATCTAAGCGGGCTAACAACTAAGTGTACCGTAAATAGAGTTAAATATAGCTAAGTACTTATATATAAAAAATGTGATTTGTATTTCATAAGTATCATCTATCGAAACGACAATGGTGAAGAAAACGGCTTATTGAGACATATACATAAAGGATCGGGCAAATCCAACCCGATTGCGCAATAAACATATTAAAAACACATGTTGCTAGTTATAAAAAAAGGATTACAGATATTACAGAAGGCAAAAGCTATTAAGATGATATGCAATGTATGAAAGATGTGGCGGCTGAGAACTTAACTATATACAATTCTTAAAATTAAAGCGAACTAAATCAAGCTCGGGACATTGGGTGGGTGCTGGGTTAGAATAACGCTTGATTGGTGCCATCATAAGAGCTAGTCTAGTATATATTATATATCAACTATTGGCAGCAGCAAATACAAATTATAAGGTATAGGCAGCTGCATCATCCTTCTATGGTACAGAGTGCGAATTATGGGATCGCTTAAAGCTTTTGCTGCACATCCAGTTTGTTGGCCTTGCTCGGCTCCAGCGATGTGCCCAGTTTCTCATGGTTGACAATAAACTTCTTGGCTCCCGAGAAGCCCTGCTTATTGATGTAAAAACTCTTTTGGGCGAGTGGCGAGACGCCATCATCAACGGCAAGGCGATTTAGAAATGTTGCTGCCGCCTTGGCGCCACTGTCGCAGGAGAATGATTCAATGCTGATCGTGGAACAGCCGCCAATTGACGACGTCTCGCTCTTGGCATCATCCATCAGCGTGGCATCATCAACCATATCGTTGACGAGCAGCTGCGGACCACCGAGCACACTGCTCGACGAGGCCGTCGACAATATGGAGGAAGTGCGACTGCGACATGTGTTCGGCTCGCTCTCCGATATCGAGATGCCCTCGTCGATGCTCTGACTCTGACTGTTGCCAGCCAGGCAGATGCCATCCAGGCCATTGGCGGGCAAAACGCTGCCCGGGGAGGCTGATACGGGCGAAGGGCAGCCACTGCTGCTGCTGTTGTTATTGCCTCCGGCATTGTTGTTTGTGCATAGCTTTGATATGAACAGCTTGGGTGTATTGCGTCCATCGTAGGTGCCCGAATCAGGGCTGGGACACACTGACGAAGGCGATTGACACACAGGCGACGAGCCCCGACTGAAGAAAGACAAGCGGATAGTATATTCAGAGTTTTTAAATTGCATACTTTAATAAGGTTTATATTAATTATAATCGAGTATTTACAATGACAAACTGTAGAAAATTGCCATTGGGGAGCTCTGTATATAATATATAATATAAGTTTATAATATAACGTAAATACTCGTTTTAATAGCAGCTGCTACCAACTGTCTGATTAAATCTTAAACAAGAGCATTTTGAACAATTTTATAATTACTGCCGTGAATTATATTTGATTAATTCTATAATGGCATCACGCTCTGTGGCCGAACTACTATTGATCTTTAATCTCTGATATTCTTACAATAAATATGGGTATAATCCTCCATTTAAGGAAACTTTACTGATCAAATGAAAGGCTTAGTAAAACTGCCCAACAGATTCATTTGAAAAAAATAAAAATCCATTATAATCAATTATAATGAAATCAAAATTATAGCTGCTTATAGCAGAGATAGATTTTCCCACTCACCTATCTGTAAAGATCTTCTTTGGCGGCGGCGAGTAGACGCTCCAGTTGCTGACACCCGGATTATTGTCATCCAGCTCGAATTTGCGTTTGACGGGCCCCAAAGTCGAGGGTCGCATCGGAATGGGTGACATGGAGCGCCGTGTGGAAAACGTGCGACGTGTGGGCGATGGGGAGTAGGGCAGACGCATGCCAGCGCGATTGCTGGTGGGGCTGGGACTGGAGCAGCTGGTGCTGTTGCCGCTGCCCGTCGGTGGCAGCACTACCTGCAGCGGATTGGAGAACTCATCCGATTTGCAGGACCAGTTTTCGGCGACCAGTGTTAGATCCTCCCAGCTCTGCGAGATTTGCATCTCCCGATGCACCTCACGCTCGTGGTTCACCTCGCGACTGTTCAGATCGGCGCACTCCTCCTGCCGCAACTGGGAGACGCGTGGCGTAAGGCACAAGGCCGCTCCGCCTGTGCCGCCCGCACCGCTCAGCGCCGGACTGTAGCTGGCCGAGTAGCGACGCGCACGTGGCGTAAACGGATTGAACATAGGCGCCGGGGATACCTCCCGCGAGCTGGGCTGTGAACGTATGTGTATATTCTTGCCAAAGCAATCGATGCCCGACGCTGTGCTCAGGCTGAAATTGGAGCACATGCTGCTGATGCTAGTCTCCGGGCGATGACGATGCGGCTGTTGCTTCTTCTTTGGTGTCTGCTCGTGCTCCTTGGCCGCAGCGGCTGCTGCGGCGGCAGCCCGTGTCGTCATCGGTGTCGCTTTGCCCGTCACCGTGCGTATGATGGGCACGCTGAGGCAGCGCTTTAGAGTCTTGGAGCTGCCGCCGCTGGGCGGCGGTTCGAGCGTGTCCATTGGTACAGAGGCCGCTTCTGCCTCGGCTTTCGTCTGGTTGGGCTGCTCATCGTTGCTGCTGCTACTGCTGCTGCTGGCGTTCGTATCCATTGAAACGAGTCTATAAATAAAAACTATGTGATTTACTATTTATTTTTCGATTTGGGCTGCGGGTTGCTGACGCTTACGCTGTGGGTATTTTTATGTTTCGTGGGTTTCAGTTCAACTAAAAACAAAATTGCCTGTCAACACACACACACACAAACACACACGCCGCACACATTCGCACACACTCGGGTCACTATACAACACACAAAACCAAAAACAACAACAGCACACACCATTTGTTCTTGCTCGCTCACTCGCACTCAGCTGGCGCTGGTTCAGTTTTGGGTTCGTTCGGTTCACTTGGGCAGCTCCAAATGCATGTGGCGCAGTTTATCTGCAGCTCCAAGTTAGGATTTGCCCCAAAAATTGTAATACAGCCGCCACTACAGCTCTACATCTCTGTCAACGTCGGCGTTGGCGTCGCCGTCGACGTCGGCGTCAATATTTTTTCCCCAAGCGAGTGCGTGCGTTGCGAGTGGCAAGTATTTTGCTTGCTTTTTACATCGACTATTTGCCATCAGCGCATGCAAATGTTGCACAATTTAGATGGGCAACAGTTTGTGGCAGCTTTTAAGCAAACTTTGCGGCTATAATAACTTATCGAAATGCTTTAATATACTTACAAAGTTATGTCCTGTGATTACAATTTTCTGCAGCGTTTTAGTTTTTTCCTAGTGTTGGGTAACGACAACAGCTTGGTATCCAGACACGTTCAGACTTCAAAGCAAAGTCAACATCAACAATGTGTAAAAATATGTTGCTTGAGTAAACGCCACAATTATTTACTGCCGTCACATTACAAATATGTCAAAAAATATATTCTCTCTATTTACGAGCAACTAATATTGCTAACAAGAGCCCGTTGGCGAATTGCATGGCTTCGTGGTGATCGGCTGTGTGATGAGTCGCACTCCTATGCTTGACCAGCAATGCCGTATATTGTGACGCTGTGCAACACTGAGCGCGCGCGCCTTTCGAATTGCCGTCGCCCAGCCATGCTGCTTACAGTTCTACATATGCATGTGAAAAACAACCACAATTGCAAAGGCATTGAAGAGACAAATAATGACATTTAATATATATATATATATATATTTACTATATGCGAAACTTAAGAAAATGGACATACTTATATGTATGTGTGTATAAGCTAAATTGTAATTTGGTTAACTTAAGAGAAATCACAACTAATTATAATAACACACTTCGAGATGCTTTTATTTAGTTTGCATAAACTAATGAATGCTGTAAATAATATGTATGTTTCAGTAATGTGGAACATAAACGGTTTTTCTCCCAACTTACTGAATTTATAATACTTTTTCATGTTAAATATTATGTTCTCTTTTGCGAAATTTTAATGGGTGCTCTACAGCTAAATTACATTTTAAGCTAATTTCTTTGTTAGTTGACGCCAGTTACTTTTCTTGGGCTTTTCTTCTTCCTCTCTCTTTTGGATGGTATTCATTTGCGACAATTGAAATCGTTTACATATTACTTGACTTAATAAGAGGAGAAGTGAAATCAGTATATAGTAGAAGCATCCTACAACTAGTTTGTAGTATCGTAATGAGCGTCGTGTTTGTAAATGGAAATCAAGTTGCATTTTCTTGTTGTTTTTTTTTGTTTTTTGTTAGTTGACTAAATTGGCAAACGCATGAGCTGCTATGGCGAGCGGCGGGCTTGTCAGATGGGACAGCATCCTTACCCATCGGCCAGGGCGGGTGTAACCCAGCCATACTTCTCGTGTGTTTTAACCAGTGATCGGAACGACTCTTCTGCCTGGCGGCTGCAAGCATAACAAAAACACCAAATTCGAATCAGTTCAAATGATACTGTACAGCTGGCAACAAGCAAGAACGCACCGACTAAACTCCTTTGTACTTTTTGGTTTGCGAGCAATGCGACCTTGACCTTTAACAACACTGGCCGCAAACTGCATTATGACCGCCTCCACGGTGTATGCACTGGCCCAGCCCCTCGGTGTGAGCAGCTCCATGCAAATGGCGCCACCCTCCATCACGTAACCCTTCTCGATGCGCGGCTCCACCACACGCATAAAGGGCGGCGCAAAGGGAAAGTTGTCGGGAAAGCTCAAATGCAACAGAATGGCCGGCACGTTCATCTCAATCATGTCGTGGGCCAGCGGCGAGTCGGGATCGATCACATGCAGACGCACATGCCACTCAAATAGGCTGTCATGGACCAGCTCCACCTGCAGTGAGAGTTAAATATGATTATCTATGTTCAAACAGAGCAATTTCAATAAATAACAAGTGGGAAAGGATTATCTTCGGCGTGCCGAAGATTTTATACTCTTTTCGAACCATTAGACAATTTTCACTCTGCTAGCTGCAGCACTTTCATCTGTAAAAATTTATATCATATGATATCAATTTGAATTGAAATATTAAATTTATTTCCAGTAGTATGGCAGCTTTAAGATATAGTGATCCGATCCGGCCGGCTCCGATCAATGTGATGTATGTTTGAATAATATGTATCGGTGCAAAGTTTCATCGCGATAGCTTTGAAAACATGGGATTTATGGCCAAAACCGACTTCCAGTTGTATGGCAGCTATAAGATATAGTGAGCTGATCCGGTCGGTTCCGACCAATGTGCTGTCCCTTTGAATAATAAGTCTCTGTGCAAAGTTTTATAACAATAGCTCAAAAACTGAGGGACTAGTTTGCATACATACAGACAGACAGACGGACATGGCTAGATCAATTTGTTTTGTCATTCTAAGCATACTGGCAGTAACTTTTGGGGGTCTCCGACGCTTCCTTCTATGCGTTACAAACTTCAGCACAAACTTAATATATTATTTTCTTCGAAAAGAGTATAACGAGAAGATGTTGTATCGAAACTACCTTCATACAAAGCATGGACTCAAAATATATATAAATAACTATCAAAATAGAAAACGGTCTAAACATCCAAGCCCAATCTAAGATATCTTTTATATTATATTATCCTGATCAAGCTTTTGCTAAGAATCTACTGGCTTTGTTGTTGGCATTACCGTGAAAACGGCATCCTTCTTGGTCTGTAGGCGTTCCATTTCGCGGTACTCCTTCATCAGGCGACGCGACCGTATGGTGGCATCCGGTGGCAGCAACAGCGAGCGTCCAGTTTTTGGTGCCACTCTGCGAAACGGTTGAGGATCATGTGATTAGTTTGTACATACGCTCAATTTGCACATGCACTTACTTGTGATCCTGGCGACGACGTTTGCCCGGAGACTCGCACTTTGGCATATCGGCGGCAACCCGCACGATGGCGTTCTTTGAGCTTGCCTTGGCTTCTTTCCCAGCTGCAGTTTCGGCTTTTCCAGCTCCGGCACCAGCATCGGCTGAGGCTGGGGCTCCTGCGGCGGCTGCTGCTGCCGCTGCTGTTCCTGTTCCTGTTCCTGCTTTGCCCGTGGTGGCAGCGACTTCAACAATCGGCTTGTTGTTTATATTGTTGTTGTTCTTGCTGCTGCTGGTGCTGTGCTCGGGCCCATCGGCTTTATCGACTTTGTCGTTGTTGTTATTGTTGTTGGTGCTGTTATTGTTATTGTGATTGTTGTTCTGGTTGTTATTATTATTATTATTATTGTTGTTGTTGTTGTTATTGTTGGTGGATTTGTGGAAGATCTTGCGAAAAGCAGTGACTACGCGTTCTTTGGAACGGGATGACATCTTTGCCAATTTGTGATCTTTGTTTTCTCTAGCGGTGGCTTTAATTTATAGTTACAAGTTATTCTTGTACAAGTTGAATTCGTGTCTGTGTGTGTGTTTGTTTGTGCGAGCGTGATTTTTCAGTCTTTTTTATATAATTTGTTTGTTGTGCAACGCCAATTGTGCTGCAATCAGAGAGGAAGACATATATATATATATATAAATATTTATAATAGAACGTAAGTGGTATGTAAAAATAAGTTGTACAGCTATATGCGAGACAAGTAGCGAGTGGAATGTATGTATGTGGAACCCAAGTTGGCCCGGGATCGCAAATTCGGCCAGCTGTATTCAGCAAACATACATTTCATCTTTTATTGGCACATAAAAATGTCCCTGACCTACGCCCATTTCATATTACATCTAGTGATTTTTTGTTTTCAACTGACCTTGGAGGGAGTAATTTAAAGCACATACATACATATGTACGTAAAACATATTTGCTTGCGTCTCTTGGCAATATTCTATAATTTTTGCGCGATAAACTCACTTAGTTCAACGTTATTATCTTCATATTTCTGTATGGTTCTATGTAAATGGTTGCTTTGCTTCTATATGGTATCCGAACTAAAAGGCAGACGTTGAAATTGTTTTAATTTACGAGTCTCTAAAGATTATCTAGCTGCGCCAGCTCTGGTATAGGGTAACACAAAGAACTTGTAGATACTTCACGCGCTGCTATAAATACGGCACATCCCCGACAACATCCTTGACAACGTTTTCAAGCTTATAAAAAAAAACAAGAGCGAAAAATATATGTTAAATTCTCGCAGCCAACTACGAGCGAGAAGCAACTACAACAACGATAGCTCATAAAGAATAACAGAAAAGCAAAATAGCGACAGCGACGATATAAAAAACAAGTAAGAGTGCTCTAGTCGGGAGTGCCCGACTAGGAGATACCCTGAACCCAGTCCTTAAAATCATTCGTACTACTCTAAACACACACATGCTGCAGTGCAAGCGGTTTAAGCAGTTAGCTTGCTCTTTCGCTGAGCCCCACACAATGGAAAGTTAAATCTTAAATAACTTCTGTGTTTATTGTCCGATC
This sequence comes from Drosophila flavopinicola, assembly GCA_035042425.1. NCBI lineage: Eukaryota > Metazoa > Arthropoda > Insecta > Diptera > Drosophilidae > Drosophila > Drosophila flavopinicola. The sequence goes on along the minus strand of JAWNLL010000033.1, from coordinate 71,953 downwards.
TTATATATTGGTATCCAAAAAGTGAAATATTTGTTACATGTGTATGCTATTCGAGATTATACATGCCAAATTTGGGGTCTCTAGCTCTTATAACTTTGAAGTTATGTCCCAAAAACGCTAGTCTAAAATCAAAATTTATCGATAACTTTTGAATGCGACGAGTTATCGATCAAATGAAATAAACTTGATCTGTCCCGGGATTAGGAGAACTTATGTTCCAAATATGAAGTCTCTAGCTCTTGTAGTCTCTGATATACAGACGGACAGACGGACGGACGGACAGACGGACAGACAGACGGACATGGCTAGATCGACTCGGCTGTTGATACTGATCAATAATATATATACTTTATATGGTCGGAGATGCTTCCTTATGCCTGTTACATACATTTGCACAAAACCATAATACCCTTTTTACCCATTTTTAATGGGTTCAGGGTATAAAAAGCTTATTGCGACGCAGCCAACAGTTACCAGGCAGGCAGACAGACGGATGACGGGAAGGGGATGGAAGGAATGGACCGGGGTGCTCCGGTGGAACGTAGGATTTGCAAGGGAGGGGCTGGCTTTCAACTTTTATGGCTAAAAGTTCTGCGACGGGCGCAAGCAAAGTGGATGCTGTGTGGGCAGTGTCGGATTTTGATGCACGTGGGTGCCAGCTTAGGTGTTGACCATGGGCCTTAATTGTTCCACTTGCGCATAATTAGATGTTGCCAAGGAGACGGGCAGCAGGTGGAGCACAGGGTTCGGGTTTGGGCTTGGAGCCAGGCCAATCCTATGGCCAGGGGCCAGCGCATTTGCTATAATGGCTTATATAATGCTGCATATTTATGTTTATTATTGTTATTATAGAGGGGATCGTGGTGAGGTCAAAAAAAAAAGAAATAAGGCAAACAGCCTTAGGCACCCAAAATGACCCACTAAAGCTGTGGAGGGAGCGATAAATTATAAATTTTCTGGCATCTAATGAAATTTAAAGTGTGAGACAATTTTGTGCATGCTGATTTAATTTTAAGAGAAAAGCACCTCAAAAGCATACTCATTTAGAATTCTTACAATGTTGCCTTTATAAAATATTACAAGTACGGTTGCCGCTCGATAATAACTATTGTTATTCTTGAAGTTTATGTATAAAAGTGGAATTTTTCATATTTATTTTAACTATAATGTGCTCGTCACGATTAATTTCATACTCTACAGATTTACAATGCTTAAAACGCAAAGAGAAAGAAAAACAAGTGGGAAAGGATTATCTTCGGCGTGCCGAATATCTTATACTCTTTTCGAACATTTAGACAATTTTCACTCTGCTAACTGCAGCACTTTCATCTGTAAAAATTGATATCATATGATATCAATTTGAATTGAAATATTAAATTTATTTCCAGTTGTATGGCAGTTTTGAAGATATAGTGATCCGATCCGGCCGGCTCCGATCAATGTGATGTATATTTGAATAATATGTATATGTGCAAAGTCTTATCGCGATAGCTTTGAAAACATGGGATCTATGGCCAAAACCGACTTCCAGTTGTATGGCAGCTATAAGATATAGTGATCCGATCCGGCCGGCTCCGATCAATGTTCTGTATGTTTGAATAATGAGTATCTGTGCAAAGTTTTATCGCGATAGCTTTGAGAACATGGGATTTATGGCCAAAACCGCCTTTGAAGTGTATGGCAGCTATAAGATATAGTGGTCTGATCCGGCCGGTTCCGACCAATGTGCTGTCCCTTTGAATAATAAGTCTCTGTGCAAAGTTTTATAACGATAGCTCAAAAACTGAGGGACTAGTTTGCATACATACAGACAGACAGACAGACAGACAGACGGACATGGCTAGATTAATTTGTTTTGTCATTCTAAGCATACTGGCAGTAACTTTTGGGGTTCTCCGACGCTTCCTTCTATGCGTTACAAACTTCAGCACAAACTTAATATACTATTTTCTTCGAAAAGAGTATAAAGAAAAAAACTAGCTATGAATACAAAGTTTGACAGTTTCAACGAGCCTATTAGCAACTTTTAATGTACCTTTTTGTAATTTTCCTGAAATTTCTTTTCATGTACTTTGAAATTGACAAACTTGTTGCCAATTCAATTAACCGCTGAACTGATGCGATTACATAGATTGTCTATGTCAGAGAATTACAAATTATGATTGATTGATTGATGTATCGCTTGACAGGCAAAAGCTTCCAAATTGGTCGACAGATACCATAAGAAAGCCAGACGGACGTGCAATGTATGCTGAAAGTCGAGTATTAATAGCATAGAAAACTCATTAAGAGACCAGTGCATGGAGGAAAAGGAGTTCAGCTAAGGTCGCGCATTGGGTTATGTATATCGATTCAGTGCTGATTGGATATTTCCTGCTCGGCAACTATTTATAGATTGCAGCAAGTTTTACACTTTTGCTTTCAGCCATAAACGGGCAGGCAAAAGAGAAACGAGAAACTGGTAAATGGCGTCAAGGCGCCAGGCCAAGTCCAGAGCACAACGAGCGAGGAAACAAGTTCCAGTCAAGCTGCTCCTTTAGGTGGGAGGTAGTGCAGAGCAAGCGGAATGCTCACTTGAGACTTTCCAGACATTTTGGTATTGTCTCTTGGCATCCAGCTGCGATGGCATTCATCTAACAGAGCAACAATGCGACATAGCTTCAGATAAAGAGAAATACTATATATATATATATAGTTACAGCTCTTGTAAATAAATAGAATTTAACTATGTTGCTGCTCTGTGACAGCTCTGAAAAATTATGGACGACAAATTGACTCAATGACTGGTAATTTGAGCTCTCAGCACAATCTAATCTTATCTGGCGTCGCGAAAATCGATAAGGGTCACCCCGTCCACAATCACTGACCTATCCCGGCGGGCAATATAAATAAAAGCCTTGGCATATTAATGATAATTTTAGATCATATGCATTAGGGAGGAGGGTGGTTGACAAACGGCAGTCACAAAGTCGTTCTCGGGTTGTGGGCGGCTAATAACAAAGTGCTGCCGTTAAAAGCAATGCCATAGTAGAATTAGCTTTTAATTGAACAGTTCAATTTGCAGTGCCATTGAATACATTAAACAGGGTGCTTTCCAGCAAGTTGTTTAGTTGCTACTATCGATATACATATATCGATGTTTGTTCAATGAGCTTGGGTTATTTCTAAGTAATGCACTAGTGTTAATCGGTTAAATGAAGATCTTAGCAAAATTCAGCTTTAAGAATTAAGTTGTATGTATATATAAATATGCCTGTTTGTTTTGAGTGATACCGGAGTGTTGAGATGTAACATATGTATGTACATTTGATATTTGTATACATTTTTCCGCTCAAAGCGATCATTGATCGATTAAACTTGCTATCGAATGTATGCGTTTTGATATCAAATGTATCTAGAGTTTCATTTGGACCGTCTAACAACACTATTACATTTAGATTGCTGTACTTGAGCGTGGGAAATAGTCAAATTTTGTACAAAAGCTACAGCTATGAAAATACATTGTTCTTATTTAATTGTATGCATACAAGTGTATGTTCTGGCTGGCATAAATAAGTTGGCTGGCGGCGTTTATTGTTGTTGCTGCTACACGAGCATGCAAATTTCTAACTGTTGTGTTGCTGCATGCAAATCACAGGCGCAAACACACGAAACAACATCGTCATAACAATGAAAGCTGCACGAAATAACAAAATTTGTAATCAACAACTCAGCCCAAAAAAAAAACGATGTCAGCTGTAAGTTCCCTAAACACAACTCGCAAGCCTTTTATTGATTTTCGTAGGAGTTCGTTCTTGGCTTTTAATTGCAAATCAAATTATATGCAAAACTTGTGTATGCGCCATTAATCAACACTGGCGGCCAGCGTCAAAGCAATGCTAAAGAAAAGTTATTAAAAGCGCCGCAGCAATTGTACGCAATTGGCTAGGTGTGAAAGCGAGAGCTACCGATAGAGTGAGCGAGAACGAGCGTATTTGTTTGCTTGCTCAACAGTTTCTTTGTTTGCCTTTGGCAGTGCATTTTTTTCTCAATTTGTTTGTTTTTTTTTTGCGTTGCACTTTGCGCCTGTCATGGCAGTCAGCTGTTGTTGTTGTTGTTGTTGGTGTTGTTGCTGCTGCTGCTGCTCTTTCTGCCACGAGCCATTGTCGTGAGCTGACTCTCTCTCTTCCCTGCTCAATCAATCACTCTTTTACAGTATGAATATACATATATATCTGTGTGTGTGTGTGCGTGTGTGTGTGTGCGTGATGTGCTTTTTGCCATTGTTCTACTTGCTCATTGGCTGCTGTTTTTGGCTTTGTTCTTTTATTTATAAACACTCGCGCTGGTTAATACAAGCTAATTGAATTAAGCACGGTTTAAATTTCGTATTAATCAGCATCCTTATCTTCCGGGTTTGGTTGGATGGCAAACGTATGTATATAGAGGGATTCGCAAGTTTATTGACTGCAAAGCCCAAAAAATCATTAAATATGATTGAAGCTAGATTTAATTAAAAGCTACAAATTCCTTCGAGATGCAAGTTGGTAGGCAAAAGCTCACTCTTTGCTCAACTTTGACCTTGATGTGTCTCTGTTTATTTATCGCGCCACAGCCAAAGCCGTCGCCTCCCACATTTATGTTTATATTATTTGAATTCGGTTTCGGCACGTAGATGCCGCCGCAGCGCCCGAAAGCAGGCTACACAAAATGCCTTTTTATGTTATTATGCCCTCTGCCCATTGAAAATGCGTAGAAGGGTATAAAAAAGTTGTGCAAATAGATGTAGCAAGCACAAATATATATATATATGCATATTTTTGTTGTCTGCTAATGATTTTCAATTTGGAGTGTTTGTACACCATAAATAGAATTACCTTTTTTTGAGGCTATGAAAACATAAGGTAAGCACATCAGTTTGGAGCTGAGTGCAGGGCATCTGCTAGTCGGACACTCTTCGATTAAATCATTCTCACTTGTTTTCTGCTTTGTTGTTCTTCATAATTTCGGTGCGAGAAAAGGATGCAAGCTTTTGTATGGGTCTCTCAATGGCAGCGTTGCGCGTGTCCTGTGCAAACGGAAGCCATTTATGAAATTGCTATCAACAAGAGCGGCACCAGCGACAACAACACACACACCCAGGAAACTTGGACTTGGGCGACACACTGGCGAGTGTGTCATGTGATGACGGCAATGTGGGCCGCTCAGTTAGTTGGTGGTTCAGTTCGGCTCGGGTCCTTTCGATTTCGGCCCGTGTCAGATGTGAAGTGGTATGTCAGCTCGATTGGGTCGGGTGTTGTCTGGAGGGTCATTAAAGACAAGATGAGCGCCAAACGCTGCAAAGTAAAGTGTCGCTTGCAAGGCAGCAGCCGAGAGTACCTATCAAATCACCAGCTCCACACAATTTCAGCGCCTTGAACAGCTGAAGCGCTTTTAAATAGACATACGTTGTAGAGTGTTGTGAGAGTAAAAGAGAGAGAGAGGATAAAGAGAAAATAAAGAGAGTGAGAGGATAAAGAGAGAGATAGAGAGAGAGAGAGGATAAAGAGAAAATAAAGAGAGTGAGAGGATAAAGAGAGATATATAGAGAGAGAGAGAGAGAGAGAGAGAGAGAGGATAAATAGAGAGAGAGACAGAGAGAGAGAGAGGATAAAGAGAGAGAGAGAGAGAGGATATAAAGAGAGAGACAGAGAGAGAGGATAAAGAGAGTGAGAGAGATGATAAAGAGAGAGAGAGAGAGGATAAAGAGAGAGAGAGAGGATAAAGAGAAAGAGAGAGAGGATAAAGAGAAGATAGAGAGCGAGAGAAGACAGAGAGAGAGAGAGGGGTCACAGAGAGAGAGAGAGAGAGGAGTCACAGAGAAAGAGAGAGAGACGAGTCACAGAGAAAGAGAGAGAGAGAGGAGTCACAGAGAAAGAGAGAGATGAGATACAGAGAGAAGACAAAGATAGAGAAAGGAGAAAGAAGAGTTAGAGAGAGTGCGAGAGTGAGAACAGATAGACACATACTCAAAGAGAGAGAATATGAGAGTAAAAGTAGTAAGAGAGAATTATATTAAGAGGGACAGAGTTAGTTATCTAGAGAGACGGACACAGCAGAGAACACACAAGCACTTGCACATACCGAAATCATCACATTCTCCAGACCTTACTTCAAATCTTGAGAATCGCATAGAAGGGCGCTCGTTAATATGCGTTAATTTTAAATTGCTGAGATGTTAACAGAAAACTGTTAGTAAAACTAATAGTCGTGTGATTTGGTGTCTAATGTATTATGCATAGTAGACCAGACCTTTTTTTATACCCTGAACCCATTAACAAGTAAGAGTGCTCTAGTCGGGAGTGCCCGACTACGAGATACCCTGAACCCAGTCCTTACAACCATTCATACTAATCTAAACACACACATGCTGCAGTTCAAGCAGTACAAGCGGTTTAAGCAGTTAGCTTGCTTTTTCGCTGTGCCCCACACAATGGAAAGTTAAATCTTAAATAGCTTCTGCGTTTATCGTCCGATCTTATTGAAATTTTTGGGGAAAGTAGTTGTCAATAATATGTGTGACCAAACCAAATTGCAAGGTCGTACCCTCAAAGATGCGTTTTTTGATCTTTTGGGGGGTTTGGGGTGGTATCCAAAAAGTGAAATATTTGTTACATGTGTATGCTATTCGAGACTATACATGCCAAATTTGGGTCTCTAGCTCTTATAACTTTGAAGTTATGTCCCAAAAACGCTGGTCTTAAATCGAAATTTATCGATAACTTTTAAACGGTACGAGTTATCGATAAAATGAAATAAACTTGATCTGTCCCGCAATTAGGAAAACTTATGTTCCAAATATGAAGTCTCTAGCTCTTGTAGTCTCTGATATCTGTGTGTTCATACAGACGGACGGACAGACAGACAGACGGACATGGCTAAATCGACTCGGCTATTGATACTGATCAAGAATATATATACTTTATATGGTCGGAGATGCTTCCTTATGCCTGTTACATACATTTGCACAAAACCATAATACCCTTTTTACCCATTTTTAATGGGTTCAGGGTATAAAAATGGGTTAAAAGGGTATAATGAAGTTGTGCAAAAGTATGTAACAGGCATAAGGAAGCATCTCCGACTATATAAAGTATATATATTCTTGATCAGTATCAACAGCCGAGTCTATCTAGCCATGTCCGTCTGTCCGTCCGTCTGTATGAACACGCGGATATCAGAGACTATAAGAGCTAGAGATTTCATATTTGGAATACAAGTTCTCGTAGTCCCGGGACAGATCAAGTTTATTTCATTTTATCGATAACTCATCCGTTCAAAAGTTATCGATAAATTTCTATTTGAGAACAGCTTTTTTGGGCTATAACTTACAAGTTATAAGAGCTAGAGGCACCAAATTTGGTATGTATAATCTCGAATAGCATACACATGTAAAAAAATATGTCACTTTTGGATACCACCCCAATCCCAAAAGTGAAAAACACTCATTTTTAAAGGTATGACCTTGTAACTTGGTTTGATCGCCCATTTTATAGCCAATTTTATGTCGGACAATAAACGCAGACGTTATTTAAGATGGTGTGGGGCTCAGTGCAGAAGCAAGCTAACTGCTTGAACTGCTTGTACTGCTTGCAGCATTATATTAGTATGAACAAATATAAGGACTGGTTTTACTTTGCCCTTTCCCATGTGACAAGCTTCGTTTGACCGCTTGTGTGTTTTCCAAGAAATTCAAGCTGACGACCAACAAGTGAGATATGTCCTCTGCCAGCACTCAGGCACCTCCATGTGTGCTGACGTCAATGGGACAACAGGATTTCAGCTTGAGAGCTACAAAATAGACCACAAACTGCATGTACTTGAAGCAACCTGTCCCGACATATGGCTCATGTTGATGGAAATTGTTTATCACCTCGATTCATTCGCATGCTCATGTAATATTCATAAATTGCCAGAGCCGACGCACTGAACTTCATCTAATCGGCGCAGTCTTTTCTATTTATAGTCCTCGCCACAGGTAAGCGCTGCCAGTTTGAGGAGCTAGGTGTGATTAGGGGAATGTGCATGCATAATCAATTTACGACTGTGTAAATCGAGAAATTCATTTAAGCTGGCCATAAAAGTAAAATCGACTAGTATGCAATATTATAAAATGTTAATGCCAAGGCCCAAAACTCAACTGATCAACGGCGATTTAAATGCACAAGGCGTAAAGTCAACCCCCATTTTGCCAATTGGGTTATTCATGATGTGCTCTAAACAACAACAGCAACAGCAACAACAACAACAGCAACAACAACACAAACAGTTAGTCAGCACAAAAGAAGCGGAGACAATATACGACTGTTGCCATTCCCTTCTCACTTGTTCCCACTTCCGCATTCCCACTCGGAACGCGTTCGGCTCCATTGTGGGGTGAACTTTGGCTTCTTGGCGCTCAACATTGCGTGTGGGCGTCCAAATGTCAGCAGTAAATAAAATTGGCGCATTTTCCGCCGGTTTGTATCGTATTTTTCTGTCAGAAAATCATTTGCAGGCTTTAAACCAGTTGCAAAGTAATATTACAATAGAATATAGGAGAATACAAGAAATACACACAAATTAGAGCTTCCCGAAATTAGATTCGGTATTTCAGAAATTGGAATTAAGTATTAGCGAACAGGAATCACCGATGAAATCAATGAATTTGTATATAAATTTTGGTTTGTTTTATCTTAAAAATATCAGTTCAGTTGTTCTATGAAAACTGTTTACGAATTTGAACTACCCTAAAATGTAAGATTTCTAATTTTTTGCTTTCAGTTATATTTAAGTCGGCATTTTAAAATAATTTTCTTTATTGTTTATTTTGCTAGGAATTAAATACTGCTGATAAAGCTGTGATGAAGTTAGATGATTTCAAATGGGGTCACTAACAAGTCTCAATGCAACTAAAAACAAAAACATGCATACACATACCTATTTACTTATGTACATATGAATGCTTATATGTATTTTAATATCTGTGTGTTGATAAGAATACAGCAGGGCTCCTAACGCCAAGCCGGACCTTGCACAAGATGTTTCTCAAGTGTAAACACAACTGTTGAGTAATCATGACATAAATAATGCAATGTTTTACATCTGGGCCGTATAACTGGCCGACTTAGCACTTTTAGTTTAGGAAAGTTGCTGTTTCGGTATAAATATGTAATTTCAAAAACATATTATTTGGGGGATTTGAGAAATGAATGAAAGATCGATTGTGGAAAGATCCGTTTACATACCTTACCGTTTATTCGTTAACTAAATCACAAATAAAACTTGACTCGTTTATTAAAATGCATAACTAATTGATAAAACATTTAACAAGGGCCAGCCTTGGCCCTGGACTTTAGCCTTCAATCAGACAAAACCCACTCAAAATTCAATATCAAGTTCAAAAGCTGACATTGAATGAACGAGCATTCTATTGCCCTCCTGCTCGCACCACAGGCGCAGCAGCTTTTTAAAGCGCAGCGAAAAGCAATGTCAAAAGCTAAAGTGCAATAGAAAAAAACACACACACACACATACACATACACACGCACATATGCAAGAGAAGGATGCTGTCATATAAAAACAATGGCGTAGAGGGGGAAAGGTGGGCTGGCAAGACAAGTGTTAGTTTTCGTTTCCTATTGAATATAGAATAATAATAGAATGGAATACACAAACAATTTGTGCGGGGTCAAAAACTCATAATTGGCAAATTGATGTTGACAATTGTTACGGCTGCGGTGGACCAAAAGAGAAGAGCGCCCAACAAAGGGATAGATAACGGCACTCTCACGCACACCCGCACACTTGGTAAATATATTTCACATGTACATACACACACACACACACACACACACACATGCATGTATGCATTCTAAGATATTTATTTTAAGGGCTCGCTGTATTACACTTACCAAGCGCAATTGCAATTTATCCGCTGTCAGCTATTTCTTATCAAATCAAAAACAATACGCCTTCGTTTTGTTTTAAACTACATATATATTTGCCTTAGCTGCTGCTTTGTTCCTCTTGCTCGTTACTCACTTTTTGCGCAAAATTCAAGTGAATTCTTATTTGATTTGCACTTTGGTGCTACCGACACGTTATACTTTTCTAAATTTATTTATTAATTACTGGCTAAACAAACGAAAACGCTAGCAGAACGTTTCTGCAATTCGCACGAAAAAAACTAGTCGAAGGGCTTGTAATCTTTTTTTGTTTTGAGTTCGAGTGAAGCACGACCCATTAATGTGAAGACTGGTAGACACTGTGTAATTCCTGTACAAAGTTGATAAGATATCGATATACCGATATATCAGCACTGTTGAACAGCTGTTACTATGTCCAGCCTAGTGTTGGTAAGCGCAGCGAAAGTGCTTTTTTCGGGCTTTATAAAATGCAATTGCTTGGCTTTTACAGCTGCTTCCCTATAAAAAGCATTTACCCAGTAATAACTTAGCGTGGCATGCCCGCACAATTCAGAAGCCGGAACAATATCACATTTTAATTCAAGCGTAGTTGTCGGTTAACATTTGCAGTTAACATTCGTAATGTTAAATTCTGGTAACCCTACTTGCTGCTGTTAAAGGTGCAATAATACCGAAAATACCAAATCTGTTGTAAGAATTGAATTTTGACCGCCAGTTTGTTTTGATCAGAATAATTTTATTGAATCTATTACAAGACGATTTATTACCAATTTGGAAAATAAAGTAAATTGCTCAAGATAGACGAACAAATACGCGTTGTTTTTATAGTTGTATTTGTAATAATTGATTTAATTCAAATTGTATGCAAATATTGCTTCTGTAATAAGTATATACTTAGTAATACGAATATATATATGTATATTATGAGTAGAATAATATAAGTGTATCACTTTTCGAGACGACAAAAAGTTCTACATTGAAATGCGTACAATTTAGACATAGATTGTATAGTTGAACAGTTATGTTAAGTTATGATTATGAGTATTTGTTTATAAGTAAGTAATTCGTTACAATTGGAGTTATTTAAATGAAAGAATTCTAGACAAGGTGGCCAATAATTTGATTTTGCCTGTAACAGGCGGCAACTCATGATTTTGGATACAGATACTTAATCGTTTAGCATTATAATCGATTAACGTATATAAATATACAATATCTATATCATGTATATATATATTTGCAAACAAGACTTCGGCTACGCACTAATCAACAAATTCTTAGGCAATTGTTAAACACATTTTTTACTCGTGGAGTTGTAAATTTTTAGTTTTTCTTAGGTTTGGTTTTTTGTTTTTGTAATATTTTTCAAATATTTTCAAGCACTTGACGTATAGTTTAGCTTAAAAATAAATAAGATAATATGCTTAATAAATTGTGTGTAGCATTTTCAACGGAATCTCAACATTGCAAGGAAGATATTTGGCTGCGTTACCTATTTGGTTTCTGGTTTATATACGCTAGATACTTGGCTTAAACATATATGAAACTGGCTATATATATTATATAAGTTGGTGTGTGAGTTTCTTGTGAGCTACGTATACAAAAAGAAATCTTGTGCCAATTGTGTGTGAAAGTAAAATAAAAAGAAAATCATAATTACGTTTGTCGTTTGGTTTTATTTTAGTTTACACATATATATATATATTTTTAAAGCCTTAGCTAATAAATTCTGCTAGAAAATCATAAGATTTACAATGTTTTCCTTTACATTCCAATATCGAGATTAACGTTTGACTTTGTATTTCTTATTTTTGTTTTTTTTTTTTAAATATTAGTTATGCATGCATCGACTTACTTGGCTAAGAGGAATTGACTAATAAATTGTACGAAATGATTGAAACAAGGTCGTTGGTTGCCTCAGTGCTCAGTGGTAGCTTTGAAGCGTTTGCCAGCAGCATATATCTATCTCGATTGAATTATAATGGATATGTATATTAATATATAGGCCAATGACAAAGCTTCAAAGGGCCACACGGTTGAGGCATTAAATTCAAGTAGTCCCACTTAAATGAATATTACACATATATCAAAATTATAGCTAATTTTTGCTAGAGGCTGACAAATCATATAATGTACAATGGATTTTGTTTTGTTTTTTGATTAAGGGCAAGCCCCCGAATAACAACATAATGAACAGCTAAATAAATTTTGTTTGGTGTGCACAAAAACAAATTGCAAAGCAAAAAGCAATAATTGCACATGAAATTCCAAGTGTGTGTTTTTTTGTTTGGACAAAACTCTGTTGTAGACACAGCCAAGCAGAGGTATAGTTTTGTGTGTGTATGTGTGTGTGTGTGTGTGTGTGTGTGTGTGCCAGTTTAGAGTATGATCTCCGTGGAGCGTCGCTGCAGCGGATCACAGCTCCGTTTCGCTATCACTGCTGGCCGTATTGTGGTCGTATTGGTAACGCCATTGTGGGATGAGATGAGCGCGGTGCGGGCCCGTGTCTGTGCCGGCTGCTTGGCCACGCTGATGACGCTGGGCGTTAGTGTGGCGGTGGAGCTATCGTTGCTGCCAGTCGCGGCCGCTGGACATTGCAGCTGCGACTTGGCCAGCGTGCTGCGGCGCTTCACTGGCGTCTCCTGCAGCACGGCGGATTTGCGTATGGTCTGCTGCAGCAGGGCGTTCACATCGATGGCTGGCCAGGCGACCAGCGAGACGCTTCGTCATAAATGCGAGTCCAGTGGCGATGAGCTGCGTTTGAGCCGCACATGCTTGCTCCAGTTGCCACTGCTGTTGCTGCTGCAGTGGGGCGCCTCCTCCTTGCCACCGACGGCGGAGGAGAGCGAAAAGTATTCGGCTGATTGGCTAAGCGAGGAGGCATCCGCATCGGTGATGGCATCCACATCGTCATTGTCCGCCAGATCACTGCGCATCGTGTGCTCCTGTGTGCTGAGTGGCGTAAGTGTGCTGCTGTGCGCATCCTCCTGCGTCGGTGTGCTCATAATCGTGTGATCCGCTGCCGTGCAGAAGGACTCACGCTGTCCGGTCGTCTCGTCCTCGTCCTCCTCCTCGTACTCATCGCCCGCATAGTCCTCGTCGCTGCAGCGGCCACAGCAGCAGCTGTTCGTGCGGCAGGAGCAGAAACTCTTCAAACTGCTGCGCCGACTGCCCGCCTGCTGTTGTTGTTGTTGCTGTTGTTGCTCGCTAGCGCAGCGATGGCAGTCGGCGGAGACAGTCAGCTCACGGGCCTGATCCTCGTCCAGGCTGCTGCACGAGCTGGTGCGCGCCTGATCGCAGCTGCAGCTGGAGCAGCGCGAGCAGCTGCTGCAATAGTCCTGCATGGCATCGGGCACGAAACGCTTGCGCTTAATCCTGACGCACTCGTTCCGGGGCGGCGCAGCGCCGGCAAAGGCCCGGGCCGTGCTGCTGGAGCTGCTGCTCGGCTGCACAGCGGTCGATGGCGTCAGCTGCTCCTCATCCTCGGGCTGCACGCCCAGGCGCACATCATCATCATCGTCATCTTCCTCGTCGTGGGACAGCTCATCCGTTTCGATGGTCGTATTGGAGTTGATGGAGCCGCGCCGGCGCTGACGATGCTGCTCGCAGAGCGGCAGCAGATTCATGGGTGCGCCGCCGCCCTCACTGGCCACCTTGTAGGGAAAATTGGAGGTGGCCGTGCTGCTATTATTCTCCGTCACTGTGGCCGCATCGATCTCAATGGCTATGATCGCGGAATGCAATTGCGGCTGATGATCCTCGCTGGAGTCCACGGAAGACTTGTTGTGTTTATGTTTACTGGTGGCCTTGCCGGCTGGAAGCGGACTGCGCTTGGACTGCTGCGCATGCAACTGCTGTCGCGACTGTGGATGATGTTGATGCTGATGTCGATGCTGGCGTCGCTTTGCGCTGCCATAGTGATGATGATGATGGCAGTGATGATGATGCATCGTCGTCGTGGTCACATGGCAATGGCAGACGGCGCCACAGCAGCACGGGCAATGCGCCAAGGGCTGTGTCTGTGTGGCATTGTGCCGCTTGCGGCGATGACAGCAGCTGCGGCTGTGATTGTGCTCCTCCTGGCCATTGCTGAGCGGCTTGTGCACAATGACCACCTCGAGATCATCCAAAGCAACAGCGACGGCCGCAGCCGATCTGCTGCTGTGCTTGCTCTGGCTTTTGCCACTGCCGCCGGGTCGGGCGAGCAGCAGCTTGGTATTGTTATTGTTGTTATTGTGATACTGAAAGGCTCGATTGTCGTGACACTGGCCAAAGTCCAGTGCCTTGAAGTGGTCGTCGTCGGCGCGTGCGGTCAGCAGATGATCATCGCCGCTGCTGCTGATGGTGATTGGAAGCGATAACTGTCGCTCCTCGGAATGCGAAATCTGCAGTTCGTGTTGCTGTTGCTGTTGTAGTTGTTGTTGTTGTTGATGTGCTGTTGTTGCTGTTATTGTTGCTTGTTGTTGCTGTTGTTGTTGCTGCTGCTGTTGCTGTTGCTCTTCGGGGGCAAACTGCTAATCGCCGCGTCGCATATCCCGCGGCTTCGTATTGTTGCGATAGATCCACACCTGCAGCAATATGGCTATGTCCAGGCTGACCTGCGGATCAGAAAGAGAAAGTATAGAGGATTAGTTTGCATGTTGAGTAAAATTTACTTACACTTTACACTTATACTACTGTATACTGTAGATATACGCATATATAGTATTCTGATATTGAGTTTCTTATACTGTATGCAAATTGTAGCCTGCTTGAATAAAATATGTACATTATTTATAGCTGCATTAAAGCGATCGATCAAAAGTCTATGTACATACATATATGTATATCAATATTCGAACTTCCCAACAGGCAGACTAGTGCAAACAGGTGTTTTGATCTAATATTGATTGTTTCAGTTGGTATGTTTGCTGAAAATCTTCTTCCAGTTTCCTTTTTCTATTGCTTACTTAAAACATTTTCAATTTTTATAGCCATGTACACATGTTCATAAACTTTTGAGCTTTTGGGGCCATGTGAAACTATTTTGATAGCATCTTAAAATTTGCAACAAATGGCGGATTATAGTACAAATATGAAAGAGCAATCAAACGTGACGTAAAAGCACAAAGTGCACCAGAAATTGCTCGTTTATATACAAAGATTTCAAATATATTCTATAGAAACAGATGTTTTTGAACATTTGTTATTATATAGCTTGATTACAACAATGGATTTCTTGATGATTTTTTCTTTCTGTAAATTGAAAGCTTTTACATAATATATAAATGAGGATCTTCTTTCTCGTACACACCTGCAGCGTGCCACAAATCCAGAACTGCGATGGTGCATTTCTAGCAATAAAGTAACCAGTCTTGAACATATCACCGAGCGTCCACATAATCACCATGTGTATGCTCATACCATATGTTGATTTATTCTTAAAGTTGCGCAGAAACTGCGGCGCTCCTGCGAAACGTAAATGTGTACAAATAAGTTGATTGCAATTGTTTAGTTTTCTTCAGAGATACTTTACCCAACATGGCCTCCGTAAAAACGGCCACGAAGCCCATCGATTCCATGAACCAGTGAACGGACAACATCAGATATGTGATGGCAGCGCCGACGGCCCAAACGACAAGCATCATGTCCAAATACGATTGAAAGTCGGTCCAGTTCCAAAAGTATTTGAAATCTAGATCTGAAATTGATGTTAAATTGTTATACAATACTAGTAATAAAGTCTTTTAAATATAACAGAAGGTAACATAATCAAAATGTCAAGTGTAAAACTAAAATTTCTATTCTTTGTAGTATATATATCAGTAAGTGTTCAAGGACAAGTCGAGAGTGTTATACAATAGCTTTCAGAATATCACTGACGTACGACTTATGTAGCACAGTTTGCGATTTCTTCAAACGGTTATACAAACAGACAAAGTATTATAATATATACAAGATTAAAACTTTTGGAAACTGTTATACGGCCAGACAAAGTATATACTGAATTTCTTTGTATGCCTATACTGTTATACTGTATAGTCGATATATAAAAGCCAGTTTATTTGGACATCGATTCGTATTATTGTTGCCTGCTTTTGAGCGCTGTACACACACACACACACAAATCGAAATAGAAACAGAGACACATACAGGCAAACACATAAACACAAAGATAAGCAAGCAAGAAGCCCAAGGCGTGCCTCTATAATTAGTTCAATGTTGTGTGCCTGTGTTGCTTGTTCATTGATCAATTTAGGGGCCTTCCGTTTCCGCCATCTAACCCAGTTGATTGTGTTTTTTGCTGTTGCGCGAGGGCAGATTGATAAGGCACATGCTAAAACTGCTGCAAATGGCGCCTAAAGATAAAGGAGCAACATAAAAATCGCAAATGGAAAAGGCAAACTGGGAGTGCTTTTTCGCTATATAACATGATACACGATGGCTCCGTTGGCCGGAAATTGCCATCAACTGTCGAAGTCACGAACACAAAAAGATTTCAATGAAAACTGCGCCTCGAAAACTGCGCTTGACATACCATTCAAATAGTGCCTGGAACGTGAACGCTTCAGCACGCCTGCATCCGTGGATACGGAGGCGCCGGTGTCCGTGTCCGTCAGCACTTTCGGCAAGTGCAGCTCATCGCCTAAAAGGTAAAATGTGTAGTCGTTGGTGAGTGTGTCGAACGAGTGGCACTCATTCATTCATGCACTCACCACGTAATGAATGGTTTCGGGTATTCGCATTCATGCGCTTCACCTTCACGCACAGGTGTATCATTAGGAACATGGTGACATTCATGACGACGCTCTGCACCAGCAGTGGAAGCTCATAGCGGCTGGAGAACCTGCAAAAGGTTAATATCATATCATATTAGTTGTCTCTTTCTTCTAGACGGGTATAGTAAATGGCATTATAATTGGCATTCATTATGGTCAATCAGCGTTTTTGGGACATAGTAGACCAATTTTGTTTTGTATTGTCAAATGTGGTCTAATTAGGTCAGCTAGTGCTGTTAAAACACTCAACAAATTGCAAATGCAGTGAAAAGTCAGGGTTCAAAAGCCAATAGAATTATAAGTAATCAAGAGTTACATAAATATGCACAAGTTCACAATACTATTTTTAATGGCTACAGCAAACAAAGTTTCTTTTACACACTAAAAAGTCAAAGGTTAAAGTTGCTCATGAGTTTTCACATTTAGTTTTGTTCCCAGGCGAGCAAAACAAAATACAAAACTGTTTATTCTATTCCCAAATTAATAAAAACCCTCTTTATTTTTTATGCTAAGAAACAATTTAATGTGCCTTTATCCTGCAACAAGACCTTTTTAAAAATTCTAAGCTAACCTAAATTTGTTTTGGATTTTTGTGTCCTTTTATATAAAATTTTACGGCTTTGCCCGTGGCAAATGATTTTCATTGTAATTCCCAACTTTTTTCCAAAACTGAAGCGATTTTCAAGCTGCAGGCAATTTTGTTTGTTTTGTCCTTTAAATGTATTTTATATTTAAAATAAATAAATTTGAAAAAGGGATGAAATGTTTTACATTAGGTTTTCATCGATAAATAACAAATCGATTAATATAGTATTTGTAAATTCCATTATTTTACACCTATTTATAAGAAAATGTAGTCTTGAAATCATTAATAACAAGACAAAATGTTTTATTCTCAGATAGATTACATTTTATAATTGAAGCCTAAGGAGCTTTTGACTAAACATTGTTTCCCAATTTCGATTAACTCAAGTCTCTACCAATATGTATTTTTAACAGCGCAATTTGGTTTTTAAGCGATTTATAATATAAGTAGGCCATTAGTATAGAGTGTGTATGGATATAAAAATGATTGATGATATGCGTATTTGTTAGGTGGTCTCAAAACAATACGCCCTGGAATGGAATAAAGTGACAGTCATTCGGGAAATGATGATTTATGAACTGATTCTTAAAATGTTGCTGGCCTACACAAAATCGATGGTGTGCTTTAAGGCTAGGCATCTGCAAATATATATGTATTTATATCTATACATATATATTTTAAGCCCAGCTGCTCTCAGTGTCAAGCGAACCTGTCATATATCTAGCTGGATGGCAAGTGTTGGCCACGTTGTGGCAAAAGGGCCAAGAACCATTGAGTGGAATAGGCCAACAATGGAACTGGAACGTGTTGAACATTTGGCAAGGCACCAAAAAACTAAGCTCAAAGCAAACCAACAAACAACGACAAAAAAAGGACAAGCCAAACGCATTTGTTGAGGATTTGTTTGTGTGTTGTCGATGGGAAGGGCTATTAAAAGCTCTTAATGGATAGGTTTCGCAGTGATTTGTGATAAGTCGCTGCGCACAGTCCATAATATATAATACATATATATATTTATATATATTTCCGCGTCATCGCAAATGTCAGATATGGGGACAGGCAAATGAAGCGCGCCCAAAAGTAGACAACGTTTTTTTTTTCATTACCACGATAACAACTTTGGCATCTAGTTTGGCGCTTTTGGTTGTGTTTCATTTTGGTTTTGGTTGTCGGTTGGCTGTTTTCTGTTTGCAGTTTGCGAAATTGAATTACAAGTTGTGCCATTTAATGCCGTTTCATTTTGGCAGCCAAGCCCACACACAAATTGGCAACAACACAGTCGGCCCTAAATGACATGCACAAATGGGCAAATGGTCGCCAATTGTTTGTGTAGATTGCGAATGATAAAGTACTATGGAATTGCTGCGGCTTATCGAGCGCAAATAGTTTCCCTTAACAAACAATTGCCTATTTGTTTAAACGTTGGAACAGCTAGTGCTAATGAATGGATATATTCTATTGGATCGCTTTTGAATGTGAGGGGAAATAGTTTATTTCCCTAGAAATGCCTTGAAAAACAGCTAAATCTCTCATAACTTGGTCAAAACTGATCTCATTTTCGATTTCGAGGCAGTTTTTTATCATAGTTTGGCATCTATATCAAATCTGTATGTAAATTTCAAGCAATTATGAATTTCTGGTTTTTTATGAAGCACAAGCTCATATAATGCATAGATAGTCATTAGAAATGTCTTGAAAAACATCTAAAACTCCCATTACTTGGTCAAAACTTGTCGATTTCGAGAGAATTTTGAATATGTTTTTGTATATGTATTAAATCTGCATTTAAATTTTAGGAATTTTTGAATTTAACGAAAGACAATCCTTTTTTAGTCTCTCCAGTCGCTTAAAATGGCTTTCAAACACCGAAAACTCCCATAACTTTGTCAAAATTGAACTACAGAGAGTAGAAGCAGTAGCACACATCTTACCTCAGCGTAAAAGAGAGTTGTGTGCTACTTAAAAGTTCTATTGTTAAATTTCAGCGAGGCGAATACACATTACAGCAACTCTTTTATCAGTTGTAATCAAATGTGGTTGCTGTTGTTGTAGGTAGCGCGACCCGCATATAACAAACTGCAATTTGCCGCAATGTTGACATTTGCAAAGTAAACGCCTCACTCACAACTTGACTCCGCCGAGCTGCACAAATGCAGCCCACAGCCCATAATTGTTTGCCTAGTTTTAATGGCATGACAGACAGGCAACGCATATTAAAACGTGAAATTGTTGAAGTGAAGTTGGCAGGGTGTTCCAGGAAGAAATAAGTGCTTAACTTTCAAAGGCACAAGATGAAACAACGTTGAAATTTGACTTGTATTTATCGTAAGTAATTTACACACTTTTAAGTGTATACAAGTAGTTGCCATAGTTTTCGCACTTTGTTACGCTTAACTTTTAAATTGGCGAAAAAACAAGTGGGAAAGGATTATCTTCGGCGTGTGAAGATTTTATACTCTTTTCGAACCTTTAGGCAATTTTCACTCTGCCAACTGCACCACTGAAATTTCAATAAGCTGTACAAAATCGTTTTGTCGCGTGTCACCTATTTTTTTGCTCTAAGAGTTGGCATCATATGAATTTAAATTTTTCTTTAAATTATTGAACTCAAGCTATGTATATGCAGCTGAAAAAAATAATTAGAAAAAAAATGATCAGCAATATGTCGCGGCTGGGATCCGAACCGGGTGTCCCCGTTTGTCAGTGCAGTTTTGAAATGCGCTGACAAGCTCGATTATACTGTTTGTTTGTTTTCGCGTGGCATTGTTTTGTTCTAAGCCATTGGAAGCAAATCGATTCGATTACAGTTACATTTGAAAGGAAAAAAAAAAAAGCATTGGATTAATAATCAGTCGCCGCCGAGACTCGAACTTGCGAAACTTGCGTTCGTTAGCGCGCTCTTTATGCCTACGCCACAAACCGTTTTGATGATCGATGACAAAATACCTTGAAGAGCAGACTGTCAAAAACTTACTTGCGCTTGACTTTGTTTGCTCATATCACCTGTTTTTTCAAAATATTTGATGACGCATATCTTCGCTGTTTATGACTCAATCGATTTGCGATTTTACCCATTGATGAGTCATAAGGATGTTCAAGTCGTACAAGAAAATTTAAGGCAATTGCTTTGAAAACATCGGATATATGGCCAAAACCGACTTCGAGTTGTATGGCAGCTATAAGATATAGTGGTCCGATCCGGCCGGCTCCGACCAATGTGCTGTCCCCTGGAATACTAAGTGTCTGTGAAAAGTTTTATCGCGATAGTTCAAAAACTGAGGGACTAGTTTGCATACATACAGACAGACAGACAGACGGACATGGCTAGATCAATTTGTTTTGTTTTTCTAGCATACTGGCAGTAACTTTTGGGGGTCTCAGACGCTTCCTTCTATGCGTTACAAACTTCAGCACAAACTTAATATACTATTTTCTTCGAAAAGAGTATAACGAGCACACAAACTACAGCACACACACACACACCGGCACAGTCCATTTTGCACACTTGAGCGTGTAAAATATGTATGTAAAAGTCGTAAAAAAATCGATAAAATTGCAAAAGCGCTTTGTGGCTTGGTTGGGAAGCCGACTGGGAAGTCTCATATTTGGCTGAATGGCTCAACTGCAAATGGAATGTTCTCGCTTGCCCCAATATAATGTAAACAATTTCAGTTATGCATGTCGCTTCCGACTCTCGCCGCCTGCCACATGCCACATGCCGCACACATGCATTCGCCTAACATTTTACAGTCGCCTTTTTCAATGGCAATTTGTGCAAATAGCCGCAACGATTTGATGGAAGAGAGCTGCCAGCTATAAGTGATTGACTAGAAGTTATCCTGTTTGGCAGGTGTGAAGTGTGAAATTCCATTTAATATACATATATATATGCATTGCAAATATATATATAAATATATATGAGATTAGATGCAATTGTAAAATCATTGGAAGAACATTTCTCGCGGCTTAAAAGCATTTTCTTGGCCTTCGGTTTGAAATTGCTTCAGATTTCAATTAAAATCTCATATAGAACATAAACTATGTTGAAAACTGGTTCGGGATCAAAATTTGGTTCAGTCTTGACAAAGTTATGGAAGTGTCAGAGGTTTGAAAGGCATTTCTAGGGACTTCTGAGCCTTATCTTGGATTGCTGTTAATATAAAAGCAAAAGTTTTAAAGTGTCTTAGATTGAAATGCAGTTCGAATATAGAACCCAAAACATGATAAAAACTACCAGGGATTGAAAATTGGATCCGTTTGAGTTTTAAATCTTGGAAGCGACTTTGATATTTTCCTTGTTACATTTACACAAGATCAATATAGGCGATTGTGATAAATTTACAGGGTACAATGAATACAAATGTCACTTAATGTTGATGAAGTTTTTATTGATGAATTTAAGCAATATTTTTTGTGTCTGCCTTTCTCTCTCACTGGCTTTGGCAAATGAAGTCACATTCAGTTGGATAATTTGTATGTTTGCTTGTTTGTTAGTCCTTATATGTGTATATCCGTGTAGGATGTCCGTCTGCAGACATGTGTATGTGTATGTGTATGTGTGTGTGTGTGTGCCTGTGTGTATATAATTAAAACTGTGCCGGCTTTAAGGCAGTGTTTGCTCAAGCGTGTGCGGCGTTTTGTTTGTTTGTTCATAAGCACACACACACATACACTGAGAGAAATTTAATTTGCCTGAAAGTAGGCTACACTCGACAGTTGGGCAGCAACAGCCGTAGCAGTCGCAGTCGCAGTAGCAGCACTTAAACCAATTGAGTACATGTCATCATCGCCGTGTGAAGAGGCCTCCTAACGAACTGAATGCACAGGACCTCTTAAGCCTGAATATGGGGTATACGAATATATGAGTATAGTAAAATGTTCCATTGAATGCGCCTATTTAGCGGCTATATTGTGTACATATACATATACATGTGTGTGTGTGACCGACAAGATTTGTGTAAATAAGGCGTTGCTGATGAGCCAGCGTCTAAAGAGCATAGTAATTATCCTTGAAAGGACTCGGCCCGCTTTTTGATGGGCCACAATGAATGAGAAACTGGGTCGATGTTTCTCGCTAAGCTCTTTAAATGACCTTGCTGCGATTTGGGCACAATTCGATGTGCTTGCAATTGATAAGTGGAATAGTATAACAATATAGTTAATAGTTGGCATACATTTGCAAAAGTGTTATACAAACGTTATATGTGTGTGTGTGTATTGAGTAAAGGGATAGACGGGATGGACGGATAGCTAGAAGTTATAGCTGTTAGACATAATATAATTCAATAGGAACTATTTTAAGATTTATTAAATACATCTGTCTACAGATGCTCGCACTTGATTAAGTTAGAGGTATAGTAAATTGTTATACTGTTTTTTAGATTTATGTTAAATTTAGGAAAATTATAATTAAAAGTAAAAGTGCTCTAGTCGGGTATGCACAAATAGTAGATGCCCTAAACCCAGTTCTCAGAAAACCTTTTTAGTTTAGTTTATGTAAAGGAAGAAAAAAACTGTTATACTCACAGATAAAAGCTATTACTTGTAAGGGTTTCTATTACCAAATAAATTGCAAATAAAGCGTAAAGCAAAATGAGTAATATATATAACGCTAAGTTGCTTTATTCGCTCTATGAAAATTAATATATGCACATTCGACAAGAGCCTTCCATGTGGCGCTAAGCTGCCCATCCACACAAGACAAAAGTGGCGTTGACAACAACGCTGAACCAAGTGGGTGGTAAAGCCATTCTAATTTACGGCTCAGCAGCAGCAGCAGCAGCCGTAAGTGATAACGGAAGAGTCGGCAAACAAAAGGCGGAATAACAAGACCACAAAAGAAAAATGCGAAAAGTAAAATAAAGCAATGTCGCAATTGTTGTCGATTGGATGCTGTGGAAGAAAATACAGCGCACTGCGATTTGCATATGGGCGTAAATATTGTTGGCAAGTCGATGTCAGATATGGAATAAAACAGTACGTGCATACATATTTATGAGACAACGCCCCACATGGATTATTATGTGCACTCGATAAGGCAACAAGCTCGATGAATTTAAAGAAGCCGAGCTAAAGTTGAACAATGCTTGGACTTGAAAAGAACTCTATCTCTAGAACTCAACTAGCAGTGAGTAGAAGAAATGTTAAAGATTTACTTTGAACTTAAACTTTTAACCAAACCATACTATAAATACTCTTCAATAAGTATATGATTTTCAAGCTACAGTTAAAAACTTCTCTTAAGGGTTACCTCTAATTGGCGGACATGTTGAATGCAGAATCAATATAGACGTCAAGCCATGACCAAAAAGCCATTGGTATTCAAAATCTTAGCTGTTTAGACAAAGTTCGCCTAGAGTTTTAACAGAAAATGACAATGTTAACAAACTGTTATATATGCTGCAATGTTAGGCACGACAAACTGTTATACGAGAAGAGAATTTTCAAGATGATAATTTGGTTGGTTTACAAGCCTTTACAAGGCTATGTGTGATAAGCTATTATATAAATACTGGTATAATCATTTTTATACTCTTTTCGAAGAAAATAGTATATTAAGTTTGTCCTGAAGTTTGTAACGCATGGAAGGAAGCGTCGGAGACCCCAAAAGTTACTGCCAGTATGCTTAGAATGACAAAACAAATTGATCTAGCCATGTCCGTCTGTCTGTCTGTCTGTCTGTCTGTCTGTCTGTATGTATGCAAACTAGTCCCTCAGTTTTTGAGCTATCGCGATAAAACTTTGCACAGACACTTATTATTCCAGGGGACAGCACATTGGTCAGAGCCGGCCGGATCGGACCACTCTATCTTATAGCTGCCATACAACTCGAAGTCGGTTTTGGCCATATATCCCATGTTTTTAAAGCTATAGCGATACAACTTTGCACAGATACTTATTATTTAAAGAGACATCACATTGGTTGAAGCCGGCCGGATCGGATCACTATATCTTATAGCTGCTATACAACTGGCAATGAAATAAATATTCTTAGAACAAAAAAAAAATGTTACGCGACAAAACGATTTTGTACAGCTTATGAAATTTCAGTGGTGCAGTTGGCAGAGTGAAAATTGCATATAGGTTCGAAAAGAGTATAAAATCTTCGGCACGCCGAAGATAATCCTTCCCCACTTGTTACTAACACACTTTATGCTAGTCGCATCTGCTGTGTTATAATCACATAATTTGTATACAGTTTGTACTGCTGATATGCTCATTTGTTAGAATACAAACTATAATTGTAGGACTATCTATAGAACACAAGTACTGTTTATATTCATGTTTGCAACAGTTAAGCCATAAGTTGCCCTATTTAATATGAATTTTATACCAATTTGCAACACAAAATCAATAGGTAGATTTGGAGGCTGTCTGGGAATGCAGCTGGAGGAGGAGGCAGGGGATTACATTCTAGGGGGTTCCAATGTTATGTATAACATATCAGCATTCGCTTGTTCGTTGGTGCTTTCATCAGACCGCAACTGTAAACATTGGAAAAAAGACAGCGCTTGTTTTGCTTGTTGAGCATGTCGTAACTGTACTTGTTATTGTTTAGACAATTCGATTAGTTTATGGGCCGCATTTGGCAAACGCAAGCCAATTCAATGGCGCACACACAAATCAGAGAAAGAGGCAGCCTTAAGTTGTTACAAAATAAAATGCTTGGCAAAACAGAATGCACAGGAAGACCCTTAAACCTTTAAACACTAAGCCATTGCAAAGCGCTCCGGGGTACGTAAGCCAAGCATTAAAATTCTATTAGAAAAGCGTCTCCCCAGCAAACAATGAGCCAAATTGCTCAGATTCAACCCCACATGCCATATGCCACATGCCGCATGCCCCATTTTGTGGCCACAGGACTGCAGCCAGGCACGAAACATGACGTGTTTTATTTTCGGAGACGCTCACCTTCACAGTTGACTTTCGCTCTCGCTTACAGTTTTTTAATTACGCAAAAGTCTTGGGCATAGAACAGAACAGGAGCTGGGTGCTCAGCGCTCGTGGCAGATAAGTGCCCACTGTGATAGCCCCCAAGTTGACCTTTGGACCGCACCCAGGCTATCAAGACAAGAGTCGCCTTAAAAGCTTCTCGGCTGAGTAATGGCATTAAATGTGCTCTACTCTGCTGTGCTGTTCTGTTCTGTGCATTGAGAATACTAAGCCGCACCAGCGATTCAGGCGATAAGGCTAAGCGGGTCAGCTCAAGTGCTGATAGTGTGCTCGGAAAATACGCGAAATGTTCTAAAGCTTATTAAAAGGTGGGTCAGCCAATTCTCAAGCCGTTTGAAAAATGCCAGCGTAGCGTGAAATTGTAGAATAACATTCAATAATATGTAGCACAAATATTGCAAATATTTAATTTATAATCATAAAAAATTGCCTTCGAATCCGACTGCTAATAAAAACGCTTTCACTTCTAATAAGCTAACAAACTGGTTTGATTGCGAATTTATTGTTATTTCAATATTATTTATTCATTGCCATTTAACAGTTTGTAATGATTATGTAAATTATAGTAAGTGCAAGATTCTACAGCATAAGCGATAATATTTTACAAAATCAATTCTTTGAATACTAAGAGTTTAAGTGCGTATGCGTAATATGCGTATATTTAAAAAAATTCATATTAACAAAATTATTATTATTTTACCGCAGGTACTTTCAAAAACCCTAAGATATTATTAGATATTTTTATCTTACCACAAACTTACTCATTTGCCAAACTCATGAGTGTCGTCAAATGAGTCAAGTGAAAGTTAATAAATGCAAGAGAAATATGTATATAAACATATAGCCGCGAGCTAAAACGTAGAACCCAACATCATCATTATTATGAACAGCAACCGGTTTGGAATGTGCTAAACGCTGATTTGCATGCGAAAAGGCCACATCCTCAACAAAAGTCATCAACATTTATGGTCAAGCAAGAATTGGGCAACATTTGGCTGTAGGTCCGTCTAGGGTCCGGAACATGGAGCTGCCCCAAAAACTAATTTGAATCCGCCGACACACGATACACAATTTGAAAAAATCTGCTCCACGCCCCCCCCATAAAAACTGACCTTGGGGCTGTTATTTTTAGCGGCTTTGTTTACTTTTGAGCAAACAATTTGGGCAGCTACTTTAAACATATTAAATATATATATATATAAATGCTTAAGTGGGTCAAAAGCACAAACAAATAATGTCATAGCTTTTTTCTTTTCATTTATTTGATACGGTCTGAAATACCTGCTTGTTCACGCTTTGCTTATAAGGTAGATAAGATAGGCTGGCATTATTGAGGCAATTGAATTTTTTCCAATATACTGATAAGCAAAGCGTGCCGCATAATTGCAAATGTCAGCATGCCGCTGAAATACTTAAAGCACGGGGTTTTTTTGTTAATATAATATATGGTCTGTTGACCAAAAATAATTTGGGATAGGCCTGCAGCTGATAAAATATAAAAAGGGTATATATAAAGTATAATAAAAGTGAGATCTTTATTCAATTTGCTTTTTTTTTCTTTGGCAACTATTTGTATCGCTTGAATGCTTTTACAACACTGTCTGCCATAATTACACAACATTTTACTATCCATAACTTACAGTTTGTGTGAAAAGCCACATATATTAAAATATTGCGCCATAGGCTTTTCTTTTTTACTTACACTATCAGTGTAAGTTGTGTAATTAAAGCATTTATTAATTAAAGTTCGTAATTAAAAATAATAGATTTGACATGTGAAATTTTCTTTAAATGCCATTGTCAGCTTGATCACGTATAGAGTCAATTTAATTCATTACCAAACTATCTCTATATATGCCTTCTAACATTTACATTAATTGACAATTTTAAGCCGCCATTTTACTTATCCAATTTAATATCCATTTAAAAGCTCGTGTATATTCCATTAGTATTTGAATGCTTAGTTGCGACTTCGTCAGCTTTTGTTAATTTTTACGTAAATAATTTAATTGTCATAAGAGGCTTTAGTTATCTGCCTGAAATAATCTATTATACTACTATTATACATACGTTGTATGTGCGATGAGATATATTTGTATGGGGGCGATAAGAAAGTCTCTCAATTCAAGTAAATTTTAATGTTTGCTGTTGTTGCTCTCTCTCTCTCCCTCTCTCTCTCGACAAATATCATTAAAGTGAATGAGGGCGTATCAGTAACTACATAGAGTGGTTGGTCTGAAAGAATGAGATGGAGGCGTGGGCTTATCTGTTGAGGAAGTACTTCATATGATTTGTTCATTCCGAAAAATAAGCATTCAAGATGTACTTATGTACATATATTGATTTGCTGGCATGCTGACAACACTTTAAGCTACGTGAACCCAAGATTAAAAGGTCTTTATTAATCACATTCTTGGAACCTTGGAGCTTGTAGTTTAATGTAAATACAAGTGGGGAAGGATTATCTTAGGCGTGCCGAAGATTTTATACTCTTTTCGAACCTTAAGGCAATTTTTACTCTGCCAACTGCACCACTGAAATTTCATGGCCTGTACAAAATCG
Organism: Drosophila flavopinicola; assembly: GCA_035042425.1. NCBI lineage: Eukaryota > Metazoa > Arthropoda > Insecta > Diptera > Drosophilidae > Drosophila > Drosophila flavopinicola. The sequence continues at coordinate 44,168 of JAWNLL010000033.1, read as the reverse complement.
TTCCGGGTTGTATGGCAGCTATAAGATATAGTGGTCCGATCCCGCCGGGTCCGACCAATGTGATGTCTCTTTGAATTATGAGTAACAGTGCAAAGTTTCATCGCGATAGATTCAAAAACATGGGATATATGGCCAAAACCGACTTTGGGTTGTATGGCAGCTTTAAGATATAGTGGTCCGATCCAGCTGGTTCCGACCAAAGTGCTGTCCCGTTGAATAATAAGTGTTTGGGCAAAGTTTTATCGCGATACTTCAAAAACTGAGGGACTAGTTTGCATACATACAGACAGACGGACATGGCTAGATAAATTTGTATTGTCATTCTAAGCATACTGGCAGTGATTTTTGGGGGTCTCCGACGCTTCCTTATATGTGTTAAAGAGTATATATGCCGAAAAGAGTATAAAAAAACATAATAATCAGTATTTTTTATAGTAGCAGCACAATAAAATTTCACCATTTGCTGACTGCCTGTTAATAAGTGTTTTTGCTTATCTAGCTGCCTTTTTCCTTTGCCAAATTCCTTTCACATTACTTTTCCCTCTGTTACACTCCATTCTAATTAGCAATTCCATGCGCAATGGCAACACTCGATGCTGCCACATAAAACTTGATTGTCGGTTTGTGCCACAAGACCCGCAAGACAAGCTCTTCCCCCCTCACTCACATCCCCATCAAATTGGCTGTAATACGAAATTGTTGGCAATTTGTGTGCCCTCTTTTGGCCTTTCACAACTAAAGCGGCTTTTAACTTTGCACAGTTGCCAACTGCACTCAAAATTTAAGTGGGGGCACATGTACTTAAAAAATTATATTTATACTACAAACGATTTCATATAAAAGTGATATACAATGTACAATACTTATATACCTATATCTATAGCAAGTATGTATGCTTTAGTCAAGAGTGCCAGACTAGGAGATGACCTGTAAGCAGACATCAATTACTTATAGTCCCTACTCTTAAATAACTTGTATTTATTTACAAGTTACATACATTACGTATACGTATACCAAAAAAGGTGTTCAAGGTCTATGTTGTAGATAGCTAATATCATCCCCATTTACATCAATTAGGTGTGTACAGGGTATAACAATTACATACTGCATATAGTCCGTCGTTAGGCACTTTAATAAAATTTTCGTTGGCTCATTACTTTTTGCTTTCAGACAATTTGTGCAAATATTGACGCAAATGCGAGAGCAACAAATATACGAATGGGCCTTTGGAATGGCAACTGGCAACTGGCAGCTGGCAACTAATGAAGCTATTTAGAGCCAGTTCACACTACTTTACATATCGTAAATATGTTTTATTATTATTCAAATTGATTGCACTTCAATCGAATTGATTGTGGGCTACTTGTTTAGTCACACCTCGCTGCTCCGACCGCGAACTGAGTCATATACAAGGTGATAGCTTTTTGTTGTTGTTATTTAGACCTTTGGCTCTTGTCTGGTTTCCCTTTTCTGGAAATCGAACGCCGCTTTTGTTGGGTATGAGCAAATACACAAATATGAAAGTGTCAGCTATCAAAAGCACGCTCAGCCCAACTCAAGAGCTGATCTAATAGCTAAGGCAAATCTATAAGTTAGGCGGGCCCAAAAGGGCTTGTCAAGAAACTGATTGGTAGTAAAGTGGTTTTTTCAAATACTACCTTGCTTAGACATCAAACTTATTGAAGCCTTTCAAACATTTCTTCTATATATTTTGATATATTATTTCAAAGTAATAGTTTTACTAATATAAAAGTTCTTGTGCCAATTCCAAACAATTTTTAGAATTTTCCCATTTTTGTTAGTTTGTTTGCAGTTTCAGTAAATCTTGATTAAATTTGACTGCCACAACTATTAAAACCATATAACTAAAGCTCACAATGGAAAATCGATAGAAATATTACTTTCGATTAAGACGAAACTATTAAGTCATATTATATTAAGGGCAATGACTAATTCTAACTGTATTAAATTAAAGCGAGTATTGTGTATTATTATTCTACTCTCAGTTTCTATACAGCATAGTTTTTGTTGTCGCTTTTGAAGCTGAATATGATTAATAAGAGTGAATCGATGAGCTCATTCAACCCCTCGAGCATGAGACACATAAACATACACATACAAACATAACAGATGTGTGGGTGTGAAAACAATGAAGTATAAAAACAATGTTTATTATGCGAACAGCAACAAATGAAAGTGACGCTCAGACAAGGAACGAAAAGTGGCCTGTGTGCGGCAAAAAGTTCTTAACTTTCGTGTGCATTGCAATCATTGCATATGTAATTAAATTTTTTCTTTACACGCCTTTAATTATTTGTTTTCCGCGCAATAACAACAAACGATGAATTTACCGCTACCCCTCGGGCAATTTGTTGTAAAAATTGTTGAAATGCAAAAGCGACTACACTTTTTTTACGAGTTTTCATTTAAGTGTGTCGTGTGTGTGTGTGTGTGTGTGTGTGTGTCGTGTGTGTGTGTGTGTGTGTTCCACAAATTACCCACTCGTTCCGGCTGAGCTTGGCCACTGCAGTCTGGACAGTGGCGGGGTATTGGGGGAACTTTGTCAATGCGGCAACGATTAGACACAATAATGATAATTAACTTGTCGTCAGTTTGTTGCTCAATTGGCACAGCGCAAATTTGTGCTCAAAAAACCAAACACAATTGAATTGTAAATCTTAAATATAGTTGCGACTTTTGGGCAACGCGAGAAACAGTAAAATTAATTCGAAAAGCGCGTCATTAAGTTAAAGACAAATTTGCCAACAAACTTGTTTTATTCTCACAATTTTTTATTATTTAAAATTTTTTAAAACACAAACTGTAAATAATTGTCGCTTTGTTTGCTATTTGTGCTTTTCATTCAGGTTTTTTTTTTACTGTATTTTTTTATATACATAATTTAAATGTTATTTAAGTATTTATGCATTATTTGTGTCATATCTAACCGTTTTAGTTTACATATATTACAATTTTAAAAGTCTAAAAGATTGATGTTTCTTTCGCACTTTATCAGTCTAAATTATTGCTACTTTTAAACGAAATTTTCCTTAAGTGTTCTAGCAACAATTAAGATACTGAAACATTCTGAAAAATATTGTTAATATGGAGATGCAACTATAAGTCCCACAGGCTCTATTTTTCTCTGACACCCAAGAGACAAATATTCTAGAAACGGCAATATCAACAGAAATGGGATTATATTTGTTATTCTCTTGTAATGATTGAGAATAACTCAAACAGTGTACACCTTCGATGTGAGGAAATAGTGAATAAATGATTAACCTGCTGTTGGTTCAAATTTTGTTAATCATAGCGCAGGCACAATATCAACATAATGCTGCTGGCGCCTCAATGGCCAACGCAATAATCGCGTGACCCAAGTTGCCACCCACAGAGCCAAGAGTCACGCTATAAATACTCAAACTTGGAAGGTGGTATTTCTGTTGCCTGGCATTGAAAACAAGATATACATATGTACATACGTATGTATATGCGAAAACAGCTGATGAGAAGCCGACAAATATGTAGTTTCTAGCCAAGTTTCTAGCCAAGCAATTCAATTATTGATTGTTGTTGCGCTGACTAAGAAACGTGGCAGACACTTTGACGGCTGCCACCAGTTGCTTTGTTCTCAATTTATAAGTATTCGCTGGTTGTTGTTGTTGTTTCGCAAGTGGCATTTCAAATGCATAACTAATATATAGCGATAACCACATAGCAGCAGGTGGAAGTGGTTGACCCTGATTGCAGTGACCGCTGACCGCTGACCGCTGACCAGTGACCAGTGACCGTTGTTTGCCTCAGACAACAGACGGCCTCCAGCTGAATCAAGTGTGGCCACAACTGGTTTGGGCCACCTTTTTGTGTTATTGTTGGCCGTAACAACAATTGCACAAGCTGATCAAAACGAGATCAAAGGCAAAAGCAAAGGCAAATATACACTTTTGCAAAATGTTTCATCTCTTCGCAGTTAAATGAAAATATTTGTACTAAAACTCATGAGACATGAGTTTATGGATTGCATAAACAAAAGGTAAGTATTTTTAGTGTCAATCATATAATCTGAAAATAGATTTAGTTTCGGAATATTTCAAAAACATGTGTACAAAACTAAAATTTGTATTATAAAGCAAAGATCGAACATTAAGCAAATCAAATGAGCTACTTAGAGAATATATAATACCAAAGGTTTTTCTTACGTTTACAATTCATATTTTATTTAACCAGTACTTTACCAATTATTTGATATTTTAGCACATTCTTTTTTCGCTGTGTATGAATGAATGGAACTGTTGCAGTTACAACTGGTTCTATCAGAAAGGAACCCTGACATTGATCACCATTTGCACAGTTATTCAAATTGAATTAGAATTTGTTGTTTTGAATTTAATTTATTTGCGTAAACAATGAATCGACTTTAAAGGCAATTAAATGTGTCAAGAGTGTGCAAAATAAATATACATATATGAACTCCAAGTATTCCAACCGCTTTGTAGGGGGTTTTAGGTAATAGATCTACATACTTATATGCAAATATATAATGTAATTGCTTTGTAATTCCCAAAGTTACTTTCAGATCGTGGTTATTGCCCGTATATCTCTAGTAGATATAGAATAATATCATAATATATTCACTACTTCTAGTAATGATCAATCCAATATTTGAACAATCTCAAAAGCACAATCAATTCTTGACCTAATCAAAGAACCGTAAATTGAGTAATTTCGCTATTGAATCATAAAGCCAGAAATAAGCTATTAATGCTGATGCCCCAAGAAATCGAACCGACCACACAAATCAATAAAGATAATACACATACATACATACATATATGGTAGGGTGGTCCACAAGAAAAATAAAAACCCGCTTTAAGGCCTTGGATAACGCAATAAACGTACGCAATCTAAGCCAGAAATCGACCGAAAACCATGACATGGCTAGACATATGCGATATGAGATCATACGAGGCACTATAAACAACGGCACTACTAAATTGCCCGATAAGCCGCTGATAAGCGCCCGCCTAAGTTTACAAGTACCAAGCGGGTCCAGATAACAATGTGGACACAAAATATTAACTCGGTGCGTCATTTTATTGTTCTTTTGCGAGTGGAGAGAGGGAGATGGAGTAAGCTGTTGGAAGCTATTGTTCCAGAAATCCAAAGTTGGTTTTATGGTTTTTCGTCATGCAAAAATTAGTGGAAAACTTTGAAATGAACTGCCAGACTTATTTCCAAAAATGGTTTCACTGATTTAAAAACATGTGGGGAAATTATAGGGAAATTTCAAAAACATAAATTCTCATATGCATTTCGACTTACCAGAAGAGTATTCTCAGCGAATTGGCAACCAGGAGGGCCAGGCAAACGTACAGCGAGAAGCCGTCGGCATCCTGCGTCTTCTTGATCTCCACATACTGCGGCACATAGGGTATAACGCCGCCGATGACCATTGCCGAGGCGGCCGCCCAGCCGACCACGTGACCGACCGTCAGGCCCAATTCATCGCTGATTATCCAATCCATCGTTGTGTGTGTGTGTTTTTTTTTATCGAATTATGTTGATCGAGCCTTAAACTTTATAATTTACTTAATTTTACGGATATGTTTGCTTAATTAGTTGTTGTACTGTCGCTGTGTCCTGAAGCAAAAGGGGTTTGACTAGTTGAGACGACAGCGGCTGGAAGTTGTTGTTGCGGTGCTTTTTGTTGTTATCTTTTGCATTATAATGCGGCGGCAGCGACGTCGACGGCGACGTCAGCGTAGGCGTTCATTCAATTGCCAGGCAGAGCGAGCGAGCGAGCGAGTGAGAGCGAAAGCGTGCAAGAGACAGTCAGCTGCTGAGATGCTGCGTCGCTCAGGTAAGTGTGTGTGTGTGTGTGTAAATGCCCAAAGAGGAAGTCAGCATTGCTGTTGTTATTATTGTTGTTGTTGATTACCGCTGCTGTTGTTGTAGCTACTGCGGCAGCTCTTGTTGTTATTTCTGTTGTTTTCGCAATTCGCTTTGTATTTTCTCTTTTTTGTTGTTGCGGTCGTCTTCTGCTTTCTGCTACACTGACACACACATGCATACACACGCACACACCGAAACACACACACAGCTGCTGTGCAAAATTTGCCTTTTGTTATTGTCGCGCCGTTTTGGTTTTTGTTTTTGTATTGAATTTTCCAAAAAAATATTTTTGCCACGCCGCGAGCGCCCGCCTTTTACGAACTGGCGTCAGCGCTTTTCCTGTGCACGGTTTGCAAGCAATATCCTAAACTACATCTACATATGAGGAGGAAGAGGAAGCAGCACTCTGTTTCCATTTCACGCGATTTGTTGTCGATTAACTTGTTTGCCCTGACTTTTCTCGGTTGCTGCGGCCAGTTATTTCGTTAGTCTTTTGGATTACATTTCCATTTCGCGTCCGAGGAAAACTCAATTAGTTGTTGTTGTTGCGTTGCCTTCTCAGTGCTGGCGTTCGCTTGTACTTCGTTCTTTGCGCATATCTGTCCCGTGCGAAACGCACTCGACTTCCGTGATTCGTTTAATATTTATTATTTTATTCTAATTTCATCCGCGACGTGCGTCTCGTTTGCTCGACGTCAAAACAACAACAACATTGGAAATTAACATGAAATATTTAAGGCAATGTTACGCTCGAAATGGCACTGTTAAAGTAGTAGACTGTTAAAGAAGTGTGACCAGCCCTTGTAGACATTTTTGGTATATCGCAAAATATGCCAACAGCAGAATTTATATTAAAAATTTGTGAATTTTCACAAATCTTAAAATAGAATTCATTTAGTACATGTATATTATACACAACCTAGCCGTATTCTTCTACTTGAAGCGATCATATCAACGAACTCAGAACTATAATTTGTCACTCTTTAAGCCTTGAATATTTAATTCTTAAAATTATTTTTGCAGTGATTTAAAGTTTGGGTATTTACAATTATTGAACATTTATTTGGAGCTTTCTTTTTAGAAAAATCTGTACAAATTGTCATTGATATTAAATTATGCAAGGATTATCACAGTAAAAACTAAAGATTTTTGTATGAAATAAAGTAAAACTACGCAAAAAACATTCGACTCTAAACACTAGAATTTTGGCTAACCGAGTGCGGGCTTTAGTTTTTCTTTTTCTTCTTCTCTTGCTGACCCAAGCCTTGCGATTCCTGATATTGTCGCACAATCTGCTCCTGTACATCAGGCAAACAAGGCGAATAGCGTGAATATTCCATGGTGAACTCGCCCTTGCCCTGTGTGCTGGACCTGTTAAACGAGAGTGTCATTAGTATAAATAAGTTATGAGTTTTAGGGTAAAGATTTTGTAGATCCTTTGATTAGTTACCGCAATTCACTGGCGTAGCCAAACATATCGTTGAGCGGCACTTCAGCGTAGACGGTGAACCAGCCCTCGGTACCCTCCGTGCCGGTGATGATGCCGTGACGCTTGCTCAGATGACCCATGACAGCGCCTTGGAACTCCTCGGGCGCAGTCACCTCCACGAGCATGATGGGCTCCAGTATTTGCCAAGCACCATTCTGGAAAACCTCCTTGATGGCGCCATGGGCGGCGAGCATGAAGGCCAGCTCGCTGGAGTCGACAATGTGATGGCCGCCATCCTTCAGGCGGAACCGAATGCCTGACAGTTTATGGCCGGAGAGCATGCCGCGTTCACACATCTCACGATAACCCTTCTCCACGCCGGGCACAAACTGCTTGGGCACATTGGTGCCCACCGTCTCGTCAACGAATTCGAGCAGCGTATTCTGAGTGGGCGGCAGCGGCTCCATGAGGCCAATGATGCGGGCATACTGTCCGGAACCACCCGACTGCTTCTTGTGCAGAAAGTCGAATTCACAGGGACCGACAAGCGTCTCGCGGAAGGCCACCTTGGGCTTGCCTAGCGTCACCGGACAACCGTATTCGCGCTCCATGCGCTGGGCATAGATCTCTAAATGCAGTTCACCCATGCCGGAGACGAGGGTCTCCTTGACGTCATTGTCGAAGAAGAACTGGAAGGTGGGATCCTCCTTGGTGAAGCGCGCTATGGCCTTGGAGAAGTTATCGCGGTCCTTGGAGTTGTTCGGCTTGATGGCCATGGAGACAACTGGCTCCGGCACAAATATCGACTCCATAGCCATATTGTTCTTCGGATTCGTGGTGAACGTATCGCCCGAGGCGCAATCGACGCCAAACAGCGCGAAAATATCCCCCGCATAGACTTCGTTCACGTCCTCCATTTGACTGGAGTGCAGACGAACGAGGCGGGCGATGCGAACCTTCTTGTTGGTGCGCGCATTGAAGATGTTGTCGCCCTTGCGCAGAACGCCCTGGTAGCAGCGCAGATAGGTCAGCTGGCCGAAGCGACCGGCCTCCAGTTTGAAGGCCAATCCCATAAATGGATCCTTGCCATCGCGTGCAGGGTTCAGCACAATTTGCTGTCGCTCTTTGCCCTCGTGCTCGATGAACGCCAGATTCTCAACCTCTCCGGGATGGGGCAGGTAATCGATGACGGCATCCAGAAGCGGCTGCACGCCCTTGTTCTTCAGAGCCGTGCCTACCAGCACTGGTGTAAAGGTGCGCTTGATGCAGGTGCGTCGCAGTGCCGCCTTGATGTCCGCCTCCGTGAAGGGCTTCTCCTCGAGGAAGAGTTCGCCAAAGGTCTCGTCCGCATTGGACAAATGCTCGATGAGTTCCTGGCGGCGCTCCTCGCTCTCCACGCGCATATCCTGCGGTATCTCGTCTAGACGCAACTCCATGCCATGCTCACCCTCAAAGTAGATGGCACGCTCCTGCACCAGATCGACCAGCCCCTTGCAGTGACTCTCCACACCAATGGGCAGTTGAATGAAGGCCGCATTGTGATTCATCTTTGAGCGCATCTGAGTCAACACCCGATATGGATTCGAGCCCAGGCGATCTAGCTTATTGATAAATGCCAGGCAGGGCACATTGTAGCGCTTCATCTGCCGGTTGACGGTCAGCGTCTGGCTCTGCACACCTCCGACAGCACACAGCACCAGGACAGCGCCATCCAGGACGCGCAGTGCACGTTCTACCTCCACCGTGAAATCCACATGACCGGGTGTATCAATAATGTTCACGTTGGTCTCCTTCCACATTGTGTAAGTGGCCGCCGACTGTATGGTGATGCCGCGCTGCCGCTCCAGCTCCATGCTGTCCATCGTGGCACCCACATTGTCCTTGCCGCGCACCTCGTGCATCTCCGCAATGCGACCCGTGTAGAACAGGATGCGCTCCGTCAGCGTCGTCTTGCCGCTGTCTATGTGCGCCGAGATGCCAATGTTTCGGATCCGCTCGATCGGCTTGTGCTCCGCGTATTTGGCATGCGAGCTGTATCCGCACTGCAGCTGGAAATGCATTAATTCAAATTACATAATGTGCCGATTGGACAGACTGGTAAAACTGCTGCAGTTACACTAACCTGACGCGCGGTTTTCAGTGCGCTGAGGCGCAGCGGCAGGTTGCTTTTCAGCACACGCGTTATTAGCGACATTTCGGCTGCCTTTTAATTGATAATAAAGTAAATTTTACTGAAAACACGCGCTCGATGCCGCAACCACAAAACAGCTGGTGGCGTGAAGAGTGTTGCAAAAGAGCGTTGATAACAGTGCTGTTAAATAGATACTCAACTCTGAGTGTTATCGACTATTTAACAATCGATTATTACAATTGTGAGGGGAGAGCGCGATTGCTTTGTATTTTAAAACGCATTTAAGCACGAGAAATTAAAAACAAGTAAGAGTGCTCTAGTCGGGAGTGCCCGACTACGAGATACCCTGAACCCAGTCCTTACAATCATTCGCACTACTCTAAACTCACACATGCTGCAGTACAAGCAGTACAAGCAGTGCAAGCGGTTTAAGCAGTTAGCTTGCTCTTTCGCTGAGCCCCACACAATGGAAAGTTAAATCTTAAATAACTTCTGTGTTTATTGTCCGATCATATTGAAATTTTTGGGGCAAACAATTGTCGATAATATGTGTTACCAAACCAAATTGCAAGGTCGTACCTTCAAAAATGGGTTTTTTTAACTTTTGGGGGGTTTGGGGGGTGGTATCCAAAAAGTGAAATATTTGTTACATGTGTATGCTATTCGAGATTATACATGTCAAATTAGGAGGCCTCTAGCTCTTATAACTTGTAAGTTATATCCAAAAAACGCTGGTCTGAAATCGAAATTTATCGATAACTTTTGAACGGGACGAGCTATCGATAAATTTTAATAAACTTGATCTGTCCCGGGAGAACTAGGAACTAGGAGAACTTATGTTCCAAATATGAAGTCTCTAGCTCTTGTAGTCTCTGATATCTCGGTGTTCATACAGACGGACAGACGGACAGACAGACGGACATGGCTAGATCGACTCGGCTGTGATACTGATCAATAATATATATACTTTATATGGTCGGAGATGCTTCCTTATGCCTGTTACATACATTTGCACAAAACCATTATACCCTTTTTACCCATTTTTAATGGGTTCAGGGTATAATAATAACTTACCACTGCCAGAAGTGCTCTCGATTCATTGGAAATCGATTTGTTCATTTAAGTGGTGGGCGCGCAATTGAAATGAATATTTAAACACATTTGAAACATTTATTTATAATAAATTCCAGGATCAGGTAGATTGAATTGTTGTTGTTACTTTGTGTGTTGATATGTTAACATCGCAATATGTTAATTAAATATGTGTGTTTTTGTTGCAATTTTGTGCCATTAAAACGCACTCGAATTTCAATGGGGTCGGTGACGTTAGCGGTAACGGTGGTTTGTACATAAATAGATACATATTTAATACCATAATTATAGACATATACGAGTTAGATAAATACAATAAATATTTCTGTGGTGCCTGGAGGCAAACTAAATCATCGATTCAAACGGATGTTTCTGTTGATGTAAGATATCCACGCCACAATTGCTTCGTCGTATCAAGTTTTGGGTTCTGCAAAAGCGAAATATAGGTATTAACATTTGCCACAGAAGATTCAAGATAGACTCTTGACTCTGTCACTATACATACATTTAAAGACAAGTTTGATTACGAGCATTCTATGTGGTATTTAGACATCAACACGATGCAAATGAGTTTTTGATCGTTGATTGATGGCTGATTGATTGATTGACTGATTGATGGGAACAGGCAAATACCAAGTTTTGGTTGGTGCTATATGTATGTATGTATGTACAATGTGCCACACTCAGAACTATGCACATACAAATACACTGAAACAAAATAGACTAGAACTAGTTTTGGGCGCACAAAATGAAACATACACAAATAGAATTTTTACTTTTATTTCATATTTATACGTATATTTAATGTATAGATGTGTTCGTTTGTGTTTGAACTTAGCATAATGCAAAAATTATAATACATTTGTTTACAGTTGTTCTTTTTAGTTTATTATAAGTATATGAATGTATATTCCGGCTAAATGTTTCTAAGACGGCTTTTAACTAATTCCTGACTCACTACAATAATTACATACCCAACATCCCGCACACTACTATAAGATCACAGCTTATCCAACCTATATCAATTATAAACGGCCAAAGTGTGAACAAAATCCAAACTAAACATAAAGGAACAATATATCGTAGATCTTTGTAGACAAAGACCAATTGTGTAGGGAGAGTTTATGCTGTATTAAATTGACACTGGTATTGCTTGTTATGCATCTGCTATAAAAATCCTTTAAAAAAGTGTATACATACATGTAAGTATTTTGTTTACTTTGGAATGCATATTCTACCACATAGTATGTAAAAATAATACTTGTATAACTTTTACCTGAGCCCAAAATCTATGACAAACGAATGCTATTCAACTTTTTCGTTTACCGTACAGATGGTAGATGGGCAGATGGTATATTCTACTGGCATACCTAAAGTTTGTCAAAAAACCTCTACGAATAATGTATGTATATATAATTAGTTATGATACTGGTATGTATAATTCGACATTCACACTTTCGATAGATATAAGTTCCATTCAAATATGATCTATGTATTAACTTTGTGCATCTGTTCTACGCTTCTGTTTAACACCCTAGAATTATATATAGTTTTGGTTTTAGACGGGTGTTATGTTCGCTGGGGTCTGTGTGTTAACCACGACACCTTCGAGCTTGGCAGCCGCTTCCTTGCAGTTGCTCGGCTGCTGTTGGATCGCCGTTGGCATCGTTGTTGTCGTCGTCTTGATCGTTTCAATATACTCATCTGCCTCGTGCATGGGCGATAGGCGTGGCGATAGGGCGGCGTTTGTCGAGGAACTAAAGGAGCATGGTCGAATGCAAATGAATGATATTTGTATATACACATTCGTTTCAATATGTTTTGAGTATGGGCATTTGCAGAACAATTAGCAAAATATAAATCAAATTATTATACTCTTTTCGAAGAAAATACTATATTAAGTTTGTGCTGAAGTTTTTAACGCATAGGTGGAAGCGTCCGAGTTACTGCCAGTATGCTTAGAATGACAAAACAAATTGATCTAGCCATATCCGTCTGTCTGTCTGTCTGTATGTATGGGATCTAGTCCCTCAGTTTTTGAGCTATCGCGATGAAACTTTGCACAGATAATTATTATTCAAATGTACAGCACATTGTTCAGAGCCGGCCTGATCGGACCACTATATCTTATAGCTTCCATACAACTGGAAGTCGGTTTTGGCAATATATCCGATATTTTGAAAGCTTTGATTGAGCTATAATTAGCAAAGATATGCGTCATTAAATATTTCGGTGGTGCAGTTGGCAGAGTGAAAATTGCCTAAAGGTTCGAAAAGAGTATAAAATCTTCGGCACGCCGAAGTATCTTATGTATGGCGTTTTGCTTTGAATATTTGCAGCTTAAGATATATGTTTTCTTTGCTCTGTTGTCCAAAAATCTACCTTACAATATACATTTAAGCAAGATATATACAAAATAATGCGCATTAATCTTAATGCTTTAAAGAAAAACAAGTTACGTAACGTCACGTGCCATTTTAGACTAAGGTGAGACACTTTCAATCGTTTAAATAGACGGTATCTATTAAAAATAGTAGTAGTATATTCTTAATCTTATATAAATTAGTTGTATTAAATGATTCGAGCTCTTTTCGAATTGCACTTTATTTTCTTTACGTCAAATATCCCTATTTATTGCTTCTATAGGTATATAGATAAGAAGTATACTTCAGACTGCTCTCTAAAAAAAATAAGCTAAATATAATGCTATCTCAAAATCAAAGCAATAAGTTTGTCACTTGCTTAGCCATGGGGCTGGCATAAATATAGATTTTAGCTTTGCCGCAGAACCTATAAAATACCTTATCGAGCTCATGATCGTGTGTGACGATGTATCGAATTGATTTTTGACTAGCCGACTGAGTAGCTAAATCATATCGGGACTCCAACTACTGGGTGCACTTACTGATTGCCATTGATTTGACGCACTTTAACGGTGACGGGTATGATCAGCTGCTCGGAAGTGCCATCCTTGTTGATCTGTTGCCAGACAGTCGTACGATTGACTTCCGGTGGCACAGCTCCCCCAGCAGTGCTGCCCATCTTGTTGCCCGATAACGGTATGTGTATGGTTGTAGGACCCGAACCCGTTCCCGATCCCGCATTATTGGTATTGTAGGCGGCACCTGCTCCGGGCGGCTGTTGATGCTGATGATGGTTGTCCTTCAATATAAGACATGCATAGCATAGTTTGTTTTTGTTGTTGTTGTGAGCACGATAGAGCTCACAGAGTATAGGAGAAAGTATAGTAATATAGCAAAGAGTGGGCGCTACGGTGAGCTTGTGTATAGTATGGTGAGAGTATAAAATACAGCTGCAGCTTTATATAGGTGAGCGCGTGCTGTTGATCTAAGAGCCAATGCGGTGTAGTGTTGTGTAATGCTTGCTATAAATTTAGATATGTTTGCTGTTTTTTTTCTTTGCCAAATATTTGTTTTATTGTGTTTTTGGTGTTGGCCTTTTTTTTTAATTTACAACAATGTCGCTACAAATTTGTTTTTCGTTTTTGCCAATTTCGGTTGTTTCTTTTGTAATTTGTAATTGTTAGTTACTTGTACTATGGTTTTGTTTTTCACTATAAAATTACATAACATGTACATATAATACGTTTACACCGGGTAAACCTTTGCGCAGACTACTTAAGCTAGATTTCATTAACATGTACATATGTATATAAATATAAATACAATATAGTAAGAGTAGTATATTGAGTAATTAAAGATAACACATTTCATAATTGATTAATATGCACTAGAAAATAATAGAATTTCAGATAGCATATACATATAGGGCCAAGAGTTTAGGTACAGTTTCGCTTGGAGTTATTTTTTGTTTAGCAATAGCATAGTAATTGAGCATTATGATGGAAAAAAGAAAGTAAAGCATAATAAAAGAGAAAGTACACAGAATTTTTTATAGAAAACAGGTGTATATATATAAAAATATTTATAACAAAATGCAAAAATTGCATGCTACGATATAAAAAAATAAGGCAAAAAACATTTACAGAATACTGTTAAAAAACACAACAAAATGTTTTCACTCGTCGTTATATACACGAAAGAGTCACTTCAAAACTCTATGTACATAACATAATAATATTAAAGTATACATATATGCATAAAAATATCTAAAAGTAATTTCCATTATAAGATACCAACAAATTAAACACATAAATAATATTAATCTGTGGTGGATTGTGCAGCACTGCAAACGCAAACGAAATGGGCAGCACTGTTCAATGTGCCGTTCTTCTGTGCTGCTCAAGTGTGACCAGATAAACGGCATGTTTCAGGTGTGTGTGTGATGTTTTTGCTGTTGCTGTGTTTGAGTGTTTGAGTGTTGCTGTTTTCTGTTTTGTTTTTTGGGTGTGGTGTGTGTGCCAAAGTCAGTGCCGTGCTCACTTATTGAGCAAACTACTTTGTGCCTCGAACTCCTTCTCATTTGCATTTGAGGTAGTGCACTTGATCAGGGCGACGGCATTGGCGCCGCCGTCCAAGCCACCATCGAGGCTGCTCTTCGGTTCGCGCTTGCCGCGACCACCGAAACAGGGTAAATATTTCTGACAAAAGCCCACCTCAGCGTCCAGTTGATGCAGGTCATCGGCCGCCGCACGCTTTGTCATCTCCGGCATTATATCATCTAGGATTTTCAACTCACGTCGCGTGAACACAAAGTCCAGGGACTTGCGTATGCCAATCATAACCACCAACATTAGCGGGAACAATATGGACGTCTCCGAGAAGCTCTTGATCAGCCACAAAATAATCAGACAGGCCAGCTGTATAATGGTGAACAGATGCACACGTTTGATGGGTACCTAAAACACACACACAACAATAATGGGTTAATAAGGATCAATTAACTGGATCTGTTAAGGGTCTTACCTGACGCAGGAACATGTAGTCTGGCTGATATTTGGCTGGCATAAACATGATTAGGACGCGATCGAAGAACTGCAGACCCTTGAGCGAGGCCACGCCCATATACAAGAAGACGCCAAAGAGCACTGGCATTGGGATGAATCCGAGCAGCGGTGTCAACAGCACCGAGACGCCAATCGTCAGGAAGATCATGATGTGAGTCACACGCTGCTCGCGCACACCCAAGAACTGCGGCTTCTCGCCAGGGGCACTGCACTCCGATTCCACTTTCAGTGAGTTGACATGATTAATGCTCAGCACGGTGGCCGCCACGAACCTAAAAGGAAACAATCACTTTATACATTCGGAATACTTCATAGGGTCGCAAGTTTGCACAAAATCATCGTATCTATTTACTCATAAGATATAAACATTACTTACCAGGGCAAACCCATCACACTGCAGATGGCAATCAGGCCGGAGAGCACAAACAGATCCAGATGATAGCCACAGCCCTTCTTCAACTTGTTCTCCTTGCGATTGACGATCACAGCCGTAATTTGCTGATCCATAAAGATGAGAATAGTGCCCAGGAGCGCGGGGAAGACAGCTATGATCGGGGACCACCAGGGATTCCGTTCGCTAAATGGGGGAATTAGCCAGCCTCGTGTGCTCAACGTGGGCTTCAGCTCGTGGGGCACCTCCAGCTTCTGGGTGGGCACGCCCAGGGAGTAGTCAAAGAAGGTCATGGCAAAGATGGCAATCAGAACGGAGAAATCGCTAATGTATTGTCGCACAATCGATGGGAAGAACAGGGCGTTCTTGAATTCCTTGAGTATGGTGGAACATATGAAGGTTCCGGTGCACAGAACGACGGACATGAGGAAGACGTTCTCGGTGGGTGGCATGCCGCAATCTGAGCCGCTTAACGTGCCATTGTGGGACTATACAACAAAAAAGAAACGGAGATCGTCAAGTTAGGATATGCTATTCAGAAGGACTTCTTTAACTTACCGCACACGAGTCCCATTTGTATTTGGCATACTCCATGACGCTGGCATTGCTTTGGAGCGGCGGTGTACAGATGCAATCGTAGATGCCCTGATTTACCGGGAAGGTCTTGCCAATTACCACCACATTCTCGATGGCCTTGTAGACGAAGATGACGGCGATAAGCGTCGCGAAGTTTTCCTCGGTGAAGCGCGTTATATAACAGACGAGCGCGCTGGCATCGATTGCGGTCAGCACGACACAAATGACGGCGACCCACATGCCGATCCAGAACCGGAATGTCATATAGTCCCAGCCCTGAGCCATCGAGAACTCATAGACAATGGACTCGAAGACCAGCACTGGACCGGTGGACCCCAAAATTGTCAACGGCTGACCGGAAAAGAAGCCATAACCCATACCACAAACAAACCCAGAGACCAGTGACTCCATGGCAGCCATATTCTTGCCCGTTGCCTCGGAGAGCAGACCTCCGAACGTTATGATGGGCGACAGGCAGGCGAAATACAGAAAGATCCACGAGGCCACACACTGCATGGAGAAGGCATCGCGGAAATCGCTCAAATACCAGGGCGCCTTCCGTTTGACATCATTGATCAGGCCTCCGAAGAGTCGACCCGTTCGCGACAGTCCGGACTCCTCGCGCAGACGTGCCTCCTCCTCCTCCTCGTCGATCTCCTCTTTGGGCAACTCGGGCGGTCGCTTGCGCACCTCCTGCGATGGTATGGCCGCTGGCGGCTCAATGCGTATGGTCGGATCCCATTCGCCCGGTGGTAATACTGTAACCGCATCCAGAAACTCATCGACGCCAGCGAGTAAATGATCTCGCTTGCGTGCCCTATATGCTACCTCATGGAATATCTCGTCCGACATCAGGGTCGCCATGGCGCGCCCAATCTCATGGAAGTTGCTCTGGCTGCCCGGCGGACCCAGCAGTATGAAAATGAATCTGTGGCAGGATAATGGGAATGAAAAGAGCTGCGAATTAGTAACTATTTAGACAAATATTTTACAAATTATCTAAATCCTAGTAACTATTTAGACAAATATTTTACAAATTATCTAAATCCTAGCCTAACATTTATGGCAATAGTTGTATATTAAGGAATACAATAGCTAGGTTATTAAAGCTTATGGAAATTCAAAAAAATCCATCCTGTTATTCTAATTGTATTTCAATTAACGTATAAATTGCAAACTACTTATTCGATTTTTTATCGAAAATAAGATTTTTAAAAATATAACTTCAGAAAATGAAGTCAATATACGTGTATTTTGAAACATCAAGAGTAATATCTTTTGTTTTTGATTTCGCCTTGACAATTTAACAAACTTTGTACTAAAATGTGTATATATTCGAGACTAAGGACACAATTTTAAAGATACCCTTTTAAAAAGGGACAAAATTGAAATATTTAATTTAAAAGTCACATCTTTTCTTTTTCAATATTACCAATAACAAGTGAGGAAGGATTATCTTCGGCGTGCCGAAGATTTTATACTCTTTTCGAACCTTTAGCCAATTTTCACTCTGTCAACTGCACCACAGAAATATTTAATGACGCATATCTTTGCTATTTATGCGTCAATCGATTTGAAATTTTAAACAGGAAAAGATCGAATATATGGCCTAAAACGACTTTCAGTTGTATGGCAGCTATAAGATATAGTGGTCTGATCCGGCCGGTTCCGACCAATGTGCTTTCTCTTTGAATAATAAGTCTCTGTGCAAAGTTTTATTACGATATCTCAAAAACTGAGGGACTAGTTTGCATACATACAGACAGACAGACAGACGGACAGACGGACATGGCTAGATCAACTTGCTTTGTCATTCTAAGCATACTGGCAGTAACTTTTGGGGGTCTCCGACGCTTCCTTCTATGCATTGCAAACTTCAGCACAAACTTAATATACTATTTTCTTCGAAAAGAGTATGAAAACAGAACCAAGCTCGTTGCTCACCTGGTTGGCACTGGCACCTCAGTCAGATCGCCCATGACGACCGCCTGGCTGAGACGTATGAAACAGGAGAGTGTGCGCTCGAGGAAGTCCACCTCGCCCACTAGAATGTTGCTGGCCTCCGCTCCCGGCGGAATTTTGCGCATGAAATGCGTGTTGCCCTTGTGTTGCTGCTCGGCCAGCTCTGTGCCGCTGGTCTGCCTGGCCATGGACTGGCTGCTGGGACTCTTGACCATGTCCTCTGTGATCACCGGCAGATTTTGTGTGGTACGCAATTTTTTGGAATTTGATTTTTTCTCTACATTAGTCAAATTCGGTATCGCATAGATGGATGGTTCGGAGTGGGTTCGGTTTCGGTTGTGGTGTGGTGGTATATTGGTAAATTGGTTGCAGGCGTGCGGGTTGTTGGTGTAGTTGTATAATGTTTATCGGATATCGGATATAGGCATTACAACAGCAGTAACGGCAAACAACAACATAAATCATAAATATTCAAAAGAAAAACAAATATAAAAGTGCAAAAAGTTTAGTTATTATATTCAATCCAGGACGAAATATCAGAAGTAATAGAACATGCAGAGAACAGCTTAGTGAATACTTAGTGAGTGATAAGCATGCATATGTGTGTGTTTGTGCTAGAATGTGAAGATATTTGAACGGTTGTGCATTTGTCAAAGTTCTTCATGTACTTAGAGTTATCTGAAAACTGTTGCCTTACATGTAGGTTCCAATGTTTCGTCAAGCAACGCGCATGCAATTTTTTTCTTCTTTTAGATCTCGGCTATATAAATATTTCATTTGCACTACCAAAACAAAGAAACTAAATTTGGGCTCGAATTTGCAGCTAATATTTGAATAAAAACAAAGAGGCAGACACGCAAAACGAACGGTAATCGGTGACGATAACGATAACGGTAACGGTAACGATAACAGTTTGTTTCTTGATTGTTTTTTGTTGTTGGGGGGATTTTGAAGTTGTTGGTTGTTTACCAAGCGTCTTGTTGCTGGGCTTGCCGGGCACCGTTAGAAAACGTCCCATTCCCATTCCCTGCATTCCAAGTGCATTGCTACTGCCATTAGTATTGCCAGGAGGTCCGGGCTCACTGGCGGTAAGCGATAGCGGCGTGGTTGCCATTAAAGCGTTGCCGGACTGCTCTTCAACTGTAAATTGTCGTTGCATTGTGTTGATTAAAATTGATAACAAAAAACGAAGGGAAACGAAATGAAAAACAAAAAGGATATCTAAGAATCTCGCGTTTAGTCAACTGCATCGGGTCTAGATCTATTTCAAAATGGAACCCAGTAGCACCTCTATAAGTTTGTGTGTGAGTAGACAGCACAAAAGGTACTTTCTTTTTGGAATATTTTGTGAGGGGTTTTATAGACTATAAATAGAGCAGAGTATCAAAAAAGTTGAGAGGGTTGAAATTCAGCAGATTCATAGAAATAGCAATATTTTGTATAAATATAAAGAGAGAGAGAGAGAGAGAGAAAGAGAGTGAGAGAGGTAGAGTTAAACTAGATACATATCTTTGTTTTCAAACAGCGTGCTATGGTAGGTACACATTACGCAAAGAAGTTAAACCATATAAAGAGTTTAGTAAGGCTATTACTTGGCAATTGGCTCGTCGTTGGCTGCTGTGTCGAGTGTCCTTGTTGGCTAGTCGGGACATGCGAGGGTGAGGCGCCCGCATGGAACCAGGTGGTAATGCCAATAGCGCCCATGTCGGCTTTTTTTGGTTGATGTTCAACGAACGTACGAGTAGGGGAGCAAGAGCGAGAGCGACCGATGGTTAGAAGTGGTTTGCACAGACGTTGCACAACACTGCATTTGGTGACTTACTTAACTAGTGTTGCGTGTGATTGATTTACTGATTGATTGATGAATTCGAGATGGTTAGTTGCGTATGGAAATGCATGAGACTTATCATATTCAGAGTGCATTGAGCTGGACAGATACGATCATACGTTGAAGTAGAGTTTTGTATTCGAGGGGCATAGTTACGAGTTACGAGTTACGAGTCTGCGAATAATCTAGTTGCTATAGGTGGGTGATTGCTCTCTATACAGCTGGTGTGGATCTGGAGCTTTTTATTTGCGGTGCATTGAAAAGCTGTTTTGGGAGAGCGAGTTTGTGTCTGTCTGTTTGTGTGTGTGTGTCGGTACCTGTGGGAACAGCGAGATAATGACCACGCTGATCCTTACTGGACACAAAGCTGGGCGTCAAGGGTGTACGGCATCCATCCAAACCGAAACCAGGCGATGTGGCATGCAACGAATGCCCAGTTGCGTCTAAGCAACACCATTTCAATATTCGTTTTGTTTTTAGTAGTTCATATTGAAAGTTAATGAAGGTTTAGTGGGACAGAACTCAACTCATGATGATAATGCGCGACAAACGAACGAGATGAGCTTAGAGTGACCTGCGATAAAGAAGGCTCAAAGGACTACTCACTTTTTGATGACGAATGATTGCGCATGTCAGCCAGGGAGCGTATGATCGGCAGTCGCGTCTTCTTCGCGTACTCGTGCTGATGCCGATGGCGTCGCAGCAGCGCATCCTTTACCTTATCCTTGGCACCGGCGGGCAGTGTGCCACCGCTGACCATCTGATCGCAGACCAAATCGGCCACGAGCTCCAGATTGTGGGCCTCCATGTCCAGCATGACGCTGCCATTGAGCAGCAGGCCACGCAGCTCGAACAGCGAGTGCAGCGAGAGTGTTGCCACATGCGGCTTGGACCAGCGATTGCCGCCCTCCTCCACATCCTCCTCGAACTTGATCCAGCGTGCCGTCTCCTTCCACTCAATCTCATCGCCCTCCTTCACCAGCATGCCCATCTCGGAGAACAGCGGATGCGACACATGCGAACCATCCACATCCACATCCTCGCCCAGTATGAATTGTACACGTTGTGCCGGCGGTGTCACTGAGGATAGTCGAAAAGTAGGTCATGATTAGCTCAGTGAACATTTATGGCCCTCAAGCACTCGGCCATCGGGTGCTGAGCGTAGCCCGCTTAATTGGCCACATCATTTGGGCCGATCCGCTCGGGAATTGCTCTCGACCATATGGCCACTTATTTGCGGGTTAGTTGTTCCTTGTTGAGTGTTAGTTCTTGGTGAAATGAAAGTGGGGCAGGCAAAAGAATTTGCCTGTCGTAATGGAATTGGGTGGTGATTATTTATGAGCCTATCAGCATTAGTAAATTTAAACATCATATATCTCTATTGAATCATTTATGAGCCTATCAGCATTAGTAAATTTAAATATCATAGATCTCTATTGAATTGCAATGGAACATTTAATCAGAGTATTTTTGTATTTTTCTGGAAAAGTTGTTTGCACACTTTGCAAAAGCAAAAGTCAACCGATTTTGATTACCAAACTTAGCATTAACACTTCATTTAAGTTATATTATTTGCTGTCAGCAAACAGCTGAAATATCTTGTCAAAATATATATCAAATATCTTGTCACTCATATTTTATTTATATTTTTTGTTTTTGCTCAATATTTGTCAGAAAGATTGTGTTGATTAACAAACAGAAACTTGTAACTGTCAGTTAACTCAGGGCTGACGATTTGACAACACCTTATCGGGGCAACAACATATTGTTGGTAAGAGGATAAATACTGAAATATGTGTCATATTTGACTGCCTTTAGTGTTGGGCGAAGGACTTTAATATTGAATACAACTATGGAGCTAAACATCCGCTGGTGAATTTAACTTTTATTTAACGAACAAGTCTTGTATAGTTACAAATAAATTGATATGCCTTATATTCTGATAATGAGCATAAAAGGAAAGTATCTATATTACTGAGAAATATTGTGCTTGGTATAATTGACAAAAAACAGCTCAAATACTTATCACTACAGCATTTATAATCTTTTTTTCTTCTCTTCATTGCAATCAACCTTTTCAGTGGCTGAACAAGTAGCTATGATTTCATACATGATTATAATTTGTGTATCCTGCTGCCAAGATCCTCTTACATCCTGTAATTTGCTCTCATTTTGAAGCAGTAACGTTGATTGGCCGCACATGTCAGTTGCTCATCATTCATTCGACAACGTGTCCAGTTCGCAATTACTTTTTACCCACACAATCACATGCACACACATGCAACACACACAGAGTAAGCACACACATTGGGAATTGCTTGGGGCAGTGGCACCCACCTGGACGCTCCACTTCCTGTTGCTTGTCGCTGAAGCTGTCTCTGCCCGTGGCAGCGGCACCGGCACCGCCACCGCCACCGCCAACGGCAGCTGCCCCACTGCCCACTGTTGCAGCAGCTCCTGTCCCGCCGCTGCGGTGATGCTTGCGGCGGCGCTGCGAATGGCGTCGTCCTCCCGGCACGTGTACACCCACATAAACGGTGTGTGCTCGGTGTCCTGCATGCGTGGATACAAATTGAATGCGTCGCTTAATTGATTACATCACAAAACCAAATACAAACAAAAAATACTTTTTAGTATATGTGTGTGTGTGTGTGTGTGTGATGTGTATACATGCATAATTCCATTCGCATGCGAAGCGCTGGGAAATCAGTTGGAAAAGTCGGTCAATTTTTTGTGGTCGCGTGGCTTACAATGAAAAGCGACGCTTTAAGTACACTCCGTTCAGTTTTTATTGTTGATAAGAGCTGAATACATGTTGATAATTCATGCCGTTGTTCGACGGTCTGCCCTTACAACAGTACCACTTCGAATCAAGTCAAGTCCGGCATTGCGCATACGACGCGTTGACTCATCGGGAGGGGAACGGACCAATAAGGGAGGACTGGTATGTGCTTTGTGTGTGCCTAATTGCAGCTGAATACGCGCACATCTCGTAGATAAATAAATGTATGTGCATTACTAATTTCTAGCTCTCTACCTATACGAGCCAGTAATTTGCTAGTCCTATGACAATTTTGCGTTTTGACTTCGTCAAAGTCAAAGTCTGTCAGTACGCGACTTAATTGTGAGATCATCTGTATCTCGAGTTGATAATAATTTAAATTAATTATAAGTAACCATTTTTAAGCCGGGACTTATGGATATACACATACTAGATAGCATGTCATGTGTACATATATGTATCAAGGTCTGGTGGGCGTTTTATAGAAGCTGCTGTTAATGCATTTAATTTGCAATTTGCCTGCGGATACAGTGGGGATTGCTTACAGGAAACGCTGGGCAAAATGATCCGATTATTTACTTATATGAAGTGTACAAGGTTTTGGAGTGGAGTTGAAAAAGGGTGAAGGGTTTAATGTTGGAATGTTAAGTTGTGATTGGTATTAAGTGAATGACTCAACAAGATAAATTATAAAAATATGTAGCATAAATAAATATAAAATAGTTGTAAATTAATGAACAATGCGGGATAAGTGCTAGAATTGGAATGGTTAGCTCAAATTTGTGGATAACTTTAAAATAATAATACTAAAAATAAGTGTAATTGCTTGTAATATACAATTTCAAATTTATAAATTGTATTAGATAAGAATTTGAAACTATACATTGCTTTTTTCAATAAGATAACTAGAGAGTTTCTTAAAATAACATATTAATTGTTGCCATAAATTACATTGCTGTCATTGCTTGACACAAATTATATTCATTATATTTCTTAATTATCATCACAACAGCTAATACTTATAAAAATTCATTAGGTGCTTTTGTGAGTTCATTGAGTCGTGTAAATTATTTAAAAATGTTTGAGCTCGTTTCTGCCAATCACGTTTTTTTTTTTAGAATAATTCACGCAAAGCACTCAGTTATCTCAAAATTGTTTCATTAATATTTCACAAACAATTTGTAAGCAATTACGGAAGTGTGTAGTTAATTATAAATAATGGCAACAAATAGTTCATGCAGTAAATAACGTGAAATATATTTTTGGTGCATGGGACTTAGGAAATTGTGTGTTCCACATTGATCTTATTGCAATTTAACTGCATCGAGTTGCGTTTGGAAGTTTCTGCTTATCACGCCTTCAATTCGTGACATCTTTTATTTAATCTTCAATCTCTCCTTCCCCGCTGCCTTTCTGGTCTTGATATTGTTTTTTCTCAAGTGTGTGCAGTTATTTTGAGGGCTTTGTAAGACGAAAGAGCTCAGGTGAGCCCGGTTTGCCTGAAGAGTCAGTCTCTGGGTCAAGTTAACTGCATTCCAATACATTGCGTATACGCCGCGCTGTGCACTTGAGTTGCGTTTGTTTACTTACCTTCGAATTCGTTTTCTGTAAATTGTTGAGTGAAGTCCTCACCGCCAGTGCGCGGATCCTTGGGCGCTTCATCGTCCCCACTTGAAGAGTTCATGTTCCAAGGCCTGCAAGAAACAGAAATAGAAAAACACAGACAATTAGTTTAGAAAAGGTTGTTTGAATTTACTTGAGAAAAAACTGTTTAATGAATTTCTGGCACTTTAACGTAATTACTCAAAATTCTTGCTACACAGCCAAAAAACAAAAACCAGATAAACAACAACAAGAGTTTGGGCTGCATATGCATTTGGTTAATTGAAATGCTCCATCAAATTCACCGGCGACTCGAAAAGCAAATCGAATAAAAACAGAAAATCAACAAAAAATAAATCAACTTTGGCAGCGTCATCGAGTTGAGTCAAAACACTTGATGCACTCAAATTATACATCACACTGACTGTCACAGTGACAGTGACAGTGACAGTGACAGTCAATCATAAATTGCCAGACGAGTCTACTTCAAATAATGCTTTCTATGACAATTGTTTGCCCAATGATCACAGTCATTATTTATTTTTCCCTAATTTCACACGCCATTCATTTATGAGCTATGCACAAAAACTGTTGCGCTAATTCAGCTCTAGTTACTCAATACAATTGTTGCGTTTATATTTGTGTAATGTGTATTGCATTTGCGATTTTAGTGAGGGTATTCGAGGGCTAATGCACTGAGGAAAGCTTTTGCAACTATTTTTGAAAATATTTTTATTTTTTCGGCTAAAGGAAAAATCATGTAGAGCAAACATTTTGATACTGCAATAAAAACACTGTTCATAAATCAAAGTAAAGCTTAAATATATCTTAAATTCTTAACTTCACAACCTTTTTCTAAGCTATATTTGCATTTTGTGTTGTCTATTTATTTTTTGCGTAGTTTTACTATACAAAATTGTTACAAAAAGTAAATATTGTCTGAAGTTGTCTAGGCATTTGTGTGATACACTTTAGATGTGATACGTTAAAATTCCAATCAAATTTTTGAAAAGATTGTCAAGCAAATATATTCAGGTGGTTATAACATAAAGTCAACACCTTGCGGCTATTAAATATGCATTTGCGAATTATTCATCAAGTGTTATAGCAGCAATAATAAGTAAACTGCTCGAGAGTGCTCGACTAGCAGATACTCGGCACTAAGCTTTGAAGAACAGGAAAACAATATTTGCTTGCATTCTATATATATATCCGCATTTGTCAATATTCGCAATTTTCAATCATTTCTGACTTATTTGACTTTGTGGCAAATATGACTTAATTATGTGTTAATGTTAAGCAAATGTTCGATAAGAGGGCTTTATCTTTATAATGGCTCTAATTAAAATTGGTCATGCTGATGTCAAATTGGCCATACAACAATTTCTATATACTATTTGCACAACTTTATTGAACCCTTTTTGTTATGTCTACAGCGTGCTTGGATCACGAACTTATGCATAGCCCGTAAATGTTTATTATTATAGAGTCGAACATCTTGAAACAACGACAGCGCCATCAACAATCTGAAATGCTTATCTATAAATATATTATGTATGTGTATATATAGCATACATATAAGCTTTTCAGCTGATAGACAGACCCTCCAAGCTGTCTGCCAAGTGCCGGTATAAACTGGGTCGATCTAAGGCGTACGAAATTGCTAACATGACACCACTCTCCAGTGTCCCAGTGCAATTCCATGACAATCTCAAGTGACTCACGACTTTTATGCATATATTAAGGCCTTTTATAAGTTTGCTCAGACAAGTGTTTGATTAAACTTTATGGAACGACTCTTAAGCATGGCGATAATTATATACACAGACATTGTTTATATAGAATATAATAAGAAATGGTCCTTGAACTCTATTATGATCGTCGCTTCTGCTTATCTCATTTCTTATGGATAAACTCAACGTCAATTTCCAATTGTGACACTTGCTTAAGTTCTGAGTTTTATTTTTCTTTGGAATACATTTTAAGGCACATTTCGCACATTTGTTATGGTCAGAAGAACACTTGTTTAACGCTTTACTTACGTATCGTCTTCATTCTTGTGAGCCATTACTTTTGGCTCCAGTCTGGAATTTGAAACCGACAAAGCACTCGCAACGATCGCGTATCGCTGTTCGAATTGCGCGTTCGATTTTAGTTTTTATACTATCACTCGATACGGCGAGAAGTGAACTATGAGCTAGGCGAAGATAAACACACTAAAGTCTCAAATCTATTTGCTGTTCCGTTTTCGATTAATACGCCGTTCTAACAACCCGCTTCGAGCCCGGGCGATTGCAGACTAACTACCGACTGGCCGATCTTCAAAGCGAAGCAGCGTCGGCGCTTAACCCGCTGCTGCTGCGGCTGCTGCTGCGATCGGCGTCGGCAGCGACGCCGATAATGCACAGTGGTTTAGCTATAGTCGAAACGAAACGAAACGAAACGGACCGCCCAATTATGTATTTTAATAGTGTTGTATAATGATGCATATGAAATTTGCAATTTTCGTTGTTTAGTTACATGCAATTAAATATTTGCTAATAAAAACGCTTTCGCCTTGACATTTAATATTGCCTCAAATTGTCGTTAATTACAATGTAACGTTTAGCTATAGCTATTTGTAGTTTGCTTTAGCTGTTAGATTTTATTTTAACTTTACAACTTTGACTCTTAAATAAGTTAGTGTGCAATTACTGCAAGTTACAACTGCTAATTCACAATCTTAAACCACAGTGCGTTGATCACAACACGGAGAGTGTCAACAAGAGAGAGTCTTTTGGAGAGTAGCAGCATACATACTTGGTACATAAATCCAATCGGTTCGTTACTAAATGTGTTTTTAAACGCTGATTCTCTTTCTGTTGACTTTATCGATATTCGCTGTTTGTATGCTTATCGCCGCAGGCAGTTTTGCCATCGCCTCGAGTCTCGCTTATCAGTAACTTTGCTTTACAAGCTGTTTACCTAACTTGCAATTAGTTTAGTTTTTTTCCGCCTTTTTTATTTCAATTTTCGCAGTAGAATTCGTTTTGCTTTATTGTATTTTGCTGTGATTGCATTAATTTATCAATCAATCAAGCAACTGTTAACTTCTACCATTTTGGCAATTTGTATATAGGCCAAATTCAAGTAATATTTTTATATATTAATTTCTGATAATGGCGCCTAGAAATATACATATTTTTGGCACGTGTTCAGCGTTCTGATTACCAAACACAATAATTACAATATATAATATATTTTAATTAGTTTTTTGTTTTGTTTGATGTCAAAGGCCTCTCACAATTGGTTTTGAGCATTTCGACTGATTGTTTGTTTGTTTCCTAATGAATATGTATTAATATTTTATTAGCCATTTTGCATGAATAAGCATGTGGACAATTAAAGCTGTTTTGTATTTGAGATAACGCTTTGTTTATGTTTTGTTTTGCTTGGTTTGAGCGGCTTCTTGTGTTTGTTTACAAAAATTGAAATATTTTTAATGACAAGTCAAGGCTGTCTGTTATTTATATAAAAGCGCCTTTTTTACGACTCACCTAAAATAATTTTAAATTTTCCTATTCTTAAAGCGAAATGTAAATGTGAAGTATAAATACTCTTTCAAAAAACCACTTCAGAAAACTATAACAAACTGAATTTATTTAATGAGATTTATTCAGGTATATGTCTAAAATAATTTAATAAAATGTATTCCAACTTTCTTTTTCGATTTATACGGTTTTTATATGTTTGTTATAAATGATTGAATTATTTAGATTTGTATAGAGCGGTAATTGTTGTATTTAATCCAATTAAATTTCGCATCAGGCAAGCTAAACGAACTGGCATCTACTAAACAATTTGTTTATCTCTTGGCCAGAGGACACACACAGAACAGAAAATCTGAAAATAATTTATATGCATACATATACTTTATAGATAATCGAGAATACATTGTTCTTTGCGGTTTTTTTTTATATGTTTCTCTTTGTTTTTGTTGACGACACTTTCCGACTATGCATACTTTGAGCTACTAACTTAATGGCCCCGAGTCGTCTCGCATTTGATTATATATGTCTGTATGTACATATATATGCTCATACTAATGAGTATTACCGCTCCGAATCGGAAAACAGCTGTTACGCGTGGCTAAATCAAAAGAAAACTGAAAGCCAAAATTCAAAACTCGAAGAAATCGAAAGAAATATGTGAGGCGTGTTGTTTTGTTTCTAGAATGCCTGTTAGTATTTATTTAAATTTAATTTGCAACGAGTTGCTTGTGCTGGATGCGTAATGACGCCAACTGCGACGCCAGCAGCGACGCCAGCTGCGACGCAGACTGCAAGGCAGCATTTTACCGGCTTAAACCAGAAAGCGTCAACCGCATCGAGTTTTGGCTAGTAGCTCGACACAGACTCAAACTAACTGACGAATTGACCAACTGACTGACTGACAGAATGACATATTGATTTTCAGACAGCCAGCAATTCTGATTGAATTTTGCATTTTTAATTTTAAATTACGTATCAGTAAATGGGAATCAGTAAAAAAAGAAGATATATTCGGGAAATATTTTACGTATTTAAAACGAATTATGCAACTCAGTCCAAGGACCCGAAATAGGTTAAAAACGCTTATTCTGAGCAGGTATTTTGTTTCTAAAAAAAACCTGCACAATGTTAATAAATACATTTTTTATTAGTTGTTTGTTTGTTTTGTTAAGATTATTCGTGGATTTCCGCTGAATGCCAGATTTGTTATTGCTAGGGCTCGGTTCAGTATCAGTTTGTAAGCAACATTTGTTTTTATTGTTTAATAAATTCATTTTCTTGGCATAGAAAATTATCGCTAATTAACACTTGACAGCTTGAACATAATATATTGATATATTGATGTTTATTTAGTCATAGCACACATCTAGTATTACTAAACGTGCGGCACCTTTATGGTTTGTAGGTAGTATGTTAAAAGCAAATAATACTTGAAAGATAACTTAATTGAAAAATACGTCTGCCCGTCATAGAACCCAGTTCTATCGGACTTTTCGATTGTTTGCCCAGCCCATATGGATTATTAATAATATTGGTAAGCTTAGCTGCATTGACGTCATATACTTTCATCTTATCGTCGACTACTTGAAGAATCATTAAGACCCAAAAGGGGAAATGTGTCATAAACAAGATTCATTTTTGTTTGACAACCTTATTTGAAATCACTGACTATTTTCAATACCAATTTGCTTGTTCTAGACTTATCGCCACCTCTTGAGAAATCGTACTTGGTAACTAAATTGTTTAATAAACGTGACAGCTCCTCGACTCAGATGCTTATCATTGCAGTTCTGGGGCGTCATTGGGCTGACCACTTGAACAATCCACTCGATAAGGTTTCATTTTCAGTTTCAGGCAATTGGTGTGCTTATCTTCATTTATATTTGTTTTTCGCTCACTTAGTATATATGGTTGTAGAGTTGGCTGTTGTGATAGGTTTATGATTTTGGCAAATTTCGAAATCGGAAACGATTTTTAAAGACCTCTAATGGGCTTTTAACCGCTGCTAGTGAAGATATGACCAAATAACCAGTTTAGTATCGGATCAAACAGGTCGGTTTCTCTTGTTTAGTGTGTTTCAGTTTATAGCACTTTTTTTTGGCAATTTGTTTATTTTCAAGTGTTAACAAATGCTGTTAGCACATTTTATTTTTGCATAGAATTTTGATAGTAATTTAATTGTTCAATTCATGAAACAATCTGACAAGCGCTCGTATATTAACAAAAGTGACTTGAAATAATGTGAAAAAGAGCAATATGGCTTATACCAATTAGGTATTTTCTTTGATTTTGTGTGGACAAATAAATAATAAATATAATTTTACCTCAATCACTTATAAAAGTGATAGATCATCAACCTTGATTTTTTATTTATCCTGCTCGTAATTAACATTACATTCTTAATTTGCATACGCTTCACTTGTGTGCGATGCATATTTATGTATATATGTACGTAAATAAAAGATTACCTTTGATTAAAAATGTGCTGCCAACTTTTACTGTTAACCGCCTAAAATGTAAACAAATTTTCATATCCAACAAGAAAATCAACACCCAGCTAAACCACAATTCATCGACCCAAGCCCTTGTTTATGGGTTAGCTTGTTAATTAGGCTACAAACCGCTGACACCTATACACAAAATGTGTGGGTCTGTATTAACTAAAAAAGCTTTTGCTTTGATTTAATTTAAAATTTACCTACAGAATAACCAAAAAAGTAACGCTTGGCGAAAGTATATCATAAGGTTAACAAATGAGGTAACCATAAAGATTTTCACACAAGTACTTAAAGGAGCTTGTGTTCATGTAGAATATTAGAATATATCTTCTGACTATTGACTTATAGGACCTAACATAGTTTTGCCAAGGAAGCTGAAGTTTAATTACTTTGCTAATGAAAAACTACTTGCTGGAAATACAGCACAAAACATAACAAATTGAATTTATGACTTATTATAGTCTCATCACAAAATACTACTTATTTTGTAACCCTAACAACATATTTTCTATCATAGTTTCTATCAATACACTCAAGTGCCCAATGTTTACTTACTTTTGTTTTTAAAGAATTCTCAATAATTCTGTATTATTCACAAAAAAGTCTTAGCTAAACAGTTATTAGTCTAGATTTAACTATTCGACATTCAAATTAAGTTCTTCTAAGTTCCTTTATATTTAACAAATCGATATCATACTGAAAAGCTTCCCTATTTCTGATTTTTTTCAAGGGTTAGTCCCATTTGAGCTAACTCATAATAGCGTTATCAAGGCCATCTGGCGTTATAAATCCTTTATTAAAACCCAGGGACGCCAGCCAACAATTTGGTTTTCTTATGGCTAATGCTTCTAGTTAAATAGGCGACCCTACCCAGCAGCCATTTAAGCTGCCACATAAAGAGTCGTGCTAAAATGTTGTATATCCTCAAACTGGGCTGATGTCATTCTTGGCGTCTGCTTTCATTTTTATTGTCCTTTGAGGAACGCCATTTAACGCGTTGAATTTCGAGCGTCCGCTGCAAGAACAACCAAAGTCCTGCATGTAAGTATGACAAGGACAGCCCAAATAAATAGTGAAAACGAGAAAGAAAAGCTTACTAAGACAATCCGCAGTGAATTCCCTTTCTAGACTTCAAAGCATAACTTTTGCGAAAACCCACCCGCATTTTTTCGTCCATATTAATACTGAATTTAAAATATGTAAATTGCTTTAAATTACACTTTTTTGTTCAATTTATATGCGAGATTTTCCAGCACTTTCTCTTTACTCAATTAAATTTTTTTTAAAATATATTTCTTAAAATTTTGGTTTCCATTTGTTCTTTGGTGATTTTCGAGATTTTTATTTCTCTGTACAAATTTACAAAAATGTTGGCATAAAGTATCCTAGTTCTTAGAACTGACCTTCAGTCAGCCAAAACGAATTGTTCATAGAAATGAGGTTATAAAAGTCACCTGCAACAACAAAACTGTAATGTCTTACATAAGGGTATAGTAACTATTAATGATATGAAATAGTAGTTGCTCGTCTCATGGTTACATTTCTCATGCATATCGCAGGCAAACAACAAATTTCACAGCTTGGGCGAAAACCGATTTGCACCTGAATGAACGTTTTTTAAGAGCGACAATTATGCATTAAATGTTGTTGAAGAAAAAAATGTATATGCACATATATAGTATATGAGATATTTTTTGCACATTCGTTACTGTTGCAGAGAGTTGCAAAAAGGGCAGCGATGAGGCCCCGAAGCGTGCCGCTTGGGGCAACAAGCATTTCATATGTTGCATTGCGGAAATGACATACATAAGACGTGGGCGGAGATTGGGGGCGGAGGCGTGGCCCAGCCAGGCAAATGGGATCAATGTCCCCGCATAGATGTTGCACTGGAGAATGAGGTAAGCAAAACAGAAATGCCAACTGGGGTAGACAATTGCATGAGTATACCAAACTTAGAGAGAGACAGAGAGCAGGTAAGAGAGTAAAAGAGTGACAGAGAGAGAGAGGGAGAGAGGGAGAGAGGGAGAGAGAGCGTAGAAATTTGACTGGGAGAGCAGCTTCTCAAGAGTTGCCAGCAAACTGTCTGTTTGTTTGCCCATCGAATGCTTCCAGCCACTAAGCCGGATTGCACCTTATCATACTAATAACAATAGCAGTCAGACAAAAAGCCGTTTGCACTTGCCATGTTATTGACCCAGTCAGACCGCAACAATGCATCAAACATACTACACTTGAGTAAGCGCCAAACAAAACGGAAAGTAAGCTAAAGTTCTCCAGAGTTATTCTATTGTTTCTGTATTTTCCGACAACTTCCGACAAGTGCTTATCCGATATGATTCAAGCCTTTTGGGCCTGTCATTTACGTTTATTGGCGCTTTCAATTAGACGCCAGCAGTTCTAATTTATGGCCTAATCGCATATTAATGACAATAGCCAGAACGTAAACTTCGTGCCAGTTCATAAATTGTTGACTCTATTTGAGATATATATTTTTATATATACTTACCTATTATACCTTCCACTCTGCTCGTCGAGTACTTACTTATAGCTAGCTGGACATTCGACTATGCTAAGTTTGCGTGTCGCGGAAGTTTCCATTGTCACTTAATTGGGGGCACACCATCTAGAGTAATGCCCCACAATTTGCGTATTATGGAAAAGCTATTGTGTTCGGATTTCTTGGATTTCTTGCCCACAGTGAGAGTCTTATTTCTGTTGTTGTTGTTGTAATTTGAATACTATGCATATATGTATTTCATATTGTGCGGCATTCTGAGAGACACAAATAATAGTCCATCAAACTGGCACTTACTATTAGCTACAATTTATGAAAAAACAAACTAAAGATAGTAGAACGTTGAAGTCATAGCTTAAATAATAATACATATATAGTATATATATATAACTATACCTGAAATTTTGTAAATCCCACAAAATATTTAACAAAACAATGTCATTATCTGAGCAGTGTTAATTAAAAATTGTTTTTAAGTCTTTTATAAAAAAATGTAAGCTTGTGTGGGACTTGCGATATAAAGGGCAAAAGCTCTTAGTCTCGCTCCAGACTTTTATGAAAAAACTGCCAACAAATTCTGCATTCTCTATGTAGCTGACAAAGCTGTTTGACTTTAACATGTGCCAGATAGTAGCTGATAATCTAGGCAATTTTAGTCAGATATTAAGAAACCGAGATAATGAAAAGGAACCGAAAGATTATTAAGTATCAACATTTTTATGCGTTGTACTCAATAAATATGTACTTGAGCTCTTTGGCTTGTCTTGTTTTTTAGCTTTTACAAAATTTACACTTGTGACCTGACTGGGACCCTTGTTTAACGCTCTCAAAGGAACGAATTTGCTCATTAGTAGATAATTACTTTGCTAATTGCAAAATCCGGCTATATATGGCGAGGTCTCGTACAAAATCTGAGGCATTTGCAAAAAAAAGCCTAACAAAGTGCTTAAGTATATTTTAGTCATGTTGTCAATCGACTTGTGGATCTGTGTTCTGTTAGTTTTGTGGATCTGTTTTCTGTGGGAACGCCGAAGATTTTATCAGCTAATGCTGAAAGTACCTGGTCCAATGGGATATCCCCTAATTGGCATATTACACAGATGTTTGGGCAAGAACGGTACAAATGTAGAGTCCTAAACTAATGATTGTGGTCTAAAGCCTGAAACAAAATTACAGCTCTCTTGAATGTATATACAGATGAAATAAGAAAATGGGGCTCATTGTGGTTTACCTGGTTTGGGCCAACACCCATGTTAGTTGTGACCGATCCACAGACAGTTCAGGATATCCTAACTTCACCACATGCTGTGAACAAGGCTCTTATAGCATATGATGTAATGGAAAGAGTACTTGGAAGTGGAATGGTTGTCGTTAAAGGTAAACATAAAGCTCAAGTAATTTTCGTATTCACATGATTTTTAATCTATGCTAGATCCTGTCTGGTCTAGGCATCGCAAATCCTTGAATCGCGTCTTTGCTCACGAAGTTCTGCTCAGCTTTTTTCCCGTTTTTAACGATGAAACGGCAATTTTACTCCAGGAACTGGACTCGATGGTTGGAAAAGGAGCCCAAGATGTATATTTTATGCTTAAAAATCTTACACTAAGAATAACAACACGTAAGCAGTGCTTGCTTCTAAATAATATATTTTAATATTCTATTTAAATATATTTAAATATAGAAACAACAATGGGCAGTGAGGTAAAGAAGGACGAATCCTATTTGAATAATACCATACTGACAAACTATGAAAGGTGAGTTTACACCGAACCAGCAAATACGTTGTTTTTTTGTATACTCTAGATACACTTTTGCGATAGACTCTTTGAAGCTGGAACGGGTATTGCTATCTCACCATGGCTTAATAACAAATGGATGCTCAACTTATGTCGCTTCGGTAAAATTATTAATCATGAAAATGCAAAAATTCGCCAGCGTA
Organism: Drosophila flavopinicola; assembly: GCA_035042425.1. NCBI lineage: Eukaryota > Metazoa > Arthropoda > Insecta > Diptera > Drosophilidae > Drosophila > Drosophila flavopinicola. The sequence continues at coordinate 9,071 of JAWNLL010000033.1, read as the reverse complement.
TTGAAATGGTTAGACTTAAGGTATTAAGCTTTGAGAATACTGATTTAATCAAGTTGTTATTTGTAGTTAATTGACCAACAACTAAATACAGTTGCCCCATCCGATAACCATAATAATATATTCATAAAACGGGCCATTGACCTGTTGAAGACTGGCGTCCTTAGTTATCAGGAGGTTGTAGATGAGTGTCACACATTCGTAATAGCAGCATTCGAGACAACTTCAATGACCATTGGCTACACTCTGATGCACCTGGCCATCTATCCGGAGTATCAAGAGAAGGTCTATGAGGAAATCAAGTCAGTATTTCCCAACACTGGTGACTTTGATGTTGCCTATGCTGACCTATCACAACTGGAATACTTGAGCATGATAGTAACTGAGACCATGCGACTAATGCCATTAATTCCAATCATCGCACGAAATATAACCCAAGATCTAAAGCTATCAAACGGAATTGTGTTACCCAAAGGACTGCAAACTTCGATTAGCCTTTACCACTTGCATCGCAATAAGGAAATTTGGGGTGCTGCAGCTGATGTTTTTAATCCCGATAATTGCTGCCCTCAAAATTTACAAAACAAACATCCATTCGCGTATATGCCTTTCTCCAAGGGCAAACGCAACTGCATAGGTAAGTAATAATCGCTTAGCTATATTACAATATGATTAAAGTTGTTATAATTTGATATCTACTTTCAGGTGGTCGGTATGCATTGATAACACTGAAAGTAGCTTTGATTAAAATGTTAAGAAACTATCAATTTTGTACCAGTTGTCGAGCAGAGGATTTGGTACTTGAAAATAATATTAGTTTAAAGTTTCAGAATGCGCCGTTTTTTGAAATAAAGCGAAGATCATAATGAAGTAAGCAGCTGATGAAACAGCTTCCTATATATCACATATATATATATATATATATATATATATATGTGTAAGTTATATGTCAATAACTAAGTTCTGAGAATGAAGTTATCAAATTCCACATAAATTGATGATTATTGATTTTGAAGTGTGTTGTAAAGGTCTATAATGGATGTTTAAAAGAAATGTAATTGGCATTTAAAACTATAAGAGCTTACGACATATGCATATGTAAACAAGTTAGATCTTATTACAAGGCATAACCTAGACAAATGGTATTTTTATACTCTTTTCGAAGAAAATAGTATATTAAGTTTGTCCTGATGTTTGTAACGCATAGAAGGAAGCGTCGGTGACCCCCAAAAGTTACTGCCAGTATGCTTAGAATGACAATACAAATTGATCCAGCCATGTCCGTCTGTCTGTCTGTCTGTATGTATGCAAACTAGTTTTTGAGCTACCGCGATAAAACTTTGCACAGACACTTATTATTCCAGGGGACAGAACATTGGTCGGAGCCGGCCAGATCGGACCACTATATCTTATAGCTGCCATACAACTCGAAGTCGGTTTTGGCCATATATCCCATGTTTTTTAATCTATCGCGATTAAACTTTGCACTGATACTTATTATTCAAAGAGACGTCACATTGGTTGGAGCCGGCTGGATCGTATCACTATATCTTATAGCTGCTATACAACTGGCAATGAATTAAATATTTTTAGAACAAAAAAATATGTTACGCGACAAAACGATTTTTTACAGCTTATGAAATTTCAGTGGTGCAGTTGGCAGAGTGAAAATTGCCTTAGGTTCCAAAAGAGTATCAAATCTTCGGCACACCCAAGATAATCCTTCCACACTTGTTTCTAGCCAAATTGTAGTATTACCTGCTACTGTCCGTTATTATCACTTTTGGCAACCTGCCATTTCCATGGATACGTCTGAGTTGTGCCTGTGCTTGGGCTTGTTGCGGCATTCTGGCATTCACTTCTTCAATTTCACACAGCTGACCACAAATATTTGGCAATTTGCAAATGCCGTTGTTTCGTTTTCCAAACCATCAACAAAGAGACAAAGAGTCGACGGGTTATTGACTCCCCTTAACTGCAACAGCGACTGCGACTGCGACTGCAACTGCGACGCTGACTGCGACTCTGCAGACACAAAGGACACCGCACCACAACAGGCGACAGGAGTTGCCCAAAGTGAATGCGAATGCCTCGGGTCGGATTGCGTGCGTAACCCAATCTATGTCACAAATCAATCGCTCTGGAACATTTGTCCATATTGAGTATGCATGAGTGATTGTTTTTTGTCTTGGTCTACACTGGGAGTTTCGAGCACTTGCCGGCTAACGGTAACTGCAGCCCGGATCCGTGTCCGTGTCCGTATCCGTATCCGCATCGCATTGAGTCGCGCGCCAGACTAATCCGGCCGGGTTAGGCGTATCGCAGTCGTTGCCAGAGTTTTCCTCGCCGGCTCAGCTGTTTATCGTGTGGATACAGTTGGCGCTGTCTCTCGCGCTTGCTCTCTCTCTATCTCTCTCTCGCTCGCTGTTTCTCTCTCTCTCTCTTTTGGCTGCAACAGTTGCACAGAGCGCATTGGTTGCATTTTGCTCTTTGGCTGCGCTCTCTTTGGTCTGTTGCATTAACGCGTTTGTTTAGCGGCTTCGCACATAATTATTTCGTTATGAGCCCGTTGCAAATATTTCCCTGAGTGGGGTTGTCTCTGGAAGCGGAAACCGGCCAAAGGATGCCAATGAGGTAATGGGTGTAAGTGTGTGTAAGTGTGTGTTTGCCTCTTAGTAGTTAGAGGTTTCGTGTTGATTTTGCTTTTTAATGCAATTTAATTAAATTAAACTTGCTCAGCAGTTTGCTGACCGTTCTTTTCACTCAAACTGTTGCACTCATCTAATGTTATTTGACTGATGTCCAAGGTCAGTGAAAGTTGATGCTTGTTTTTATTTTGTGGCTACCAGAATGCGTTGACTGGAAATTGATGAAAATTTGTAATTTGCATTTATGTCATATGTTATTACCGGCTGCATTAATTTTTGATATTACAATATTTCTTGCTCAAAAGTAATTATTTTCATATTTCGATGTTGTTGTTGGTCCAACGTGTGTGAAAACATTCTCTTGTTTATATTTTGTGGCTATCAGAATGCAGTGACTGAAAATTGATGAAAATTTGTAATTTGCATTTATGTCATATGGTTTTAATGGTTGCATTTATTATTGATTGCGTTTCAACGTCGGACTATCTTTCTCACTGTATACTAGCTCAAGTGTCCCTGATAATTCTTAAATCGAATTTGTGAGCTTGAAGGCGAGTTTATTCGTATTTGATCAGCGGAGAAGGAAATATCATTTCGCGCATATCGCGTATGCCCTTTTATATTTGCTTTGGCATATGCTCTGTTTATTTTATATCAGATTTTGTGCACCCCTTACCATTCAATTCGATTTCGCTATCTAACATGACGTTTTTCAGTCGTTTTTCCTCTCAATGCAGACACATAGCGGAAATGAAAACTGTAGCCAAACGTTTTGTAACCAACCATGTGCGCCGGCTTATAGGAAAACTGGCCCCGTAAAACGTGCGAATGTCAAAGCGATTGAGCGGAAGGTGGGCTGATGGGTGGAGGGGATTGGTGTGGAAGGGGGGAAGGTTGGGAAGGTGGGGAGTTGATGGTGCAGCGGTATGTAAGTCGAGAATGTAGGCTAACTCGTGCCATTGTCGAGTGTAAAATGAAATTTTCAATTTCGCACGGTGTGCGAAAAACAGCAATGAAAGGAGAAAAAAACGTTGTTCGTATTGATTTTTCTTATGCTATGGCCAAACAGAGCGGGTGCTATTGGGGGCTAGTTGGCTAGCGCTGTAAGGTCGCGTTGAAAGTGTTGCGAAAGAGATGAGATGACAACAAAAGCCGCAGCAACCAGCCATGTAAGCTAACCAATTCCGAGTCGGCCTGTTCGCTTTAGATTTAAACATTTGGCTGAAATGCGCTCACAAAAGCGACGCGTCTAAATATAGCCAAGGATTTGTATATCTCCTTTGAAGCGAAGGCGTTCGCTTTAAGTGGCATGTTTGAAATTTCAGCTGAAAGAAGAAAAAAAGACTCATGTACTTCAGATTTAAGTGAAGAATTTTAATATAGAACTCAAACCATGATCAAAACTGCCTTCAAAACGAAAAACGTATCATTTTTGACAATTTTGATAGGCATTTCTAAGGACTTGGAAACCTTATCTTAGCTTGTGTTTCATAGAAAATTTAAAATTCGAAATTGCTTCAGATTTAATCGCAGATCTAATATAGAACCCAAACCATGATCCAAACTGTCGCTGAATCCAAAATCGGATCACTTTTGACAAAGCTATCGGAGTTTTAGATGTTAGAAATGCATTTCTAGGGTTTTGGGACGAGGGGACTTATAATGGCTTTATTTGAATATAAAACTCTACATTTTAAAGTAATGCAAAAAATTATCAAAGCTGCCTCGAGATCCCAAATCTGATCATTTTTCAAAGGGAGTTTATGGATCTTTAAATCTGGGAAGGGCATTCCTGGGCACTTAGCAGCCTTATCAGTCTTGATTTTAAAAGAAAATAAGAAGTGATTAACCAGTGATTAAACCATGGCAAAATGCGATTTATTAAGTTTCTTTTTATAAAATACAAGCTTGACGCTTAAAGTATGCATACAAATTAAATCTTACAACTGTTGCGTCTTGTTCAACACTATCAAGCAGCCCAGAAGAATAGCCACATTGCACATCATCTAAACATGTATAAGAGGTTTTGATAGCTGAACGAATATTCTCGTATTCGAATATTCTAACTGAAGCTTATAAAGTCAGATGAGCAAATGCGATTAGTAGTGTATGAGAAAGTTGTAAAGTTAATAAGGTGATGCGTATGCGTAAAGCCCTAAGCAGGTTAGTCTAGAATAAGTAGCAGTACTTATGTAAGCGCTGTCCCTTGACATGCATAGCTGGGAGGATAATTACACACACACACAAACACACACGCACGCACATGCTAATTATAGAAGGACTTTTAAAGTTGGTCGGCGGCTTAAGGTGGCTTGCATATTTTGTAGATCCTACCTGCCTCCCTGCTGGCAGACATTGAAATTGCGAAAGTTACACCACAAACCAATTACGGCCATGAATTCGTAATGGGGGGTAACTTTAAGTGGGGAGAGGGGGCCACTCCAGCTTTCAGGCCGCGTAAAAATAACCATCGATTGGAGTCAACACTTGGCAGTGGCGTTTCATGTGTGCTCCTTAATGTGCTTGTCCCCAAGGCTTTGCATGTGTCAGAACTGTGAGTCTGGCTATGTGGCATGAGTATCACATAAATTGTGGCACACGCACGTGTCCACTTAGACTCACTCCCCTGCATCGAGTAGCTAAAAGCTAGTGAACTTATATATATATTTGCTCCGATTAAAGCTCAACTTGTTTGACTTGCTGTGAGTGGAGGATTTCGATTTCCAAGTAAAAGTAGCTTGAAACAAAACCCAATAAAAGACGACATGCTTCACTTGCCAATTGCTTCTATCGACTGTTAAGCGGAATTTCGGGATGCTAATTTCATTTAACGTCTTTTTCTGAGTAAAGACTTATGACGTAGTTAACATTTATTTGACTTAATTTACAATCAAATTGTTTACAATAAGAGGGAGGACACATTCATTATTGTATTGTCTCATATTTATACTCTTTTCGAAGAAAATTGTATATTAAGTTTGTGCTGAAGTTTGTAACGCATAGAAGGAAGCGTCGGAGACCCCCAAAAGTTACTGCCAGTATGCTTAGAATGACAAATCAAATTGATCTAGCCATGTCCGTCTGTCTGTCTGTCTGTCTGTCTGTCTGTCTGTCTGTATGTATACAAACTAGTCTCTCAGTTTTTGAGCTATCGTTTTAAAACTTTGCACAGAGACTTATTATTCAAAGGACCAGCACATTGGTCGGAACCGACCGGATCGGACCACTATATCTTATAGCTGTCATACAACTGGAAGTCGGTTTTGGCCATAAATCCCATGTTTTCCAAGCTATCGCAATAAAACTTTGCACGATACCTATTATTCAAACATACATAACATTGATCGGAACCGGCCGGATCGGATCACTATATCTTATAGCTGCCATACAACTGGAAATAAATTTAATATTTCAATTCAAATTGATATCATATGATATAAATTTTTACAGATGAAAGTGCTGCAGTTAGCAGAGTGAAAATTGTCTAAAGGTTCGAAAAGAGTATAAAATCTTCGGCACTCCGAAGATAATCCTTTCCCACTTGTTATTTTCTTAAATTGTATGCATTTCGTAGTAACTTATTACATAACTAATTTGAAGGCAATCAACCATAAAGTCTGTCGACTTTTGCTCTAAGATAACTTTGCATAGAATGTAACGATTTGTTATCTAATTCGATTCAAACTCGTTCACAATTTACATATTTGGGCAAAACCTAATCGAAGTTGGCAAGCCATTAAGCTTGCCTGCGGCTCTTAATACTTGGCCAGGCTTGAATGCCAAAAAGCGTTTGAGTATGTACAAAATGTGAATTCACCATCTACAATTGGCAATGGCGCCAAGAACTGAATTATAAGCAAGTAGCAATAGAACACTTGAGGGTATAGATACAAAGCTGACCTCCTGACCCGCTTTACAAGGCGACTCGCCAAATGCACGAGACGAACTAGTTAAAAGTAAGCCGAATGTGAATATACCCTGTAAAGAGTCGGCTCTTATCAGTTCTGGCTAAAGTTTTTATAGATTATATAAAATGCAAAAATGTATTCAAATTCTTTGAAAATATATAAAAAGAATATATAGATAAGGATTTTTGATACCAGATGTGGGCAACTTAATAACTAACATCCAATATACACAGTGCAACACGTACTCACAGGGCATCGAAAGACAGTCTTATCAAGAAAGCTCTCTCAGACATTGAGGCAGCAGCTGATTCCGCTAATGCACCACTCAACTGTCGCAGCATATCGGATGGCAACACCTGAGCAAAGCGAATTCCACGAATTTCCCCACCTTGTCAATAGCTTTGGTTACTTTTCTGATTGATTCATATTACTCAGGTACAAATGTTTTGTATTTTGTATTTCTTTGTTATGTTTTTTTTGTAAATTAATCAAAATGTACAGCTCGCTATGTGCTTGGCGCCACTATAAACCGAACAAGCGGTGCAAACAGAAAACAATCAGCAACAATAACAAATAAGAATGCTTAAGAGACGAGTGGTTTACCAAAGATACCCTTTAAATAACATTATTACTTAAATAACTTATGTGTTTATATATCTAAATTTTTTAAAATTATTTTCAAAAGTATATTTTGTAACAAAAATCAGTGTGTCAAATGTATTAAGACATTGTTGTACCTAAAATATGTTGAGATAGGTGTCAAAGAATTTGCTTAAATGACACACAATAGTATAAGAGCACTTGTAAGATAATGTTAATCAAGAATGATTTCAGCTGTACACATATTCTTACAACGCTATCATACCCTATACTAAATTTTTGTAATGTGTCTTGGTTACATTACAAAACTGTCAAGTAAGAGTAAACTGTCAAGTAAAAGTTTGCCATCTGCCTGCATAGCTTAAAGTAACTTACCGTATTTACCAGGAGGGCCTGGCTAGGGGGTTGTTGGCTGAAAAAGTTGGCAACAGTAGCTGATGCTGCTTACTGACCCAGTTAGTTTGCTGCCGCTGTTATTCTGTTGTTATGCTGCTTCAAATGCTGCCCATTTGGTATTTATCATAGAATTCGAAACGGTGGTTGGACTTGATGGAAATCGATTAGAATGCTTGGCTCGTTTTATGGCAGTGTTTGCTTTTCAATTACGCGAATTTACATACGTATTTACCAATTACAATTTACAACAATATCTAAACAGCCGTTTGTTGTACACACAGGTGTGTGGATGTTTGCGATTTTATTTTTAATAATTTATCGATTTAGGCATTGGCTAGCTGCTTTTTCTGCTGTCGCTTCACACCTTTTGCTTTGCTCTGTCAGTTTGCTTGGCTCATTAACATTAACATTCTCATTAAATATTGGTTTGGTTATAAACATTTATTTTTGGCTATATTTAGCAAATGAATACGTTTTGCTACTATGTTAGGTTTAAATGCACTTTATAAAGGGTACGGGGTTTGGACTCAGATTAATACTAGGTACACACACACATACACATTGACACACATGTAAAGGTTAATTTTATACACAAAAATGTAACAAGAAATTTAGCTAAAAAGATTTCGGTTTAATTGGCTATGTTACACTTGTTTCTTAGCGTTGGCTTTAACTGATTGGGTTTCAGTTATGGTTTTTGTGGTTGTTACTGCAAAACGGTTTTTCTCTGCAATTTTCTTGGCTATCTGGTTTCGTGCAGGTTTCCGCTCGAGCTGAAAAACACGTCCGCACTGTGCCACGAGCCAGGAGAACCTGGAAATCAGTACACATATTGCCCCATAGACCTAGCTAGACTCGGCTTGCTAAAGCGCTCTCCCACTTGGTTTTCTCTCTCTCTCTCTCTATCTGTCTCTCTCCCTCTCTTGGTTTCTTCTCTCTCTCTCGCTCTGGCTGTCGACAACGCTCTCTGGCGCCGCCGCATCACCCACGCGGCATCCTGTGACATTTACAATGTCACAGAGAGTATGTTATAAAGAGAGAGAATGAGAATGACAGAGAGAGAGAGAGAGAGAGAGAATGTACAACATTTTGCTGTGAGAGCTATAAATTGAGTGTGTGGGTGGGGGACAGAGAAGGGCAGTGAGACGCTAGTAATATGTTTTCATTTTGTACTCCAACTCCTTTGGGGCTCGCTCTTTTGATTCTTTAGTGATGCGATAAGTCTGAATGTTGTTTTGTTGCTCGATTTCACAGTCATATGTTGGAGTGCGCTATAAAGTACAGGGTATACGACACTAGCGGTCGCATGGGTAATTGACGATAAGCACTATGAGCTGTAATACCCAGATATGAAACTAAAGTAAAACGAAAAATATGATAAAGCTATTGAAGTCAACATTTGTAAGGTGATGAGCAATTATTTTCGTTTTAGGAATACGCAGTAATGTGATTATTTATAACAGTTGGATGGATTTTTGGAGCAAATATAACCTTGATTGGTTTTTGGGCATTCTATATTCTT